>ONZH01014047.1:0-600000 GCA_900303285.1 Rhinella marina | reverse complement strand
ATTTTAGGCACAGGCAGCATCGCTGCGCTGCCCGTGCCGTTCACAGCGTGCCCTGCGCTGATGAATGTGAGGGAAAAGTCTAAGACGTATTAGTACGCCTTAGTCTTTTTCCAGGGAGTAAAATCACCTGAACAAGTGTTTATGACAGACGTTATTGCGACCTCTGCTCCTATCACTATTGGGGATGATCAAGTATTATATGCGATGGCTCCCTAGATCATCACCTCAGCAGATGGTGCAGTGTGTCCCTCCCTAACAAAGGCAGGATTGAAGGACTCACCACGAGACCTCCATACTCGAACCTAACAGTCGTGTAATATCAAACACAACCTGGATTCGTTGCTAAAGACGATATGGTTCCAGTCCAGGTTTCTCATTCACAACACCACTGCAAACTAAGGCGACAGTGGATGGCTGTCAATAGCAGGAACCAAAATGGGTACCATGACACCAAATCTCCTTCTGCTAAGTTCCTGGAAGTGGTCCATGCAGAGGCAGGGGTGTGTAATGAAGGTGCCACCTGTGCCTGGATGGTGAACCATGAAACTGAACCCGGACATACCCTTAATTTCACCCAGGCAGCTGGATAGCGCAGGGCACGGGCTTTCTTATTTACCATGACAGACTGATGGGCGGAAGCTTCCGCCTGGCAGTGTGTTTGGTGACGTCACCGGCTCTCTTTAGCGCTGCCCTAGTCCTGTCACAGCAAAGGGGCAGAGAAGGGGGCGTGGTCATCTTGACTTGAAGCAAGGCAGCCGCTGCTTCCTTGACATCAAGTATGACTAGAAAAGCGTGGCGGCAGGGAATAAAGGAACAGTTTCAGTGCTTTTGCCGCATCTGCCTTCAGGAAGAAAACAATCATCAGAAACACACTGCTCGCTACTCTCAGGTACTGCTGGCGCCTTCAGATGTCTTTTTGAGGTGACAGGTTCCCTTTAAATATTTTAAGGGTCTTCTCCCTCTGTTTACTAGATCATCCTGGCATTTATCTAAACAGGCTCCTGAAGCTCATGTGGTTGTCTTGTCCGAGCCAAACAAAGATGCTACAGTCTGTAGTAACTATCTCCTAATCTCCCTGATCAACTGTGACATTAAAATGTACTCCATGCAGTTAGCTCATTGTCTTTGTAGGGTTATGCTGAAGGTTGTTTGTAGAGACCAAGTGGGCTTCGTTCCTGGCAGGGAGGCAAGAGTTAACACTTCGCACACCATCACTCATCTCTCATGCCAAACGCGGCAACAAGCAAATGTGTCTTTTGTCAGTCGATGTTAACAAAGCATTCAACAGGGTATATTAGAGTTTAATATTGGCTTCTCTCACACAAAATGGGCTTAGGCCACTTTCTTCCATAAGTTAATGGATACTTATGCTCTGATGACAGCTGGAGTAAGAATTAGCCCTTCCTTGTCCACCACTTGTTAGCCATTTTGTATTCATGGATAATGAAATACAAAGGGGGAGATTTCTCAAGACTGACACTTTTTTCTCCTGTCTCGATATCCCCTGTGCTGCCGGAGGATGAGTTTGATTTGTGACGAGGTGCACTCCTTTTCATAAATTAGGTGCATTCTCCTGCACGCCGTGCGCCTAACCAGAAATCCATGACGGCTCTGAGCTGCCGTAGATTTCTGCCTTTATTTACACCTGAAAACTGGCGGAAATGAAGCTAAATTTGTTGTGGCCGCTGACCACGCCCCCTCTCAACCCTTGCCACACCCACTTTTAGAGGAGTGGTCTGGACGGGGAAAAAGGGCAGATGCAACAATTTTTTAAAAAATGGAATGATAAATTTCCCCCAAAATGTCTACTAGACGGGGGTCCTGTGACTCCAGCTGGTTCTTACTGCTTGCTCATTCTTGTTGTTGGGTGAACTCTGCTCATACATAATTTAAGGTCGATTGTTGTAGATGGTAAGTTGCCCTCTCAGAGCGCAGATTTAAACGGTTATTCCCGTCTCAGACATTGGGGTGTTTCACTAGTATATGCCCCAATGTCTGATAGGTGCAGGTCCTGTCTCTGGGACCCCCACCTATGCTTGGAACGGAGCCTGCACAGTCCCAGAGGGCGCAGTGCGCATGCGCAGCTTCACGCCATTCATTCCTATGTGATTTTGTTTTTACAGTTATACTCGCTCAATGACTACAAGCCTCCAATTTCCAAGGCCAAAATGACACAGATCACAAAGGCTGCAATTAAAGCCATAAAGGTAAGAAAGCGTGTTTCTGCTGCTCAGTATTCTGCTCCTGGGTAAATCAGGGTTGTGGCAATGGCACTTGCAAATTAGGCATTTCATTTACAGGTTTAAAAATGTCACACACTTCATAGTACAATGTGTTCTGGTGGCAAGATTATAGGTCCATCTCGAGATGCCAGTATTTGTTCACAAAAGATGATACAAGTTATTAAAGGGGTTGTCTGGCCATATATATCGATGATTTATTGTCACGATTGGTAATCAATATCTGATTGGAGGGGGTCCAGGTAGAAGAGGAGGCGGCTCTGCTTCCTGTTCACTTGTAATGCCAAGTACTCCCTTCATTCACTTGTATCCACAGGAGACAACGGGCAGTGTAATGTACAGACAGCAGCGTTTGCATGGAGCGCTGCCTCCTCTTCATATAGCTGATTGGCAGTGGTGCCGGGTGTCACACCAATATAAATCGCTGCACAACCACGTTAACCTTTTTAGGATGCTGCAATTTTTTTATTTTTTTTTTTTATCAGCATATCCTTACAGGCTTGTTCTTTGTGGAATGAGTTTTTTCTTTGGCATCCTTTTGGGATACATAGAATGTGCTGAACAACGTTTTTCTTAATTTTTTGCGGAGTCGGAAAAAAAAACAGCAGTTGTGTTTTTTGGGAATTATTTGCACAGCTATACAATATTATTAATATGTTTATTCTGCTGGTCATTATGATTGTGGCCCAATCAAATTGTTCCTGTTTTACAGCTTTTACCAAATAAAAACACTTTCCTGAAAAAGGTATTAGATTTTGTTGCTGCACTCCAAGAACATATTTCCATCAGTGGACCTTTGTGCTTATTCTTTGCTGCACAGCCTATGGATTTCATCTTGGAGTACATGCAGCTTTTTGATTACTTGATTGTTTTGGGGAGGCAGGACAAACAACACACCATCATTATGGCTTAGTATTTAATCTATGCCGTTCACATTGTTCATTGTATAGTACGGTTGTGACACATGCAGCGCTACAAATTATGTAGATTTTTAAAAAAATTCTTTTTCAATAGTATAACACATCCCCGGGGTTCTGATGGGCTTGCAGGGGCATCCCACTCCCTATGTAAAACTACTCAGGTACCATGGATAGTTCTCATCCCAGCCATTGCAGCAGGGGTCAGATGAATGTTACATCAGTAATAGTATGGCGGGATGTGGGAACTACACATTGCCCACACCATACTATTACAGTGCTGGACGGGAAGGCTTTGTAGCATGTGGCACCCTTTGCAATGTAAAAATAGTGCAACTTTATTTTTGCTTAACTGTTTTTTAATTTTTTTTTTCTAGTTCTACAAGCATGTTGTTCAGAGCGTTGAGAAATTTATCCAGAAGGTAATCTTTTAATGATTAGTTTTGGGTGTATATTTCATGTTCATGAAGTTAGCAGAGAACGCAGGGGCAAATTTCCCTCTGATAATTCATTTATATCTTGTAAACGTCTGAAAGAATGAGAGGGTGGGGCACAGTGGTCTATGTCCTATTGCAGAAAGACGAGGCTCCTGCTGCAGCCAGTTCTCCTGCTTTCTATACAGTTTCACCCACTGTCTCTTCTGGCAGAAGAGCACACTTCATAAGTCTTCATCCCTGGAGGACCTTTCAACCAGACCTCCCAGTGTGGCTGGACCTGTAGAGGGAAACTTACCTGATCTCCACCACTGGGTTCTGACTCCTTCCTTCCCTCGCCACTGCAGATCTCTAGCCTCCCCATGTCACTATGCGGATTGACGTGTCTCACATGGCCGCTTGCAGCAAATGTCATGTCACTGGGTCACGTGATACTTGGGAGGGGCACATCACTGCTGCCACCAGTCATTGGCTGCAGTGGTCACATGACCTGCTTAAAACCAGATAGTGTCGCGGCAGACCAGGCCTCTGCAGCTGCGGCCGGAACCCCTGGGATGAGTTAAGTATGATTTTCTCCTCAAATCCAACTACACTTGGGAGTCTGCTCGAATGACCCCTGGGGTGAATAACCCTTGATAGAGTTCTGTCTCCATGTGTTATACACTCATTGACAAAAAAATAAAGAAATAAAAATCACGCAACCAGATAGAAATGCCAGATTGCTGCAAAACTCTTCATGCAGTTATGTCTCAGACAGATATGTAAACGATTACAGGTGTCGTCTGATTAGACATTAAGTCTTGCTACATGAAGGCGTAAAAGTGCTTAGGCTCTCAGAGGCCACTTTTAGGTAGTGTACCTCTTGGTGAAAAATCATTGACTGCTAGACATGCCTCTACAACTTACTCGAGGACATTTTGCCCAGTTAACAGACTTCGAGGGGGGGCACATCAATGAACTGAGAGAAGAAGGATGCCCACCATCTAGGCTGTTCTGACGTAGGTGTTATTTCAAAAAGCCCAAGGGGCCAATAACCAAATATTTTCCCAGATACTCCTATATAGTGATGCTAAAATGTAACTTTTATTGAGCCTACTAAAAGAATTGTGAGCAAATCAAAAGATTAAAAACTTTCTGTCTAAACGCCTGCTGTGACTGCACATATATGTTTAGCGTATATGACTGCTTACACACTGCGTGGGGTGTGCACAGAATCCCACAGCCAATGTTCATACACACATGTGGACTGCTGTCAGTTAACCTCACTGACCCATACTATCCACAACTATCTGCGTCTGCTTTAACGTGATATTAAGTTCATTCACAGCATGATCATAGATACCTGGTTACTTTAACAACGTTCACACCCAAGTCATGACCTGGATGGTACCTGTTGGTTACACACCATGTCAATCATGAGCCTGAGGGCATATATACCTGGTGTTTAGTTTGTTTCCTCATTGCTGCCCTAAACCCCTAATGAAGCTAGCAGAGGCTGGTGAAACATGTTGGGGGGCAGTTGTTAGGTTTTAAAAATTCTAGTCTATGATTAATATGTAAATTACCAAAACCCAGATAGGGTCCCTTTATCTATATTGGACGTAGGTGTTAGGAGCAATGTTTACGTGAGGGCACCCACACACGGTGATCAGGCTCCAGACAAACAGGTGTCACGCTGCCCATTATGTTTCCTGACATTAACAGCCAGCCGCTGTCAACTTTGTTTTCGATGGTGTCGTGTACCTTAACTGCCACAGACTGGAACCATATCAACTATAGTGACAAATTCAGGTTCAAGTATGGAGGCTTGTGGCGAGCGCTTCAATCCTGCCTTTGCTGTGGAATGACACACTCATCTGCTGGTGTGATGATCTGGGGAGCCGTTGCATATATTACAGTCAATTACCCCTAATAGTGGTATGAGGGATACTAACAGCTCAGCGATATATTCAGGACATCTTGCAGCCGCATGGGTTGCTTCTCATGACAGGGCTTCCACACATAGCAAGGGTTTCCCAGGAATGTCTCCAGCAGATTGTAACACTTCCTTGGGGTGCCGGTTCTCCAGAATTATCGCTAATTGAGCATTTATTGGACCAGCTTTAGCAACCTATGACTATGCAGGATCTACAGGCCTAGAGGTGACGTCTGTGGGAAAATGTGCTGCAGGATACTATACAGAACCTGTATGGCTCTATGACCATCTTTCTATCATCTTGTATCCAAGCTACAGGCAGCCCAACAGGTTACTAGAGCTTCCTTTCAGTTGTACAGTTTTCCCCAATACATTTATCCTTTCACTCTAATATTATAATTACTTAAATATATCATGTTTATATTCACTCATATAAAGGTTCATGTGATTCCTCCTTCTTGGGGCGTTATATTATTTTTTTGTCAGTGAATGTATGTTCATATATGGAAATTGTTTTCTGTTGTTACTGTTGACCGCTGATAAATACTTGGTCTGTGCCCTGTTTCTTTCCTTTACTCCTCTAAATTTTTCTCAATTTGTTTCATTGTAGTGTAAACCCGAATACAAAGTACCCGGACTCTATGTTATTGACTCCATTGTTCGGCAGTCCAGACATCAGTTTGGACAAGATAAGGATGTTTTTGCTCCTCGGTTTAGCAATAACATAATTAACACTTTCCAGAATTTGTATCGCTGCCCAGCAGATGACAAGGTATAGCGAGTGTTTGACACTGTGTTGTTTTAGAGACATCTGCGCAGGTAGTTCCGGGTATGTTTCCATTAGCAGTTGGACAGGACAAATTATGCTCTCGTTCAGCAAAGTCATACGTGAAGTAGTTGGCATATTGATATAAAAGAAATATCTGTTGTAACCTCAAGATATAGGATTAAATGTCTTCTTTACCTAATCTTTATCTAATACTTTCTGGTCTGGCCTGTACATAACTTTGGTGGATCCAACACAGGGGCTTATTAAGGCCGGCGTCTAAAACATCAATCTTAATAAATGACCCCCTATGTACTTTGCTGGTGCTTAAAGGAGTTGTCTCACTTCAGTAAATGGCATTTATCATGTAGAGAAGTTAATACAACGGACTTACTAATGTATTGTCATTATCCATATTGCCTTCTTTGCTGACTTGATTCATTTTTCCATCACATTATAAACTGCTCACTTCCATAGTTGCGACCACCCTGCAATCCATCAGTAGTGGTCGTGCTTGCACAATATAGAAAAAAGTCCCAACCTCTCTGGTGTCCAGGACCATTGGAGCTCAAACAGGCCAGTGCCTTTACCTACACTGCGCAAGCACGGCCACTGCTGCTGGCTTACAGGGTGGTCGTAACCATGGAAACGAGCAATGTATAATGTGATGGAAAAATGAATCCAGCCAGTAAAGGAAGCAATATGGACAATCACAATATATTAGTAAGTGGCTTGTATTAACTTTCTCTACATAATAAATGTTGTTTGCTGAAATGACACAACCTCTTTACGTCTCAAGGCATAACTATACCCATCCTTACAATGAATTGAAAGCAACACTTGGTGCTTATAGAGACATTAAACATGGAGTTTATAGGTTTGCATACCTTTTCATTATGCAGTGTTGAAGTTGATTGGAAATCCCCTTTAATATGTATTTGGCACAAAGGACAGAATGACAGCTAATATAGTATTGAGTAATTGTAATCATGTCATGTGCATGTGAGATATTTATATTGACTCATTTTTCAGAGCAAAATTGTAAGAGTGCTGAACCTGTGGCAGAAGAATAATGTGTTCAGGAGTGAAATTATTCAGCCACTTCTGGATATGGCTGCTGGCATTCTTCCCCCTGTTGTCACTCCTGTCTTGCCTAGTACAGCAGCAGCTGTTGGCAACACACCAGGTAAAGGCCTCATTTACTGGATTATTGTCCTTCTGAATTGCAGTCTATATAACAGACAGAACTTCCATCACTCGTCCAACTTGAATATAGCAGTAATATTTCCCAGACAATAACATTTTCTTTTCTTCATCATTAATCTATTTATGGTTATATAGTGTTTAACCCCTTCCCGCCCAGCGCCGTACATGTACGGCGCAACGGGACGTGACTTAACGCCCAGCGCCGTACATGTACGGCGCGCTGATCGGGCGGGCGCAGCTCCTGCATCAGCGGCGGGGGTCTGGCAGTGCCCAGGTGCCGGACCCCTGGGGAATGCGCCAGCATCGGTGAAAAAAACCGATGCCGGCGCATTAACCCTTCATTTGCCGCGGTCAGCGCTGACTGCGGCACATGAGGTGTGCCGCATGTTCAGGATGCCGAGCGGGGGGCCATCGGGTCCCCGCGCTGCTGTGACGGGGACCCGATGGCTTGGATGGCAGCCCGATGCCTTCCTTAGGCATAGTGGCTGCCATCCCTGCGAGCCTGTGCGATCCAGCCCCCTGGATTGCACAGGAAGCAGGCTGTAAGTGTATTACTGTGAGTAATACACTTACAGCCAATGCATTACAATACAAAGTATTGTAATGCATTGTGAAGGGGATCAGAACCCCCAAAAGTTAAAAAAAGAAGTGTAAAAAGGTGAAAAAAATGTTAAAAAATAAAGTTAAAAAATAATAATAAAAGTTTCAAGTAAAAAAAAAGAAAAATGCCATTTTCCCCCCAATAAAGTAAAAAAAATTGTTAAAAAAAGAAAAAAAAAAAGAAAAAGTAGACATATTAGGTATTGCCGTGTCCGTATCGACCGGCTCTATAAAAATATCACATAATCCATCCCACCAGGTGAACACAGTAAAAAATAAAAAATAAAAACAGTGCCAAAACAGCCATTTTTTGGTCACATTCCCCCATAAAAAGTGTAATATTACGCGATCAAAAAGGCGTATTTACCCCAAAATGGTACCAATCAAACCGTCATCTTGTCCCGCAAAAATGATACCCTACCTGAGACAATCGCCCGAAAACTGAAAAAAATATGGCTCTTTGAAAATGGCAACACAAAATAATGATTTTATTCTGTTCAAAAAATAAATCTTATGTGTAAAACTATCCAAAAATAAAAAAGTTAGACATATTTGGTATCCCCACGTCCGTAACAACCTGCTCTATAAAAATATTACATGAGATGGCCCCCCAGGTGAATGCTGCAAAAAAAAACAAAAAAAACCTATGCCAAAACAACCATTTTTTTCCCTCTTGCCTCACAAAAAGTGTAATAGCAGGCGATCAAAAAGGCGTATTTACCCCAAAATGGTACCAATCAAACCGTCATCTTGTCCTGCAAAAACGATACCCTACCTGAGACAATCGCCTGAAAACTGAAAAAAATATGGCTCTCTGAAAATGGCAACACAAAAAAAAGATTTTATTCTGTACAAAAGTAAATCTAATGTGTAAAACTTTCCAAAAATAAAAATGTTAGACATATTGGGTATCTCCGCGTCCGTAACAACCTGCTGTATAAAAATATCACATGATTTGCCCCCCTTGGTGAATGCTGTAAAAAAAAATTTTTAAAAACCATGCCAAAACAGCTATTTTTTTTCACCTTGACTCACAAAAAGTGTAATACCAAGCAATCAAAAAGTCTTATGTACCCCAAAATGGTACCAATGAAAACATCAGCTCATCCCGCAAAAAATGAGCCCCCACATAAGACAATAACTCAAAATAAAAAAAAACTTTGGCTCCCTCAAACCAATCCATCAAAATCTGTGTTGTAAAATCCATATGGCGCTCCTTCTGTTTTGAGTCCTGCCATGTGCCCCCACAGCAGTTTACCACCACATATGGGGTGTTGCCGCATTCAGGAGAAAATGGGTAACTAATTATGGGGTGCTTTTCTCCTGTTACCAGTTATGAAAATACAAAAAAATTGGGGCTAAAGCAACATTTTATTGGAAGAAATAAAATTTTTCATTTTCACAGCCAAGTGTTTCCAAATTCCGTAAAACACTTAGGGGGTCAAAGTGGCCAGTACCTCCTTAATATATTCGTTGAAGGGTGTAGTTTCCAAAATGGGGTCACTTTTTGAGGGTTTCCACTGTAGGGGTATGTCAGGGTCTCTCAATTACAAAATGGTGCCTATAAACTATTCTAGCAAAATCTGCCTCCAAAATCCATATGGCGCTTCTTTCCTTTTGACCACTGCCACAAACCCATAGAGACGTTTACCACCACATATGGGGTATTTCTGTAAACTGTAGGATCAGAGCAATGTATATTGAGGTTTAGTTTGCTGGTAACCCTTACTGTGTTGCAAGAAAAAAATTATTAACTTGAATAATCTACCAAAAAAGTGAAATTTTGAAAATTCACCTCCATTTTCCACTAATTCTTGTGGAACACCTCAAGGGTTAACAAAGTTTGTAACAGTAGTTTTTTATAATTTGAGGGGTGTAGTTTCTAAAATGGAGTCATTTATGGGGGGTTTCATTATGTAATCCCCTCAAAATCACTTTATATCTGAATTGGTGCTTAAAAAAATGGTTTTGGAAAATTTGGTGAAAATTTGAAAAATGTCTTCTAAACTTCTAAGCCCTCTAACGTCCTAAAAAAGTAAAATGACATTTATAAAATTATGCCAACATAAAGTAGACATATGGGGAATGTAAAATAATAACTATTTTTGGAGGTATTACTGTGTATTTTGAAAGTAGAGAAATTGAAATTTGGAAATTTTTCCAAATTTTTGGTAAATTTGGTATTTTTTTATAAATAAAAATGAGATATTTTGCCAAAAATTTACTACTGTCGTGAAGCACAATATGTGAGGAGAAAACAATCTCTGAATGGCCTGGATAAGTAAAAGCGTTCCAAAGTTATTACCACATAAAGTGACACATGTCAGATTTGCAAAAAATGGTGAAGGTGAAAACAGGCCCGGGGCTGAAGGGGTTAAATGTTTGCTATGCTAAGGTGTTGATTGTTTTGGTAGGCGTATATATATAAAATAATGAACTGCAGCATGAAATACTTCCTTATATTTTTGTTAAATTTATTTTTCTAAATGTCATATTGGTGTGTTTATTTTTTCATAGTATAGCTTGTGACAGAACAAATGTAACTCTGCCATTGTTTACCATCTGATTTGGGTTTACTTTTGTTATTAGGCACCCCAGCAACCCCTGTTACCCCAGCAAATGTAGTTCAAGGCATACCTGATCCATGGATTGCTCAGATAACCAATACAGATACCATTGCAGCAGTGGCGCAGATTTTACAAAGCCCCCAGGGACAGCAGGTAAGTGTATGCTAATGCCCATGGTCAGGACCACGTCAGTAGGTGAATATTTGGTTGAACAGGCATTATTTATATTTATAACAACCTTAAAAGTTTGTGGACCCCTCACAATTTTCTATATTTCTGCATAAATTTGACCACCCAATTTTCACACACGTCCTAAATGTAGAAAAAGCTAACCAAATCTAACAAATGCGTCAAAATGATAGGAAAACTGCGTTCCAGCATAAATACCTCATCCCATCTGGGAAATACGGTGCATGGTTTGGGCCTGTTTAGCAGCATCTGGGCCAAGACAGCTTGCCATGATTGATGGAACAAAATATTCTGAATTATTCCAGCAAATTCTAAGTGAAAATGTCAGGGCATCTGTCTGTGAGCCGACTCGAGAGAGAGCGTTGGTCATGCAGCAAGACAACGACCCCAATCATACAAGTCGTTCTACCAAAGAATGGTTAAAAAACAATAAAGTTAATGTTTTGGAATGGCCAAGTCAAAGTCCTTTCTTTAATCCAATAGAAATGTTGTGGAAGGACCTGAAGTGAACAGTTCATTGGAGGAAACACATAATACAGTGGAAGCTGTTTTCTATGTAGGAATGGGCTTAAATCCCTCCGAACCAGGCCAGGACTAATCGACAATTACTGGAAACATTTTGTTAGTTGTTACTGCACAAGGGGGTCTCTCCAAATACTGAAAGCAAAGGTTTACATACTGTTGCCACTCAGAGATTGATATTGGGTCATTTTCCTCAGCAAATAAATGACCAAGTCTAAACTTTGTTAAACTTTTAGGATGTGAAAATCTAGTGTAGTTTTAGGTCAAATTTATGCAAAAATATCTAAAATTCTGAAGGGTTCACAAACTACCAAGCATTACTGTATAACGTTTGACTTTGTTTTAGATCTGGTTGTAATAGAAGTTTTTGTCTTCCCTCTAGTGGTCGTTCAAGATACTTAAATACCACATACAAGTGCATCTCAATACATTAGAATATTATCAAAAAGTTGTTTTTTTTTTTTTCAGTAATTCAGTTTAAAAAGTGAAACACATATATAGAGTCATTACAAACAGAGTTCAAGTGTTTATTTCTGTTAATCTTGATGATTTTGGCTTACAGCCAAGGAAAACCCAAAATTCATTATCTCAGAAAATTAGAATATTTAACCCAAAACCTACAAAGGCTTCCAAAGCCTTTAAAAAGGTCCCTTAGTCTGGTCCAGTAGGAGACACAATGAGGGGAAGACTGCTGACTTGACAGATGTCCAGAAGGCTGTCATTGACACACTCCACAAAGAGAGTAAGCCACAAAAGGTCATTGCTAAAGAAGCTGGCTGTTCACAGAGTGTTGTATCAAAGCATATTAATGGAAAGGTGAGTGGAAGGAAAAAGGGTGGTAGAAAAAGGTGCACCAGCAACAGGGAGAACCGCAGCCTTGATAGGATTGTTAAGAAAAGGCCTTTCCTAAATTTGGGGGAGATTCACAAGGAGAGGACTGCTGCTGGAGTCAGTGCTTCAAGAGCCACCACACACAGATGTATCTAGGACATGGGCTACAAGTGTCACATTCCATGTGTCAAGCCACTCATGACCAATAGACAACGCCAGGAGCATCTTACCTGGGCCAAGGAGAAAAAGAACTCGACTGTTGCTCAGTGGTCAAAGGTGTTGTTCTCAGATGAAAGTAAATTTTGCATTTCATTTGGAAATCAAGGTCCCAGAGTCTGGAGGAAGAGTGGAGAGGACTTGGCACCTGTCCACACTGCCAAAAGTACCAACCTGATTTAATAACCACAGTATCACTGTGCTTGATTGGCCAGCAAACTCGTCTGACCTTAACCTTGTCAGGAGGAAGATGAGAGACATCAGACCCAACAATGTAGACGAGCTGAAGGCCGCTATCAAAGCAACCTGGGCTTCCATAACACCTCTGCAGTGCCACAGGCTGATCGCCTCCAGGGCACACCGCATTGATGCAGTCATTCATGCAAAAGGACCCCCAACCAAGTACTGAGTGCATTTACTGCACATACTTTTCATTTGGCCAACATTTCTGTGTTTAAATAAAAAAATTACAGTTGGTCTAATATAATATTCTTTTGGGTTTTCCTTGGCTGTAAGCCATAATCATCAACATTAACAGAAATAAACACTTGGAAAAGTTCACTCTGTTTGTAATGACTCTGGATTACTGAAAAAAAACAACTTTTTGATGATATTCTAATTTATTGAGATGCACTTGTAAATCACAAAAGTCACTATACTGTTAATACACTTGTATGTATTTAAGTCGGTCCATTCACCCATTTCTCTACCAATCTAACATTTATACCCCTTAAAGAGGATCTGCCACCACATTCTCCTTTAAGAAATAAACATAGTGGGTGCCATCTGGACATTGCTAGGAGTTAGGTTTTATCAAAAATTACTGAATATGCAAAATCTGAACTCCAGAATCTTTTCTGTTGTCAGTGTGAGTGCTCCTGTATATAGATATGTAGATAAAAATCCTTCTATAAAGATATTCCATGTGATGCTACATAATGTATACAGATCTAGGACATCTCATTGTAACTCTTTACAGGAGTTAATTTTTCTTTTTTTTTTATAATTTTTTAAGCTTCAGCAGTTGGTCCAGTCTTTGCATGTCCAGCAACAGAAGCCACAACCCTCACTTCTACAAGCTCTAGATGCTGGCTTAGTGGTTCAGTTACAAGCCCTTACAGCGCAGCTAACAGCGGCAGCTGCTGCCTCCAACACACTCAACCCGCTGGAGCAAAGTGTATCTCTCAGTAAGGTATGATGTATGCCACACATTTCAAATTGATTGGTCATTATATGTACAACTCAGTCATTATTTTTATATAGGATTGTGATGTTAAAGGGGTTGTCCGCTTTTTTATATTGATGACCCATCCTCAGAATAGGTAATCAATATCAGATAAGTGGGGGTCCGACTCATATGAGCGCTGCCTTCTCTTTACTGTTTACCTGCTCATCATTGCAACTTCAGTGGTGGGAGCTGTATTTACAACTATGGAGTCCCCATTCACTTCAAGGGGATGGCTCCGTCCTGTTCAAGTGAATAGGACAGAACCGCCCCGTAGAACTGAATGGGGACGCCATATTTGTAAATACACCTGCTCGCCGCTGCAGTTGCAACCACGAACAGGTAAACAGAGAAGGCAGGGCTGGTACGAGCTATGCTTTCTCTTCCCGCTGATCTGATATCGATGACCTATTGATGATAACCCCTTTAAGTACTTTTGCATTAAAAATGACAAAAGTATTGCAGCAGAAATTGGCTAACAAAAAAAAACTGTTTGCAAGCTTTCAGAACAAAGTACTTAACATCACATAGATTTTTCTGCATAACACGGTACCACACATTTTGACTATGTATCATTCTATAGGATATGCAAAAATTTCATTTGCTGACCCATGCAGATGTTTAAATCTGAATCTTTATGCGATGCATTTTCAAGAGTGATTATGTAGTAGCCTGGAACTTTCCTTTATACTTTTCCTCTGTTTAAGATCCATCCATTGTTTCAGATATAGAAAATATATTTAATATCTTAACCACTTCCAGTCTGCCCATTGACTATAAACGTCCTGGTAGTGGATCTCTATCTCTGAATGGACGTTTTAAAACGTCCTTCAGCTTTGCCCCCTGTGTGCAGCACCTGTACATAGAAGGTCCATGACTCAGCTGCCTCCTGACAGCCAAGAACATGGAGCTTTAACCTGAGACCTTTTTCCTGGTCTCCAGGCTTTTGATCACTCTGACAAGCTGTCAAAGCAATCACAAATGCTTGTACTATCTCCCTCTCATTACTGCTGGTCACAGAGCAGTTTACAACCACATATGGGGTGTTTCTGCAAACTTCAGAATCAGGAAAATAAATATTAAGGTTTGATTTGCAGTTTACCCTTGCTATCTTATAGGAAAAATTAATGAAAAATTGAAAATCTGCAAAAAAAAATATATATATATTTTTAAATTTCACCTTCTTTCTGTTTTAATTCTTGTGGGAAATCTAAAGAGTTAACAAACTTTGTAAAATCAGTTTTGATTACATTGGGGGCTTTAGTTTCTAAAATATGTTCATTTATGGGAGGTTTCTATTATTTAAGCCCCTCAAAGACACTTTAGAACTACAAAGGTCCTTTAAAATTAAGTATTGGAATTTTTCATGAAAATCTTAAAAATTACATTTAAAATTTGAAGCCTTCTAACGTCCTCAAAAAATAAAATTACATTTCCAAAATTATGCCAACATAAAGTGGACATATGGTGAATGTTCATTAATAACAATTTTATTAGATATCCCAATACAACTTAAAAGCAGAGAAATTCATATTAAAAAATTGTGATTTTTTTTCAAAATTTTCAGTAAATTTTGGATTTTTTTAATAAATAAAGGTAAAATATATTGACTCAAATTTACCATTAATATGAAGTACAATGTGTAACGAGAAAACAATCTCAGAATGGCCTGGATAAGTAAAAGCGTTCCAAAGTTATTACCACATGAAGTGACACATGTCAGATTTGCAAAATTAGGCCTGGTCAGGAAGGGGGTAAATGGCCCGGATGGGAAGTGGTTAAATGAATTGTCTGACACAGACAAAGTCCCGGTCCATTTAGAGCATATGGACATCTATTAGCTGACCTGACCTTTCCTTTCGGTACATTTTTAGACATTGATTCAAATGCTTGCAGCATGTAATTGCCACGGTTCCCTAGCTGATCACCAGGGTTTAGAGAAGCCAAACCTGCAGCTTTTATTTAAAAATGGCCATCTTTGTGAGAGACCCCACTAAATGTAAATGTATTCAGTGGTTTGCTTCACCTTCTGATTCAGCATTAACTACACATGCACAATACTTTACTATGGAGAAGGGGTTCATAACACTGATTGCTTGCACATCTTTCAATGAGCCATGAACAATTGGACAGCCCTTATGTACCTCACCTTCTTAATCTGCTTCTCTATTATTTATAAGACCATATGCAAATGTTTTTTTTTTCTCAAGAAGATCGCTCATTTAATTTTGAACATAGTAAAGGTTTCTGTTGACGATAAACTCTTTAAAGAGGTTGTCCAGGATATTATCCATAGCCTCTCCTCGGGATATATCTCATCTGTGATGTTCAAACATCCCTCACTAATCTGCTGGTTACTGCAATGCTTCTCCCATTGAGGTGAGTGGAAACAGGGCTGCAGTACACAGTGGATGGTGCTGGAACAACCCTAAAACTGCTGATCGGTGAGGGTGCAAAGTGTCTGACCCTCACAGAGCAGATATTGACGGCCTATCCTTAAGACAGTAAATTCCTAGAAACCCCTTTAAGGATTCATGTTTAGGAGCGTGTCATTTTGTTTAGAAAGTTCAGTACAGTATCTCTGTGTATAACTCTTACGCAGGCTTAATTGTGCTTGGTATTTCTTTTTTCTTGTCAGAAGCTCATAGACCGGTTTGATTTTGGGGAGGAGAATTCACAGAATGAAGACTCAAAAAAGGATTCTTCACAAATGTAAGTTTTTTGAGGTGCACATGTGGACTTAGAAAAAAAAAATTTCTGGGGTTTATTTATCATTCTAGTACCGCAACCATTTATGGTTGTATGTCCACTTTCCCAACCATTATGTTTAATCCATCTAAAATGAAAGCTGAAGCAGCATTGCAGTAGCTCTTAAAGGGGTTGTCCATCAGGATAGGTCATCAGTATCTAATCAGTGGTGGTCCGACACCCAACCTCCCACTGATCAGCTGTTTGAAGATGAGGTGGCGATTCTGCGGAGCTGTGACATAGTGTAGTTACAAGTACTTGCTCCATTAAAGTGAATGTAACGGGTACTTCCCATTAAACTTCACTTCTGAGACAACAGGCAGTGTAATGAAGATGAATCTGTGCAAACATGGAGCGTTGCCTCTTGAAACAGCTGATCGACGGGGTGTTGGACCCCCGCCAATCCAATATTGATGACCTATAATGACGATAGTCATCAATATATATGGAAGGCCAACTCCTTTACTCTACGAGCATTTATCAGCATGAATAACCCCAATAAACCAGGCATATTGCTGGGTAGGGTTGATCATGCTGAGTAAAACACTATATTTCTTTTCTATTCTTAACTGAATAGTCGCAGAGATATATTAATTTTTATATTTATTAATATATAGCAAATTAACTTGTTGGACCACCAAAGGGCTGGGAGTAGCACTAGGAGCACTACTAGTGAAATGCTCCGGTGCTCTGGTCACTCCCCCTCCCCTTTGATTGACAGGGCTAGACATCTTGTCACCAAAGGCACTGGTGTCTCCAGTGAATCTAAAGTATGAAATTGGCAGATCTAGTGCGCAAGCGCCTTCATTGTCATTCCGCCTGGGAGTGGAGGCACTGACGGCTTCATTGACAGCAGATTAGCACAACTGGTAGGAGGATCATGAGATGAGTATGCTCTCCTTCCCCTTCAGCCCTCTCTCCCTTGTAACAATGATCCACTGCCACCAATGAGTTCTGAGAACCACATATTTGCCACAACATGTTAGCAAAATCATGCATTCCCAGTAGAATGCATGATTTTGCTAAACACACTGACACCAATGACTCATTATCCCACTGGACCACCAATGACTAACAGTACAATAGTCAAACCACTGTGTCATCAACGCAAGTGCCGGCCTTGTCAGCCACAGCGTAGGCTCTACAACACAGGGCCATATGAGACATTTGGCCCTGTCAATGGGGAGGGGTAAGGGACCAGAGCACAGGGTTATTGCGGTAGTGGTGCTCCTAGTGCTACAGCCAGCCCTTTGGAGCTGCACTTGCTGACAGATGCTCTTTAACGGTTTGCTTTATTTCAACAGCTCCTATACAGATCTATGCATGTCTATAGTAACAGACAATAGACTGTATGTCAGGCATGGCCAACCTGCGGCTCTCCAGCTGTTGTAAAACTACAATTCCCACCATGCCCTGCTGTAGGCTGATAGCTGAAGGCAGTCCGGGCATGCTGGGAGTTGTAGTTTTGCAACAGCTGGAGAGCCTCAGGTTGGCCATCCCTGCTGTATGTAGTCTGATCCAGCAGTCATGTTTTCTTCCATCTGTCTCTTACTTTATGCTAACATACAGTGAATAAATAACAGAGAAACAAGAATCCCTGTGTAGTCTGATGCTGTTATGGATCCATGATCATTCAAAAAGCATTCAATAGTGGTTCCCACAGTCCACCAGTCGTTTGTCAACTGACCACTTCTTTAATGTAGCAGCAAAAATAATGAATTGTTGGCAGCACAAATTCCCGTGCATAATGTGGGCAATCACATTCATGGATCAGTGAAAATGAAAGTAATAGTGCACACCAATTGATTTACTTATCAATTGACTCTCTTCTTGGGCAGAAAATATCACATCTATCTCGTATGCTAACATACATTCACTAGGTAAGCAGGAAGTAGGGGTCAAATGGAAAAGAGTATGATTGCAGGATGGAGATGAGCGAATCGATTTCAACAAATCAATGTGTCTCATCAGGAGGACTTCTTCACTCTTGGGATGCTGTCCCTGCAGGTGAGGTGCCCACTTCTGACACTGAATCAGAGCTTCTGCCCTTGCCCAGTTAATTGGTGCAGCAGCTCATGCAGGAAATTGTCAGGGTCTGCTAAATGTCCAGCCCTGTCAGTCTTGTGGAAGGTGGGCACTTCTTCATCTACAGGGACAGCCCTCCCTCTACTGCAGGATCAAGACCTATTGCAGAGGTTCTTCATTTTTTTCATTTTAGATCTGTTAGGACAAGGTGACCATAGCTTTTAAATGATGCAAGTTTTGCCACTTGAAAACATAAGATCACAACTCATGTGTGATGCCTTCTTTGGGTAGGGAGAAAAGTGGGTTCTTTGGTGTGACCTACTGAGTAGAAAAAAAATTAACAATTCTTTACCTTTTCTCCTTGATATTCTTTGCACATGGTTTACTTTTTGCTTTACATGTTTGTTTTCTTGTATATTATGAATTAGTATTTGCAGCTCTTTCCATGAATTCCCACTTAGATATATCTGTTATCAAAATGTCTCTGATTATTAGCACCAGAGGAGAGGCTGCAGGAACTCAAGACTCTCTGCAGCTTCTGACCCCTTGTCACATATGCCAAATATTCTGCTGATTTGGTTTTCCTGGCCCTACAAGATCACTTCAACTATGTTACCGTGAAGTTACTTTTTATGCTAAAAATGCTTCCAAACCATCAATCGCCACTTGTCTTCTTTTTCAGTCCGCTTGTACCAGATTCTGTGAACAACTCACTTTTCCATCAGCTTGCAGAACATTTACAGCAGCAGAATCTAGAACATCTACGCCACCAATTCTTGGAGCAGCAACATACTCCAAAGGTAAGTTGCCTGTGATAATCCATTCATTTATAAATGAAAGCATATACAGAATGTGCTCTTCTATGGATGTTTACATTTTGAAATGCAGTCTTGTTAAGTTTGTTACCATCTATACAAACTTATTTCAAAGGGAAAAAGAATACATTCCCACTAGTGGGGGGCATGAACACTGCAACTATGAGGGAACGCCAAGCAGAAAGTGTTAGCTCATCCTAATCAGTTTTAGCTTAGTGTGTGTAGGAGGCAGGGCTGCTTCTTCCTTTAATACAATGTTTACCCCCTCATCGTTCCCTCCTCCAAGCAGGAAAAGTGAAAAAAAGTAGCCCAGTTCCTCTCTTGCCCACCAGCCTTGGGGTCACCCATTGTTAACGCTCCCCTCTCCATTAGATGTTTCCCCCAGTGTTCTGTGGGGTTCCGTTAACCGTGACCTATATGGGGCCCACTACAACAGCCCCTGTTCACAACCCAGTCAGGGGGTATTCCTGTCATCAACATTTCCCCCTCACATAGAGCATAAAATGCTGTATCTGACATGGCTACACAGTTATTGCATGCACCAGGCAGATGCATTTCTGCCTTTATCAGTGCACCAGACACCCACATTTCCCCCGCTCCATCGCTAGATGCTGTATCAATCAATCGTTCTCAGTTCGGATGTGCACCAGTCAGGCGTAGTAATTGTGCTATCACAAGGTGCCGTGTCTGACATGCTTCATGCACCCACATTACCCCCTTCATAAGTAGACTAATTGTGCTGTCATTAGGTGCTGAATTTGACAGGCCTACACAGTTGTGATGTGCACCATGCAAGCTCATTACTCCCTCGATAGGCAGAGGCATAAAGGGGAATTTAGCTTTTTGGAGATTTATATCTATCTCTGTGTTCCATCCCTTTTATTCCGTTCTTAGACTGTTGTCTTTGTTTCCTACATAATACACTTAATCTGTGTATCATATACACCCCCTCCAGTCCTTCATACACTCCAGGAGTAACATACAACCCTCACAGATACTTATATATAAAAATACTTTACTGATAACATAGAGGTGACAAAGCAATGGACATTACATAAAGATATAGACACTACAAATAACACAATACATAGAGGAAACCACCACACATACAGCTGCCTCTGTTCCTGCCCTCCCCGGATGCTAAGCAATGTGGTTAATAATGTGTATGTATATAAAGTATATCCAGAGTCCACCAATATACAGTCTACTGGATCTACACTTCTACCCAACTCACATCAAGTACCTGACCATTAGTACATGTACATATAGAGACTCATGCATAAATAGCATATATAATCTACACATCTGTAAACATGTATAATGGAATACAATAGCAGACTACAAATATCTATATGTACACATATAAAGTCTACTGGGATATTATACTTATATACATACACAGAAAGCACACATATAATAGAACTTAGCTTGCTCTTGATGTAAGTGCTGTCCATCCAGGAGTTGCAGGGAAAGAGCCTATATCTTCCTGTGTCTCAGCCCCCACCATCGACTTCACCGTATGACCACCCAAATATTTTCCAATCTGTTGGCCAATAGAATATTGTCCAACTCCCCTTACAGAGTGCCCTTCCTGCCATTGATATGCTAACAAGGGACACAATGACCAAGTGGCTTCTGAGCATACTGATATCACTCAATGGGTGAATATCACTGAATAATATCAGCATATACTATATCCAATTATTAGACATATTTGTGTGGTCATCGACTGAGGGTCTGGCAGGGAAATTTTGTTTGGATAAAGAACCCTTTAATACGTAAGAGAATCAATCATTAGGTTAAAAAATCCCCACGTGACATGAATAACACAGGAGGGACGCCCAGCAGCAAAATTGTGTAAGGACAGCCAGCATAATTCAAGTTATAAGATCATAAGAGGTACTGGTCTGTACTGTCAGTCACCAAAACGTACTGCTCAATAGAGCAAGGGCAAGGCTTAAACCTCCGACAGAGAAAAGGATGCCCAGCTAGATGCCAGCACCAGGTGCTACTGCACCTGACGCATTTCGCCCGGAGCTTCATCGGGGAGGGTTTAGTCTGTCACTATCCATTAAAGGGAGTCTGTCAGCAGGATATTGGGTATAGAGATAATTACATCTCTATACCGGCCTTACTGCTGTGATTGTAAATGTGTAAGTGTTATTAGGGCAGTAGTTTACATAAAAAAGCGTTTTTATTAACATGTGAAATACCTGGATAAGGAGCCCAAGGGGAGGTCCTGCGAGCCGTTGGAGCCCGGGCGCGCCGCAGATTTCGGAGCCCAGCACCACCCTCCAGCTAATTATGCACACCCCTTCAGCGCTGTCTTCTCCTCCGGCTGCGGCACAGACTCTTGTATGCATGGTGCATGCGCAAGATGCGCCGCAGCCAGGGGAGAAGACAGCGCTGAAGGGGCGTGCATACCGTATTTTTCGCCCTATAAGACGCACCGGCCCATAAGACGCACCTAGGTTTTAGTGTAGGAAAATAAGAAAAAAATATTTTTCATCAGATCCTCTTATCAGACTGCCCATAAATTTAAGGACATCACATCAGACCCCCATATCAGCCCCCTGTGCCCCCATACCATCTCACTGTGCTCCCACCAGACCTCAGATCAGCAGAATGTGCCCCCATCAGACCTCAAATCAGCAGAATGTGCCCCCATCAGACCTCAAATCAGCAGAATGTGCCCCCATCAGACCTCAGAGCAACAGTATGTGCCCCCATCAGACCTCACATCAGCAGAATGTGCCCCCATCAGACCTCATATCAGCAGAATGTGCCCCCATCAGACCTCAGATCAGCAGAATGTGCCCCCATCAGACCTCAGATTAGCGTTTTGTGCCCCTTCACGCCTCAGATCAGCGTCTTGTGCCCCTATCAGACCTCATATCAGCCCACCCAGCCACTTAAAGACCATACTTACCTGTTCTGCGCTGCCGCTGCCGTCCGGTCCCACGCTCCGCGCTCCTCTCTCTTCCCTGCCGGCACGCACTATGACCTGACGCACGCACTATGACCTGACTGCTGACAATTCATTGAAGCTTCATTCAGATGGATTATTACAGGAATACCACAGCATAGTTGTATGAAAAAACAGACATGTCTTATGTACACATATATTGTGTCTGCTATAGGGTTGCACCGGGTATGGAATTATCGATACCAAATCGATACTTTTGTACCCAGATCGATTAAAAACTGGGATTTGCCTTTTTCCGATACTAGGCTGCGCTGCTGATATACCCTTACTATCCTGAATATCTTATTGCCGTAATAATCAGATTTTTTGTATTTAAAAAAAAACAACATTATTTAGAGGAATTTTTTTAACCTGCATCTGTTTTTTGCATAGTGAGAGAATAAAATGTCATGACTTGAATGTTTTTGCCTAAAATAATAAATATTTTAATGCATCTCTAGATGACAGCTCAGGAAAACCAGGATATGATGTCTGAATCAGAAAATTCTGCTACCCCATCGCAGGATGACAGCCAGCAGGCCTTTATGGAGAAGGAAGCACAGCTTCATACTTCGCTATCAATACAGCAAGAGGTAGGGCTGCACAGAGCAAATAGAGAACTACCTTGAGAATGATTTATAACGGTCACAAGTAGCCTGTCCTAGAATGTGAGCAGGACTGGTTGCCCGCACTTGCAGAGCTGGTGAGGCGGCGGGACCTCGCTACACTCTACACTGCTAATGATTTGATGCAGCCAATGATATACCATCATGACTGAGCAGCCTGACAGGAACGCTCACCATTGAGTAGTATAGGTAAGTGTCAGAGTGTACTGTGTAGCGAGGTCCCCTCACCCCTCTAGGCAGCTCTGCAAGTGGAGGCAACCAGTTCAGCTTGCATTTTAGGATAGTTTACTTGCAGCCATTTTAAATTCTACCATGCTGATTGCTGTTTGCTGTGCCTATGTGCTATTTAATTTTTTTCAGGCTGGCCAGAGGTCCGGCTGCAGCATGGCAAACATGCCGAGCGGCGGCCAGAATAAAACTACAACATGTCGTAGCTTTATTCTGACCGCCTCTCGGGCTGTTTGCCGTGCTACGGCCGGACCTCTGGCCCACCCACATTATAGTGAATGGGGCCGGAGCGGACTTCTGGCGGCACGGGTGCACTAGTGGCAGCACAGATTAGGCAGGCTGTTCACCTGCCAGAACAGCCTGTCGGAGAAGGTTGCCGCTAATGTGAAAGCAGCCTACAGCTGGTGTTAGTCCACTGTTTTATATCAAACCCAGGGCAACCATCTACCAGGAAATTTTAGAGCACTTCATGCTTCCCTCTGTTGACAAGCTTTTAGGAGATGCTGATGTCATTTTCCAGCAGGACTTGGCACCTGTCCACACTGCCAGAAGTACCCATACCTGGTTTAATAATCACAGGATCACTGTGCTTGATTGGCCAGCAAACTCTCCTGACCTTAAGAGGAAGATGAGAGACACCAGACCCAACAATGTAGATGAGCTGAATTAGCTATGAAAGCAACCTGGGCTTCCATAACACCTCTGCAGTGCCACAGGCTGATTGCCTCCATGCCATAATTAATACAGAGGACTCCCAATGAAGGATTGAGTGCATATACTGTATTTACTTTTTAGTAGGCCCACATTTTTCAGTTGGTCTTATAATATTCTAGTTTTCTGAGATACTGACTTAAGCTCTCTGGATCCGGCATAGGCGGATGTTACCGCAATGCCCACTGGTCCCATGACTATAATGGGATCCAGCGGAGTTTCAGCCGTTACCCGCCAAATATGCCAGGATTCAGCCTGACAAAAACCGCTTCCGAAACAGCCTGCCAGAGAGGTAACGCATATGTGAAAGCAGCCTTATTTTAGGATTTTCTTTTGAATTTAGTGATATCGAAAATTAAAAATAACCACCAAAAATTCTTTAAAAATATTTTTAACATAAAAACATTGAACATTGAATACATTTCTCTTTTGTTGTAAGGATATGGATATTGAAGAAATGCAAGATGTGACAGAAGAGATGTTTGAAAAGGAAGAGAAGAAAATGATAAAAGATGAAAAACCAAGGGTTCGTTCCAAATCACGATCTAGGTAAAATAATATTAAAATTGTCTCATTTATTTTGTAGTGCATTTCATAGAGGCTTAAAGGAGTTGCTCTGTGGTGAAGATAGCAGTTATGTAATGTGTCAACTAAATGCTTTATCCAAAATGTCCACTGTGCTGGCAAGTGCCATACATGCAATAGCTTGATGATAAATCACATGACTGCTGCTCAGTTATTTACATGCCACCCTTATGGATACAGCTTGTGAGTCACCTAACTTTCAATAAGCTGCGAGTTTGATGCAAATGTTTCCTTCAGCATCAGAGCTTCGCATTTTATACCAACTTACCCGTTAGTGAATTAGTTTCTGTTCTTTTCCCACGTACATCAGTTTTAATATTTTCATAGATCACCCAGAAAAAGGCGTTCTAGATCCCGTTCAGGATCCAGGAAGCGCAAGCATAGAAAACGTTCTCGTTCAAGGTCAAGGGAAAGAAAACGTAAGACTTCAAGGTCATACTCAAGTGAGCGAAGAGCACGAGAGCGAGAAAAAGAACGAATGAAAAAAGGACTGCCTCCTATTCGATCCAAAACTCTAAGTGGTATGTCCGGAGTGCATACTTTGAGAACCTTGGTTGTTCTTATACTTTAAAATGTTAAGTGTCATTTTTTTTGTTTTGTTTTACATTCTTAGTGTGCAGTACAACCTTATGGGTGGGACAGGTTGATAAAAAGGCGACTCAGCAAGACCTGACCAATGTATTTGAAGAGTTTGGACAAATTGAATCCATCAATGTAAGTGGACAGTTTTTATTTGGATGCAGTAGTTCCGAGCAATAAAGAATGTCTATGGTACTATACGTTTAAAGTGCATTGTCTAAGCACATGGTCACTCTAGGAGTGGGGTGCACAACCCACTGCTGGGGAAACACATTGCGATGCCATTCTGTGTAGCATCCGTATATCACATTTACTGCTAAAAGAATTGGATGGGAGGGAAATGTTCATGAGCCAAAATTCAGGGCGATCACTCTATGGGTTTAAAAAAAAAAAATAAATAGAAGGAGACCATTTAGGTGTCTGATAAAATATCTGGATTTACCAAAATATATCAGTTTATTACTTTTAACCAGGAATTTACCTCAACAGATGATTCCTCCCCGTGGTTGTGCATATGTCTGCATGGTTCACAGGCAAGACGCCTACCGGGCTCTTCAGAAGCTGAGTTCAGGCTCTTGTAAGATTGGATCTAAAATTATTAAGGTACGCTTTCTGATTATTTAGCTTTAGCATTATTACCTCACTGGAGCAGATGCCCGATTCCCTCAGAAATCAGAGCATCGTTATAGTGTATAAAGCATAATATTTTCCCCTCTTTATCTACTATGACACATTGTAGAAGATAATTTTATTTATTCCTTTCATTTTCACCTTCAGTTATCGTGTACAGTTAGTCTTTTCAAAAAATGAATGTTTTTAACTGTCAAGAGGAAGTTTTACAAGTTTGATCACTTGGGTGCTGACCTCTTGGACCCCCATCGATTTTGAAAATGGTCCTTACTGCTGCCCAATAGAGAAATGGCCAGCCATGCCCAACTCACAACTGAATGCCTATGAGTTGTTGAAACCGCTGTAACTTCACACAGTAAATCTGTATAATAATGTATATCGGGGTTTTGGTTTGAAGTGCATGTATTTTGTCTGTTGTTAATTGTGTCATTATCCTAGATCGCTTGGGCGTTGAATAAAGGTGTGAAGACTGAGTACAAGCAGTTCTGGGATGTGGATCTCGGTGTCACATACATACCATGGGAGAAAGTAAAGCTGGATGATTTAGATGACTTTGCAGAAGGTGGAATGATTGATCAGGAGACCGTTAATAGTGGTAAATAAAGTTTTTAAAATTTTTTGTAGAAAATGTATAAACTTTTTCCATTGAAGATAGTAGATTACTTGACCAATCTTAGTAGCTCATTCAAGGCTGCACAAGTGCAACACCAGCCTCCTTTCCTTGCTCTTTGACTACAGACACAAAACATACGGGGAGATTTATCAAGCTGGTGTAAAGTAGAAATGGCTTAGTTGCCCATAGCAACCGCCTTTCATTTTTTACAGCTGCTTTGGAAAATGAAAGGTGGAATCTGGTTGCTATGGACAACTAAGCCAGTTCTACTTTACACCAGTTTGATAAGTTTCCGCCATAGTGTCTTGCAGAGGGACTGCCCTGGGCTACATACACTTGACATGTCGCAGATTTAATCTTTTGACTGGCAGAGTTTCGGCTGGCCCAGCTTTGTAGACTGTACGTGTGTGTGTTAAGCTAGATCTTTGTTAACCAGATCCCTTTATGCCTTGTAGAATGGCAAGCACAGAGGATCCCAGAGCCTGTTGTAGTGAAGGAGCCTGCACCTGCCCCCGTCCCTACTACTACAGTGCAGAGTCCAATTGTTCCAAAAACCTCCATAATAACAACACAGCCAGAGGCATATAACCCACCTGTGGCAATGCTTCAGGTAAGTAAAACCGATATTAAACCGTTCATGAGCTGCCAGGTAGTAAAACAGTACAAGAGCAAATGTACAGATACAAGAGTTATATTTCAATATTTTTCATACAGCATTTACTTGCCTATACGTCATAAATAACATGAACATTATTTCTTCCTCCTGCCACTAATTCAGTAATTAATGATTTTATGCAGTTTATCTGAGTAGATTCTTTTTTTCTTTTTAAATATATTGTATGCAGATTCCTGTGACACCAACTGTCCCTGCTGTAAGCTTGGTACCGCCTGCCTTCCCCGTCTCCATGGCTGTCCCACCACCAGGCTTCACTGCTCTTCCCCCTCCTCCTTTTATGCGTGCAGGTTTTAACCCAACTCAGCCACCTCCAGGTAAGTTTAATTTTAACAATTTTGTGGAATGTTCTGTAGGTTTCCGGTGTCATTTCTTGTGAACTATAGGTCTGGGGTTTGAAAATTTCAATTTAGTTTCTACTTTAATTACAATACTAGCATGTCTTGTGTTCATCTACCTTTAAGGGGTTGTCCAGGATTTTGACATTAATGGCCTGTCATGTGATTGGCAGGGTCCAACACCCCTGCCGATCAGCTGTTACCTTGTAGCTCAGTGCCAGAACTGCACATCGTTGTTCTTTGTATTGTGAATGGATCTGGTAACTGCAGTGACCAGTTCTGCCCACTACACAATGTACAGAGATGTGGACTTCCAGAGCTACACTGTAACAGGTTTTTGCCAGGGGTGACGATCTGATGTTTAGGCCTATCCTGAGGATATACTGTCAATATCAAAAACCTGGAAACCCCTTTAATGGTTCTTGTAATTAAAGTATTACATGATTTAAAAGTCAAACACATAAACCGGTTAAAATACAAGTAGTTTATGATGTCTGCAATCTGATTTGTTAAAGTATATTTTACTACGTGTTCAAATTCTTATTATAGGCTATATGCATCCACCTGTTCCACCACCCACTATTCCCCCACCTTCTATCGGCTCAGCTATTCCTACAGGTGAGTATAGCTACACTGTAGATTGAGATGTATATGTGCATGGTACCAAAGTAAAAACATTTCTACGAAATAAATAGCATAAGTTACTTTAAAAAGTCTGGAGATTTAGATTCAAGTAATGGTAGGAGGATGATGTTTAGCGGAGCCAGAGAAATTATCCAGCTGTAGTATGGGTACAGTTTGGCTACTATTGTTTTGTCTTCTTTGGGATGAAATGGCCACGTCTTTGGAAGGTTGAACTTGAAGGAGGTGTCTTTATTCGATTTCAGGAATTATGTAGTCATCCCCTTTAAGTCAGCATTAGTAGCATCATTGGCATCAGTTATAGACCTAAGGTTTTTCATGTCTTCCCCAAGCAGATTTACAGCCATACTGTTTTATTATCTTAAAGTTTATTTAAAATGTTACTCTGGCCAAAATCTAATTTTGCTTTTAGTCAAATTTATGAAGCTTACTTGAACAGGACCATTCCAGGGATCTTCTGTCCTATGCTGCAGCTGATTTCTGAGCTGGCCATGACATCCAGGTTACTTCTAGAAATTTTGAGTTTATATTAGAGATGAGCGAGCATGCTCTGCCGAGCATGCTCGAGTGCCATTTTCGCGTATTTGCGTACACATTTTAAAATTGGTACGCTAATACATATGCATACTTTAATCTGTACACAAATGCGTACGCATAACGTACAAATTGTTCAAAAAAGCGTACGCATTAGTGTACAGATTAAAATATGCGTATGTATTAGCGTACCAATTATAAAATGCCTACGCAAATACGTGAAAATGGCACTCGAGCATGTTTGGCAGAGCATGCTCGCTCATCTCTAGTTTATATGGATCTCTGGGTAATTTTAAAGGGGGTTGTCCCAATACAAACATGTATCCTCTGCCCACAGGATAGAGGAAAAGTTTCTGATTTGCAGGTGTGCGAGTGCTGGGGCCCCCACCGTCATACATGTGTGCTGCCGCTCCATTCAGTTCTATGGAACTGCTAGAAGTAGCCAAATCCAAGGGCTCAGCTATCTCCTGCAGTCCTCAAGAGTGTTGAAAACTGCCTAAAAGCTTTGGTGGATATAGCTGTCACTTACCACTAGGTCCCCTCCTGCTAGACTCTCTTGCTTATTGTTGTTGTAAATTACACTTGGTTATCTATGAAACACATTGCCGGTACCCTTCACTAGTTTATTAAATCTAATAAAGTTCTGGAAAAGTAACTGTGGATAACAATGTACCCCATTTTGAATGGCGTAGAGTTTACAACCTTAATGGGAACCTGTCATCTCCGAAACACCCCCTGAACTAGAGTAAGCGGTGTATAGTGTAAGTGATGCTGAATATGTAAGTTTTATCTTCATACTCCCTTCCATTCCGACGCTGTGCTCCCACAAACCTGCAGTAAAATGTACTTAGTGGACTCCAGTGCTCACTCACATAATGGAGAGGACTCAAAGAAGAGTCCAGTGAGTGCATTTTACTGCTGGTTTGTGGGAGCACAGCGTCGGAATGGAAGGGAGTATGAAGATAAAACGTACATATTCAGCATCACTTACACTATACACCGCTTACTCTAGTTCAGGGGGTGTTTCGGTGATGACAGGTACCCTTTAAGCAACACAGGAGGAGGATCTAATGGTCAGCGTCATCCATAATCGCCAAAGGACTGGAACAGTCACCATTTTTTCTTCACAGTAGACTAAGAGAAATTTGAAGTGACTTAAGGACATGGAACTACCAAAGCATGCCGGTTATCTAAAAATGTGTGATTTGAGATTTAGACTTAAATTGTGACAATTTCCCAATATGGCTATAGTTTGTTTACAGGACTACCAACTGATATGTCAGCTGTAAAGATAGATAAAAGTTATATTTTTAGATTAGAAATAAAAAGTTAAAAGAAATCCTCCAGCTGTAGTATTTTCATCATGCTGAGGCATAGATACTGTTCTGAAATATATAACAAAATAAATATTTTTTGATTTTCTTTTTTTGTAGCCTTGGTTCCTCGACTGCCCATGTCTACAGACAGCATTAAAGAAGTGTCGTATGGTGGGTTGATGCTGCCTATACCATCAGTTGTAACCACTTCAGTATCTACACAATCTGTCTTTAATACTTCCTTAAGTACGCAAGCAGACCAAGAAGAAAAAAGAGTACCTTCCGCAGAGAGTGTCAATGAAAGAACTGCTGCAACTTGTAAGTCTGCATGAATGTTTTGTCTTTTATTGTATTGTACTGCTTGGCTAGCTTATTTGCATATTTTATTCTCTTTATGTTTTCATTAAGATGCATGTTCTCCCTTGAACAACATTTTTTGACATTTATCATCCCCTGCACCAGACAATTGGCATCACAAAGTTTGGCACATGCCCTCTTTGCACAATAGTTTGTGACCTTTTTTTGTGCCCTTATCGACACTTTTCCAAAATGTTGATGGAGAGAGGGGAAAGGAACAGGCGGTGTGGGGCTTGGCTTAGGTAGCCATGACATTTATTATACTGTTCACCAGGAAACAGCGTAGTTTATACCTGAAATTTGCACCAGCCTCCCTGCTGGAGTAGATTTCATTTCTGGTGCACTGACCTGCACAGATGCTCCACGATTATGAAGAGGCATGCACTTCATAGTAATTGTGGCCCATCTGACTCCAGTGGGCTGGTCTTAATAAATGTCCTCCATTATCTTTACAATTAATATGTCCAAAATTCTGTGCTGAAAAGGTTTTACATTTTATTTGTGTAGTGGTCATTGCTCCATATTTCTGATAATAAAAGAGTTCTGTATCCTGCGCGTCAACAGTAAGGTCGTGCTACTTTATGATGGTTGCAAAAAATCCAATAATACTAGCACAAGTAATGCAGCAGGTTTACCATAATGCCGTGGATTCTCAGCCGAAGTGCATAACATTTTATTACTGAGTTCAGTGTATAAACAGTATACAGTAATCTCTTAGGCTGCTCTTTGTGACCGTTTCCTGCAGAATAAAAATGAGAAATTGTAATATTGAACCTAAAAACTGCATGATATTAAAAGGTGGCCATTTCTTCTTCAATATGCTAAACTATATTTTTTCTATTTCAGCAACACAAAGTACAGTTGTTAGCAGTACTGGGATCTTAGGAGTGCAGCCACAACATATTACGGCATCTGTTCCTCCTTTAACTATGGGTGGAAGAATAGCAGCCATGCCTTTTTTGGATATTCGTCCTGGGTTACTTCACCAACCAGCAACAGCAAGATTTGCTTTACTAACTCCAGCGATGCCCCCACCACCACCACCAAGGAGCATGCTTCCTCCAGGACTTATTGATCCTACTGTACATTCTCTTCCATTCACACAAGGAGAGATTTTTCCCCGTCCCACTATTCCCTCTAGACTAAATAATGATAATGCTCTGCCTCAAGAAGAAGGCATCGCCCTGCAAAGCAGCAACATTCGCCAAGAAAGAGATCAGGACTACCGCTTCCCTCCCATTGAGAGTCGTGAGACTGTGGGTCACTCTTCAGGAGGTGAACAGAAAAAAGAGGGCATGCCATTAGTTGCTAGCCAGGAGAATGAAGGTGTGAGCTCTGCAGAGGACATTGATATTAATATTAGACATATAGAGGATGACCATGAACCACAGGACATGGCTGTTGTTGATCCAAATGAGGGTCAGGAGAAAATTGTTACAGGACCTATTGTAGGACAGTTGTCTCCAGAAGGTGCACATAAAGACGACAGGGAAGATGTAATTCATTCTCTTGAAAGTCTAAGAGGTCCTGACCATCATTCTTTTGAAAACAAGCTAAAAAATGTTCCTGATGATCATGAAGTACCAATAAGACCACAGTTGGATCCCAGACAACATTTTGGCAGCCCCCCAGCAGATTTATTACTACCCTTTGGGAGACATCCTCTTGAGATTAGAGAAACATTTGGCAGACCACCTCTAGAGGGTAGAGATCATTATGGGAGACCACCCCCAGAGGGTAGGGATCACCTTGGCAGACCTCCTGTGGATGGTAGAGATCACTATGGACGCCCAATTTTAGAGGGTAGAAACTCCTTTGGACGTTTACCAGTGGATGGTAGAGAGGTTTTTGGAAGGCCACCTTTAGATATGAGGGATCATTTTGGAAGGCCTCCATCAGATATTGGTAGAAGGGAGCATTTTCCCCCAGATAAACCATGGGGCCATAGAGGAGATTTTGATGAAAGACAACACCTGTCTTTCACTGGTTTTGGTGGCCCAAAGGGCTTTCCTGATGACAGACCTTCTCGTCATGGAAATTATCGGCATGAGCAGAGGAATGCGCCAAATTGGAAAAGAGGATTTGAATCTGATGGTCACAGGGATTATGATGACCGCCGTCGTTCTTGGGAAAGACATAGGGATAGGGATGATCGAGAATTTGGTTTCCGCAGAGAAATGAATGGGAACCGATTTGGAAGAGAGAGACAAACAAGCAACTGGATGCCACCTCAACAGCAACATTTTGAATATTTCCCAGAGGCTACTACCACCAAGGAAAAAGCTGATGAGGTGTCTCAGGTTAATGGTGAAATGCCAGAGACTGAGAGTCAACAACAAACTGTTAAAAATGCTAATGAACCTGAACTGTGTGAAAAGGAAACCCCTGACAAAAAGAATGAAGAGAAAGATGCAGTGGAGGCTGAAGTAAAGAGTCAACCAGTTGTTGAAAGCACAGAAACTGAGGGGACATAATCATCACTCAGTAGGTAAAGATACCTTTTGTAAAGTTGTCATCTCTAAGTGATAGATAAGTGGCTGACTGGACCTTATTAGTTTGCCTATTGTCAGCCTGGCTTAAGTTAATCTAATGTAACTGTTCACGTTTCACTTAAATAACTGTACGACTGACTTGTATAGACTGCTCTTAATCTGAACATGATAGGTAGAGATTTTTTTATTTTTAAATTCGGAATCACAAACGTTGCCCCTCGCGCTTTTATCATCCATTGAAGTATTTGTGAAATGTCCAGCAAAAAAGACTTCCTATGGAAGAATTTCAAATTTTGGCAGCTTTGGTGGGTTGGATGTTGGGACTGGCTGCATTTCAGGCTGCTGCTGATTTTTAAAGTTTAGATACAGCTGTGATTCTTTTATGTTCCTGCAAATTGGTTTCAAATTAGTCTTTGGCAGATTGCAGTACTAAGATGCAAAAGTGAAGGAAAAAAGGAAGACATGATAAGGTTTGTAAAGTCATCTCTACAATCCATGTAATAACCCAAAGTTAAGTGTCTGTGATTTGTTTCTTGTACTGCAGTGAGTGAAAAACAAAAAAAAATCAAAAAAACTGAAAAGTCTGTTTAATGTTGGGTGCATTTTGTTTTTAGATCCTAATAAAACATTTGTTTGATAACAGTGTTCCAGGTATTGTATTTTTTTAACTTGCTTTATGTTAAATTGGTGACTTGCTACAAATTTCATTGTTGGCTTAATCATTTCCACGCTGCTAATGCTGCCTGAAAATGGTTTCATTGCTTTCAATTCCATCAATCTGATGTATCTGTTTATTGGCACCTGAAATATGCAGAATGTCATGGAAATATCCCAAAACTTGATTTCGTGACTGATAAGCAGGGGCGGTTTTTACCTTGGCATTTTATTTGTAGAGCTAGGTAGTGGATAAACCATGATAAATGCTGTTTTTCATTTCCAAAATACTGTTCTTGTGCCTTGGCCACAGATCTTGAGAAAAGAGTGGATGTTTCAAGACTTGGGCATACAGCTTGCACAACTGTTACAGCATTTTGTTCCTCACTCCTATTTATCAAGACTGTGTCTTTTAGAAAGACTGGCCTTGGCGCTCATAGCAACTAATCAGAGCTCGGCTTTCATTTCTCAAACTGCTTTGGAAAAATGAAAGCTTTTCTATGGTTGGTAGGATTTGCAACTAGGCAGACTTCTTTGTTTGAAGAGGTTCGCCTGTACTTTTTTCTATAGACAGCCGTTTGTTTTCAACCATTACCTGTTTTTGTTCAACCATATTAACCCAAAGCATCTAAAATAGTTTTCATTAAAAATATTGTTCTTTTTTTGGTCTGCTCTGCCGATTGTTGTGTTCCATGATAACATAATCCTTTGTGTGGCCACTGCTACTTGCTAACCTACAGAATGTATGTGAGGAGAGATGGACAGATAGAAGGGAGTATGACTATAGGATTAGACTATACAAGGTTTATATGTAGTTTACCTTGGAGATTCACAGTACTGCGTAGAAGCACTATAGATAAGGCTACTTTCACAATTGCGCTAGCAGGGTCAGGGAGGCTGCCCTTGCAGGGGAACAGCTTGCTGGATCCGTATTAATGCTAGCCCATGTGTGCCGCCTTACTAACATGCCGAGAGGCAGCCGGACAAAAACTGCAGCATGATTTCCATTGTTTCTGGACAGCGGAGTGTTGTTTAGACAGCACAATCTGCTGCCCACTAAGGACGATTTAGATGTTCGCATAAATGATTCCCCCCCCCCCTTCTCAATGAGGGAGCGTTTTGCTCATTCTTCATGTGATTGGCACCACCTTTACATGTGCAGATTATTGGGAATGAGCATTCGTACGGACATTCATCCCCCATAATCTGCCCGATAATCAGGCAGTGTAAAAGGGACTTTAATTGTTAGAAGAATTGGCATTTGTACTCGTTGTTGAGGATAACACACTGGAATTAGGCAACCATTTTAGGCTACTTTCACACCAGCGTTTCTATTTTCCGGTATTGAGATCCGTCATTGGTACCCGAGAAAAACACTTCTGTTTTGTCCCCATTCGTTGTCAATGGGGACAAAATGTAACTGAACAGAATGGAATGCTCCAAAATGCATTCCGTTCTCATACCGGAGAGAAAACAGCAGCAAGCTGCGATTTTCCTTCCATCATGGGATGCGGATCAAAACGGATCTGGCATGACCCACAATGTAAGTCAATGGGGACGGATCCGTTTTCTCTGACATAATAGAAAACTGATCCGTTCCCCATTGTCTGTCAATGGAGTTCATCACGGATCCGTTTTGGCTATGTTAATGAAAATACAACTGGATTCATTATAACGGATGCAGATGGCTGTATTATCAGTAACAGAAATGTTTTTGCTGATCCCGGCCAGATCCAGCAAGAATGCTAGTGTGAAAGTAGCCTTAGCCCAGATACTGTGATTGCATATTTAAAAACATTAATGTAGGATAATATATGTGGTGAACGTTCTATAATGGTTAATGCACTTTGGTACGAGGATTATCTTATACAATGTTTTGCTTTGTTTCAAATTGAAACTTTTCTAATACAGTTAATGCTTAAATGATCACTAACTTTTCACACAACTTTGCATTAATCAGTAGTACAAAAGTAGACCACAAGAAACTTTGTAATAAGTCTCATCAGTGAGAAATGTCAAGTAGCCTCTTGTAAAGTATAGCTGTTAGAATTATTTTTATGATCCCTATACTTTACAGCACAAGAATATTATATTGTTATACTTTTTTGCATTTGAGGTCCCCATATGATGAGGGTTTCTTTTCAGCTAATTTCGTTATTTTGTTATTTCGTTGGATCTTTTTGGTGATTGTTCTAAACTAGGAATTCCTGAATTAATTGAATTGTAAGGCACTGTGGAATATTGTAGCACTATATAAAGAGAGTACTAATACAAGAGACGCACATGGGAACACTAAATCCTCATTTATTTATTAATTTTATCCACTTATATAGTGCTACTGTATTCCACAGTGCTTTAGACATTAGCATCCAGCTGTCCCCAATGGAGCTTACAATCTAGGTTCCCTAACAGTATTTCTTGGGAGGAAACTGGAGTACCCGGAGGAAACCCATGCAAACACAGGGAGAACATACGAACTCCATACAGATGTTGTCCTTGGTCGGATTCAAACACTGGACCCTAGCGTTGCAAGGCACCAGTGCTAACCACCGAGCCACCGTGCTGCCCATGACTTGAAGAGGTTATGCAAGAATCCTATCCTCATGACTTGAAGAGGTTATGCAAGAATGAGGGGAGGTTTGAGACCCACACCTACACCGAGAACGGAGCGGGGAAGGTGGTAGCAGGAGGACTCCGGGTTTTCCGGGGTCCGGCCACCGCCAAGTGCTCTCCCCATAGAAGTGAATGGGAGCGCACCATGCTTGCGTCTTATAGAAATGAATAGAGGACTGCTGCACACGCGAGGCACGCCCTCAATAACTCTCAGGGATCCATTCTTGGTGGAGGTGCAGGTCCCAGATGTGGGACCCGCAATTATTAGGCAATTGGGGCATATCCTAGCAATATCTCCCCATTGTCTCAGATAGGAATACCCGTTTAACTAAACTTAGAAGCGTTCATTCAGAGAGAACCTACATTGCATATCATAAGGCATCAGATAGGATTTCTGCCAACCTTGAGGCTTGGCCGTGTTTATAATGTTTGAATGGGTATTTTATAAAACTGGAATACCAGTTTAAGTTGCCATGTATATGCAGATCCTCTGCACCGAAATGAATTAGAGTTAAAGAAACCTTTTGTCAATTTCTGTCATTTTTATGTCAGGGAACAGGAGCTTTTGGTTATTTAGATCCCATCAACCTTAAGTTGGAAAGCAGTGGCACAGACTTCTCTCTGCAGTGCACACCTGCTGTATAAAATGTGACTTTATGGTATGTCCAAGAAGGGAAGCTAGCGTGGGGCTGGTGGACGACAGCGTAACTTGTTAGCTGACTTTGACTCTCACAGAAGTTGAGACAGTGTACAGTTGTCAGGACATTCTAGCTTCACAACAACTAACGAGCCACATATTGCTGACAACCGGTGTATCTTGAATATTCATATCTAAGCGCAACTTTTGACCACTTATTTTAGTTGATGAGCCTTTTTTAATTAAGTGTTAGACCATGTCAGGGTCAGCCAATGACAGTGGAGGTGAAAAATGTACATGGACCAGGTAGATTTTTGCAGTCATTGACAAAACTTGAAAACTTATTTTTGCCAAACAACAGCTGGGCACCTTCAGCCCAGACAAGACAGATTGGATATTTATATAAGTTATGGTATTGAGAACCTTCACAGACCAACCATGAAGAACTATGAATTTTACACTTTTTACAATGTTTAAATTTAAAAATGTGCTACTTTGGTGATCACAAGAGACTTTTCAGAGTGATTGGAAAGGAAGAAAAACTCAAATCCAGATCATGGGAGAGATGTATCTAAACGGTGCCAATGGCTCCAAGCCTCATTGTGAAAGAACCTTATACTACTTTATAGTTGGTTGTAGTTGGTAGCCTTGATACTATACATTCCCCCTATAGACTCTATTAGTCTCTACTAATGACTAATATATAAGCCCTCAAAGAGCTAAAATGCTTGATAGGGGAATCTTGTTTCAAAAGCTAAAAAGCCAGAAAATAACTGCATCCCGTTACTAAAAATAAAGAATTCAACAAATGTGTACCGTTACTTTCTTTCATTTAGATTTTATTAGAGAATTATAACATTACAAAAGCAAATCATAGTCGCGTAGGAATCTGCTCAAAGTTGTCCTCTAATATACTGAATATATAGCAATGGATAAACAACTTATAAGGGTTTTCCAAGTTCCTGGTTAGGTCATCAGTATCTGATCATTGATAATGAGTTATTTAATCGTTCTGATCCCCGTGTTTTCCCAGACAAGAAAATTCAAATGTGGAATTAGATATAGCAATTAACGCAAATTTGAATTCACTGAAATATATTTTATGTTATTGTATTTTTGTTAATGTTGATGTCATTTTTAATTTTCCATTTCAATATCTATATTTAAACAAAAACCATAAAATCCTGCAGTTTTTACACTGGCCACTTAGCCTAATAATAGGTGCCACATCTTGGTCTGTACAGTTGACAGCAGTTACTTGCTTATCTGTCATTCATATCCTGCCTGTAATGAAATCACCTCTGTGTATAGATAAGACAATATCCACCATTCACAATAGGTGATTGATAAAGCCTATCTATTCTTTCCTTGTATAATGACCTCTGCAAAGGTCACAGAGCATGCCTAGAAAACTCTCCCCTAGAAGTCAATGACGTCCCCTCCTCACCATTGTGTATGGCCCATGGGGCTGCCATAAAGCAATTTCTTTTAATGCTTTCTAAACGCTGTTAAGAACAGCTCAAGCAAGATGGCCGCCTCCTCATAATAATGTTCAGGAAATTGAATAAATAAGTCTTTAATCAAAAAATAAAAATAGATTAGAAAAAAGGATTTGTAGTACTATCTGGTTATAACTGGCAGATAAAAATTTTTGTGAAACATTTCTTTTAATAGAAGCAGATATGCTCAGACGGAAAGGAGAGGAGTGAGGTGTTTTAAATTAAACAGTTTCAATTCTACACATTTATTTATTATACTCACTTATACTCGCTGTTATATTCCGCAGCCATTAGCATCACACTGTCCCCAATGGAGCTCACAATCTAAGCTCCCCACCAGTATGTCTTTGGAGTGTGGGAGGAAACCACCTGGAGAAAACTCACGCAAACACGGAGAGAACATACAAACTCCATGCAGATTTTGTGCTTGGTCAGATATGAACCCAGGGCTGCAAGGCACCAGTGCTAACCACTGAGCCACTGTGCTGCCCATCTATTCCACTGCTCAGAGTTCTACTATTCTTTAGTTTGATGAAGGATCTATAATATAATATTTTTACGGTCTGGAATACTCATTCCGCCTTTGGTCCATGTTCTAGTCATCGTTTAAAAATGTATTCTAGGCCACCCTCCTAGCCCATATGAAATCTGTACAAATCCCTATCAAGAGGAATTGTGCACTGGAATCACCACAGCCCGGAGGACATGCAGAATGTTTGGGAGATTGTTATGTTGACAATTGATACATTAGGCTTCTCTACATGCCCATGGGATCATAGGTTTAGAAAACTTTTGCGTCATTTGAGAATTTTTTATTAGTAGTAGGATGTAGTTTTTGGAGAACAAATCTTTACTTTAGTCAAAGATACCGGTGTATCCAAATTGTAGGTATGTTTGATAAGGTTTTGTAGCAAGTTCTACCCCTATAGTTAGAGCTTCTGTTTTGGTCAAATTTATTTTATAATATGAGGCATTACTAAATAAAGTTATGGTGTTTTGTATTTCTGCAATAGAGATTTCCGGATTAGTGACAGACAGTATTACATCATTAGCATTTGTGCCTAGAGTATTATTGAATCCCAAACCTGAAAGGGGTATATCCGGTTACCATAAATATAACTTATGTTTTAGACTAATTCATCATCAATAATTACCTAATATAATGTAAATTTCCCATATTTACAGTTCAGTAGTTATAAAAGTGTTTCCTCATAAATTACCATGGCATCGACTTGTGGTTCTGAGCCTTTGTTAGGTCGAGCATGCTCAGTGTGTTGCTATCAGTTATCTAGCTAAATGTCTTGTGAAACAAAGGGAGTATTAATGTGCTGCTGATTACTGAGTAGATGGGGCGTGACCAAACTGTATATCAGGCAGCCAATCAGTAAACACCAACACTCACAGCAGGAAAGCTAGGGATTGTGAGGATTGTAGTTTTGTAGGATTGTAGGGAAGATCAGGAGCCATGATACTCTGCCTGTTGCAGGCTCACACAAATGGATTGCAGGGTAAAATGAAGCTCTGGTTATATGTATAGGTACGGGTTCTGGTTGGATCACAGCTTGCAGCCTTAATGCAGTTTTTCAAAAATTAAGTTACTTTGCTGGAATACCCCTTCAATGGTGCAGATTTGTATGTGGAAAACCGCATTAAAAGAACACATAAAACTGCACTATTTATCCCAGTTTTGGTGCTGATTTTTTGCTTATTAACCATCCCACCTATGGGCAAACCACTGTACAGAAGGTGTGGAATTGCAAAAACAACTGACATGCTACTTTCCCACATTAGGTTAATCTTTGCTCAAAGGGAAAGAGCAGAGTGTACATTTACTATGCTGATACTGTATTATGCTGCACTTTTTCTGCACCAAAATCCAAGAAGAAAAACGTCACATAATCTGCATTGTGTTCAGATACCCTTATACCTTAAATGGGCACTGCTAATAGGTTCAAAAAGATTCCATTACTATTGCAAAAATTATGGACAATAAAGAGCTGCCATGACAGGTACCATTAGAAATGTCAAAAGTATCTGATAAGAATCCAGAGGCTAAGATATTGGCTGAGGGGGCTGCGGTCAGTGCAAGTATAGCAGATTTGATAAATCACTGAAAAACAAACTTGTCCATGGTAACAGAGAGGTAACCCCAGTATCCAGAGCAAGTTGCAGAGAAGTGGTTTGAGAGGACTCCATCTGAATCAGATCGATAAATTTGCAAGTCCCATTGGGGCCTGTTACCTGATGTTGATTAATTAACTGTGGGATAACCTGTGAGAGGAAAGAACTTAGGCATATCATTTAACAAATGTGTTGGGTTATTGGGGCTTTTACCTGGTTTGGGAAGTGTAACTATTTTGGCTTTAATGGGAGTCTGTCATCACAAATTAAGCTGTTCCTGGTGCCCTACAGTTGACATATACAGTAACCCAAACATACCAGGATATTATTCCTTTCTTGATATCCTGAGCACCTGTAAAACGTCTCTTAATTTATATGCAAATTACTTTAAAACATGCCATTTGCCGAAATGAGACCACCCCTTTAAGTCTCTGGGCCAGAAAGGCCCCCACTCTGTTGCCATTCTGAGATTTTCTCATAACACAAAAAAGTGAGTGGTACTAATAAAAACAGCTGGAGGGGCAGTTTACAACTAAGTAACAGGGCATAAAAGAACATGAGACAGATACCCTCTGATCCAAAGATGGGTAGTAGTTTTATCTGAGAAAAACTGCATCTAAAAATTGTGGAAAGATGTCAGAAAAATTTTCAACTGGATTATGAGGAGAATGCACTCCTAGAGTAGAGTGGGGTGCTGTGATCAACGAGAAATTATTCTCAAAGCACTTGTGGTTATAAAAAATCACGCACTCTCTTGGATTACATGCAATTAAGGTTTTATTTGGAACAAGGACCCAGTGGGAGCTTGTGAGTCATTAATTGATTTACAGCTCTGAAGGGTATAAATGTAGTAAAAGGTATATGAATATTGCGTTTTTGTTGAGACGTTTCGGTCAGTTAGACCTTTTTCAGTCAAACGCTGCAAGTAAAGGAGAGCATTAATTAGTATTCAACAACATATTATTAGCTATTAGGTAAGTAAGATTGTAAAAATTATATATCTCATATCGTCAAAAAAAGCTAAATGTCAGCCGAGCAAAGGACTGTCTCATGAGATTGAGAAGATAATGAATTGATAGCTGGGTAAGGAATAATGGTGTAGTGAACTGGGGCTGCAGGAGGCTGGTCATGCCGAAGTAAATAAGTAAGTAAAGAGGGTAATGACATAAAGAGGAGTATATGAAGCTGTTAGCAGAGTGGTATGATGGAAAAAGCGCATGAGAGGATGAACCTAAAAATCGGAAGGAAAGGAGGATTACCATGTGGAGAAATGGATGCAGGTTTGGCAGAGCTGTATAGTGTGGTAGGCGGAAGCGCTATAAAAATTTTCCTCAGTGTACAATTGTGAAGAATTTAAATATGCCACTATCTACAGTACATATCAAAAGATTCTGAGAAATCCATGTGTGAAAGGGACAAGGCCGACTGTCAATATTGGATGTCCGTGATCTACGAGCCCTCAGGAGGCACTGCATTGAAAACAGGCTGGAAATCACTGCATAGGCTCCGGGAACACTTCTAGAAAGCACTATCTGTGAATGCAGTTCACCATGCCACAAATGCCAGTTAAAGCTGTATCATGCAAAGAAGAAGCCATATGTCAACACAATCCAGAAATTCTGCCGTCATCTCTGGGACAAAGCTCATTTAATATGGACTGTTTTGTGGTCAGATGAATCAAAATTTGAAATTCTCTTGGGAAACCATGGATACTGTGTTCTGCAGACTCAAGAGGAGAGGGACCCTCCAGCTTATGAGTGCACAGTTTAAAAAGCCTGCATCTCTGATGATATGAAGTTGCATTAGAGCCTATGGCGTGGGCAGCATACACATCTGGAAAGGCACTATCAATGCTGAACAGTACACTGTATAGAGGTTCTAGAACAACATATGTTTCTATCCAATGTCTCTTTCAGGGAAGGCCTTACATATTTCTGCTTGAAACCGTTTGGTGTGTTATCATCTGGCAAAGAAGACCCAGGACTGGTTGAGCAGCTAGAATCCTAGATCAGACAAGAATGGTACACATAGTCCTGTCCCAACATTTTTGAGATGCGTTTCTGCCATTGAGTTCTAAATGAGTACATTTTTTTCATGAAATGGTAAAATGTCTCTTTCAGTATCCTATATGTGTTCCATGATCTATTCTGAATAAAACATGGGTAGATGAGATTTGCAAATCATTACATTCTGTTTTTATTTAAATTTTATACAGCGTCCCAACCATTTATGACTATACGTCCCGTTCATCGCAGCATACACTTTTGATTTGTGCGGGCCTCTTAATGGCAAATCTCAGATAGTACAGACAGCTGTAAATGACAATCAGCTGAGGCTTGACAGTTGTTTTGTATATCATGTGGTCCCACATCTAGCTCGCCAAGGCAGCCCTGGGAGTGCAAAGAAGGGCTGGGAATGCAGGATGGAGAGACCCCTTTATCATTGGAATCAGTTTAGTGAATTAGCGATGCAAAAGAATTCAGTCAGATTCCGCGGCCCAAATCACTGAATATGCAGAATATAAAAATAGTGAATATGCACCTGAAAGACATCTGGTCCACAAGACCAGCAGAAAGAATATAGCTGTTACTGACGGAGTTGCAAACCCTAATGGTCCTAATGATTGTATGGCAGTGTTGGTACTTTGCGAAGACTGCCTCTGCACAGCGGTATGTGGGACAGATGACCTCCGCCGAGGCATGTACATGGCAGCTGTTGGGCTTTTACGGATGCATGAGGCTGTAGAGGATCAGAAATGTTTAGTCCTTAGATAGCTGTTAGTGACAGACAGGACCTCTCCTTTGAGCGTGAAAGAGAGAAGACTATGTCACAAAGCTGAGCTCCCAGAAGCAGAGCTCATGGTTTATTTTGCAAAACAGCAGCGCATATGCGCTCTGAAAGCAAGGTCTCTCCTGCACAAAGTTTACCAGCAGAGTGAGTCCTGATGAGGAACAATGGAGGAGGGCTGGAAGATAAAATAATTAAGGCTAGAGTAGCTGTGAGCCACGATAGAGCATTATTAAAGAAAGGAGTTGGTGTTCAGGCAGCCATCTTCTTTGGGGGCCATGCTCCACCCCTACCATTACTTATTTTATCTGATGGTTTATAAGCCCTTACAGTTTATGGATACAGACTCTCCCCTGACTGAGGCTGAAGAGCCAAATTGTAGTCATTTAAGCCCTCCTTATTAACACATTATCTAGTGCTAGTTTTCATAAGATAGTTTAGATATTTACTGTATTTTTCGGACTATAAGACGCACCTAGGATTTGGAGGAGGAAAATAAGAAAAAAAATTAGACTCCCGTTCTTCAACAGACATCAGATCTAGAGATGAGCGAGCAGTGCTCGTTACGAGCACTGTAGCGCTCGGCTCCTCTGCGCAATGCCCGCAGGCATTGCGGATCCGTCCTCAACTGCATGTAAGTGAATGGGGATGGATCGGTTTGTTATGACACTCATACCAAACCGATCCGTCGTCCTCACCCGACTGAAAGTCAGTGGGGACGGATCCGTTTGGTATGAGTGTCATACCAAACCGATTCGTCCCCATTGACTTCCAGTCGGGTGAGGACGGATCCGCAATGCCTGCGGGCATTCTTTCGCAGTGGAGACGAGCGCTACAGTGCTCATACCGAGCACGTTCGTTCATCTCTAACCAGATCCCAAATCAAGCACCATAATGTTCAGATCAGAACCCCCCCACCCCCCAACCCTCATCGGCCTCAGATTGGATCCCTGTCGGCCCCAGACCCCATAAATCTCAGATCAAGCATTTAAAAAAATAAACTTGCCTTGCTTCTTCTGAACGGTGCTGCCACTCACCGCTCCCTGCTCTTTTTCCGACCTGCGCTGCAGTGAGACTTGACGTTGCACAGCGTCAGGTCATAATCGTGACACTATACATCATCAGGACGTGGGGGGTAACTGTCTAAAAGTTACCATCAGGTATTCATGTGCTAATATCCTAAAATAATTAGAAAGCCATTCAACTGTGGATAAAAGAACATAATATATAAAGTTGAAATTGCACAATTTAATAGTATGCCACATTGTAGATGTTTTCCAGATGCCGGTAAATGTTTTTATTCCTACACTGAACAGATCAGTGAACTGAAAACAAAACAAGTGAAAATAGAACTGATGCTAGAATTTAACCAGGCAATAATCCAAGGTGGGGATGACAGGTCCTGTGCCTCAGGTTTGGGGGCCAGCAGTAACCTGGGACACTATAGGGACCTGCGGCAACACGGATCCGGCGGGCTGTTCACCCACCGGAACAGCCTGCCGGAGCCCTGCGCCGCAGGTGTGGAAGTAGCCTAAGTGCTGCCCCAAGGTTAAAATGGGTGCTCTACTGTCTATTGACAGAGAAGCTTCTGCTCTAATCTAGCCATTGCCGTGGTCAGTAGTGATCCTGGGACCTTACTGGTTTACAGAAGTAGGAAGGCTCCCTCTGTAAGGCAATTTGCTGTTTTTGTTCATCCTGCCTCCTAAGAAAAGAAGTGGAGTCACAACAAGTTTTAAATATGTTCTAATAAAAGTAAAGTTTTAACGTACTTTCTAACAGGCAGTGAATCTCATCCTGCCGCTTAAAAAATAAAAATAAAAACCAGTCAAAAAGTTGTATGAACCCCAAAATGGTGCCGTACTACAAATATGAGTTGGTTGACATAAGGATAAAAGTATTATGGGTCTTGTAATGTGGCGACATAAAAACATTTAAAAAACAGTTACTGTGCAAAACTAGAAAATCAAATGTTTAACTTTCATTTAGCTGTGATCATATTACCCCAGACGGCAAAGTTGTTCTTTATATGCCCAGTAAACAATGAATACTTAGATGAAATGAATCAGATACTGATGACCTATACAAAGGATGTTATCAGTATTTAAGTTTCAGAGAACCCTTTTAAATACTCCGCTATGTCATTCCTTTTTACTCCTCCTAGAAATTTATAGGTGGAACACATTGGTCCAAAGTTAATAAAAAACGAGGTGGAAGTAATTCACAATAGATGACCAGAGAAAAAGACGTAACAGGCAGAAGAGAAGACAAACCGATAAGCCAAAGGCCAGATCTTCGGTTCCTATTCTCTTCTGCCTGTCACGTTTTCTCCTCTGATCAAAATGGAGTAGTTGGGAATTACTTGCTGTTTTTGCAAGATTGTTTAAATCCTGCAAGAATAGCATGTAATTTCCCTAGCTGTGAAGCGGTTTGCAGTTGGACAGCGTCACAACTAGAACCTGCCCCAATACGAGTTTGGCGGGTTCGGCTGACACACTAAGGTGTGTGGGGAGCTCCCAACTCGGGGGGAAAGAAGGATTGGGTGAAGTCAATATTTTCGCTTGATCCTTTTATAAGCCACTACCAGAAGAGACTGGCAGTGGCTTTCTCAGCTCTCCCCATTGAATGCAAGTTCTGCAGACCGTGTCTGTGTATGGGAAAGTCAGGAGAGATAGCTGTCTGTCAAACAATTGTTTATCTGACAGCTATTGAATGTGTATGACCGCCCTTACACTAGGAAATTCTATGGTTCTTGTATAGTCTGGACCTCCGCTTTGTGTATAAGCTTTGGAGGACTGCAGTGCATACGTAGTCCTGTCAGTAGATCTGCTGCCTTATTGTTTGTTTTTCAACATTTAAAAACTTACTTGTTCAGGGAAGCATCATTGTAGAGAAAGGGGGCTGAGATCACACATAGATACAACAGTAGTGTAGATAACAGAGGACATACTGCAGAATCTTCAGGGAGAGCGATCACATTCACAGAAGAAGTATCTATGTCTGTATTGGCACAAGGGAGAGTGCTATAAGGGTGCAGGGAAGAAGCTGTTTTGGTTAAGGTATCCCCATCCTGTACATATCCAGAATGCATTGCTGGAAGGGAGACCTCTACATGAAAAAGAATCTGAAAGAGAAGACAAAGAGAAAGTTGCAAACTTACGATAGATATCAGGGGTTCTGAATACGAGTAAATGGAGGCTGCAACCTCCATAATATCCAACCTCCAAGCTCAGTGCTAAATTTTTAATTCAAGGTAGCTTACTAAGATAATGCTAACATTTTTAAAAAAAATACGTTTTCTATGAATTTAGGTACTTGTTACTAGGTATTTGTAAATTCACAGCTAAACAGTTTGTATAACTAAAAGCCAACCAGCAGTGGTGAACTGCAGATTGATATCAGTGTTCCAGTACAATTTGGATTGTCCTATCAAAAGTCAAACACGTTATTGATGTGGCCAGCCCAACACTACCGTCGCAGTAATAAGTCCTAAAGTCTTATTTGTAATGAGCCCTGCCCACTGTATTATTAGTCATCAGGTCACATTCAGTATGGGTTTGCATGAAGGCCAGGAGACTTGGCAATTATTACCTCAACATTCAAGTGTATATAGAAGTCATGGACACCACTCATGCCATCAATAGAAATTAAGTTTGACAATAGTCATGAGTGTTAAAGCTTTTCTTCAGGAAAGGCATATCAGCTCAATGACATGCAGCAACTCACAATCCGACTGAAAATTTGTAGTGAAACGTAAAAAATTGGTACATTACAAAACTCCATCCTGCCAAGTTGACATGTCAACTGCTCTTTAACAAAGTGGGAACGAGCTTAATCTACAATATTGTTTATCATTAGTGAAAGAATTTAGGCTGCTGTAAAAGCTGAAGAGGAGCAAAAAATTACCAAGTTTTAATATATTTTTTTTGTGATTACATAATTTTTACCTTAAAGGGTTGGTTACTTTCTGGCTGCCTTTCACCAATATGTATTTAAGATGATTATATGGCTCTTACTAATATATAATTTCATAAGCCATGTCCCTTTGCTGGGCAGATCAATCTGTGCAGTTTGCAGAGGTCCTGTCCTTGAGAAGGCCATTGATGGAAGGTCATTTGACTAGACATCACTCAACCTCCTGTATTCAAACACATGGAGTGATTCCAAACTCCTTTACTGTACTTAATCTGGGGAAAAAATATACTGTTAAAATTTAAATGTTTACCGTACTTCCAACAAACTTTGCATAAATCAGTAGTAGAGATGAATAAAGGAAACTTGTAATATATCTTATCAGAGAAAAATGTCTATTTTTCCTTCTAGCAGCTCATATTCTGAGATCCTTCAGTTCACTTAAAGTTTGTCTCTTCTCTCAAGATCGATTTAGCAGAGAGTTAGTTGGGGAGGGAAAGAGTATTTTTTTTCAGCGCTAAGATGTATTACTAAGATTCATATACATGTACTGATTTATGTAAAATTTGTTGCAAGTACAGTGGCCATTTCATTTTTTTATTGTATGAGATGTTTCACTATTAAACATTGCTTTGTATCATATCTATGATTTGTGTATGAGTCTGTCATTTAAAAAACCAAGGTACAGGTGATATGTTTTGTTTGTGGGAAAAATGGTCTTTTTTTCTTTCTCCTCTTTCCTAAACTAACATTCACTCTGAATTATGTGATACATTTACACTCACCGGCCACTTTATTAGGTACACCTGTCCAACTGCTCGTTAACACTTAATTTCTAATCAGCCAATCACATGGCGGCAACTCAGTGCATTTAGGCATGTAGACATGGTCAAGACAATCTCCTGCAGTTCAAACCGAGCATCAGTATGGGGAAGAAAGGTGATTTCAGTGCCTTTGAACGTGGCATGGTTGTTGGTGCCAGAAGGGCTGGTCTGAGTATTTCAGAAACTGCTGATCTACTGGGATTTTCACGCACAACCATCTCTAGGGTTTACAGAGAATGGTCCGAAAAAGAAAAAACATCCAGTGAGCGGCAGTTCTGTGGGCGGAAATGCCTTGTTGATGCCAGAGGTCAGAGGAGAATGGGCAGACTGGTTCGAGCTGATAGAAAGGCAACAGTGACTCAAATTGCCACCCGTTACAACCAAGGTAGGCAGAAGAGCATCTCTGAACGCACAGTACGTCGAACTTTGAGGCAGATGGGCTACAGCAGCAGAAGACCACACCGGGTGCCACTCCTTTCAGCTAAGAACAGGAAACTGAGGCTACAATTTGCACAAGCTCATCGAAATTGGACAGTAGAAGATTGGAAAAACGTTGCCTGGTCTGATGAGTCTCGATTTCTGCTGCGACATTCGGATGGTAGGGTCAGAATTTGGCGTCAACAACATGAAAGCATGGATCCATCCTGCCTTGTATCAACGGTTCAAGCTGGTGGTGGTGGTGTCATGGTGTGGGGAATATTTTCTTGGCACTCTTTGGGCCCCTTGGTACCAATTGAGCATCGTTGCAACGCCACAGCCTACCTGAGTATTGTTGCTGACCATGTCCATCCCTTTATGACCACAATGTACCCAACATCTGATGGCTACTTTCAGCAGGATAATGCGCCATGTCATAAAGCTGGAATCATCTCAGACTGGTTTCTTGAACATGACAATGAGTTCACTGTACTCAAATGGCCTCCACAGTCACCAGATCTCAATCCAATAGAGCATCTTTGGGATGTGGTGGAACGGGAGATTCGCATCATGGATGTGCAGCCGACAAATCTGCGGCAACTGTGTGATGCCATCATGTCAATATGGACCAAAATCTCTGAGGAATGCTTCCAGCACCTTGTTGAATCTATGCCACGAAGAATTGCAGTTCTGAAGGCAAAAGGGGGTCCAACCCGTTACTAGCATGGTGTACCTAATAAAGTGGCCGGTGAGTGTATATTGGGATACATTGAAAGATTGACAGAATATTATGCCTGCAAAAACCATATGGCGCTCTTTCCATTCTGACCACTGCCATGTGCCCATAGAGCAGTCTATGGCCACATATGGGGTGTCGCTGTTAACTGCAGAATCAGAGTAATACATATTGAGGTTTATTTTGCTAGTAACCCTTGCTGTGTTGCAAGAAAAAAAACGATTAACATAAAAAATCTGCAAAAAAAAATGAAATTTTGAAATTTCACCTCCATTTTCCTTTAATTCTTGTGGAACACCTCAAGGGTTAACAAAGTTATCAGTTTTGAATAATTTGAGGGGTGTAATTTTGGAAATGGGTCATTTATAGGTTTCTATTATATAAGCCCCTCAAAATAACTTTCTAATTGACTTGGTGCTTAAAAAAATGGTTTTGGAAATTTATTTGAAAAATTGCTTCTAAAATTCTAATCCTTCTAACATCCTAAAAGAACAAAATGACATTTAAAAATTATGCCAACATGAAGTAGACATATGGGGAATGTTGATTGGTAACTATTTTATGAGGTATTGCTATCTATTGTTATAGTGTCAATTTTTCAAAAATTTTTGTAAATGTAGAATTTTTTTTAAAGGAAAAAAAATATTGACCCAAATTTACCACTAATGTACAATGTGTCACCAGAAAACAGTCTCAGAATTACCATATAAAGTGACATGTCAGATTTATTACCATATAAAGTTATTACCATATAAAGTGACATGTCAGATTTGCAGAAAAAAAACAAACCTGGGAAGGAAGGTGTTTGTCAGTAGGACACTGACAGGCAATAATGCCTTTGAATACTATGTATTTCAAAGCATTATATAAGCAGTAAAACACTGGGTGTTTCAAGTCCTCTAGTGGGACAAAAATAAGTAAAGTTAAGTTTTATTGAAATTTATTTTTTCCATTAAACTTATTTTATTTTTTAAAACTACTTCACCATAAAAAAGTATATATTTAGTGCCACTTCAATGCAAAGGAAAATATAGATTTGCTCTTTTTTTACCATTCCCCCTCACCAAAATAATAATTAAAATTTATTCAATAAATTATATGTACCCCACAACAAGACTATTTGCTCTCGGAGTGCAATGCCACAACAAAAATTTTTTCCATTAAATATATTTTTATTGTTCAATAGTAGCAAATACCATACATACATTTTTTGCATCGATGCAGGTATCATACAGAACTGTACAATAAAGTTAGTGGTTTTTTGACCACATGGTAAACAGCAAAAAACGCAAAAACATTTGCTGTCTTTTAAAAATAAGATATAAAACTAATCCATAAATTATACTGTGTATCCCAAAATGGTGCCATCGAAAAATTTAATCCATATCACAAAAAAGAAACAGAAAAATTAAACGTTATGGCTTTTGGAAAGCAAGGATGAAAAATAGGGAAAAAAATGCTTGGTCTCTAAGGTCGAAAACAGATGTGTCAATTTGTATTTAACTCCTTGAATGTCTTTGTCAATAGTGATTGCAACATCTGAGCAGTTAGAGAGGGAAGGTCGATTGAGGGAGTCCTGTGGGGCAGTTGAAATGCCAAGTGGTTGTCATGGCCTAGTGAAGAATCCATGCTGTCACCTTACAGCTTCTGTGAAACGTGGTGGTGGTATCATGGTTTTGACCATGTCGTTACATCTGGGCCAGGATGGCTTGCCATAATTAATGGAACAGTGCATTCTCAATTATACCCGCAAATTGTAAAGGCAAATGTCAGGACATCAGTTGTGAGCTGAATCCCAAGTGAGTCATGCAGCAAGACAACAACCCTAAGCACACAAGTTGTTCTACCAAAAAATGGTTACAGAAGACTGGGGCTACTTTCAGACTTGCGCTAAAGCAATCCGGCAGGCTGTTTCATCAGAGGAACAGCCTTTCGGACATCTCCAGGTCTGGCCTAGCCGGATATGGCCGTTCACTGCTGGAGCTATTTGACTATAATGAAAATCAACAAGGATCCGGCTGCTCACTGGCATAAATGCTAGGATTCGGAGGACAAAAACTGTTGCGTGCAGTGGTTTTTGTCTGGCCGAATCCCGTCTGTGCCGGGGAGCGGCTGGATCCCGTTATAGTCTATGGGTTCGGCAGACAGTCTATGGGTTCAGCTGTGCTTGATCTGGAGAACTCCAGCAGGCTGTCTCTCTTTCAGAACCGCTTGCTGGATTGCTTTAGTGCTAGTGTGAAATTAGCTGAAGGTTAAAGGTTTAGAATGGCCAAGTCAAATTCCTTACCTTAATCCAATAGAAATGTTGTGGAAGAACCTGAAGCGAGCAGTTCATGGGAAGAAATCTACTACCACAACAACGTTCAAGCTGTTTTGTACAAAGGAATGGACTAAAATTCCTCCAAGCCAATATGCAGTACCAGTCAACAATTTCTGGAACGATTTAGTTGCAGTTATTGCTGCACAAGTGAGTCACACCAGATACTGAAAGTAAAGGTTCACATACTTTTGACACTCACAGATATGTGATATTGGATCATATTCCTCAATAAATACATGACCAAATGCAACATACTTGTTTGTTTGATTTGTTTATTTTTTATCTTTTAGGACTTTTGTGTGAAGATCTGAAGGGTTCATAAATTTTCAAGCGCCACTTTGAGTGTCTAGGGTATTCTGTGAGATGCACAGACTGAAGCTTCATTTCATAGAATACACTAGAGATTCTGCACAAAGCACTTGTAAGAATGAAGGTTAAAACTAGAATTTAGATATAGTTTAAAATTAATATATTTAAAATAGTAAAGGAGTGGTTATTTAAATATAAAAGGTCTCCATAACCGCATATATGGGTGACCCAGTATGGATGCCTATGAGCAGATAGAAGGAAGTTGAAATAGAGGGAAGTAGCATTATAGCCACTTGAACAGTTAAATTGCACAGTTTTGGTGATGTGATTAGAACTCTAAAAATACAGCATGGCTTTAGATGAAATTTTCTTACTTTTTTTTCTCAGTTTTCATTTTTTACTCCAATCCCTCCCTCCCAAAGCCATAACTTTTTTATTTTTTCATTCACATGGCCGTATGAGTGCTTGTTTTTTGCGGAACAAGATGCACTTTCTAATAGTACCATATACAGTATTATGGCAGTACATACAGTTGCATAAAATGTGGTGGGGTGGAATTATAAAAAAAAAAGCTACCATTCCGCCACAATTTAAGGGGGGGGGGGGTTTATTCCAGTCCCAATTTGGTAACACTGAGTTTTAGCCTCCGGGTCAGTATGATAATGGTGATACCCCATGTATAGTTTTTCTTGCATTTTAATACTGAAGAAAAAAATAAAATCTTTGAAAAAAATATTCTGACCCCTCTAAATTTTTTGTAGTTATGTGTATAGAGCTGTGTGAGGGCTCATTTTGTGCAAGGCGATCTTTGCTTTTCAATGATACCGTTTTGGGATGTGTACAATTTTTTGATCACATTTGACCACGGCATCTGAAGGGTTAAAAGCCTGTGACCGGCATTACCACCAGTCATGGACACTAGTGCTGTGCGTCTGCTGTTTAAAACAGCAGACATCCGATAGCTATGGCGCCGGCTGCAAGTGCCATTGGGTGCCATTTTTAAATGCCCGACCGCTGTCATAAATTTATGTTGGGTGGTCAGGAAAGGGAGAGATAATGAGAGATAAACTGTCTGTTCTAATACTGTTGAGGCAGTTTAAATGAAAGAAGACAGAAATGTTATAAGGTTCGCATAACATTGTCTCACTTTTAACATATACTTGTTAAGAATAAGTGTATTCTTTTCCATCCTTCATAGTCCACAAAAGGGCTTGCTTTTTACACTGGCACATGATGGGCTCTTTTTTTTTCACCTCAGAACTTCTGCAGTTGTTGGCCAGTGCTGCGTAAATCACCAACCTAGGCCTCAAATGCTTGTGGTGCTCTTTTTCTTCTCAACCCTGCAGTGTGCCCAAACATCAGTTTACAAGCAGTTTATAGTGTTGCTGTATTTAGGAAGAAATGAGTAATAAATTGTGTGGTCCTTTTTCTCCTGTTATGCCTTGTGAAAATGAAAAATCTGGGCCCAAAGCAACATATTCTTGTAAAAATGTAATATTTCATTTTCACAGCCAAGCGCTTTAAATTCTGTGAAAAATTCCTTGGGGGTGTAGTCTCCAAAATGGGGTCACTTTGTGGGAGTACCTCAGGGTCTCCTCAAATATGACGTGGCACCTGAAAACCATTCTAGCAAAATCTGCTTCCAAAAGTGTAAGGCAGTCTGGCCCTTCTGAGTCCTCGGCTTACCCGTACAGCAGTTTACGACCACATATGAGGTGTCGCCATATTAAGTAGAAATTGCATAACAAATTGTGGGGTCCTTTTTCTCATGTTTCACATTGAAAATGAAAAATCTGTGGCTAAAGCAACATTTTATTGGGAAAAAAATTACAAGCACTCACTACAGCTTTCAATAAATTCCTTTAGGGGTGCAGTTTTCCAAATAGGACCACATTTGGGGGGGTCCACTCAATGGGTGCCTCAGGGTCTCTTCAAATGCAACATGGCACCAGAAAATCATTCCAACAAAATCTGCCCTACAGAAGCCAAATAGGCTTTCCCATTTTCCCATATGGTGCACCTTCCCTCCTGAGCCCTGCTATGTGATCAAACAGTAGTTTTGAGGCATATGGTGTGTTGCCATGTTCAAGATAAAATGATTAACAAAATATGGGGCGCTTTTTCTCCTTTTACCTCTTGTGAAAAGGAAAAATGGGGTAGCTTATGCAACATTTTATTGGAATAAGTGAAAGTTTTCATTTTCACAGCCAGGTGTTTCTAAATTCTATGCAACACATTTGGCGTCAAAGCAGTCAATAGTTCTTTGTGGCAGGTTGCTGCAAGGATCTATCAAGCCAGACCAGTCCTGCTGGTCTCAACACTTCTTCCTGTGACCACAGCTGTCTAAAGACAGCATGGTCATAGCGACCTGCAGTGGCAAGGGCTGCAGGCAGATCACAATGTAACCTGGCGCTTTTATACGTTGGGTTACAGATAGGAGCCTACCATCGTGACGTATAAAGTCGTTCAACTGTAGGCAAAAGGTTGTGGAAATTTTCTTAAAAATGTAAAAAATTGCTTCTTAAATTTAAACATCCTTAACCCCTTCCCGACTGCCCACTGGATATATATGTCCTATCTGCACATACCTCATGCAGATAGCATGTATATAAATGGTCAGACATCATTTTAATCCCAATGCTAGATTGCAGGAGCAGGTCGGGTACTGGCTGTGAGACAGAGCGGGACCCTGAGGAGAAGACAGGAGTGGTTTATTACCGCTCTTACCTTTTCCTGTGCTGGCAGGAGAGCGGTACTTGAGCGCAGGGGGGAGAGCAGGAACCGAAACAGAAACCGTCAACATAGTCACCCTATTCACTCAAACCTATACATGTTATATATCAAAATGATCGTCACAAAATCGGAAACCCATTGCAATACTTAATTTTTTTGTCAGTTTTAATATTTAAGAAGTAAAAAGCTAGAATTAAAAGCAAAATTTTGTAATAAAAATTAGCAGTTTTCCCCCAAATTAAACCTAAAAAGGGGGAAAAAGCTTGCTAATAAAAAGTCCAAAATGTTAAGGAAAAAAAAATCGCAAAAATTACTTTGGTAGTCAAACAAATAAACAAGTTAGGGTCACTGAACTACCACGTACACAAAATCACAAAAAGTTCCCGGGACATTCAAGCCTTTTTTAGGCCTGGTCATGAAAGGGTTAAAAAATAAAATTACATTTACAAATTGATGCTAACATAAAGTAGACATATGGTTAATGTTAACATCACTATTTTGAGAAAACTATTTTTCTAAATTTTCCATAAATTTTGATTTTTTTTTAAATAAATAAATGTAAAACTCAACACAACACAAACATGAAGTACATGAAAACAATCTCAGAACCGTTTGGATGAGTAAAAGCATTCCAAAGTTATTACCACATAAAGTGACACATATAAAATTTTCAAAATTTGACTGTGTTAGAAGAGTGAAAAATGGCTGATTCCTAACCGGGGAGCAGGTGTCGTAAGTATGAATCTTCTATATAGACAGGCAGGCTGTGGGCACTTGCTAAAAACTCGGTATTTCCAGAGAACCCCTTTAAGGAATCAACAATTTTCAATTTTTTTTCCTTTTTGATTTTTTAGTCTTTGCCTTCTTGGAACCATAGCTTTTTTTTATTCTTTCTGTTCACATAGACCAGGGCTTTTTTTTTTTTTGCAGGACAAGTTGTACTTTCTAATGGAACTATTTTGTATTGGATACGTTGTAGTGGGAATCTGGAAAAAAAATTCTGCCACAGTTTTGAGTTTCGTTTTTGCAGTGTTCCCTGTGCGGTAAAACTGCAATGTTAACTTCATTCTCTTTGTCAGTATAATTATAGCGATACAACATTTTTTTAAACACTTGATATGTATTCAGCTCACCCTCCACTGGATGAACCGCATGCACAGAATTCCTGGAGTAGGATAACTCGGCAATAAACAAATTTCCAGCACAAAATGTTACAGGACCAGCGCCATTGAATTGGTTTACGTGTTTTGACACAAAGTCTTTCTTGACTTTCTGACTTGTTTTTTGTCAGTCATGAGGCAGCCGTCCATCTTTTGTGCTGGGTTAAAGCGACTCCCCAGTTCTAAAGCGAAATTCACAGTAACTGGGCAATGAACAGAACAATTACCTTATGCCCTCCTTTTAATTTTTTCAGCTGCAGTTCTGCTGATTCCCAGGCTCCTCTATTGTCATCTAATATGGCCGCACCACTTCTCAGTCTACCTGATTCATGACGTGCCCAGTAGCCCAGGACACTTCCTACTTGTCCAGCCATGCTCTTGGATTGGCTAGCACTGCACACTACAGCAGGAAGTGTCTTGGACAGCCCAATGGACTTGTACTGGAGAATTGCTTTAATCTTAGTCGAATATGCCAATTTAATTATTGTCCAGTGATAGTCTAATGTATGTGTGCCCTGCATGGTGATTTGGCTGGGAGAACTCCTGAAAGTAGCTGGGCTCTTTCAGCCAATACCCATGTGTTTGTCCAGTTTAAAGGGAGTCTGTCACATCAAACATGTTTTATGGTAAAAGTTTAATAAAACTTGTAATATATTCATTAAAATTGCAGTCACTTTAGCTTTTCCTGCTCTGTCACCTAAACTAGGCTGTCTAGAGGTAGTACAGTATGTTCAACAAGACACATTTCCTTTAAAATATGGTTTATGTAATCTCTGTGAATGGAAACGACTTGCCGAATAAATTTTACTGTGTTTTTTACTACTATGACGCATTTTTTTAGCAAGAAAAAAATTTGCTAAAAAGTCCCTGCATCTTAGTCTACTTTTTATTCAAATTTATTTGGGAGGTGAAGCAACTGAAAACAGTGACTTTGATTATTATATTTTTTCCATTTTGCTGTATGAGATGAATATTTTTAGATTTTAAAGGAGTATTCCCATCTCACGAATGTAGTTTGTATAGTTAGATATAGCCATACCAATATTATTACTAATAGGATGTATTTATATAAAATGTACCGTTTAGAAGATTTGCCTATTTGTATAGGCATTGTCCCACACAGATTAGTCAAGCCGTTGCCCCTAGTTACGCCCAGCGTGGCCATGTAGTAGTGGTGGTCAGCTTGCTCAAACCCGCTCTGGGGTAACTGCTGTATTGTGAACGCACATTGCATGATCATGCGGAGACGCATCTTAGGGTTGTAGCATTTTTGTCTGCGCTTCCAAAACGCAGAGAAACGGATCCTGTTCCAAGATCAATTCATCTCTATGGAGCAGGATCCATTTATAAAGTCTGCGTTTTCTCCTGGATCCTGACCATTGCATTTTGGACTGGTAGTGTCCAAAACGCAGATGTGAAAGTACCCTAAGATGTGTCTCCGCATGCTCGTGCAATGTGCGTTCACAATACAGCAGTTACCTCAGAGCGGGTTTGAAAAGGAGCAAGCCGGCCACCACTACTACATGGCCACGGTGGCCTTAACCAGGGGCAACGGCCTGACTGATGTGTGTGGGACAATGGATATACAAATAGGCAAATCTTCTAAACGGTACATTTTATATAAATACATTCTATTAGTAAAAATATTAGTATGGCTATATCTAACTATACAAACTACATTCGTGAGATGGGAATACCCCTTTAATAGTATGGGCGTTTTTGCATGTGGTAATGCCAATTATGTTTTTTTATGATTTATATTTATTGTAATTTTGGGGAAAGGGGGTGATTTGAATTTGTATACATTTTTTTATTTTTTTATATTTTTAAAAATATATTTTTTTATGCTTTTTTTTTTTTAAAGTTCCCTTATGGAATATGAATATGCGGTCATTAAATCGCTTCTGTCATAGACTCTAATGCATTAGCATTGGAATCTGAGAATTTCACTATGTCTCCATAGGAACATATCTGCGGCAGCCTCTGAGCATTCAGAAGGACCAAGGCTGCCACACACACTATCCATCTCCCCCTGTCGCTGCTCCTGGGTTTTTTAGTTCCCAGATGCCATGGTTACATTTAGCATCTGAGGGGTTAAATGTCTGCAATCAACATTATCACTGATCGCAGACATTGGCCCCAGGTGTCTGCTGTTTACAACAGCAGGCACTCAGCGACTATGGCACCCGTGAGTAGGCACCATTTTTGAAGACCCACCCTGGAAAGGAAGGGGTTAATTATTCAGCAGAGCGTTTATAGGATCTGCACACCTCTCCCTTCCTCACACCGATCTATGTGATCAGTACAGGCAGGACAAGTGGGTGAGCAATCATGAGAAACACAGACCTCTGTGCTTGTATTTGCATAATGTAATGATCATGGAGACTTTAAAAATTCCTTAAAAAATAATGTAGCAGAAAAAGTATGGCAGGACACCATAGAGAACAATCAGTAGAGATAGTAAGATGGAGAACTCAAAAATAAGAAGGACCACAGACACAAGAATAATGAACAGTTGAGCCTAACTTTTGATGTAATGCATAGGGCATAACACCTTGTAAGGCATGGAACACTTGTCTTCAGATGCGGAGGACTATCCTCAACCAACTGGGAACCAGGCCAGGTAAGTAACAAGTAAATGCAGAGAAGGAGGAATCCAAACGTGATGCTGCTGGTATGAAGGATCGAAGATGAGGTCTTCAGTTAAAGGGGTTCTCCCATGACAAATATAAAAATGTAAATCAGGCATTGTATAGTACATGACAATCTCTTTCTAACAAAGCTAGAACCAGCCCTGTACCTCACATGGATCCAGAGATCTCCCCATTCATTGCTCTGCTAGATTTACATCAAGCTGGAAGCTCAAGGGGAGTGTCTTTTCTGCTGTAGCTAAGGGGGTGTGTCTCAGCTCTTCCTATCACAGCTGAAGAGGCAGTGGAAGGATGAAACTGAGCATGTGCAGCCATCTCAGTGAGCTGGACAAAGAAATAAGAAAAAGAACAAACAGCAGGTGACACTATACAGATATATTTTATTGAATAGCTCAGTGGCTATGCTAAATGTTTAATTAGAAAAGTATTCAGATCCAGGTGCTGGTTTAAGTTTGTACAATATTTTTCATGGGACAACCCACTTAAAGGGGTTGTTTGAGTTATATAAAAAAATAAACCATTGTAAATCTGATGGTCAGCAAAATATACATAAGCTTAAGTGTATTTTATTATATTTACTCATTTACCTAGTTCTGTTTTGGTCCCCTTTGTTTACATGCAGGAACAGAGCTAGAGCAGAGCTATGGGGCATGTAACAGCAATATCAGAGGGTGTCTCTTTTGCTGCTCTGCAAAGGGGGTGAATAAAAGCTTTCACGTTGAGGTTCCATGCAGACCTGCTCTATCTGCTCCCTTAGGCTTGTGCACAGAACGTCATCAGAGCAGGAAAAGAAGCTGACATCATAGGTCATGTGACCCTCAGCTAAAAGGGTTAATGTAGATGAAGTAAATTAAAAATATCTTACATTTGATTAGTTAGAAACATACAAAGAAATTACAATTAATTTACATAGTGCATGAAAGGTGTTTGATGAATTGAACCAAAAAATGGACACCATTGAGCAATGACAGGAGACGTACATTTTATGAGGTGACCAAATTCACCACATTCAGTTTAAAAGAAGCTGATCAAAACTAATAACCCATCTACTCTAATCTTAGGGTGGGTCTTATAGTCAGATGTATCTTATCTGAAAGTCTGAAAAATACAGTACTTTCTCTAATTTGCAATAGAGAAACGGTAACTACAAAAAAATTGTTTCATGAGTAAATTTGGTCATTGGTGCCTTAAAAAAGTTATTTTCCAGCTAGTCAAATGTTTCTTTATGATTTAAAATTATGGAGGGCTTTTACTAAATTGTATTACCAGGCTGTGCCAATTCAATGTTTTCCCATGGAGGATCGTCCGACAGGTCCCAGAATTGACCTAAAAAACAAACAAACTGTAATTAAACAGGGTTAATAAGGTCCAGCAAATAATTTCATTTGGAGCTACGTGTTTTGTTCATGTCATGCTTCATCAAGGCTTGATGATGCGAGGAAAGCGCCCCTTCCATCCCCCCAGGGCACCATGGAGTTTTTCATCTAATCTATTAAAAGTTTTATTTTAATCTCAAGGCGCTGGATTTGTTAAAATTTAAATTGAAACAGTTTATTATTGTCATGGCTGTTACTTTGTGAATTAAAATTCACAAGAGACATTGGTACATCATTACAGAAATTGATAGAAAGTAGCTCCACGTTAAGTACCTCATTCTCTGCAAATTAACTGTGACCACAGGTTGAGGATTGACCACAGGTTCTCAATGGAATTGAGATCTGGTGAGTTTCCTGGCCATGGACCCAAAATTTCAATGTTTTGTTCACCAAGTTTGGCTGTGTGACACGGTGTTCCACTGGAAAAAGCTTTATTCATCACCAAATTGCTTCTTGATTGTTGGGAGAGTTTGCTATTGGAGGATGTATTGATACCATTCTTTATTCATGGCAAAATTGTGGGTAGCCATCTCCTTTGGATGAGAAGCAACACTACCTGTGATGGTCTCAAGTTGCTTTACAGTTGGCATGACACAGGACTCGTGGTAGCGCCCTCCCTTTTTCTTCTCCAGACAATAATTTTTCCATATGTTCTAAACAGTCTGAAGGGGCGTCATCAGGGAAAATAACGTAACTCCAGTCCTCTGCAGTTTAATCCCTGTACGTAATGCAGAATATCAGTCTCTCTCTTTGATGTTTTACTTGGAGAGAAGTGGCTTCTTTTCTACCCTTCTTGAAAACAGGCCATCCTCCAAAAGCCTTTGCCTCACTGTATGTACAGATGTACTGACATCTGCATGCTGCCATTCCAGAACAAGCTCTGCATTGGTGCTGACCCAATCCTGTAGCTGAATCCTCGTTAAGAGCCAGCACCTGCTGCACTTTCACAGCAATTGAACCTCTTAAAGTTTTTGATGATCTTAGAAATGGTTGATTTAGGCGCACTTTTACAAGCAGCAATGTCTGCAGTGACTACATGTTTCATTGGAGGTAACCATGGTTAACAGAAGAAGAGAATGATTTCAAGCACTAATTCCCCTTACAAAGCAATCAGTCAGCTCTTCTATTTCTGCATCACATACTGATATCAGCTGCCTTACATAAAACCTTATCCTGAGCTAACAGGAAGATCAGTTAAATGGTGTTACCAGGTCATTTTGTAACTGGGTAGAAATTTTGTGAAAATTAGTTTTTTTGGTTAATTTTCATGACAAGGAATGAGCAATTTATCTGATCCCTCTTCATAAAAATCTATAATTAATCTAAATTGCCACCATAAAAACTGAAGCATTAAACTTTGTGAAAGCCAAAATTTGTGTACGACGTTACAGTCATCTGCTATAGGAAGGCTGGGTTCCTCTCAGCAAAGTTTCACAAGAGAGTAGGTGAAATCCTCAGTAAATCCGGAACAAATCTATGGCACAATAGAGTGCGCTGCAGATTTTAAAATCCCCTACATTCTCCCACATCTATGCATGGAGACTTAAAACCTTTCACATGCATTGCACACCATTTTGTTGTGCCATAAATCTGCCACAAATATGCAATGTCTTCCACTTGAGAGACATACTCAATGGTTAATTCAGGCTAGCTTAACTATGTGGTTATCCTTACTTCTCAAAAGTATTTGTGCAGTAGTACAATTAAATGTCAACATACGTAAATAACTAAGCACTACAAGTTTTACTGTGTGTCCTATTCCTCAGTCCCAAAAAGTGATCACATGTGCTATGACTGACAGAACAAGGAGATCATACATTACATAAATCAGGTTACTGTCAACATTTGATGGGTATTGCAGTCAGTATTTTAAATAGTAAATACATGTTTTGCGCATTTTCCTTCAAGAACATAACTACATGCCATGCAGCATTCATTACTAAACTGAGAATGGCTCATAAAGACGAGGAATCCCATCAGGGCTTTAAGAGTAATTTGTAAAAGACAAAGGTGAACCTGAGTGAACTTTCTTTTCAAAAACTCACTCACTTGTCACTCTGACTAAGTGAGTGTTAATTTGGAAAAATCTTGTGAAATTTTGCTAACTTAAACAACAATTCTCCATTTGGGTTGTGGATGAAACCAGTTTTATATTTCCCTGGTCAGGTTAGATTCTTCAAGTTTTGAGGAAAAGAGAACCTATTTTAGGCAGGGCTGTGGAGTCAGGTCTAAGCTAGTTTTGTTTTGGGTGTAGTCAGAGTTGGCGCCACCAGCACTCTGGTCCTGCGTGCCACCTCCCATGTGTCCATCTTCTTGTCCATGGCTTGTTTAATTCGTCCACTGCATGGACATGATCTTCTGCTCTGCTGCAGCCAATAACTGACTTCAGCGGTGATGTGTCTTGTGGACATTGGCTGCAGTGGAGCAGATAATCATGCCAAGTGGAAGTAAAAAAGCCACAAACTAGAAGATAGACATGCAGGAGCCAGTGCACAGGAGCGGAGCTTCAGGGAGCAGGTAAGTATGCATCTTCCCATAGCAGAAGTAGGCTGCAGACACCTGTGAAAACATATTTATTCCAAGATAACGCTTTCATAGCAAACACTGAATATAGCAGCTATACTTTTTACATTTCTGTTATTCTAAATCCTATTTAGACTTGCACATGATTCTCTGCATTTCCAGAACACAAATATAGAGCTTTTCTGAGCACAAATTCTTAGATTTCTTACAATTATTGAGTTTATAACAGTGTTTTCCAGTCATTAAATGCATACTGTGTCATATATTTACTTACAGGAATTCAGAAAATATCAGGAATTTCAGAAATTGTATTGCAATAAATATGGTTTAAAGGGCATCTGTCAGCAGATTTGTAAATATGACACTGGCTGACCTGCTACATGTGCGCTTGGCAGCTGAAGGCATCTGTTTTGGTCCCTTGTTCATATGTCCCTGCATTGCTGAGAAAAATGAAGTAATATATTCAAATGAGCCTCTAGGAGCAATGGAGGCATTGCTGTTACTCCTAGAGGATCAGCTCTCACTGTAGCTGCCGCACCCTCTCCACTTTGGGTGACAGGGCCAGGCATGATCAAGTTTACACTGACTGGCTCTGTCAATTAAAGTGCAAAGGACACAGCAGTTGCAGAGAGAGCTGAGCCTCTAGAAGTAATGCCAACACCGCCGTTACTCCTAGAGGCTCTTTTGCAATAATTAAAATTTCATTTTTTCTCAGCAATGCAGACACAAATGAACATGGGGCCAATACAGATGCCTTCAGCGGCCAAGCACACATGTAACAGGTCAGTGAGTTTCATAGGTACAAATTGGTTGACTGGCTCCACAACCCTGATTTTAGGGAATGGAACTTGTTAATTGTGTTATAGGATAAGTGGAAAATGGGCAATTAAAGGGGTTCTCCAAGTTATAAATATTGATGACCTATCCTCAGGATAGGTCATCAATATCAGATCGGCGGGGGTCCGACACTTGGCACCCCCGCCGATCAGCTGTTTGAAGAGGAGGCACGCGCCGTATCAGCGCTGCCTCCTCTTCAGTGTTTACATGCTGGCCGACTCGGGGGTAGTGGTGAGTATGTGTAATTACACCTCACTGCCCCATTCATTTCTATGAATAGAATCGCTTCCATAGACTTGTATGGGAGCGATTCTTCCCATAGAAATGAATGGGGCAGTTAGGTGTAATTACATATACTCACCACTACCCCCGAGTCGGCCAGCATGTAAACACTGAAGAGGAGGCAGCGCTGATACGGCGCGCGCCTCCTCTTCAAACAGCTGATCGGCGGGGGTGCCAGGTGTCGGACCCCTGCCGATCTGATGTTGATGACCTATCCTGAGGATAGATCATCAATATATATATCTCGGAGAACCCCTTTAACATAAAACATCAAAGTGAGAGAATATATCCCCCAAACTGATCACCTGATTATATGAAAATGCCGTGTAAATATTAATAAAAGAGATATTGAGCTCTGTGTAATAAAAACTGCGATTTTACCTCAATAGACATTAATCTGCACAGCATTATGGACCTATTTCATTTAAAAAAAAAAAAAGGCAGTTTGACGATGTGTCTGCCCTTTAAATGGTCATCATTAGAGATGAGCGAATGTGCTCGAAACGAGCACTGTACCGCTCGGCTCCCCTGCGCTCGCATGGGCGCAGGCAGCCGCTTCGAGGAGGACAGAAGCGGCTGTCTGCGCCCATGCGAGCGCAGGGGAGCCAAGCGGTACAGTGCTCATTTCAAGCACGTTCGCTCATCTCTAGTCATCATCATTTTAGTTATAGAGTTGTATATAAAGAGAGCAGTATACTCTGAGCAGTTATCACGTCCCTTCTGGAAAGGCATACCTGGTCAAAATTAAAAACAGGAGCATCTACTAGAGTAAAAAGGATTGTGAAATCTGTGGTCATTTTTTGGACAGTGAAATATGATATAAGTGAAATAAAAAAGGGAACGGTTGTTTGATTTTCAAAAAAAAAATCCTTGAATGTTTACTGTAACATCATAAGTTTCTTTTATCCTTTCAGTGTTTGCGTATAATCAGTGTAATGCATTCTCTGTGTATGTACATTAAGTGAATAAACAGCCTGCTTATATCCTTGTGATCTCATTACTGCTATTACACATTTTGAGAGTTCCTTGTGTCGGTATGATGTTGACACATTACAGTTACACCTATGTAATTCACTATGACTATTCTCTCAACATATTCCATGTTACAATTGTTATCCATTTCGATGAGCTGGATTTTTAAGACTTAAAGGGAACCTGTCATCTCCGAAACACCCCCTGAACTAGAGTAAGTGTTGTATAGTGTAAGTGATGCTGAATCCGAATATGTAAGCTTTATCTTCCATTCTAACGCTGTGCTCCCACAAACCTGCAGTAAAATGCACTCACTGGACTCCGGTGCTCACTCACATAATGGAGAGGACTCAAAGAAGAGTCCACTGAGTGTATTTTACTGCAGGTTTGTGGGAGCACAGCGTCGGAATGGAAGTGAGTATAAAGATAAAACTTACATATTCGGATTCAGCATCATTTACACTATACAACGCTTACTCTAGTTCAGGGGGTGTTTCGGAGATGACAGGTACCCTTTAAGTATGGCTTAAAATGAAACTGGCAGTAACTCCTAGCTGTATTCTCAGCTGTTTGAAGAGGCCACAGCTCTCTGAAGAGTGCCACAGTATCTTCATTGTATACCAAGCACAGCGCTATGCATTGTATAGTGACCAATGGACGTGACATCACAGTCCACGGCAGAGGCCGCAGTGATTACCTGAGTGCCACAGGCCCCCCACCTGTTGGATATTGATGACCCATCCTGAGGAAGGGTCAACAATATTTAAGGTCCAGACAAGCTTTATACAAATTAAATTTGTATGCCCCTCATTTTTCTTGTGGTAACTTTCATATACCGGTTACTTAGGTGTGTTCATCATGGGGAGATCTGTTTCCATATACATGAACACGTAACCAGAATTTATTGTTTTGGATCAGTTCTTCAGAGATGTAAACATGGATGGAAGAGGAAATGACTGGATCCCTCTATACTGTCTGTGTTGTCTTGCAAACAAACTAAAATCTGAACACTAATGTAAAATTCTCTATTAAAGCAGAACTGACATGTAAGACAGCTGATGGCAGAGCCAAAGTTTGTTTTGCCTGACCCGTAAGCATGCATGTTTACTGTGGGGAATAAATCCCTGATGCTGCTTTCAGGTCAACATGTCAAGTCTTGACAGCTCATGTTGGCAGACAGTTGGTCTGCTTTTCTAAACACTATATATTGCGAACAGATCACATAGAAATGAATGGTTCACCCAAAAAGAATGTGTATGGCCAGCGGCTCAAGCAATAACAATCTATATATACAATGACTATATCTTTGACAAAAGGTATCAAATTACAATATTTTATATTGTTTCTCTTTTTGAGAGCATCAAGACTTTTGAGTGGGAAGGTTAATTTATGATGTTTTGCTTATACCACTTCTAACTTAGATTCAGCAAGGCCACATACCATATGTATTTGCTCATGCGATGCTTGCGCACAACACACACCTGCTAAGCAGTATTCTGGAACAGTCTATGTGTGAGCTTTATGTTTGAGCCTATTTATTCCCATATCCCAGAATCCACTGTAAAATTGTGGGATTGCAAGAGCTCAAAAACTGTTACTAAAATGTACCTAAACCTATAAACATTCAAATGGCCTAAAATCATATAATATATTTTACTTATTGATTTCACTGTTTTAGTAGCCAAGCAAGCCACTGAAGTTCAGGCCTTTCTGTAGAGCTTTTCACTGCAGTGCGTACTGAATCAATGCATCGTAACCTTATATGCAGATTCAGACCTACAATATGCGTGCATGGACCCCTGTACTGGCAGGAGCACACATAGTTGATTCTGCCTGGGCCCACTGCACTGAAAGCTCTGAACAGCATATCCTGCATCAATGTGCTATGCTCGGCTTTAGCAGGCAGGAGCACAAGGACGGGCAGGAGCAGCAGAGCTTCTGCCTCCCTTACCCCCCCCCCCACCCCCGCTTGGCATAGCACATGTGCTATGCAGAGATTTTAGCAGAGCGTGTACAGGCAGGAGCATTGATATGTGCTCCTACCAGTATGGTGCTCAATGTAACGGAAATTGTAGAAGTCAGAATCTGTACACTGCATATTTCAAGTGAAATTTATGGCAAACTTAAAAAGTTCACGCTACAGTGTTATTATACTGTGGAAATAGGACATTTAATTAAAAGCATGCAGTGGTGATTTTCTCATCTCAATTTATTGAAACAAAAGCCAACAACAGTGGTGGGTATACCCCCACAAAAAATGTAAATGTCTCAATAATTTGTCATGTGGCCTTAAGCATCAATTACAGCTTGACAACGACATCTCATGCAAGTCGACTTATTGTCTGCTGAGGCATGGCATCCCACTCTTCTTGAAGGGTGGCCCTCAGGTCATTGAGGTTCTGGGGTACAGAGTTACAAGCCTCTACACGGTGACTCAGCTGATCCCATAGGTTTTCAATGGGATTCAGGTCTGGAGAAAGTGCAGGCCACTCCATTTGAGGTGCCCCAGTATCCAGCAGCTGTTCCCTAATGATGTGACCTCGATGTGCTGGTGCATTGTCATCCGTGAAGATGAAATTAGGCCTGCGTTGTTCATGCAGAGGCACAATGACTGGAATAATGAAGTTATTCAAGTAGTATGGGCTTGTCACTGTACCATTCACAAAGTGTAGGGCAGTTATGTATTGACTAGACACACCAGTCCAGACTGTAACACCACCACCAAAGGCAAACAGTGTCTGATGCATAGCACTCTCCTTGATGTCTCCAACATCGTTGACGGCCATCATTTCTACTCAGCTTGAATCAACTTTCATCAGTGAACAGCACTGAGGCCCTCTTGTCCCTCAGCCAGTGTAGATGCTCCCTGGCCCACGCAAGACGATGACACCTGCGCCACGCTGATGTAAACAGTTGAGTGCATCTCATCTCCCTTAAATGCGCCTGGAGTTGTGTGGCCTTTGGTTCCGCAGGGTATTATTCAGAATGAAGCGGTCATCAGTGGAGTTGTGGCCAAAGGACATCCACTTCTATGCCTTTCTGTGGCTCTTCCAGTCTCTCTGTATCGCTGTTGCAACCTGCTGAAAAAGTACCGAAACATTGAACAGTTGGACATGTGACCTTTTTTAAACGTTTGAATGCACATTAAGTTCACCTGTAAAGGTTACATTGCCTTTAAGGTTCATCATGAAATTTCACCCACAAGCTAAATATCTCTAACTTTTTGGAAGTTGTGTATGGCTATGATGTACAGATTCTGTATACACAACAGTGAAAAAAGCTACAGAAAATATATCACAGACTTTTTTTTGTAATTTCCAACAGTTTAAAAAATGTTTATAGGTTTAAGTACACTTTAAATGTATGATTCTCATTTCAGATCAGTTGAAAGTCCACTAAAATTTAGTTTTAACAGTGAGACAATCCATCCAAAGAAACAAAGCAGACCCACTGTAATTGAGGTGCAGAATCTGTTCATAGTACAAATTTGCAAAAGGCACAGCGAATTGTTAAAAGACATTGTCAGTGGCAAAATTACATGGCATAGGGGGCTGTGAACAGACTATATAAATCAAAAAGTAATAGTCACATCTCAGACATGGCATCACCACTCTGCTGTTTCCATGACACCCATATAAAAGAACACAGAGCTTCACATGTGCATGGCCACCTTTTCAATCCTTCTCTGCCTGAGTGCACCAGGGAAGGAATAGCAATCTGCAATACAAGACACAAACATTTGGCAGACCCTTTTTTTCTAATTATTGACAACCCTTTTAAAGGGGTTACCCCAGGAAATGTATCACCTATCCACAAGTTATGTGATAAATAGCGGATCATTTACAGTAAGACCATTGAAAGCAAGGGGTCCTTGAGTTCACTCTCTAAATGTCTCCCTCACTTTTATGGATCTGGTGTAGACAGTGCTCCGTCAGTCCCAAAGAAATGAATGGAGAGGTGGACCAACATGCGTACTACCATTCCATTCAAAGAGGGAACTCGAGAACCCCATATTGTTTGGATTACTGAGGTCCCAATGGTCAGACCTCCGATGATCTGATATTTGACACCTGTTATGTAAATAAAAATTAAATGATGATGTTACCATTGCTGCACAAGATTTACCATTACTACACAGTATTTGTTTATACACTCAAAGTGTACTTACATGGCCCAATTGTCAGGCAGATTATTAGGAACAAAGTTCCTGCAAACGCTCATTCTTCACAATTTGCCCATCTAAATGTGCCGCCAATCACCCTATGAACGAGTGAAGCGCTCATTCATTGGTTGATCCCGTCATTCATGCAGGCACACCAATTATTGTGTCTGGACAGCGATCTGCAGCCCAGAAACAGTGCAGCTGTTAGAGGACGAGCGATCGCTTGTTCTCATACTGTGAGGAAGCTGCATGTAAATCTTCCTTCCCGACAATCGGCTGTTACATTTTGCATCGTAAACCGGCCTTACGTGGTATAATAAAGTGAATGCAATTAGCTTTCATAAAACATTTGGATGACCCCTCATTTGTACTGTAATATATAATTGACAGGTTTCCTAAAGACACTAAGGCCCTGATTTATCAACAGGGGAGAATTTAAAGTTTGTCTTTAAATTTGTCTATTTGTGTTGGTGATGGTCTGTGAACCAAACAGACCTCATCCCTGTATAGGGGTTAAATTGTAAGGACCAGGGGAGCCACTTTGCACCCCTAGGAGTAGCCGCAAGTCAGATCTATTCAGTAGTCACGACAGATCCACACCTGCTTCTTGAGGATAGTTCATCAATATCTAAGTACTGGAAAACTTCTTTAAATAATTGTTGGCCAAATCCGATGACTTTAGCAGGGACCATGTGCCCATCTAGTGAGTATGGCGATGTTCTGCCTTCCACCAATGGCAGATATTGGGGGAAACAATGATGGGGCTGTTGGATTTTCAAGATAAGCGACCATCAGATATGTTTACTCTGCCCATTCAGAATATATGCATACTAAGCCTAGCCGTGTTTGTGAATGTATGGAGGATCGGGTGGGATAGCTATTGACAGAAAGAGGATTCACCTAACAGATATCTAAAATGTATTGTCAGCTTTAGATTTAAGGGATGACTCTCCTCAAAGTCATAAGGATTTTGGTAATACAATCTAACCAAACAGATGGCTGAAAGCCTTCTCCATAATCCAAAAAACACCTGGAACCTTCCAGGAAACTTATGTACATGTGGTATTATACACCACCCAGGGCAGTTTCTAGGGAATTTTACCAACAGGGCAAACATTAAAAAAGCACACACCCCCAATCAAATAACACTGACTTAAACAATGTTGCATAGCATGCTACAGGGGTCCCCCGCCACCCTGCACACTATGCTACAGGAGTATAACTGCCAGAAGGGACGATTCTAGCTTTTCTGCTGCCTGAGGTGAAAAATGAAATGATGTTTTTTCTTTTCTGTTCACCTGCTGACCGCAGCATTTGCAGTGGTGATCAGGTAAACAGAGCAGAGAAGGCAGCGCTCATACAGGTACACAGAGCTCCACAGAGCTGTACCTCTTACATCCAGTGACGTCTCCTCTCTGATGTAGATGTTCTCTTTCCTCATCTTCTCCTGTCAGACCAGACCGCCATGATGATTTCTTTCAGCCATCTCTTCTCTCTGCAGAGTTTGACAAACAGACATTTTTGTTTCCTACTTTTCCATCATTCTCCTCACTTTCTGAACATTCCATTTTGCCACCTCTAATACTGTGCCCGCTGTACTCCCCAAAACTATACTGCAGAAACAGTCCCCCTGCAAATACTGGTACCACACAGATAGTGTGCCAGTACAAAAAATACCCCTTTACCTTTCAGATCAGACCCATATCAAACCTCAGATGAGACCCCCATTTCAGACCAGACCTTCATTAGACATCTGTCAGACCCCATATCAGATCTCAGATCAGACCCCCATTAGACCTTCATGTCAGAACCCCCACCATCTCAGACCAACCCCCCCCATGTATAAAACCTCAGACCAGACCCCCATCAGACCTCAAATCAGACCTCCAGACCCCAATATCAAACCCCCATTAGACCTCCAGGCCCCCATTAGACTTACTGACCCCCATATCAGACCTCCAGACCCCCACTGGACCTCAGACCCCCATATCAGACCTTTAGACCCCCAATCAGACCTCCAGAACCCCATATCAAGCTTTAGACCCTCAATCAGACCTCCCATATCAGAACTCCAGATGTCCCATATCAGACCTCCAGACCCCCCACTGGACCTCAGACCCCCATATCAGACCTTCAGACCCACAATCAGACCTTCAGACCCCCATATCAGACCTTCAGACCCACAATCAGACCTTCAGACCCCCATATCAGGCTTTAGACCCTCAATCAGACCTCAGACCCCCATATCAGACCTCAGACCCCCCATATCAGAACTCCAAATGTCCCATATCAGGCCGCAGACCCACAATCAGACCTCCAGGTCCCCCTTATAAGATGTCATCCCCCCCCTTATCAGCCCTCAGACCCCCCTTATCAGACCTCAGATCAGCCCTTTAGACCCCCCTTATCAGCCTTTCAGACCCCATTATCAGACCTCAGATCAGCCCTTCAGACCCCCTTTATCAGCCTTTCAGACCCCCCTTATCAGACCTCAGATCAGCCCTTCAGACCCCCTTATCAGCCATTCAGACCCCCTTATCAGACCTCAGATCAGACTTTAAAAAAAAAGGCGCTCCTCTCCTCTTCTGGCGCTCTCCAGTTCTCTTCTCCTTCAGGGCCCGCGCTGCAGTCACCTGACCTCCTGCAGCGTCAGGTCAGAGCGCGCTCTGTACGTCCTGACGCTGCAGGCAGCCAGGACACAGCAGCGCAGGACCTGTGAGCTGGAGGAGGGTTAAGTATAGCGCTTTGCCCCCCTTCCCCCAACTCCTGCATATGCGCGCGTCTCAAGGAAGAAGACAGGGGCGCCGTGGTATATTCCGAATATACCACGGCGCCCCCCTCTTCTTCCTTGAAACGCACGCCCCGTGCGGTCGCACCCCCCGCCCGGTTGTAGAAACGGCGCTGACACCACCTATACTGATGTATTAGTTTCTTGCTCACTTATGCTGTACATCAGCTATTTTTAAATGCAACAAATGCCTACAGTGGTGAAGCGGAAGGGGAAAGGTTACAATTATACTCTAGTCATAAAGGCTGACTTTAGTGTACTTTGATCTTCACCTTGGGTTTGCATAAAACACTATTATCTCAGGAATAACTAAAAGCGAACCTGTCCTGATAGTGTAGTCCAATAAACAGGTATAAGGTTATTGCACAGGAGGCGCTCAGCAGATTGATATACAGTTTTGTGGGAAAAAGATCCAATATAACATATTTTATTAATTTGAATTCCTCTCTATGTTAGGAAGTCCAGTGGGTGGTCATACAGGGAGACCTGGCGATCACTGAGCACTAAATAGTAGTTTCTCTTTACTCATCTTCTCCATTCAGACCAGACCACCATGATGATTTCAGCCAACTCTCATCTCTGCAGAGATTGACAAACAGACATTAGTTTCCCAATTTTCCATCATCCTCACATCTTCTGAACACCCCATCCTGCCACCTCCAATACTGTTATCCCCAATACTACACTGCCGAAACAGCAATTAAGTTAGCTAGTACAAAAATGCCTCCATTCTGTGTGCCAGTACAAAAAAAACCCTCTTAGTGCCCGCAGTTGAGCTAATGTACCCATAGTGCCCCCATAATATATGCCAATATAAAATACCCCTATATAGTGCCCCCAGTAAATGCCCCTATAGTTCTCCCCTTCCCCCTTTCCTCATAGTGCCCCATAATGTGCCAATGCTCTAATATAGTGCCCCTGGTAGATGACCCCATAGTGCTCATCTTTTCCCCTTCCCCATAGTACCCCCATAATGTGTCCCAGTATAAAATTCCCCTATATAGTGCCCCTAGTGTCCCTCATAATGTGGCAGTATAAAATACTCCTTCTTAGTGTCCCCAGCAGATGCCCCTATAGTGCCCCCCATAATGTACCAGTATAATATACCCCTTCTTAATGCCCCCAGCAGATGCCCCTATAGTGCTCCTTTTCCCTTCCCCATAATGTGGTAGTATAAAATACCCCATCTTAGTGCCCCCAATAGATGCCCCCGTAGTGTTTCTCTCCCCCTTCTCCATAGTGCCCTCCATAATATGCCAGTAACAAATGCCTCTTCTTATTGCCCCCAGCAGATGCCCCTATAGTGCCCCCATAATGTGCCAGTAAAAAATGCCCCATAATGCTCCTTTCCCTCATAATGCATCCCATAATGTGCTAATAAAAAATGCCCCTTTTTAGTGCCCCAGCAGATGCCCCTGTAGTTCTCCTCTCCCCATAGTGCCCCCCATAATGTGCCAGTAAAAAATGTCCCTTTTTAAAGGCCCCCATCAGATTCCCCTATAGTGCCCCCCATAATGTGTCAGTAAGAATGCCCCTTCTTATTGCCCCCAGCGGATGCCCCTATAGTGCTTCTCTCCCCCATAATGTGCCAGTAAAAAATACCCCCAGCAGATGCCCCTATAGTGCTTCTCTCTCCCATAGTGCCCCCCATAATGTGCCAGTAAAAAATGTCCCTTCTTGATGTCCCTATAGTGCTCCCCTCCCCCTGGTGTCCCCAATAATGTGCCAGTAAAAGTGGCGCTTCATATTGCCCCTAGATGTCCCCATAGTGCTCCTCTCCTGCATTGTACCAACTTAAAAAAAAAAAAATACTTACCTCCATTTGGCTGTCAACGATGCAATGCAGGCCTCTTCTGGCCTGTGTCCCGCGTTGTATGCTGCTCGGCTCAGGCGGCACAATGATAATTACGTCATCGCGCCACCGGAGCCGGCCTCTCATAGGCGGCAGACACTAGTGTCTGCAACCTATCAGATGAACTGGGAGGGGAGACGCCTCTCCCCTTCCCCGCCATAGCATTTATCTGTATTGCTGCCCCTCTCTCTGCTTCTGCTCACCTCCTCATAAAAACAAATCAGGTTAGTCTGACAACTTCTGTCCTTGGTAAACCTATACTGGTAATCATTTATGATATTATGTACAGTCACATACCCCTGTATATAGTCCCTTAAGAGTCCAAACATTTTTCCTACAACCGAAGTTAAGTTTACTGATCTATAATTACTTGGGGAAGACCTAGATTCCTTTTTGAATATACGTACCACATTTGCTTTGCACCGTACCAGTCGCTGGAGAATCTCTAAAAATCATGAACAAGAATTGAGTCCTTTTTAAGAACTCTTGGGTGTAAACCATCTGGACCCAGAGCATTGTTCACATTTCCCTCATTTAACTTAGCTTGGGCGATACCTACAGTTAGACAATTACAGGATAAGCTAACAGCCCTGGCACCACCATTAGCTCATTTCACTTCTTTTGTATATACAGAGCAAAAAAACCCATTTAGTAGCTCTGAGTTTTCCTAATCCTCAGTGACCCTCTCCCTATTACCATTATTTAGGGGACATACTTGCTCTGACCTTGGTTTGTGAGCATTTAAATATTTAAAGATTTTATTTTGCCCTCTTTGACCACTTGCCATTCATTTAGTATTTTTGCCAATTTTATCTCATTTTTAGGGATTTTACAGCTCTTTATTTAGATTGTAAATTTGAAAGGCTACAGCTGACCACTCGGATTTATATTTTTTTAGATGCCTTTTTTGTTGTTTATTGCCCTTTTTTTACAGTACCTGTAAGTCATGTGGGGTTTCATTTTAGGCATTTCTACGTGTTACTTAGAGGAATACATTATACAGTATAATTACCCAACAAAGATCTAAAGCTCTCCCATTTATCCTTTGTATTATTATGTGACAACTGCTGCTCCTAGTCTATGCCCTGAAATGCTGCCCTCAACCTGGGAAAATTAGCTTTTTTAAAATTCATTGTTTTTGCCCTCCTAGCCAGATTGCTTTTTCCAGTTCATAGGTATATTGTGGTCACTGTTATCAAGTGTTTCATAAACAGTAACATTCCCAAATAGCTCTGCATTGTTAGAAATGACCAGGTCCAACAAAGCTTCGTCCCTAGAGGGATCTTCTATAGTCTGGCCCATAAAGTGGTCCCCTTTCTCGCCTTTGCAGTTGTGACAGAACCATGACCCCAGTCAATATCTGGAAAGTTAAAATCTCCAATTATCACCACTGTACCTGCCTGTACAGCCTGCTGTATTTTGTTATACAGCTGAACCTCTCTCCTCAGTGACGTTGTGGAGTCTGTTGATTACACCAAGTATTATTTTTTTTATTCAGTGCTTATTTCCCTTTGTAATGCCACATATAAGGTTTCAACATCCACATCTTCGTCCACAATTGCCTTTTTCTCACTCACTTTCATATCACTCCTAACATACAGACAAACACTCCTTCTCTATTTGATCTTCCCCAAAAAGTGTAAAACCCTGAAGAGTAACAGTCCAGTTATGTCAAGAGTCTAGCCATGTCTCAGCCACACCAACTTCATCTATGTATTCCTCTAGTACCATAGTCTCAAGTTCCCCATTTTAGCTTCTGTCATTTGTAAACATGCATTTTAAGTTACACATTCAGTTCCAGTTATGTGAATTCTTAAGATTTTGCGGGCACCTTGGTTTTTATTGTTAACTAGCTGAAGGACCCGATTTCGCCCGGGTATATTTAATTTATGTCATTTACTGTTTGTGTGTGTGTGTGTGTCGTTAAAAGATATCGAGAGTGACCTCTACAGTGCCCATCCCTTTAACAGTGACCTCTACAGCAGCCCGCCCCTTTAAAAGTGACCTCTACAGCTGCCCGCCCCTTTAACAGTGACCTGTACAGCTTCCCGCCCCTTTAACAGTGACCTCTACAGCTGCCCACCCCTTTAGCAGTGACCTTTACAGCAGCCTGCCCCTTTAACAGTGACCTCTACAGCAGCCTGCCCCTTTAACAGTGACCTCTACAGCTGCCCGCCCCTTTAACAGTGACCTCTACAGCTGCCCGCCCCTTAACAGTGACCTCTACAGCAGTCCGCCCCTTTAACAGTGACCTCTACAGCAGCCCGCCCCTTTAACAGTGACCTCTACTGCGCCCCGCCCCTTTAACAGTGACCTCTACAGCAGCCCGCCCCTTTAACAGTGACCTCTACGGCAGCCCGCCCCTTTAACAGTGACCTCTACGGCAGCCCGCCCCTTTAACAGTGACCTCTACAGCAGCCCGCCCCTTTAACAGTGACCTCTACAGCTGCCCGCCCCTTTAACAGTGACCTTTACAGCTGCTCGTCCCTTTAACAGTGACCTCTACAGCTGCCCGCCCCTTTAACAGTGACCTCTACGGCAGCCCGCCCCTTTAACAGTGACCTCTACGGCAGCCCGCCCCTTTAACAGTGACCTCTACAGCAGCCCGCCCCTTTAACAGTGACCTCTACAGCTGCCCGCCCCTTTAACAGTGACCTTTACAGCTGCTCGTCCCTTTAACAGTGACCTCTACAGCTGCCCGCCCCTTTAACAGTGACCTCTACGGCTGCCCGTCCCTTTAATAGTGATCTCTACAGCAGCCCGCCCCTTTAACTGTGACCTCTACAGCACCCGCCCCTTTAACAGTGACCTCTACAGCTGCCCGCCCCTTTAACAGTGACCTCTACAGCTGCCCGCCCCTTTAACAGTGACCTCTACAGCAGCCCGCCCCTTTAACAGTGACCTCTACAGCAGCCGCCCCTTTAACAGTGACCTCTACAGCTGCCTGCCCCTTTAACAGTGACCTTTACAGCTGCTCGCCCCTTTAACAGTGACCTCTACAGCTACCCGCCCCTTTAACAGTGACCTCTACAGCTGCCCATCCCTTTAATAGTGACCTCTACAGCAGCCCGCCCCTTTAACTGTGACCTCCACAGCAGCTAGAGTGGCCACTGTCTTCACCCCAGAAAGCCAGACCTCACCGGCCATTCCCCCAAATGTGAAACAGCGCCCCCAGTTCCCATGAAGACACACCACTAAACATGAGGCCATGCCCCCCTGGCTCCGTGAAGACACGGAGGAGAAGCTATCTGAGTGTGAGCTACTGAAAGGGTGGACATCCCTGTGTCTGTCCAGGCACTGCGTCGGACGGAGAACAGGTAGCCAGAAAACTGGACTGTCCAGCCTAAAGCTGGACATCTGGCCACCCTAACATCAGCCTGCCCATAGGGTGGTCAGAGGTCTTGTTTTAGGCTGGACAGTCTGGCTTTCAGACTCCCTGTCCTCATGTCATGTGCAGGGCCTGGATAGGGATGTCCTTTTGAACAGCTCACTCTCAGCAGCAGCACTGTGCAGTCTGAACATTAGCTGCAGGGAGAAAGTCACCCTCCCCCCACCCCTGCAGCTGGAAGAAGGTGATTTTTACCTATATTTTTAATCCAGGTCAAATGCGGTATGGAAGGGGCGTGGCCTGACTGAGTCAGGGGCGTGACTTAGTGGGATCTGGCGGTGGTGCTTTTAAGTCCTTCTTTTGACAGTGGCCTGAATTACATGTCGATGCCATAGTAATTTAGGAGGAAGGTGGGTAGCAGTGGAAGAATACATCTTTTATTACTACTGAACAGTAAATATGTGAAATTTACATTATATGAGGTAATGATTGATGATGAATTAGTCTAAAACATAAGTTATATTTATGGTACCATTGTCATCCACAGTGCTCTGCCTCTTTAATGCAGACCTACAGCAGTGAACTGGCTAGGTTGTCATAGAAACCTGGTGTGTGGAGAGTAACTGCCTATGAGCTTCTACAGGCTGATAAGGGTCATGTGACCAGGCTACTATTGGCTAATGCATTTTTTGGGAATATCTCAGGAATGGTACGTCCCGGAGAGCTGAAAACTGTTCTAAAACCTTCCCGGACACCTGATGTACATGTGTGCCAAATTTTGTGATTGTAGCTGCAGCGGTGCGGATTCCTTTAGCGGACATACACACACACACACATACACTCAGCTTTATATATTAGATTTGTAACATGTTGATGTTACCAACAACTCTTCTTTTCTTTGGCTGTTTATCTAACTGGAACAGCCATTTAAAACAGAGATTATTTGAACAGCTATTAGTGCAATATGATTTTGCTGTCAGGTTCCCTTTAAAGGGAACCAGTCTTTGAAATTAGGGCATCTTAACACAACCTCAAGGGCTTGAAAATATTGCTGGTAAGTGTATAACTTCCATTATAACCATATTATACAGCTTAGTCAGTAATAAACAAGTGTGATGAGATTTTTTTTATTAGGCTGAGTTCACATCAGCGTTCAGCCTTTCCGTTCTGCGTGCACAACTTTTGTCTCCGCTCCAAAAATCTTCTTCTGAGCAGAAACCTAACGGACCCCATTATCGTCTATGGGGTCCGTAGGCTCCATTCAGCTCAGTTATGTCCCGAATCCGTCCTTTCCGTTCTCCTGCTCCTATAACGGAGCAGGAGAACGGAAAAGCTTAACGCTAATGTGAACTCAGCCTAAGATTGTACTACAGATGGAAAAGCATCTATTTCTTTCTCTATTTGTAGGTTCCAATTAAAATGAAATATTAGACATGCAACATTCAGTGCATTGGCTCTCCCCGTACATGTCACAGAAAATGATTTTGACGTAGAATTTGCTGTACGTTATCTTCATCTTGTCACATGTCATCCTTAAATAAATGTGGAAGGCTAAGAATAGGTTACGTTATATTGTGTGACAACTATATATACTGTACAGTAACAGAAGACCAAAAATAAGCTGCAAACTGTTAAGCAGAGCTTGGAGTTACCCATAAGTTTTGGTCCTAGACGAAGCAGATCAGGTAGATGTGACATACATTTTATCATTGTACATATTGTATTAATTTCACAGCAGGATTTGAAAAGAACATAACATGTTATTGTTTATATGATGTTTTGTTATACAGCTGTCTTAATTCATTCACATTCTGAATGCTACCTTGCTTATAAGCCACAGTCTTTTAACCCCTTCAACCCCGGGCCTGTTTTCACCTTCCTGCCCAGGCCATTTTTTGCAAATCTGACGTGTCACTTTATGTGGTAAAGCCTGGAACGCTCTTACTTATCCAGGCTATTCTGAGACGGTTTTCTTGTCACATATTGTGCTTCACGATAGTAGTAAATTTGTGGCAAAATATTTCATTTTTATTTATAAAGAAAATACTAAATTTACCAAAAATTTGGAAAAATTTGCAAATTTCCAAATTTCCATTTCTCTACTTTCAAAATACATAGTAATAGCTCCAAAAATAGTTATTATTTTACATTCCCCATATGTCTACTTTATGTTGGCATCATTTTATAAATATCATTTTACTTTTTTAGGACGTTAGAAGGCTTAGAAGATTAGAAGCCATTTTTCAAATTTTCAACAAAATTTCCAAAACCATTTCTTTAAGCACCAATTCAGATATGAAGTGATTTTGAGGGGCTTATGTAATGTAAACCACCTATAAATGACCCCATTTTAGAAACTACACCCCTCAAATTATAAAAAACTGATGTTACAAACTTTGTTAACCCTTGAGGTGTTCCACAAGAATTAAAGGAAAATGGAGGTGAAATGTCAAAATTTAACTTTTTTGGTAGATTATTCATGTTAATAATTTTTTTATTGCAACACAGCAAGGGTTAACAGCAAACTAAACCTTAATATACAGTACAGACCAAAAGTTTGGACACACCTAATTCAAAGAGTTTTCTGTATTTTCATGACTATGAAAATTGTACATTCACACTGAAGGCATCAAAACTATGAATTAACACATGTGGAATTATATACTTAACAAAAAAGTGTGAAACAACCGAAAATATGTCTTATATTCTAGGTTCTTCAAAGTAGCCACCTTTTGCTTTGATTACTGCCTTGCACACTCTTGGCATTCTCTTGATGAGCTTCAAGAGGTAGTCACCTGAAATGGTTTTCACTTCACAGGTGTGCCCTGTCAGGTTTAGTAAGTGGAATTTCTTGCCTTATAAATGGGGTTGGGACCGTGAGTTGTGTTGGGCAGAAGTCAGGTGGATACACAGCTGATAGTCCTACTGAATAGACTGTTAGAATTTGTATTATGGCAAGAAAAAAGCAGCTAAGTAAAGAAAAACGAATGGCCATCATTACTTTAAGAAATGAAGGTCAGTCAGTCCGAAAAATTGGGAAAACTTTGAAAGTGTCCCCAAGTGCAGTTGCAAAAACCATCAAGCGCTACAAAGAAACTGGCTCACATGAGGACCGCCCCAGGAAAGGAAGACCAAGAGTCACCTCTGCTGCGGAGGATAAGTTCATCCAGGTCACCAGCCTCAGAAATCGCAGGTTAACAGCAGCTCAGATTAGAGACCAGGTCAATGCCACACAGAGTTCTAGCAGCAGACACATCTCTACAACAACTGTTAAGAGAAGACTGTGTGCAGCAGGCCTTCATGGTAAAATAGCTGCTAGGAAACCACTGCTAAGGACAGGCAACAAGCAGAAGAGACTTGTTTGGGCTAAAGAACACAAGGAATAGACATTAGACCAGTGGAAATCTGTGCTTTGGTCTGATGAGTCCAAATTTGAGATCTTTGGTTCCAACCACCGTGTCTTTGTGCGACGCAGAAAAGATGAACGGATGGACTCTACATGCCTGGTTCCCACCGTGAAGCATGGAGGAGGAGGTGTGACGGTGTGGGGGTGCTTTGCTGGTGACACTGTTGGGGATTTATTCAAAATTGAAGGCATACTGAACCAGCATGGCTACCACAGCATCTTGCAGCGGCATGCTATTCCATCCGGTTTGCGTTTAGTTGGGCCATCATTTATTTATCAACAGGACAATGACCCCAAACACACCTCCAGGCTGTGTAAGGGCTATTTGACCAAGAAGGAGAGTGATGGGGTGCTACGCCATATGACCTGGCCTCCACAGTCACCAGACCTGAACCCACTCGAGATGGTTTGGGGTGAGCTGGACCGCAGAGTGAAGGCAAAAGGGCCAACAAGTGCTAAGCATCTCTGGGAACTCCTTCAAGACTGTTGGAATACCATTTCAGGTGACTACCTCTTGAAGCTCATCAAGAGAATGCCAAGAGTGTGCAAAGCAGTAATCAAAGCAAAAGGTGGCTACTTTGAAGAACCTAGAATATAAGACATATTTTTCAGTTGTTTCACACTTTTTTGTTAAGTATATAATTCCACATGTGTTAATTCATAGTTTTGATGCCTTCAGTGTGAATCTACGTAGTCATGAAAATACAGAAAACTCTTTGAATGAGAAGGTGTGTCCAAACTTTTGGTCTGTACTGTACATTGCTCTGATTCTGCAGTTTACTTACAGAAATACCCCATATGTGGTGGTAAACGTCTCTATGGCTTTGTGGCAGTGGTCAGAAGGAAAGGAGCGCCATACGAATTTTGGAGGCAGATTTTGCTATAATGGTTTTTAGGCACCATTTTGTAATTGAGAGACCCTGACGTACCCCTAGAGTGGAAACCCTCAAAAAGTGATCCCATTTTGGAAACTACCTCCTTCAAAGAATATATTAAGGGGTACTGACCACTTTGACCCCCTAAGCGTTTTACGGAATTTGGAAACACTTGGCTGTGAAAATGAAAAGTTTCATTTCTTCCAATAAAATGTTGCTTTAGCCCAACATTTTTCATTTTCATAAGGGGTAACAGGAGAAAAGCACCCCATAATTTGTTCCCCATTTTCTCCTGAATACGGCAACACCCCATATGTGGTGGTAAACTGCTGTGGGGGCACATGGCAGGACTCAAGGAGCGCAATATGGATTTTGCAGCACAGATTTTGATGGATTGGTTTGCGGAGCCATTGATTTTTAGTTTTTTGAGTCTTATGTGGGGGCTCATTTTTTGCGGAATGAGGTGACGTTTTCATTGGTACCATTTTGGGGTACATAAGTCTTTTTGATCGCCTGGTATTACACTTTTTGTGTCAAGGTGAAAAAAATAGCTGTTTTGCATAGTTTTTTTTAAAAATTTTTTACAGCATTCACTTGAGGGGGAAAATCATGTGATTTTTTTTTTAGAGCAGGTTGTTACGGACGCGGCGATACCTAATATGTCTAACATTTTTATTTTTGTTAAATTTTACACATTAGATGCATTTTTTAACAGAATTAAATCTTGTTTTTGTGCTACCATTTTCAGAGAGCCATATTTTTTTTTATTTTTTGGGCGATTGTCTTAGGTAGGGTATCAATTTCTGCGAGATGAGATGAAGTTTTTATTGGTACCATTTTGGGGTACATATGCTTTTTTGATCGCATGGTATTACACTTTTTGTGAGGCAAGAGGAAAACAAATGGCTGTTTTGGCCTAGTTTTTAATAAAAAATTTTACGGCATTCACCTGGGGGGCCATCTCATGTAATATTTTTGTAGAGCAGGTTGTTACGGATGCGGCGATACCCAATATGTCTAACATTTTTATTTTTGGTAAGTTTTACACATTAGATGCATTTTTGAACAAAATAAAATATTTTTTTGTGTTGCCATTTTCTGAGAGCCATATTTTTTTTATTTTTCGGGCAATTGTCTTAGGTAGGGTCTCATTTTTTGCGGGACAAGATGGCGGTTTGATTGGTACCATTTTGGGGTACATATCGCCTGCTATTACACTTTTTGTAAGGGAAGGTGACCAAAAAAATGGCTGTTTTGGAACTGTTTTTTTTTTTTTTTTTACTGCGTTCACCTGGCAGGGTGGATCATGTGATATTTTTATAGAGCCGGTTGATACGGACGCAGCAATACCTAATATGTCTATTTTTCTTTTTTTCCCTATTTTTTACAATTTTATTTTACTTTATTTTGTGAAATTTTAACTTGAAACTTTTTTGTAAAACTTTTTTTTTTCACTTTTTTTCACTTTCTTTTTTTACACTTTTTTAACTTTTGGGAGTCTAATCCCCTTTACAATGCATTACAATACTTCTGTAATACACTTACAGCCTTCTGCCTGTGAGATCCAGGGGGCTGGATCTCACAGGCTTCCGTAGATGGCAGCCGGATGCCTAAGGAAGGCATCTGGCTGCCATCTAAGCCATCGGGTCCCCGTCAGAGCAGCGCGGGGACCCGATGGACACCCCTTCCCACCGCCCGCATCACATGTGCCGCGGTCAGCGCTGACCGCGGCACATGAAGGGTTAATGCACCGGCATCAGTGTTTTCACCGATGCCGGTGCATACAGCAGGGGTCTGGCTACTGGGCACAGCCGGACCCCCGTCGCTGATCGGGCGGGCGCAGCTCCTGCACCCACCTGATCAGCGCGCCATAGCACTACGCCGCTGGTCAGGAAGTCACTTCCTGCAGCGCCGTACATGTACGGAGCTAGTCGGGAAGGGGTTAAAATAACAATGAACAACACACAATCGAAAACAAGACATTCTAAGGGTGAATTTTTTAATTTAATATTTTGTGTTTTATTTTTGTACTATAGATTTCCCTTTCATATTGTAAAGCAAGACCTGAAGCTTTTTAATTTTAAAGAAAAATATGAAATTGAGATTTCTTCTTCCATGTGTAATTCAGTGTAAGAAATGTAACAAATTTATTGAAAAAAATAATACTCCCACTCTCCTAAGTATAATGATATCTAATATGTGTACTTTTAATTTCCACTGTGACACTTCATGTCCGCAGACACCCCGCTATTTGGGGCGGACATGGACGCTGCATCACTAACCTAGTTTCTGCCTTCTGCAGGCTGCAGCATGGGACACATTGAACCTCTCCCTGCAGCACTGCAATAGTTAATCCACTTTTTTGCTGTATGTTTAGCTGTTTGACCAATGAGTTCATAAGCCCTCCTATATATGCTAGACTGTTTGATCCACCCATTGCCTGAACAATAGAATCCTTTTGATTTACTTGCTTGCTAGGCCCTGCAAAAGAGCTGTAATTCGTTTGTCTGTCTGTGTACCGACTTCTGCCCGTTTCCTGGATCCTGACTGTCTGCTGCCTGGCCTGACCCTTGTCTGTTCATAGTACTGACCCTGAGCCATCTACCCTGACCTCAGGACTGTTTTATATACTGTGCCTGCCCTGATCTCTGCCTGTTTCCTGACTATGTATATTGCTTCATCCCTCTGTGTTTGCCACTGATGTCTCTGACCCTAGTGGATCAGAAGCCTACGACACTGGGACTATTCCAAGAGGTAGTGGCCGGGTGGCTCTCCTACAACGAAGGCAAGATCCCCTTATAGAGGATCCCTTTGTAGAGTACCGTTCGACATGTCTGTTGTAATAACTACTTGTATTCCCCATGTTATGGCAATTTTGACACTAAAAACTGCTTACACCCATTTCTACATTTATTCATAAAGTTCTGGTAGGAATAACATAGGAGTGGCACATCATAGATAAGAACAAATCCTCCAGAACCGCCGTTCCATGTGCAATACATTTACCGTATTTTTCGCTTTATAAGACGCACCCCAGATTTTGGGGTAGGAAAGTAGGAAAATAAGAAAAAAATATTTTTCATCAGACCTCATATCAGACCCCCCATAAATTTCAGGACATCACATCAGACCCCCATCAGACCTCAGATCAGCCCACTGAACTTGTACACTATAGGAAAAAGCATTGCTGGCATTCTGTTTCAAATCTGAAGGGGACAGGAGGGTCTGGGAATACAAACTAATGACAACCTTTGGCACACCCAGAACAGGAATGAATGCCTTACATGGATTTATGTACTAATACTTCTCTTAAAAGGGTTGTCCAGCCTAGAAGCCAACAACTCCTATGGTACTTATTTGTGACCCATAAAAAAAACGTCCTGCCATGTTCCTGCCACTGCCCCATTCCTGGCTGCTTCCAATCCACGCAGAACTAAAAAGCAGCTTGGTCCAGTGATCACTATGACCAATCACAGGCCTCGGCAATCACATCTGCTTGAACAGTATGTCACTGCTGTGACATATCTTTTAAGCAGGTGTAACCACTGAAGCCTGTGATTGGCTGCATGAGTTCCAATACTCCAGACCTGGGGTTATCTGCAAATGTAATGTTATTTATATTTTATCTTGTAATGTTATGTACATCAGCAATTATAAGGTATGGTTGGCATTATAAATGGGACTTACCATCCCATTCTTCCACTCTTGGTGGGAGCATGCTGGTCCTACTTCCTGTTCCCACTCCCAGGGTCTTTAGGGATACAGAATCAGCTCAACTGTGAGGAACACTGCTCCAGGCAGACTGAAGGTCCAAGACAGTAGAGTGACCAGCAACTAAAACTTAGGCAAACCCAAAAGTTGTATTTATCAAGTGGACACCTACAGCCACAGCTGACAGTTCATGGCCGTAGTGAAGGAAAATTCATGACACAACATCGCATAAGGACCACTGTCACTCCCATCCTCTCCATTGCCTCTTCAAGGGCTTGTTGCCCAGTCACAGGACCAAGCCACTTCCTGGTCCTGTGGGGAATAGGAATAAGGATTGGCGTGGACAGGTGAGAGTCTTTTTTATGAGGCACAGGTTAGGACAGTAGGGGTTTACAGCTAATATGCTAGACACCCTTTTAAGGAATGCACCCCTCAGACCTATTGGGGGCATTGCAACCATGGACTAGATCTCAATCAGAGGACAATAAAAGATTCAAAATCCTTATCTACAGATGTAGCCAAGCTACAATTGACTCTGATAACACATATCACAGAGTTATCTCGGTTACCTTGTGACAAAAGCCATTGAAGTCCATTGAAAAAGTCAGTTAACATTTTCTTGCCATTATTTTCTTAACGCGTTAACTGTCAAGTTTAGCTTGGCTGCATCTGTATAAATTGCTCCAGTATTTACTGCTGCAACTGTTTACTCCTCTCCCAATATTAATAGTTTTGTTTTATATCATTAGTCTCATTTACCACATTGTTCCTACATATGTCATTTTACCAAATGAGATAATTTAGTAGGCTTGCTATTTGTCATCATCTTCAGTTAGCCAATAAAAAGCTCAAATACTGAGAACTCTTAATTTTGATCTTTCTATCTACTGGTAACCAGCTTTTCTTTACTTTGAAGAGGACCTTTTACCACTCCTGACATGCCTGATTTAATAGCTTTATGCATTCTCCATGTAATAACAATTCTGGAGCATCTATTCTTATGTCTCTATGTTATGCCATTCCTGTATTATTTCTACTAGAAGTTGTGAATGAATTGCTAGCAGTTTGCAGTAAGGGTACAGAGAGGTGGTAACAAGTTGGGGGTGTGTGCCTGCACAGTCTCACTCTATCCAGTCAGTGCTGCCATTTTCAGACTGTGCACCCCCTCCCAACTGGTTACCACCCCTCTGTACCCTTACTGCAGACTGCTAGCAATTCATTCATAACTTCTAGTAGAAATAATACAGGAATGGTACAACATACAGACATAAGAATAGATGTTCCAGAATTGTTATTACTTGGGGAACACATGAAGCTATTTAACCAGGCATGTCAGGAATGGTGAAAGGTCCTCTTTAATAAAATGTACGATAAACCTGGTTGGCCGTGGGTTTAATTTCACAATAGCTGTCTTTGTGTTGAATTGCTTCTGATTTAATCAGAGATAGATAGATAATCACAATTATTAATTATTATTCTGGTGAATAAACTACACTGCTTTTGACCACACTCTGGAAGTGCCGTGGAATTACTTTTTGTATACATCGCTTGGAAGTTGGATCGCCTCCACATCCGCTGGCACTCCATTTTTACTTTGTTTACAGCGGTGCCGCTTTTATCCTTCATCTAGATAATCACATAGATATGAGATAGATAGATAGATAGATAGATAGATAGATAGATAGATAGATAGACAGACAAACAGTGAAGAGAGTGATATAAATAATCTTCTTGACCTAATTGTGTCAATGACTGGGATCAAGGTTCCAGGACATAAGGCATAAGGGAACCACTGTTACTGAAAATATATAAATATAGTATAAATAAAGTATTATGTTTGCAGGCTTATTTCTGATCCCTGTCCTCTATCATTTCTATGTATTATTCACAATGTATCTGGTGTAGCTTTCCTGTCTCCCACACATACACAATTGGAGCCTTTTCTCCGTACTGTTATCCATGTTTTCTACAAAGCAATGCATCCTACATATCCTTTCCTCCCACATACCCACATCACATTGTGCCGTACTACACCTCCATTTGCTCTGAACATATTATGTTATGCACAGTATTATCACATGCTGTCCAATATCTCTTGTTTCCTATCTCCATTTGTTCACATGTTCATTTTCTTCAAAGTGACTCATGCTAGTACATATGGACATTCGCTCACTGTGAATGAATATGCATACAGACGTACTAAACAGAAAGACTCATTGCTTGTAATCTGTTTTTATCTACTGGAGATATCTCTTTTCTAGTAGGCTCAGTAGTCGCTTGGTTAGTTTATTGGAACTGATATGACTATATAGCTCAGACTGCAAAATGAATGCATAAAATTAGCTTATACAAATCTTTAATGTGTAGCTTGGTTTAGTTAAAGAGCCAGTCCTAGAAAGAGTGCTTCTTTCTTTTACCCCCCTCCCATCCTGTGCTTGGCTGGCATACGTGATAGTTATGTAACAAAACTTACATATTAATTTTTTGATTTATTTTCAGTCTCTGTAACTTTGAGCAGTTAGATCTCATAACCTCCGATGAGACTTGCTGGATCCCATGGCATCTGCTTTGTGGACAGGAAGACAATTTCTCCATTCATTCATGTCCAAGCCTCGATATGAGCCTCATAGAAACGCACAGTGAAATTGACATCCTGTCCACGCAGCAGATGCTGTGGGATCCAACGAGTCTCATGAGGGTCAGATGATTTAACTGCCAGAGGTAACAGGCTAAAAATACGACAGTAAATCGATATGTACATTTGTTAAACAAACTATTATACTAGCATATTTACAAATGGTGGGGCAAAGAAATTTGCAACTTTTATGGCATACAATTTGAAATCTATGAATTTGTCAGGATGTCCCTGAGTTTGGCAACTGGCACTGGTCTTTTTCTCCCAGGCTGTTTCCTATGCCTCTTATTGCTCACCCCCTCTACTTTGGCCTCTATGCACACTGTACTGTACTGTACCCTTCTCCATCATGCCTGCCATTAGTAACATAGTAACATAGTTTATAAGGCCGAAAAAAGACATCTGTCCATCCAGTTCGGCCTGTTATCCTGCAAGTTGATCCAAAGGAAGGCAAAAAACCTGTGAGGTAGAAGCCAATTTTCCTCACTTTAGGGGAAGAAAATTCCTTCCCGATTCCAATCAGGCAATCAGAATAACTCCCTGGATCAACGACCCCTCTCTAGTAACTATAGCCTGTAATATTATTACCCTCCAAAAATACATCCAGGCCCCTCTTGAACTCTTTTAGTGAACTTACCATCATCACCTCCTCAGGCAGAGAGTTCCATAGTCTCACTGCTCTTGCCGTAAAAAATCCTCTTCTATGTTTGTGTACAAACTTTCTTTCCTCCAGACGCAGAGGATGTCCCCTCGTCACAGTCACAGTCCTGGGGATAAATAGATCATGGGAGAGATCTCTGTACTGACTCCTGATATATTTATACATAGTTATTAGATCTACCCTCAGTCGTCTTTTTTCTAAAGTGAATAACCCTAATTTTGATCTTTCTGGGTACTGTAGTCCACCCATTCCAGTTATTACTTTAGTTGCCCTCCTCTGAACCCTCTCCAGCTCTGCTATGTCTTCCTTGTTCACAGGAGCCCAGAACTGTACACAGTAAAGTGGCAGGACTGTGTTCTCATCAATGGCATCTATGCCTCTTTTGGTGCAACCGATTATCTTATTGGCCTTGGCAGCAGCTGCCTGACACTGGTTTCTACAGCTTAGTTTGCTGTTCACTAAAATTCCTAGGTCCTTTTCCATGTCAGTGTTACCCAGTGTTTTACTATTTAGTATGTACTGGTGACTTGCATTATTCCTTCCAATGTGCATAACCTTACATTTGTCAGTGTTAAACCTCATCTGCCACTTCTCGGCCCAAGCCTGCAGTCTATCCAGATCCATCTGTAGCAGTGTACTGTCCTCTTCTGTGTTAATTACTTTACACAGTTTAGTGTTCTCTGCAAAAATTGATATTTTACTGTGCAAGCCTTCTACAAGATCATTAATAAATATATTGAAGAGAATAGGGCCCAATACTGACCCCTGTGGTACCCCACTAGTGACAGTGACCCAATCTGAGTGTGTACCGATAATAACCACCCTCTGTTTTCTATCACTGAGCCAGTTACTTACCCACATACAGACATTTTATCCCAGTCCAAGCATTCTCATTTTATATACTAACCTTTTATGTGGTACTGAACTATATATATAGAGAGAGAGAGAGAAAGAGAGAGAGAGAAAACCGAGATAGGGCAGCACTCCTCAAATGTAGTAAACAGGTGCCAGCGTTAAACCCTTGATCCTGTGTGTGGGTATATACCAAAAAATCCATCGCACTCCTCTGTAAACGGTGAAAAAACAAGTGTATTTATTCACACATGTCACAGCAACGCTTCAGTCCCCTCACAGAACCTTTCTCAAGCCAAGACTGCCTGGGTGAAATTAAGGGTATATATAAGGGGTTAAAGGGGTTTTCTAAGACTTTTTTACTGATGACCTATCCTCTGGATAGGTCTGCGGATCAGCTGTTTGAGAAGGCATTGGCACTCACTAAGCACAGTACCATACATTGTATAGCCCCTCTGCTTGGTATCGCAGCTCAGCTCCTTTCACTTCAGTGGGGCAGAGCTGTGCCTAGGCTATGTGACAGATGAAAATGACACCACATGGTCTAGGCTGAGCTGGGTGAAGGCCATGGTGCTACTGCAAAGGCTGATGCCTTCTCAAACAGCTGATCAGCAGGGGTGTCAGGTGTGGGACCCCATGGATCAGATACTGATCAGTATAAAGTTCTCGGAAAACCTCTTTAAGGCCTCTTTCACACCAGCGGCTGCACGGATCCGGCAGGTGAAGGGTGCCGCCGGATCCATGCTGCCGCAATACTCGTGTGGGGCCGGAGCAGCGCATACACATACAGACACATACAGACACATAAACATACACAGACACATAAACATACACAGACACATAAACATACACATACACAGACCTGTCCCAGCTCCGGACCTGACCAGCGATGAGGAGGAGGACGGCGCTCACAAGGGTAAGTTTACCCACAGCGCCACCTGCTGGAGGGAGGGGAAATTGTAGGGAGACGGATCCGTCATGAACTCCATTGAAAGTCAATGGAGGACGGATCCGTTTACCATTGTGTCACACCAAACGGATCCGTCCCCATTGACTTGCATTGGGGGTCATTCCAGATCTGTCTTGGTGCGGATACCCAGACCGGAGAGCAAACCGCAGCATGTTGCGGTTTGCTCACCGGTCTGTATACTGAAGAGAACTGAACAGAATGCATTTAGGAGCATTCCGTTCTCTTCAGTTCAGTTTTGTCCCCATTGACAATGAATGGGGACAAAACTGAAGCGTTTTATTCTGGTATTGAGCCCCTATGACAGAACTCTATACCGGAATAAAACAACGCTAGTGTGAAAGTAGCCTAAATCACCTGTTAGTGAAGCATTTTACTGCAAAAATGCATTTACTATACCTGTTTTAGTGAAAGTCTTGTATTACCTCAAGACACCATGTACTGTAGTCACAGCAAACGCATATTACTGCAAACACGGCATTACTACAACTGTGTTAGTGAATACGTTTTACTGCAAAAACTGCATTTGCTATACCCGTTTTAGTGTACATGCTGTATTACTAAAAACCCTTACCTCATCATCAGAGAGTCAGAATGTGGGTAGTAGTGCAAACAGCAGTCATCCGGCCAGTAATGGTAGGCTCCAGTTTTTCCTCACTTCCTATTGGTGGCAGGGGAGTCTTCCTGTAGATAACTTCTGGGAGAAGCGACAGCATTTGGACTGCCATTAGGAGGACGTTTAAGCGGAGGTAGGGGACCCCATGCATAGCTATGTTGGCAGTGGTCTTGGTAGTAGTAGTGGCACTTGTAGCCATTGTAGTGGCAGTGGTATCAAAAGTGGCACTTGGGGTGAATACAGAGCAGGGAATCAGAAGGGGGTGCATGGAGACCAGGATGATATATTACAGTCTGATAAAAGTGGCAAGGAAGGTGAGCACTATGATGACGATTGTGTTTTGGACAGAATCTGAGAGCTGGATCACGGTGATGAGGAGGTGGTTTACTATGGTGCAGGCTCAAAATGTGACAGATCTAAGACAGGCTGGGCTGCCGCAAGCTCTGTGCCGGTATCTCCCGTATGGCGTTTTTTTCCATCAGACTGGCACACAAAGCCACAACTGTGTGTAAGGTCTGCAGGATTAAATAAGCAGTGGGTGTTCAAACACAAACATAGGTACCAGAGCTCTATTGCAGCACATGAGGCGGCATCACCAGATCTAGTGGGATAATAGAACTGCCCAGCATTCTGAATCAGAACAATTCTGCCCTCCTACTCCCAGTCTTCTTTATGGCAGTCAGGCCACATCCCCAAGCAATACAGTGTCTTTCTCATCATCATCAGCTCCTTCTTTTCCTATTCAGACTTCTACTCCTCCTTGTCCTATTCTACATAGTGAGACATCCATAACGGAATGTGTGGCCATGAGAAAACTATTTGTGACAAGCAATTAGCTTGTGTGCAAGCTGAACTCCTACCTGGCCAAGTTGGTGGAGGTGCAGTTGAGATTTTTTACCTACAGCTGAGGCCAATGTATAGATATACCATTTATCTCTGGCTATTTATGTCTATTATCATAATGCTACTACCGCTGTCTATCTGCCTACCATCATCTTCTGTACCACATGGCTGCTGCCTCCATCGCCACAACTTCTATTCCCCGCTGCTAATCCCTCTACTGCTACTTCCATTACCCATACACAGTCATCACTACTAAGACTACTACCCGAACACTGCTGTGCACACTTCTACTCGCCGCCTTGTCTGTTCCGTGCTGTACTACTACTGATGGTGCTGCTATTGCTGCCACTGTTACCTCTACACACACTTTCCACATCCACATTGTACTGCTGCTGCTCCCAAATAAAAGGGAGAATTTTTCCAGGCTCATTCAACTTCAGAACAAGCCACTGTTTCTTCTGACAATTAATTAGGTTTCTAATATTAAAAAGGATAACAAGCATGACGGTGCGGTGTGTTTTTAAATATGCTGTTTGTTAACACTGTCACCCATGCGTTTACCCATAGCTATATACTGTATGTCAGTGTCTCTCTGATGTTATTTGCTATTGCTCTTGTTGCGTTAAAGAGCTTAAAAAGGGGGAGAGCAACATTTCGCAAAAATTAAAGCAAAAGAGAACGACAAGATATAAATAATCATTAGAGGACCTCCTAGTGTCATATAGCCATTTTTAAGCCAATCAAAGCACATTTGATTTGTGTTGAATCAATTTGACCATGAATTGAATTTTTGGGAAAATGCATCGAATCAGACACAAAACAAAGTTCAAGAAGTTCGCTCATCTCAATATTGTATATTTAGTTAGTTTCCAGCGAGATGCAAATATTTGTCTTTTAGGACTGAAATCATGGATACTTTAACAAAGATGAAATTTGAAATATGTACGCCACTTGCTAATGATATGCTTCACAGAGATAGTGGACGCTAAAAATATATATTTTATTAGCAACTAGTGCAAATCACTTACAAAGGGAAGGGGTAGGGTTAACAAATAGATAAAAATGATATTGTTCAAAACACACCAAAAACAAATAATAACAACAGACCAAGTGTGTCATGCCCCTAGTGGACTGTTTTGAACAATTGGCATTGATAGATCACATAAATCTACACACATTGTACATATGTGTGGAAAAAAATAGTGACCATATTGCAACTGCCAAAAATAAGGGGTGATCAACAGACAATTAAGTCTAACGGCCCAACACGTATAGTCAGTGATGTCAGTGGAGAGTATAAACCACTGATGAACACCTACATGTGGCCGATACCCCTAGGTAGACAGGTGTAATTAGCTTGCAAGAAAAATGATTGAATCCAGAGATATCAGCTTGATAGACACACTCAGGAATCAGTCATAAAGCAATCTCTCCAAATAAACTTGCGTGCACTAATTCCCAAACAATGGTATCTGGACTAGTGCCCAAAAAATAAGGAGGGAGAAAGCACAGTTCTAACCCATCTACCAGCGCCAGAATCTAGCTAAGGCTCCTAACACTGCGTCCTTGCTCGATGCATTTCGTAATTCCTACTAATGAGGAGCAATCATCAGTGTATTGTACTGTATAGCCTCAAGCAGCGCAGCCACACTGGTGGTGTGTGCCGGCACCTCCGGCACTATGACGGCCGTAGCGTGGCGACCGATAGTACCAGTTTAAATGCAGAAAACTGCGCCCCCTAAGGGGTGGGGGAAGGTGACTTTGCACATCATTCCAACCCCCCCCCTATCAGCGAGGCTGCAGACAGGTAGGTCACACTATGCCAGAAAACAATAAATAATGTGGAATCTCCTGAGCAGGGGTACCTAATGGTACCTTATGTGAAAATACAAAAAAGGATATCCAGGACTAGTAAGTCAAACAAAACGATCCCAGAGGCCATGACATGCATTATAAATAAATACCACGTCCCTAGGAGTGATACAGGGGACTCACTGACGTCAGAAAGCACATTGTTGAAAAAGATCGATCAAGTGTAGTAAAATTCAAGTTGTTAAACACCCATCTTGATCAAACAAATAGAACATCTGGAAAAAGCACGAAAGTGGATGACGGAAAAGAGAGGTGGGGGGGGATGAATGTAATGATCCCCAACACCCACCTACATCTATAGGGAGGACACATCTGCCAACAGGGGCATGTGGGGGGAAAACACCAATAATAGTAAACCCCATCGGGCTGTCTAAATGTTTAAAGAGGACCTTTCACCACTTTCAAAAAGGGCCGAAGGAGTTCAACCCTGCTGTGAGCGGTCCGCTCTGATTGGACAGCACTCACAGCAGGGCAGAAGCAACGCCCATTGAGGAACAGGGAGTCTCCTCCTCCCTGTTCCGATGGTTCTTAATTTACATAAAGCCCGCCAGAAGAACGGGGGGCCGTGTGAAGCCACCGGGGGACCTTTTGAAAAAAAAAAAAAAGCGCCGCTGCCATCAGTGGGGGATGCACTATGAGGTACATAGTGTATTTTGATTTTTTGAAAGTGGTGAAAGGTCCTCTTTAAAGGACATATAGAACTTCGAGGGATATGAAAATATTTACCCCTGCAAAAAACTGACCATCATTCAATAAAACAAGCATAGGAAATGTGTTCGTTAAGGCCCTGTGGACGTACTGTGCCCAACCTAAACGTCCTCCTTTCTTAGGAGGTACTGGTCAAAATCACCACCTCTGGATGAAGGTCTCACGATCTCATTTCATTGAAACCTAATAGATCATGGATCACCAGAGTGGTGTGTAGTGACATGACGCGCAATTGACGTGTCGGCATTATTCTTAATATCGTTTAAATGTTCTCCTATCCGTCTACGAAATTGACGGATAGTTTTGCCAACATATTGCAAGCCACATATACATGTGGCCAGATAAACCAAGCCCGATGACTTGCAATTCGCAAAGCACCTGATGTTAAAGCTCTTTGATGTGGTCGTACACGTAAACGTACGTCCAGGTAATATAGCGTCACACGCCACACAGCCCCCACATCTGAAGGTCCCTTTGGGGATTCGCTCCAACCACGTACCAGGCTGAGAAGTATGAGACAGACTATGAACCAGCCGGTCTTTCAAATTGCGGCCCCTTCGATAGGTGACGGCTGGGGACTGTCCGACCAGATGTCCCACGTCGGGGTCCATCTGTAAGATGCTCCAATACTTTCTCAATAGTTCCTCATTATTTATTGTTTTCTGGGATAATGTGACCTACCTGTCCACAACCTTGCTGATAGGGGGGTTGGAATGATGTGCGAAGTCACCTCCTCCCCCCTTCCACGTTTGGCTGCGCGTCACCTTCCCCCACCCCTTAGGGGGCACAGTTTTCTGCATTTAAACTGGTACTATAGTCCGCCGCGCTACGGCTGTCATAGTGCCGGAGGCGCCGGCACACACCACCAGTGTGGCTGCGCTCCTTGAGGCTATACAGTACAATACACTGATGATTGCTCCTGATAAGTAGGAATTATGAAACGCATCGAGCAAGGACGCAGTGTTAGGAGCCTTAGCTAGATTCTGGCGCTGGTAGATGGGTTAGAACTGTGCTTTCTCCCTCCTTATTTTTTGGGCACTAGTCCAGATACCATTGTTTGGGAATTAGTGCATGCAAGTTTATTTGGAGGGATTGCTTTATGACTGATTCCTGACTGTGTCTATCAAGCTGATATCTCTGGATTCAATCATTTTTCTTGCAAGCTAATTACACCTGTCTACCTAGGGGTATCGGCCACATGTAGGTGTTCATCAGTGGTTTATACTCTCCACTGACATCACTGACTATACGTGTTGGGCCGTTAGACTTAATTGTCTGTTGATCACCCCTTATTTTTGGCAGTTGCAATATGGTCACTATTTTTTTCCACACAGATGTACAATGTGTGTAGATTTATGTGATCTATCAATGCCAATTGTTCAAAACAGTCCACTAGGGGCATGACACACTAGGTCTGTTTATTATATGTTTTTGGTGTGTTTTGAGCAATATCATTTTTATCTATTTGTTAACCCTCCCCCTTCCCTTTGTAAGTGATTTGCACTAGTTGCTAATAAAATATATATTCACTATCTCTGTGAAGCATATCTTTTAGGACTGGTGTCAAATTTACCGTTATACGCTCATCATAAAATATCTGTTGGTCGACTATTATATATTGCCTGTAAACTCATAGCCTATCACTGGATTCAACCAATTTGCCCTAGTAGAAGGGAATTCATAGATAAAGTAAATACCTTGTTAATGTATGAGTGAATATTATCAAAAATCAAATTTATCAAAAACTAGGGGCTTATGCCAAACCCAGGTATGACCGCCAACATTTGACACTTCAGTCATTACATGCAGTAAGATCTGGTCAATTTCCAATTTTCATCTTTTTGATCTAATCTGTGAGTCTAAATGGCTGTTGTGACAGATCTTTTTAAGATCCTCAAGCAGATATTAAGATTAATATTACGCTTTCTTGTTTTTGGATACTATGATCTCCTTATGTTCCCTTGTATATGACAAGAGATGCTAGCTCTTATACATATTTTCTTTTAAACTGGAGAGGGGAAGGAGGGGAGGTTTGAGAGTTGGGTTATGTTTGTATTTTCATGCTTTAAATGTTAACCCTTTGACGATTTTCCGGTTTTCATTTTGCACACCCTGCCTTTCCAGAGCCATTTTTTTTATTTTTCCATTGATATAGATGTATGAAGGCTTGTTGTACTTTCTAATGCCATCATTTAATATTTCATATGATGTAGTGGGAAGCTGTAAAGTTTCCAAATGGGGTGAATTGGAAAAAAACACAATTACACGATAGTTTTATGAGTTTCCTTTTTACAGCATTCTCTTTGCGGTAAAACCTAATTTTTCGAGTGAGTACGAATACAGCAATACAACATTTATTTAGTTTTTCTTGTTTTGAAGAAGTTGTCCGGGATTTTTCTATTGATGACCTATCCTCAAGATAGGTCATCAATATCAGATCAACGGGGGTCCGACACTGGGCATCCCCACCAATCAGCTGTATGAGGGGACGGCACACACAGTGCTTTATGTCTATGAGAGAGCATATCATTTCATGAATTACATTCTTGTTGATTCTGACACCTACCAATTGTGTGAAGTGTTCTTCTAGAATGTTCTGGCTTCTGTCTGGGTCCTTTGTTTTGTGTGTTTAAGAATCATCTTTTTTTTGGCAACATATTCCGCAGTGCTTTACAATCAGGAGGTTTATATACAGAGTCATAAATAGCACAGCAACAAACAAGTCAACAATTAAAACGAGGAATCAGGGCCCTGCTCATAAGAGCCTACAATTTATGAGGAGATAGGGGTGATACAAAAGGTAAATAGTGCTAGTTTAGTACACTGCTCCGGCCATCTTAACAAAGTAGGTTTGTTGACAGAAAATTGCATGAGCCAGTCACCAGCAGTGCTTCTGAGTACATGAGGGGGAAGGGGGTTACTGATGGATGATGGATCAGCTTCTGTAGAATGTGGTTGAGAGTGGGGTTGGGGGTGAATAGAGAAGAGTTACATTAAGGGATGTGATAGGCCACCCTAAAAAGATGTGTTTTTAGGGAGTGGCTAAAACTATGGATGTGGGGAGTTAACCTGATTGCTTGGTGTAGGATGTTCCAGAGAACTGATGCAGCTCTGGAGAAGTCTTGGAGAAATCATTTGCAGAGCGTAGACCATAGATAGGATGGTAAACAGAAATGATGAAGGAGATGTAGTGAGATGCTGTGATACTGTGAAGAGCTTTGTGGGTGAAAATGAGCAGTTTATAGAATTCAATTTATTGTATGGGCAACCAGTGTAATGACTGGCTCAGGGCCGAGGCATCAGGCTATTAGACAGATAGATGAACCTGGCTGCCGCATTCAGGATAGATTCAAGAGGGGAAAGTCTGGTGAGGAGGAGACCAATTAATAGTGGGTTACAGTAATTGAGATGAGAATGGATCAGGGCAATGATGAGAGTTTTTGTTGCTTCCATAGTAAGAAAGGGGCAGATAATAGAGATGTTTTTAAAGGGGGAAGGGGGCAGGAGTGGGAAAGCAATTGGATATATAGGGGGTAAAGGAAAGTTAAGTATCAAACATAACACCAAGACAGCGGGTGTGCTGCCTAGACGTAATGGTGGTGCTACACAGTGAGAGTGAGATATCAGGTTTAGGTATGTTGGTAGATGGAGAAAACATAAATAGTTCAGTGTTTGACTCGGTTTCAGGTAGAGAGAGTACATGTTTCTTGTGACCCAGTTCCTTTAAAATTTTACAACTGTTTTAATGAGTCCTTTAATCTAGCAATGAATCTGGCAGAGTAAGATTGTACACCAGTGGCATAGCTATAGGGATTTTGAAAAGTTACAATTGAAATCAGGCCCCATCTCCTAAGGCCCGTGTTTCCCTGATACAAGAAAACAGAGGCATTATATGCAGACAGTGGGTGGATAGTGCAACTTTCACAATTATATAATACTGTACATATTGGTGTATCTCAATAATTAGAATATCAGCGAAAAGTTAATTTATTGTGGTCATTCAATTCAAAAAGTGAACCTCATATATAATATAGATTCATTACAGTGATTTATTTATTTACAGTGATTTATTTCAAGTGTTTACTGTTGATGATTATGGTTCTGTATAGATTTTTGTAAAACTGGTGCATGTTCGTTAACAGGTTAAAGAGTTTACTCATTTTATGAAGTGATGGTATATCTCTGGGGATCTGACATCTGGGAACCCATCAATACTGGCGTAGAACTGCATTTCCTTTACTGTTTTTCCCTACAAAGCAATGGTTGGCCCTACAAATGGACCGGCTGCAGTTCCTTGCACAATTGGGATCACTGCTGTGCAGAAAAAAAAACAGTGAAGGCTATGCAGTGCTGCAGCCTCTTCTTTGGATTTATAAGAATCCCGGATAATGAAACCCTACCAATATCCTAGCAATCTGCCATCGCTTTTCAAGATGGAAACAACACTTTAAGCTATTATTATAAATAAATGTTACATTTATTTATTTTAAATAAATGGCACATTTTAGACGCCGGTCTTAATATCCCCTGTGCTGGCGGTGGATCGCCGAAGTTATGTAGAGGCACCTGTCTATACATAACTTTGGCATATCCACCTCCGATTCTAAATGTAAGACAGCTTCCTTGCTGTCTTACATTTAGACCATTTTCTACAACTAAATCAGACCACCACACACCTTTTTTTTTGACTGTGTGTGAGCAGGGAAGAAGTCGCAGAATCTGCCGAAACATGGCATGCAACAGAATCTGCATCAGATATACAACACAAAAGTGGTGTATATCTGTTCGTAAATGACCCCCTATGTTCTTTTTTTACTATAGTAATTTAAATGGTCACTGATTTTTTGTGAAACTTTTGATAGATCATAGAGAGATATCAAAACTTTCCCTAGAAAGATCGGTGGGGGCACTCAGCACTCCAACTCCCACCAATCAAAACCTTAGATATGTCTGTATGACTTATCAAAAGTTTTATGAAAACTCAGTGACCCTTTATACTCATAAAAGGCGAGTAACTTTGGTGTAATCATCAAATACTAGTACTTTTCTTGCAGAAGTCAAAAGGAAAAATAAAATATTGCCAGATGAATAAAATCAGGAAATATAATAAAGCTTCCCAGTCCGTTTAATCATTTGAAATCTGATGAAGCAAATATGTATACTTATATATTTCATTCCAAATGATTCGTTGTTAAAATGGAATGTGTTCTTTATCTATATTAGGTGGTATTTGTTTCTTGGAAGACAGAAGGAAAATTGCGGAATGAGAATCAGCACCAACACGGCTGAGATAAACCATGGTCACGTTGATAATGTAAGTCTGTAATGACCTCTGTTTTTTATTGATCTAAAAAATTATAACTTTGACATGCAACATGGAATAATATAATATCAGAATGATTGCACTGGGTGAAAGTACTGTACAGTTTTGTAATTCTTAAGACAGCTTACTTGAGTAAATGTAAAGTAAGCCAGCCTCTGTGAATACATCTCATGTATTTCAGGAAGTCAGTATGCTGATAAGACCAAAAGGAGTCGACGTGGCATTTGAAATCAGTTTAAAAAACTACAGGAGGAGTCATAACATACTGTATTTTATTACAAGCAAATACTTATATTATACTTATATATATCTTAAGGTGAATAGGAACGAGATATACCATTAAAGTCAATTGGGAGAGTAGAGCTACAGTATAATTAGACCTGCTCTGTAAACAGGAGAACACAGTACCCGTATGAGCAATGTATTATATTCACACAGCTGATCAGCAGGGTGCCTTCCTGCCTTTCAAACATGCTTATGTAGCAAAACTAAGAAAATGGCTAAAACAGCGTCACATCTGCTATCAACTAGCTCTTTCAGGACAAAAGCCCTTTATCAGAGCAAAGCAAATAGGAATAGCTTTTCAAGTTGCAAGGCATTGGGGATAAATCTGGGTGGGTACTCTTTCTATGATGTGATGACTGTTGTAGCCTAGACAACGTTTATCTTGATTTCTGGAGAAAAGATATGCAAATTATCATGTCTAACATCTGCTGGCATCATATTAGCCATTTTCCCTCCCCAGTGTCATGTGACTTGTTAGTGTCACAAAGTCTCATGTGTGAGTCTAGAGCAGATGTGTTAACATTGGTGTTACCACTCTCATACTCTCTCATACTGGTCACTAGAAGTTCAACATGGCACCTCATGGCAAAGAACTCTCTGCGGATCTGAAAAAAAGAATTGTTGCTTTACATAAAGGCTGTAAGAAGATTGCCAACACCCTAAAACTGAGCTGCAGCACGGTGGTCAAGACTATACAACGTTTTAACAAGTGCTGCCGAGATTAAAGGGATGGGGGGGCAGCCTGTCAGTGCTCAGACCATACGCTGTACACTGCATCAAATTGGTCTGTATAGCTGTCGTCCCAGAAGGAAGCCTCTTCTAAAGATGACGCACAAGAAAACCAGCATAACGTTTACTGAAGACAAGCAGACTGGAACCATGTCGTGTGGTCTGGTTGAGATGTTGTCAGTCGTGTGTGGAGGCAACCAGGTGAGGTGTACAAAGACAAGTGTGTCTTGCCTACAGTCAAGCATGGTAGTGGCAGTGTCATGGTTCGGGGCTGGATGAGTGATGCCGGCTGTGAAGAGCTACAGTTCATTGAGGGAACCATGAGTGCCAACATGTACTGTGACTTACTGAAGCAGAGCATGATCCCCTCCTTTCGGAAACTGCACTACAGGGCAGTATTCCAACGTGATAATGACCCCAAACACACCTCCAAGATGACCACTGCCTTGCTAAAGAAACTAAGGGTAAAGGTGCTGGACTGCCCGAGTATGTTTCCAAACTTAAACCCTATTGAGCATCTGTGGGGCATCCTCAAACGGAAGTCGGATGAGCGCAAGGTCTCAAACATCCACCAACTCTGTGATGTCGTCATGGAGGAATGGAAGAGGATTCCAGTGGCAACCTGTGAAGTTAAGGCAGTGCTGGAAAATAATGGTGGCCAGACAAAATATTGACACTTTAGGCACAACTTTGCCATTTTCACTTAGGGGTGTACTCACATTTGTTGCCAGCAGTTTAGACATTAATGGGTGTGTGTTAAAATATTTTGAGGGCACAACAAATTTACACTGTTATACAAGCTGGGCACTGACTACTTTACATTGTATCAAAGTGTCATATCTTCAGTGTTGTCCCATAAAAAAAGATACTCACTTTTTTGAGAAACTTTTATGTGACAATGATGGAAGTGTCCCTTCAAGACCAGATTATGAAAAATGTATTTAGCGTTCCATGCCTTTTAATAAATTTGGCATATTTTTCTTTAACAAACATCCGTTTAAGACTGGCGTAAGAAACAACAGCTTTAAATTTCCCACTGTGTGTAAAACCAGCCTTACATTTAATCTTTATTTCCTCCAACAGGTAAACTGATCGCTAAATACTAAATATAGCTACAACCAAAACAGTTCTTATGAACTTCCATCTAGGGTTCTTTTTCTGTTCTTACCTACCATAATGCCATTTGCATCCACGATTTTATGTTCTCAGTAAGAATTAAAGGGGTATTCCCATCTTAGAAAATTGGGACATATCGCTAGGATATGCCCCCATTGTCTGATAGGTGCAGGTCCCACCGCTGGGACCCGCACCTATATCAAGAACGAAGCTGGGAGTTCTGTGCCTGGAGGACCCCAGGTTTCCCGGGGTCCGGCCACCTCTAGGCGCAGCTCCCCGCTGCGCTAATAGAAATGAATGGGAGTGCACCGCACAAGCGCGGCACCACTCCCATTCATTTGGAGCTGACGGAAATAGCCAAGCCAGTGCTCCGACATTTTTGGCAGCCCCATAGAAATGAATGGAGGGCGGCTGCTTATGCGCAGTGCACCCTTCTTCTCTTTTGGGGCTCCGTTTTCGATACAGGTGTGGGTCCCAGAGGTGGGACCCGCACCTATAATACAATGGGGGCATATCCTAGCGATATGCCCCCATTGTCTGAAATGGGAATAACCCCTTTAACATCATGTCACTAGTATTGCAAGATAAATGATTAGTCACGATAAGGCCCCATGCACACAACCATATTGTCAATCCACATCCAATCTGCATTTTTTTTTTCTGATCGGATGCGGACTCATTTATTTCAATGGGACCGCAAAAAAATGCGGACAGCACACTATGTGCTGTCCACATGCATATGTCCATTCCGTGGCCCTGCAAATAAGACAGAAATCTCCTATTTTTGTCCTTGTGCACAAGAATAGGACGTTTCTACAGGGCCGGTATCCATATTTTGCAGACTGCAGAAAACATACAGTCATGTGCATGAGGCCGTATACCCACCAGCAATGTCTAGTTTATCTTTATGCCAGATCGAATGCCATTGTACAATTAAGGCGTTGAAAATACAAAAGTAACTTTGGGGGGAATTCATTGTTCCCCCTATGCCAGTTTTTGAAACTGAAGTTGGAGTAAATAAAGACTGAAATCTATGGCAGCCCTAAACAGCAATAGATTTCATTCTGGTGCACAGATAGCCAGAGGAGGTCCAGGTCATTTATGATGAGACCTACGCAGTGCAGGCCCTATCAAGGCCCACATAACACACACAAGCCTTGATAAATCAGGGGCTTTGAATAGCAATAGTCAACAGTTGTATTGTGCCTCACCAGCAGTACTAACTTTTGACCTTTAGATGGCATTGTTTCTAAAGTTGTCTAAGAAAAGCTTTGAGAACTGTGCATGTCACACCCACATTTTACTCTGCAAAAGTGCAGTGTACAAAAATCTGCTTTATGCCGATACTTTAAAAAATAACACTGTTAACATTTTCTAACTAGTAAACAATACTATAAAGAGCATCTAATTTATAATAGTGGTGGGCCCACAGATGAAAGAACTATTTCTCTGGTGTACAACATATATATTTTTTGTGGGAGGGTTTGTATAATATGATCTCCTGCTGTGTGCCATTTTAGACTTTTTTTTAAGATATTTGAAATAAAAAGGTATGGTTTTATTCAAGACCCGAGTGCTGGACCCGACACTTTTTTTCTACATTGGATTTGATTCTCCTAAGGATCCATGCACAATATGGTATATTGCTGAATCCATGAGTGTTTTTTTGTGCTTCCTAGGTTTTCTTAGTTAGGCTTTGCATTCCTTTGAGAGATGCTCCAGACCACTGAGCTTGTATGATTCAGATAGTCAGTCACCTGGCACAAAGAATACAGCGGAGGTTGATAAATCAGGAATAAAGGGTGTCATATATAAACAGATATATGCCACTTTTGTGGTGTATATCTGGTGCAGATTCTGTCGCATGCCATGTTGCTGCAGAATCTGCGACTTCTTCCCCACTCACGCTAGGTCTAAAAAAAGGGGCAAGGAAGGGGATGGACCAGCATGTTATGCCTTTTTTTACTGTATTGAAAGGTGTAGTTTCATATTTTTTTTGTCTTTAAACATGGCGCCCGTGCAGCGGGCGCCATAGCTGCTGGGTTTCTGCTGTTTAAAACAGCAGAGACCCGCAGCACATGTATGCGATCAGCCATAAGGTTGATCGCATGAATTTTCCCCCTCAGATGCGGTGGTCAAATGCTGTGGCATCTGATCAGTCCGGAAGCGGAAGGCGAACACTGCCACTACGGTAACAGCGTTCCCCGGCTGAGATCGGAGAACTTATTATGCCTCATTCACAAAGTCAGTGTTCGGTCAATGACAATGATTTTGAGCCAAAACCAGGTGCGGCTCTAAACACAGAACAGGAACAGATCTTTCCCTTATACCTCATGTCTGTAGAGGCTTCACTCCTGGTTTTGGCTCACAATCACTGATGGAAATCACTGACCAAAACACTGACGTGTGAATAAGGCATTACACTGCACTAACAGTCTGAAGCCTCAAGCAGGCTTCAGAGACTATTAGATGACTATACCAATACAGGCCACTAGGTGGCAGCACTGTATTGTTATATTGAAAATGAAGTGTTCAATGATGGCTATCTAGCCATCAATGAACACTATGGGCAATCCAATGATTGCCAGTTATAGTCACCCAGGGTGACTTAAAAAAAAGTAAAAAAAATATATAGATATAAAACAAAATATAAAAGTTCAAATCAACCCCTTTCCTTAAAATAAAAATACTTAACCAATAAAAAAAGAAAAAATAAACATCATGGGCATCGCCGTGTGCAAAAATGTGCATACAATTAAAATATAACAATATTAATGTAATACGGTAAATGCCGTAATGGGAAAAAAATAAAAACAGCCAATTCGCCATTTTTTGTCACCTCAACTCCCTAAGAATTTTTTATGAAAGTAATCAAAAAGTCTCACACACTTCGAAATGGTATCACTGAAAAGTACAGATCGTCCCGCAAGAAATGAGCCCTCACACAGCCCTGTACACATAACTACAAAAAAGTTATAGGGGTCAGAATATGGTGATAAACAAAATATATTTTTTTCTCAAGGCTAATTATTTTTCAGTATTAAAAAGCAAGAAAAATTATACAAGTGTGGTATCACTGTAACCGTACTGACCTGGAGAATGAAGGTAACAGGTCAGTTTTACTGCATAGAGTACTGTGTAAAAAAAAACAAAAAAACCTTTGTAAGAACAGAATTCCACCCCATTTGGACTCTTTTCCCACTACATTGTATGCAACCATGAAAGGTGCCATTAGAAAGTACAACTTGTTCCACAAAAAATAAGCGGTCAAAAGGCTATGTGAACTGAAAAATAAAAAAGTTAGGACTATGGGAAGACGAGGAGTGAAAAACGAAAATGCAAAAATGGAAAATTGCAAGGTCCTCTAAGGGTTAATGTTGCTGCTTAATTTGATGACAAGCTCTGACAGGACAAAGATTCTTTAGGTGACATCTTTGGAAACTGCAGCGATAAGATGTAAGGTTATTAGTAATGCAGCATAATTTGTTATTTAGAGCAATAAATGAAGAAATGCAAATAGCATTTTACCTCCTAACGGTTAATTGTGTGAAATAATAAATCAGAACTGGAAGGAAATCCTGGGAGCTCATCAAAAGGGATTAGGACTTCATATCGATCTGTACCTGCTTTGGTATTTTTTAAGCTCATAGCACAAGTATCCGCTTTACAGACACAGCAGGAGCATCTTCTGAAAATCAATCCTGGGACGGGTCAAGTAGCTCCAGCCAGTCAGCAGAGGAGTTAGTACTTATGGGAGGTGAGATTGAAAAGAATAATTTGCTTCTCCTGGCACATGCGTGGGCACCGTACTCCACACTGTGTTCTGACTCATATACAACGCAATCTCCATTTTCTTTCTTTGACACTTACTGTATAATCATTTACTTCTAAATGACTAGTTTGAAAATATCCTCCAACCTAATATGGCTGTGTGACGGGTTCTTCTCAAGCTGTTATTTATAGGTTATTTTCTTCCTGTATGATAAATGGAGTGAAATCTCTGAGCATGGATTATTTTTACAATTATAAGCCTGAATATACTGTATTTATGGCAAATATGTCTGTGATCCAGATGATTTAAAGGTTGAACACCTTAGAAAGTTTTTTTAATCATCACATTTTACTCGGTTTGAGCTTAAAATCTTTTTTTTTTTTCAGTTGGTCTTTATTAAAGGGCATCTGTCTGCACATTTGTACCTATGAAACTGACTGACCTGTTGGATGTGTGCTTGGCAGATGAAGGCATCTGTGTTGGTCCGGCGGTTATATGTTCCCGCATTGCTGAGAAAAATGATGTTTTAATATATACAAGTGAGCCTCTAGGAGCAATGCCCTTGCCATTGCCATTACTGCTAGAGGCTTCACTTTTTCTGGAACTGCTGCACCCTCTCCAATTTGATTGACAGGACCAGGCAATGAAAACATCATCACTTCTGGCCCTGTCAATCAAAGTGGAGGCGCGGCAGTTGCAGAGAGAGTAGAGCCTCTATTAGTAACGACAACGGCCCTGTTGTTCCTAGAGGCTCATTTGCATATATTAAAATATAATTTTTCTCAACATTGCGGGCACCTTTGAACACGGGACCAACACAGATGTCTTCAGCTTCCAAGCGCATGTGCAAAAGGTTTCATAGGTACAAATCTGCTGACAGATGCCCTTTAAAAATGTCAAACGTTTTTGTTCTAAAGCCTTTACAGAGGCCAAAGCCTCTACACTTTCTGTGTACCTGCAGCCTAGCCTACTTTCTGTGTTACAGATAATACACAGGAAGCTGCTCTGATGGCTTCGTGTATAGCCCTTATCTCACATTATTTAAATCCATCACCATCAGTAGGTCCATTACCCAACTTGACCCAGATATTTAGTTGCAAAATAAAAAGTAACTTTTATTAAATATGTTAAAACTGCTAACGTGTGAGCTTAACAGACCTTAACAATAACTGCTGTCCGTGTCCTAATCTGCTCAGATGCTGTAGCTGAGGTAAACCTGTGATAGTGGGTCTGCACCTTCCCACACCACCTAGGTTGTGAGACTGCCAGTGACCAGTTAGTTGCACTGGATCACATTTCTGTTTTCTCACCTATTGCCCTACATCATCCTAAATTCTTGAGCTAACGACACACACAGCAGAATCCTGTGTTTTAATTCAGAAAAAATTAATATATGTGCGTGAATGTAGTTTTAAAAGGTATAAGCAAATTTAGAAGTAGAAAGCTGAAGTCATGAAAATGGGATCCAAGCCTCCACAAACTTCTGTTATAGGTGATTTGCAGTGAAGGGAGGTCAAGCTGCACCTTAAATTATTATCTCCTGTATGTCCTGTATATCAGTTATACATGTAAGAGGGGATGCTTCAGAACAGGAGAACCCCTGGGGAACTTTTTAAAAATTCTTCCCTTGCATTGTTTTCTTGCCCAGCAGTTATCCCATGAATGGGTTGGTTTACTTTAAGCAAATGAAGCTATTGATTGACCTGATGCAATTTTAGGTAATGTTAAATTTCTGGTACAATGCATTTAGTATCACTTTGTATATAGGGGGTACACAGACATTCTCAAAGGGTCACCTCAAATAGTTTCATCTCATCAACAAAAGTTCTTCAAATGCAAAGGGCTGTCGTCAATACTGCTAAAGAAGCCCCTTACTGGCGATAGATTCGTAGGGCTAGACATCTCACCCAGCCATGACGATCCCGCTCCACTCCTCCGAGTAGCGGCACATAGGCTATTCTTCCACTTCCAGAGTGGTGACTGTGCACCCACAACTACATTTCCAGGTAGAGGTGCATGAACAGTCGCTGCTCCAGAAGCAGAATTACAGCCTCTGCGGTTGCTCTGCTATTTAGAGCAACAGCACAGACATGAGATTATCAGGACTGGGCAAGATGTCTGGCTCTGCCAATCAAGCGGCAGGTGGAAGATTCTTCAGCAGCAGAGACAGCCCCTTGCAGTTGAAGAAAGCTTGTTGATGAGACAAATTGAAATGCACTAATCAATATGCTCATATCTAGTCTCCTCAAAATGTTGCTACAACGTTAGCAACATACAGTTCATACAGTTGTCTAAATGTCTTTGTATCCTGTAGCATTGATGTATCCGTTTACTGGAAAAAGCCTTACAGCACTCCATTTGACGCTTAGCATTCAGTGTGCATGGCTTGTGTGCATCTGTTTGACCATACAAATGTATTTCATCTCCAGTCCAGACTTTTAGAAGAGCACTAAGTGTGGTCTGTGTGGTGGGAAGTGCATATATATATATATATATATATATATATATATATATAGTTATTATACTCTCCCCCTTTAATAGTGTCCTCTGTAAAGGGAAGTACTGTTTATGAAGTATGTCTATGTGCCATTGTGTACTTGGTATGCTCTCAGGGGTTCTATTGGCAGTTAGCTGTTACAGTCTCAGACACACATTCCGTCACACGCACAAGATGAGGTAATTTCCCTGTGCCTTAGGTTGAGGAGGGTGGGAGAGCACGTTGGGCTTAAATAGCCCAACACAGGAACAAAGGGTCTACCCAAATTAGAGCTGGGCGATATGGCCGATTTTTTTAAAATTTTGGACGATTCACGATTTAAATCTCGATTTTCTTATGTTAGTAAAAATATAAAAAAATAAATAAAAAAAGCCTACTATACCTCATCAGACCTCAGATCAGCCCCCTGTGCCCTCATCAGACCTCAGATCAGCCCACTGTGCCCCCATCAGACCTCAGATCAGCCCACTGTGCCCCCATCAGACCTCAGATCAGCCCACTGTGCCCCCATCTGACCTCAGATCAGCCCATTATGCCCCATCAGACCACACATCAGCCCATTATGCCCCATCAGACCCCACATCAGCCCATTGTGCCCCATCAGACCCCACATCAGCCCATTGTGCCCCATCAGACCCCACATCAGCCCATTGTGCCCCATCAGACCCCACATCAGCCCATTGTGCCCCATCAGACCCCACATCAGCCCAGTGTGCCCCCATCAGACCTCAGATCAGCCCATTGTGCCCCATCAGACCCCACATCAGCCCATTGTGCCCCATCAGACCCCACATCAGCCCACTGTGCCCCCATCAGACCTCAGATTAGCCCACTATGCCCCATCAGACCTCAGATTAGCCCACTGTGCCCCATCAGACCTCAGAGCAGCCCAAAGTGCCCCCTTCAGACCTCAGAGCAGCCCAAAGTGCCCCCTCCAGACCTCAGAGCAGCCCAAAATGCCCCCTCCAGACCTCAGAGCGGCCCAAAGTGCCCCCTCCAGACCTCAGAGCAGCCCAAAGTGCCCCCTCCAGACCTCAGAGCAGCCCAAAGTGCCCCCTCCAGACATCAGAGCAGCCACCATCATAATAATAAAAAAAAAATCTCTCACCTGTCCTGCGCCGCAGCTCCGCTCCACGTCCGGCGCCTCTCTTCTTCTCCCGGCGCTGCACTGTCACCTGACTGCGTGCAGCGTCAGGTCAGAGTGCACGCACTACGTCCTGATGCTGTACGCGGTCAGGACAGTGCAGCGCAGCCCCGGAAAAGAAGAGGAGCGCCGGACACCGGAGCGGAGCCGCGGTGCAGGACAGGTGAGATATTTTTTTTATTTTATATGTCGGGCGCCATTTTAGGAAAATCGAATTCACGATTTTCCTAAAAAATAAAATCGTGAGGCTTGCAATGGGCGAATTAATCAAATTAATTCGATTAATCGCCCAGCCCTAACCCAAATGATACTGCACACATGGAAGACTGACATGAGACCTGCTGAGCGGCCCACGACCAAGGCACCATTTACCCCTGGAAACCCCTGAAACTGTCTGAGTAACCCCTGCACTGCCCTAATACCACCTAGACAAACCCTTTCCTAGCCCTAACCCCTTTCTCCACCTACCACCAATACTTTAACCCTTTTCCTACATTCACTTTCCTGCCTCGTATCCTCGTAGGGACAGTTTAGTTATAGTTCGGGGAGGGGCTGCTATTGTATGTCTGTGTAGGTAATTGTACAGTGGGTGGGTATAGTGATATTTAGAGGGTATTGTGGGTTTTGTATAGTGTCATTATTGTATTAGTAGGTAGTGTTGTAGTTTTTGTGTATATATATTTATAATTTGTATATATATATATATATATATATATATATACAGACATAGTAAAATAATAGACTGTAAACTTTGTGATGTGTAATAAAACTATGATTATTATTATTTTTATATAACGGTGCACAGAGTTACAGTCACAGCTATAGTCCAGAGCACGTACTTCAGGATATGTAGGGGAACAGAGAGTTATTGATAGAAGGCAGAGTCACCTTTTCCTATTTATTAATATTAATTATTAATCAATTTTGACATTAATAATTAATATTTCCTTTCACAGTGTGTATGCGAGAATTTTGGTAGGAAAACACGCAGAGGTGCAGCACTTCCCAATCCTCCACCAATGGGCTTCAATGCATGTTACCAATGAGGCTGGATATTGTTACGCAGTGGGTGTAAAACCAGTGAGTGAAAACAGATTTTACTTGAGGCCACTCCTAAGAGAGTTATCTTGGCAATCCTTTGGTTTTCACTAGTGATGATCGAGCACCCCGATGTTCGGATGCGCGGGTGCTCTGGCCGAACACTAGGTGGTGCTCAAGTGTTCGGCCGAGCACCCGAGCATAATGGAAGTCAATGGGAGAAGACCAGGCACCCCCTGCTCTGCAGAGGGGAGGGTGTCTGGTTCATAGGGAAACGTCAGAAAATGGTGGAAAAACCACTGAAATGGTTAGGGAACAGCATGGGGAGGATGCATCTTGGACACCAAAGTCGCTGATATTAATGATGATGTCCGACTATTACGCCACTTTTACGGAATGACAAAAATACCCCCCAAAACCCAAGATAACATTGATTTTACAGGAAATATTGTTAGGAAACATAGATTTACTTGTACGTTAAGCGCAAGTGCTGCCAAAAATTACACGGATGAGGCACTCCCATACAACCGGTATATCATATAAAGGAGGACCTCATTCACATTATGGTATAATTGTGGGACTCCAACACTCATAAAGCTATGCACTAAGGGAAAGGGCTGCCAAAAATTACAAAGGAACAGGCCCTTCAATACCCCCTTTATTACACATAAAGGAGTGCATCAGACACACCCTTGAAAAATTATGATTGATGGCCTGCTGCTGACACGCAAAAACAATAGTGATGACGTGAAGCTGCTGAGCTGACCGTGTTAAAAATTATGGCTGACATGCTGCTGCTGAGTTGACCGTCTTAAAAATTAAGGTTGACACGCTGATGCCGATCAAACTGTCCCAAATTTAAAGTTGACACGCTGCTGCTCATCAAACTGTCCCAAATTTAAGGTTGACACGCTGCTGCCCATCAAACTGTCCCAAATTTAAGGTTGACACGCTGCTGCCAATCAAACTGTCCCAAATTTAAGGTTGACAGGCTGCTGCCGAGCTGACGTTAAAAAAAAAATACGGGTGACATGCTGCTGCTAATCAAACTGTCCCAAATTTAAGGTTGACATGCTGCTGCTGAGCTGACATTAAAAAAAAATTACGGGTGACACGCTGCTGCTCATCAAACTGTCCCAAATTTAAGGTTGACACGCTGCTGCCCATCAAACTGTCCCAAATTTAAGGCTGACACACTGCTACCGAGCTGACATAAAAAAATTTACGGGTGACACGCTGCTGCTCATCAAACTGTCCCAAATTTAAGGTTGACATGCTGCTGCCCATCAAACTGACCCAAATTTAAGGTTGACACACTGCTGCCCATCAAACTGTCCCAAATTTAAGGTTCAAACACTGCTGCCGAGCTGACGTTAAAAAAAATTTACGGGTGACCCGCTGCTGCCCATCAAACTGTCCCAAATTTAAAGGGTTATTCTCATTTTAGACAATGGGGGCATATCGCTAGGATATGCCCCCATTGTCTTATAGGTGCGGGTCCCACCGCTGGGACCCGCACCTATTTCCAGAACGGAGCCCCCGAAGTGAATGAGGGCGTACTGCGCATGCGCAGCCGCCCTCCATTCATTTCTATGGGGCCGCCGAAAATAGCCGAGCGCTGGCTCGGCTACTTCCGTCGGCTCCATAGAAATGAATGGGAGCGCACCGCGCATGCAGGGCCCGGCTCCCATTCATTTCTATGAGCGGCGCGGGGAGCTGCGCCTGGTGGTGGCCGGACCCCCGGAAACCTGGGGTCCTCCAGGCACAGCGCTCCCCGCTCCGTTCTGGATATAGGTGCGGGTCCCAGCGGTGGGACCCGCACCTATAAGACAATGGGGGCATATCCTAGCGATATGCCCACATTGTCTAAAATGAGAATACCCCTTTAAGGTTGACACGCTGCTGCCGAGCTGACCGTAACAAAAAATTTAAGGGTGACATGCCGCTTAGCTGAACGCCTGAAACATTATAAGTGACATGTAGCAGAGCTGAGCGTGTTAAAAATTCATTTTGACATATCGCTTAGCTGACTATCTGAAACAATATGTGTGACATGTAGCAGAGCTGAGCATGTAAAACATTATGGTTGAGGGCCTGCTGGTGAGCTGACAGGCAAAAAAATTATGGTGCAGGCCCAGCTGGTGAGCTGACCGGCTAAAAAATTAGGGTGCAGGCCCAACTGGTGAACTGACCGGCTAAAAAATTAGGGTGCAGGCCCAGCTGGTGGACTTCGAGGGCAGCCTAATAAGCAGTTTCATATGATGGAGGAAGAGGACGAGAAGAGGAAGGGGTACATGATAATACAGTGTATTCAATACACCCTAAAAGACAGATTTAAGGTTCCTTCATGTTAAGCCGCTTTCCTCTGGTGGAGTAGAGAAATCAGGGGCAATCCAGGCCTTGTTCATTTTGATAAGCGTCAACCTGCCAGCATTGTCAGTTGACAGGTGGATGCGCTTATCAGTAATTATGCCCCCAGGGGCACTAAATACCCGCTCAGACAAAACGCTGGCGGCAGGGCAGGCCAGCACCTCCAAGGTGTAGAGCGCCAGTTCGTGCCACGTGTCCAGCTTAGACACCCAATAATTATATGGCACAGAGGGATCGCTGAGGACGTTGACACGGTCAGCTATGTACTCCTTTACCATCTTCTAAAACTTTTCGATCCTTGTCACACTAGGCCTCTCATCAGGGTGCGGGTGCTGGCGGGGTGTCATAAAACTGTCCCAGGCCTTGGAGAGTGTCGCCCCGCCTTTGTTGGAACTGCTATGTGTTCCCCTCGTCTCCCCTCCTCGGGTGGCCAAGGAACTACGTACTCTGCCGCCAGCGTTGTCAGATGCAAATTTGTGGAGTAATTTTTCGACAAGGGCCTTCTGGTATTGCAACATTTTACTTGTCCTCTCCACCACAGGAATGAGAGATGGGAAGTTCTCTTTGTAGCGGGGGTCGAGAAGGGTGAACAACCAGTAATCGGTGTTGCCTAATATGCGTATAACGCAAGGGTCATGGGAAAGGCAGCATAGCATGAAGTCAGCCATGTGTGCCAGAGTCCCAACAGACAAGGCTTCACTCTCCCCACCAGGAGCATGACTCTCAATATCCTCCTCATCCTCTTTCTCCTCTTCAGCCCATCCACGCCGAAGAGATGGTGTAAACGTGGTATGGCTACCCTGTGTAGCAGTGGCAACCGTCTCCTGCTCCTCCTCCTCCTCCAATTGGCGCTGAGAAGACGAATCAAGGGTGGTCTGGCTATCACCCTGTGTAGGGTCTTCCCCCATTTCCACCTCTTCCACACACAGAGCATCGGCCTTTATTGTGAGCAGCGAGCTTTTTAGTAGACACAGAAGTGGGATGGTTACGCTAATAATTGCATTATCGCCGCTAACCATCTGTGTAGATTCATCAAAGTTGCGTAACACCTCACAGAGGTCAGATATCAATGCCCACTCGTCGCTTGTGAAGAGCGGAAGCTGACTAGAAAGGCGCCGACCGTGTTGCAGCTGGTATTCTACTACTGCTCTCTGTTGCTCAGAAAGCCTGCTCAACATGTGGAAGGTGGAAGCAGTTGGTGAGCCAGCAACCGCAAGCGCTGCTGCGGCATTGCCAGGCTGGATGAAGCTGTCGGTGACTTGCGGAAATGGGCACACAGGCGACACACCTTCACAGTAGCTGAGGCAAATTGGGGTAGGTTTTCAGAAACCGCTGAACCACTAAGTTGAATACATGGCTGTAGGTGTGCGGCGGTGTGCTGTTTGTCACCCAGGCAAATAAGCTTCAGCATCGCCTGTTGCCGCTTACTGACTGCTGTGCTACACTGCTTTCAGCTACTGACAGAAGTCTGAGTGGTGCTGCAAGATGGCAATTCTGCATGGGAAGAAGTGGAGGAGGAGGTGGAGGAAAAGAATGAGGGGTTGCAGCCTCTACTGTAGGTGACAGCGGAAATCCGGATGGAAGTAGGGCCCGCAATCCTCGGCATGGGTAGCACCTGTGCCATCCCAGGGTACGACTCGCTCCCAGCCTCCACAACGTTCACACAGTGTGCCGTCAGGGAAATGTAGCGTCCCTGGCCAGAAGCGCTTGTCCATGTGTCAGTTGTTAAGTGGACCTTGCCAGTAACTGCATTGGTCAGGGCACGGGTTATGTTTCTGGACATATGCTGGTGTAAGGTACGGACGGCACACCAGGAAAAATAGTGGCGGCTGGGGACTGCGTAACGAGGGACAGCCGCCACCATCAGGCTGCTATAGGCCTCGGAAAGCTGGAAAGTTGCTTGTTTAGAGCTATGGCCTGTGGGTGGGTGGCAGGGTATTTGCACTTGCGTTCAAATGCCTGGGGTAAGGACATTTGAGCGCTGCACTGGGACATTGAAGTGGACGTGCTGGCTGATGGTTCCTGCGAAGGTCCAGGTGCAGGGCGAGAGGCATCTGGGCCTGCGTCTTGGACAGCAGGTAACAGAGGGCAAGAGGGAGCAGTGGTGTGACCTGCAGACACAGATCGTGAACCCAGGCGTTCGGCCCACCGTTTAGGGTGTTTTGCTGCCATGTGGCGGATCATGCTGGCAGTGGTCAGGTTGCTGGTGTTTACGCCCCTGCTCATCTTAATATGGCACAGATTACAAATTACAAACCGTTTATCGTGAGAACTTTCCTCAAAAAACCACCAGACTGCGGAACACCTAAACCTTGGCAAGGGAGCTTGCCGCGAGGGTCTGCTCTGAGGAACAGTTGCGGGCCTGGTTGGCGTGGCCTGCCTTCTTCCTTTTGCCACCCTACTGCCTCTTCCAGCCTGTTGCGGTGCTGAGGATCCCTCCCCCTCTGTACTGCTGTCCTCGCTCGGCTTGCCACCTTCCCAGGTTGGGTCAGCTATTTCATCGTCCACCACCTCCTCTTCCACATCCTCACTCTGGTCCTCCTCCTGACATGGTGAACTAACAAGAACCTGACTTAACTGCGTCTCATCCTCATCCACAACCTCTTGAGACACTAATTGCCCTTGACTTATTGGCAACAGTGTCTCATCATCATCATGCACCTTGTGAGACGCTAGTTGCCGGTCCCCACTGTCATCATCTTCAGATTGTGTTTGCTCAATAGGTTGGAAATCAGAGGACAATATCTCCTCATGTCCCACTTCAAGCGGCCTTGGCGAGAGGAACGATAATGAAAAAAGCTCCTCGGAATATTCGAATGTGGGATTAGTTCTTTGCCCAGACTCTGCATGGTGGGAGGAAGGAGGATCAGGGTGAGGATGCGGTTGCCCAGACTCTTGGCTACTGAGACTGGACTTTGTGGAAGAGGGGGTGGTGCTGAACCGACTGGAAGCATTATCAGCTGAAATCCAACCGACTACCTGCTCGCACTGGTGTGGCGACAAGAGTTGTGTCTTGCGCCTCCCTGCAAACTGTGACATGAAGCTAGGAGTTTTGGATGACTTTGTTTCTTGGGCTCCGCCAGCAGGCACAGTTTCACCGCGCCCAGAGCCATGGCCTCGGTGTTCACTATCAGCAGCACGCCCACTTCCCCGTCCCTTAGTGCTCGCCTTGCGCATATTGTATAGTATATATCCAAATTGGTCACAACTACAGTACTGCAGATTTTTATTAACTGTATGATCAGAAAAATGTAAACGAATGTCCAATATTCTGAATGCGCAAACGTTATAGAGCAGCTGCAAATGAGGAACTGCGGCCTAAATTAGCGGTATTAAATGTTACAACGGATATCAGCTATATAGACTTTTGAACAGTTGTAATACGCTGTGCACCTAGCATTACTGACAGGGCACACTTGTTTGTTTTTTTTGCCACCAAAAAAAAAAAAAGCAGACGTATTTCACAATGGACTTCGGTCTTTTTGTAACATAAACAATCTTTCTACCTACCCAAATCCTATCCCTATAGTTTAATTCCCTCCTTGGGCAAATTAAACTGCAGACCAAATGAGGAACTGCGGCCTAAATTATCGGTATTAAATGTAACAACGGATGTCAGCTACATAGACTTTTGAACGGTTGTAATACGCTGTGCACCTAGCATTACTGACAGGGCACACTTGGAGTTTTTTTGCCACCCAAAAAAAAAAAAGCAGACTTATATCACAATGGACTTTGGTCTTTTTGGAACAGAAACAATCTTTCTACCTACCCAAATCCTATCCCTATAGTTTAATTTCCTCCTTGGGCAAATTAAACTGCAGACGCAAATGAGGAACTGCGGACTAAATTATCGGTATTAAATGTAACAACGGATGTCAGCTACATAGACTTTTGAACGGTTGTAATACGCTGTGCACCTAGCGTTACTGACAGGGCACACTTGGGGTTTTTTTTGCCACCCAAAAAAAAAAGCAGAAGTATTTCACAATGGACTTTGGTCTTTTTGGAACAGAAACAATCTTTCTACCTACCCAAATCCTATCCCTATAGTTTAATTCCCTCCTTGGGCAAATTAAACTGCAGATGCAAATGAGGAACTGCGGCCTAAATTATCTGTATTAAATGTAACAACGGATGTCAGCTGAATACTTTTGAATGGTTGTAATACGGATTTTGGTCTTTTTGTAACAGAAACAATCTTTCTACCTACCCAAATCCTATCCCTATAGTTTAATTCCCTCCTTGGGCAAATTAAACTGCAGACGCAAATGAGGAACTGCGGCCTAAATTATCGGTATTAAATGTAACAACGGATGTCAGCTACATAGACTTTTGAACGGTTGTAATACGCTGTGCACCTAGCGTTACTGACAGGGCACACTTGGGGTTTTTTTTGCCACCCAAAAAAATAGCAGACGTATTTCACAATGGACTTTGGTCTTTTTGGAACAGAAACAATCTTTCTACCTACCCAAATCCTATCCCTATAGTTTAATTCCCTCCTTGGGCAAATTAAACTGCAGATGCAGATGAGGAACTGCGGCCTAAATTATCTGTATTAAATGTAACAACGGATGTCAGCTAAATACTTTTGAATGGTTGTAATACGGATTTTGGTCTTTTTGTAACAGAAACAATCTTTCTACCTACCCAAATCCTATCCCTATAGTTTAATTTCCTCCTTGGGCAAATTAAACTGCAGACGCAAATGAGGAACTGCGGCCTAAATTATCGGTATTAAATGTAACAACGGATGTCAGCTACATAGACTTTTGAACGGTTGTAATACGCTGTGCACCTAGTGTTACTGACAGGGCACCCTTGGGTTTTTTTTGCCACCCAAAAAAAAAAAGCAGAAGTATTTCACAATGGACTTTGGTCTTTTTGGAACAGAAACAATCTTTCTACCTACCCAAATCCTATTCCTATAATTTAATTCCCTCCTTGGGCAAATTAAACTGCAGACGCAAATGAGGAACTGCGGCCTAAATTATTGGTATTAAATGTAACAACAGATGTCAGCTACATAGACTTTTGAACGGTTGTAATATGCTGTGCACCTAGCGTTACTGACAGGGCACACTTGTTTTTTTTTTGCCACCCAAAAAAAAAAGCAGACGTATTTCACAATGCACTTTGGTCTTTTTGAAACAGAAACAATCTTTCTACCTACCCAAATCCTATCCCTATAGTTTAATTTCCTCCTTGGGCAAATTAAACTGCAGACGCAAATGAGGAACTGCGGCCTAAATTATCGGTATTAAATGTAACAACGGTTGTCAGCTAAATACTTTTGAACGGTTGTAATACGCTGTGCACCTAGCGTTACTGACAGGGCACACTTGGGGGTTTTTTTTGCCACCCAAAAAAAAAAAGCAGACGTATTTCACAATGGATTTCGGTCTTTTTGTAACATAAACAATCTTTCTACCTACCCAAATCCTATCCCTATAGTTTAATTCCCTCCTTGGGCAAATTAAACTGCAGACCCAAATGAGGAACTGCGGCCTAAATTATCGGTATTAAATGTAACAACGGATGTCAGCTACATAGACTTTTGAACGGTTGTAATACGCTGTGCACCTAGCATTACTGACAGGGCACACTTGGGGTTTTTTTGCCACCCAAAAAAAAAAAGCTGACGTATATCACAATGGACTTTGGTCTTTTTGGAACAGAAACAATCTTTCTACCTACCCAAATCCTATCCCTATAGTTTAATTTCCTCCTTGGGCAAATTAAACTGCAGACGCAAATGAGGAACTGCGGCCTAAATTATCGGTATTACATGTAACAACGGATGTCAGCTACATAGGCTTTTGAACGGTTGTAATACGCTGTGCACCTAGCGTTACTGACAGGGCACACTTGGGGTTTTTTTGCCACCCAAAAAAAAAAAGCAGACGTATATCACAATGGACTTTGGTCTTTTTGGAACAGAAACAATCTTTCTACCTACCCAAATCCTATCCCTATAGTTTAATTTCCTCCTTGGGCAAATTAAACTGCAGACGCAAATGAGGAACTGCGGCCTAAATTATCGGTATTACATGTAACAACGGATGTCAGCTACATAGGCTTTTGAACGGTAGTAATACGCTGTGCACCTAGCGTTACTGACAGGGCACACTTGGGGTTTTTTTGCCACCCAAAAAAAAAAGCAGACGTATTTCACAATGGACTTTGGTCTTTTTGGAACAGAAACAATCTTTCTACCTACCCAAATCCTATCCCTATAGTTTAATTTCCTCCTTGGGCAAATTAAACTGCAGACGCAAATGAGGAACTGCGGCCTAAATTATCGGTATTACATGTAACAACGGATGTCAGCTACATAGGCTTTTGAACGGTTGTAATACGCTGTGCACCTAGCGTTACTGACAGGGCACACTTGGGGTTTTTTTTGCCACCCAAAAAAAAAGCAGACGTATTTCACAATGCACTTTGGTCTTTTTGAAACAGAAACAATCTTTCTACCTACCCAAATCCTATCCCTATAGTTTAATTTCCTCCTTGGGCAAATTAAACTGCAGACGCAAATGAGGAACTGCGGCCTAAATTATCGGTATTAAATGAAACAACGGTTGTCAGCTAAATACTTTTGAACGGTTGTAATACGCTGTGCACCTAGCGTTACTGACAGGGCACACTTGGGGGTTTTTTTGCCACCCAAAAAAAAAAAGCAGACGTATTTCACAATGGATTTCGGTCTTTTTGTAACATAAACAATCTTTCTACCTACCCAAATCCTATCCCTATAGTTTAATTCCCTCCTTGGGCAAATTAAACTGCAGACCCAAATGAGGAACTGCGGCCTAAATTATCGGTATTAAATGTAACAACGGATGTCAGCTACATAGACTTTTGAACGGTTGTAATACGCTGTGCACCTAGCATTACTGACAGGGCACACTTGGGGTTTTTTTGCCACCCAAAAAAAAAAAGCTGACGTATATCACAATGGACTTTGGTCTTTTTGGAACAGAAACAATCTTTCTACCTACCCAAATCCTATCCCTATAGTTTAATTTCCTCCTTGGGCAAATTAAACTGCAGACGCAAATGAGGAACTGCGGCCTAAATTATCGGTATTACATGTAACAACGGATGTCAGCTACATAGGCTTTTGAACGGTTGTAATACGCTGTGCACCTAGCGTTACTGACAGGGCACACTTGGGGTTTTTTTGCCACCCAAAAAAAAAAGCAGACGTATATCACAATGGACTTTGGTCTTTTTGGAACAGAAACAATCTTTCTACCTACCCAAATCCTATCCCTATAGTTTAATTTCCTCCTTGGGCAAATTAAACTGCAGACGCAAATGAGGAACTGCGGCCTAAATTATCGGTATTACATGTAACAACGGATGTCAGCTACATAGGCTTTTGAACGGTAGTAATACGCTGTGCACCTAGCGTTACTGACAGGGCACACTTGGGGTTTTTTTGCCACCCAAAAAAAAAAGCAGACGTATTTCACAATGGACTTTGGTCTTTTTGGAACAGAAACAATCTTTCTACCTACCCAAATCCTATCCCTATAGTTTAATTTCCTCCTTGGGCAAATTAAACTGCAGACGCAAATGAGGAACTGCGGCCTAAATTATCGGTATTACATGTAACAACGGATGTCAGCTACATAGGCTTTTGAACGGTTGTAATACGCTGTGCACCTAGCGTTACTGACAGGGCACACTTGGGGTTTTTTTTGCCACCCAAAAAAAAATAGCAGACGTATTTCACAATGGACTTTGGTCTTTTTGGAACAGAAACAATCTTTCTACCTACCCACATCCTATCCCTATAGTTTAATTCCCTCCTTGGGCAAATTAAACTGCAGACGCAAATGAGGAACTGCGGCCTAAATTATCGGTATTAAATGTAACAACGGATGTCAGCTACATAGACTTTTGAACGGTTGTAATACGCTGTGCACCTAGCGTTACTGACAGGGCACACTTGGGGGTTTTTTTGCCACCCAAAAAAAAAAGCAGAAGTATTTCACAATGGACTTTGGTCTTTTTGGAACAGAAACAATCTTTCTACCTACCCAAATCCTATCCCTATAGTTTAATTCCCTCCTTGGGCAAATTAAACTGCAGATGCAAATGAGGAACTGCGGCCTAAATTATCTGTATTAAATGTAACAACGGATGTCAGCTAAATACTTTTGAATGGTTGTAATACGGATTTTGGTCTTTTTGTAACAGAAACAATCTTTCTACCTACCCAAATCCTATCCCTATAGTTTAATTCCCTCCTTGGGCAAATTAAACTGCAGACGCAAATGAGGAACTGCGGCCTAAATTATCGGTATTAAATGTAACAACGGATGTCAGCTACTTAGACTTTTGAACAGTTGTAATACGCTGTGCACCTAGTGTTACTGACAGGGCACACTTGGGTTTTTTTTTGCCACCAAAAAAAAAAGCAGACGTATTTCACAATGCACTTTGGTCTTTTTGGAACAGAAACAATCTTTCTACCTACCCAAATCCTATCCCTATAGTTTAATTTCCTCCTTGGGCAAATTAAACTGCAGATGCAAATGAGGAACTGCGGCCTAAATTATCGGTATTAAATGTAACAACGGATGTCAGCTACATAGACTTTTGAACGGTTGTAATACGCTGTGCACCTAGCGTTACTGACAGGGCACACTTTTTTTTTTTTGCCACCCAAAAAAAAAAAGCAGACGTATTTCACAATGCACTTTGGTCTTTTTGGAACAGAAACAATCTTTCTACCTACCCAAATCCTATCCCTATAGTTTAATTTCCTCCTTGGGCAAATTAAACTGCAGACGCAAATGAGGAACTGCGGCCTAAATTATCGGTATTAAATGTAACAACGGTTGTCAGCTAAATACTTTTGAACGGTTGTAATACGCTGTGCACCTAGCGTTACTGACAGGGCACACTTGGGGGTTTTTTTGCCACCCAAAAAAAAAAAGCAGACGTATTTCACAATGGACTTTGGTCTTTTTGGAACAGAAACAATCTTTCTACCTACCCACATCCTATCCCTATAGTTTAATTCCCTCCTTGGGCAAATGAAACTGCAGATGCCAATGAGGAACTGCGGCGTAAATTATCGGTATTAAATGTAACAACAGATGTCAGCTACGTAGACTTTTGAACGGTTGTAATACACTGTGCACCTAGCGTTACTGACAGGGCACACTTGGGGCTTTTTTTGCCACCCAAAAAAAAAAAGCAGACGTATTTCACAGTGGACTTTGGTCTTTTTGGAACAGAAACAATCTTTCTACCTACCCAAATTCTATCCCTATAGTTTAATTCCCTCCTTGGGCAAATTAAACTGCAGACGCAAATGAGGAACTGTGGCCTAAATTAACGGTATTAAATGTAACAACGGATGGCAGCTACATAGACTTTTGAACGGTTGTAATATGTTGTGCACCTAGCGTTACTGACAGGGCACACTTGTTTTTTTTTTTTTGCCACCCAAAAAAAAAGCAGACGTATTTCACAATGGTTTTTGGTCTTTTTGGAACAGAAACAATCTTTCTAACTACCCAAATCCTATCCCTATAGTTTAATTCCCTCCTTGGGCAAATTAAACTGCAGACGCAAATGAGGAACTGTGGCCTAAATTATCGGTATTAAATGTATCAACGGATGTCAGCTACATAGACTTTTGAACGGTTATAATACGCTGTGCACCTAGTGTTACTGACAGGGCACACTTGGGTTTTTTTTTGCCACCAAAAAAAAATAAAAGTACAGAAGGATTTAACAATGGACTTTTGTGTCTTTTGAACAATGATACTAACCCTGCCTATAGAAATTCTATCCCTACACAAGTCCCTCCTTGCGCAAATGTTATACAGCAAGACGCAAAAGAAGTACTGCGGGCTTAACAGCAGAAATTATAGCAAAGTATGTTAGGTATATAGTATACAGAGAGTATCCTACAGCGTGCGGCAGCACATGTGGCATTAATGGCAGGCCACCTAGTGCTATTTTCACCACCTTTAAACACCCCAAATATAAAATATTGCTGTGTGCCAGATATAATAGCCCTTAAAAGGCCTTTTGGGTCTTTTTTGAGCGATTTCTATCCCTGCCTAGCGTGCTTCTCTCCCTACACTGTCTGTCCCTGCATGCAGCAGCTCTCCCTGTCTAACACTGGCCGGGTCACATGTCACCGGATGCTATAAAGCCAGCCAATCAGTGTAATGCCAGTAGCTAAGATGGCTACTGGCATTACACTGAATGCCATCCCCATTCACTGAATACTACGTGGTCCCGAGCACCGCTATGTTCGGCCGAATAGTGTATTCGGCCAAACATGTCCACTCAACACTAGTTTTCATCCTTTATCTCATATGTAGGGATCTGGACTTCAGTGCAAGGGAACCAACAGTCCACTGTCTCCTGGAGCAGTCTCTTCTTGGTTGACAGCTGATTTTTAGGAGTCAAGAAGAGCACCAAGGGATTAGATAAAACAGTAGACAGAGACAGGCCAACATCAGGGCAGGCAGAGTATGTGTAATCCGATAAGCAGCCTGAGGTCAGGGTGGGCAGCCCATGGTCAGTAGATCAGGCAGAGGTCAGGTCAGGCAGTGAAGGGTCAAAGCCAGGAAACAGGCAGAAGTTGGTACAAAGGCAGGCAAATGTATAGCAGCACTACTTTGCAGGTGACTAGCTGACTAGAACCTATTGCTCAGGCACCTTCTCACAGGGGAAGATGCCTTAAGTACCCCAAGATGTCCATCCATTGACTAATGAATATTAAGGTGCATGGAAGCTGGTTCTTAAAGAGCCAAACAGAGCATATTCCCCCTCTATTGGCAAAATGAGAGAAACTTTCCCGGCAAGTAGGCTGCAAATGGAGTAACAGAGCTACCCTACTGGCCATACTTGCTGGAAGAGAGAGGAGAGCGGTAGGGGGCAGGTGAGCATGACACTAGTGACTGTGGGCCCCCCCTGTAACAATTTGTGATGATTTCCTGGTTTTGGCTTTAAAAACTGCATCAAACATCTTGTGCATGGAAACCCTGTACCTGATGCTGGCTGGCCACGGATCCACATGCAGATTACTGGTAATTGCCAGGCCACTGTCCCGATTCAGCGCAAAGCGCCGTTATACTCGCCTCGAGTCCCAAGCCGTTGCCCCCGGCAATCTCCACAGCAGACCTCATGTCGATCCCAGCAGTGAGAGCGTGTCTGCCAGCACCAACATTTCCGGCACTCTGGCGGCCTCCAGTGGTCAGAATGCAGGTTGCACACTGCAACTCCCTCTGGTGTCCAGTCAATAGCATTACAGGTAATTGCTGGAACTTCCCCCAGAGGTCACATGACAAGATCTAATGGGATGGCCTATATCAGCCTCTTTCTGAGCACCAACTGGTGCCAGAGTATCAGGTCCTTTCCACGTACTCCAGCGTTTTGTCTTCATCTGCCTTGATTCCTGCGTATCCTGACTTCAACGAGATTCTGCACTACTTGCCTTGCACCTATCCCAGCTAACCGCTTCCCGGTAAGGTTAAGCGACCTGCAAGCCCCCGGCAGCCAAATCCATCCTGCCTTGCAGCGGGCTCTGGTGAAGACCGGGGGGCTTGTTAGTCTCCGCACGCCGGTACTTTTAAGTACCACCGGAAGCTGGCGACGAGGAGCTATATCAAGCCTGCAAGGTTTGTTACTGCAGCGACAGAATACTCTGGCCTACAAACCATGGAGTCCGCTCGTGCGCCGACTACTTCTGACCTCCTGCAGCAAGTGGTGGAACGGGTTAATAAGCAGGAGTCAAACCAACAACAGCTGCTCCAGTGCTTACAATCCCTTTCCGCACGCCTGGACTCACTTCAGTTACCCTCGGTAACCCAAGCCCCGACTCCTTCCGCCTCGGCACCTTCCGTAAGTGTGGCGGTCACCCCTCATCAACTCCGGGTTCCGCTCCCCTCAAAGTACGACGGGGACCCCAAGAACTGTCGCGGGTTCCTGAACCAGTGTTCTATTCATTTTGAACTACTCCCAGGAAACTTCGCTTCAGAAAAGGCTAAGGTAGCTTTTACTATTTCTTTACTGACGGGACAGGCTCTGGCATGGGCCTCCCCGCTATGGGAACAAAATGCCCCAATCCTACATAACTGTCAGGCGTTCCTGGAGACCTTCCGGAGGATCTTCGATGAACCAGGTCGGGTGTCTTCAGCAGCAACGTCCTTGCTACGCCTTCGCCAGGAATCTCAAACCGTGGCTCAATACGTGGTCCAATTTTGGACCTTGGCCTCCGAACTCAGGTGGAACGAGGAGGCTCTTGTGTCCGTGTTCTGGGAGGGGTTGTCCGACCCAGTCAAGGATGAATTATGCTCCCGGGAACTTCCATCTTCTCTGGATGACCTCATCTCCCTCTGTAACAAAGTGGACATTAGGTTCCGAGAGCGTACCATTGAGAAACGGGGGTCCAAGCGGTCTCCCTTCAAGCTGGCTCCCAAATTCCAGGCTCCTGTGGTGTCTTCGGAAGAACCCATGCAATTGGGACCGGCCAGACTCTCGCCAGAGGAAAGAGAGAACCGCATGAAGAACCGCTTGTGTCTGTATTGTGCAGGTTCCGGTCACCGAGTGGGATCTTGCCCTAACAAACCGGGAAACGCCAGAACCTAGGCAAGTCAGGAGAGGTTGTCCTAGGTCCGTTGTGTTTCTCTCCTATGAAGAAATCTGAAACAATTCGGCCCACCATCCGGGTGTCCCTGATTACTCCTTTAGGGACACTATCTACCCGTGCCGCCTTAGATTCTGGAGTATCCAGGAATTTCATCTCCAGCTCTCTCGCAGCCAGATGGGGAATGTCTCTTATTCCTCTCGCTTGTCCTGTATCTTTGGTGGGCATTGACGGGAATCGGGTACCAGAAGGGTCCATCCGGTACCAAACCAAACCCCTGGTAATGCGAGTTGGGGCACTGCACCAGGAGCATATTGAATTTCTAGTGGTCTCCAAGACGATTAGTCTACTCATTCTGGGGTTACCATGGTTACAACAGCATGCGCCCCACCTCAACTGGTCCACGGGAGAAATACTCTCTTGGAGTCCTCGATGTTTGTCATCATGTCTGAAAAAGGTGACACCACCTAGACCGGCCACTCTCTGCTTCTCCGAAAAAGGAGGAGTTATTCCTCAACCCTATCGCTCCTACACGGATGTGTTCAGCAAGCTTCCACCCCATCGTCCCTGGGATTGTGCCATCGATTTGCTTCCGCGAAAAACACCTCCACGGGGAAGGACCTATCCCCTGTCATTACCCGAAACACGGGCCATGTCCGAATACATAGAGGACAATCTCCAGCGGGGGTTCATCCGACCATCTTCCTCCCCGGTGGGCGCAGGATTCTTCTTTGTGGAAAAGAAGGATGGAGGTCTCCGACCTTGCATAGACTATCGTGGGCTGAATGAGATCACCATAAAAAATAAATACCCGTTACCTCTGATTTCCAAGCTATTTGATAGAATCCGCGGTGCTACCATTTTTACTAAACTGGATTTACGTGGTGCCTACAATCTCATTCGTATTAAACCAGGGGACGAATGGAAGACGGCCTTCAACACCCGCGACGGTCATTACGAGTATTTGGTCATGCCGTTTGGCCTCAGTAATGCACCTGCAGTCTTCCAGAGTTTCATTAACGAAATCTTCCGGGACGTACTCTACTCTTACGTGGTTGTCTATCTAGATGACATTTTGATCTTCTCTCGCTCTCTGTCTGAGCATCGCAGTCATGTTCGCCAAGTTCTGACTCGATTGAGAAATAACCGGCTCTACTGCAAGTTGGAAAAATGTATCTTTGAGCAACCCTCTGTGCCTTTCCTGGGGTACATTCTATCGGGCACAGGCCTCAAGATGGACCCAAGCAAAGTCCAAGCTATCCTGAACTGGCCGCAACCCATGGGATTAAAGGCGATTCAGAGGTTCGTGGGTTTCGCTAACTATTACCGGCGATTCATTAAGGGATTCTCATCCATCATTTCCCCCATCACTGCTCTTACCCGAAAATCGGGTGACCCCCGACAGTGGTCTCCAGAGGCTAATGAAGCCTTCATGCGGCTTAAACAGGCCTTTCTTTCGGCTCCTATTCTCAGCCAGCCTAATACGGCCCTACCCTTCTTCTTGGAGGTGGACGCATCCTCTTTTGCCGTGGGGGCCGTGCTCTCTCAACAGGGGCCTTCTGGGAAAACACATCCTTGCGGATATTTTCCAAAAAATTCTCTGCGGCAGAGAAGAACTATGGCATCGGAGATAAAGAGCTTCTCGCTATTAAACTAGCATTGGATGAGTGGAGACATCTTTTGGAAGGAGCTATACACCCGGTAACGGTGTACACCGACCATAAAAACCTCCTTTATCTTCACTCAGCCCGACGCCTTAACCCTCGCCAAGCCCGATGGTCTCTCTTCTTCTCCCGGTTTGATCTACGGGTCACCTATCGTCCTGGCTCAAAAAACGTCAAGGCCGACGCACTTTCTAGATCATTTGACGCAGCGGACAAGGAGTCGCAAACCAACCCAGGGCACATTATTGACCCCAGGAGCATACTGCTAGCAACCACCTCCCAAGGAACTCCGACTCCTCCACCTGGGAAAACATTTGTTCCATCGGAACTACGGACAAAATTGATGGCATGGGCCCACTCCTCCCGCTTCTCAGGGCACGCGGGAGTCAAGAAGACGCTAGAATTCCTATCCAGGAGTTACTGGTGGCCCACAATTGCTCTAGATGTGCGAGAAAACGTAACTGCCTGTCGCCAGTGTGCTCAACACAAAACGTCACCTGGTCGTCCAATCGGTCTTCTTCATCCACTTCCCATTCCGGAAAGTTCATGGACTCATATTTCCATGGACTTTATTACGGATCTTACACCGTCTAAGGGTTATAACACCATCTGGGTCGTGGTGGACCGATTCTCCAAGATGGCACACTTTACTCCGTTGAAAGGATTGCCCTCAGCGGCTACGTTAGCCTCCATCTTCATCCGAGATATATTCCGTTTACATGGGTGTCCAAAGGAGATTGTATCTGACAGAGGAACACAATTCACATCTCGATTCTGGCGAGCCCTAAGTAAGTTGATGAAAATCAAACTGAACTTCTCCTCGGCCCATCATCCGCAGTCCAATGGACAAACCGAGAGGGTAAACCAAGATCTGGAGAAGTTCCTCAGGTTGTATCTTTCCCACACACAGGATAATTGGATAGAATTGCTGCCTTGGGCCGAGTTCGCACACAACAATCTGTTCCATGAGTCTTCCGCTAAATCTCCATTCTTTATTAACTATGGCAAACATCCTGGGTTACCAGCTCTACCGATCTTGCCTTCCTCTGATGTGCCCGCCGCTAATGCTGAGGTTCAGAAATTCACCACTATCTGGTCTGAGGTCCAAGCCAGTTTGCAGAAAACGTCAGCCCAGTACAAGGCTCGTGGAGATAAAAAGAGACGCGTGGTTCCCTCATGGTCTCCTGGAGATAAGGTCTGGTTGTCTACCCGCTTCATCAGACTCCGAGTACCGAGGATGAAGTTTGCTCCCCGTTTCATCGGTTCTTACTCCATATCCCAAGTCATCAATCCAGTGACGTATCGACTTTCCCTGCCACCATCCTTGCATATCTCCAACGTTTTCCATGCATCACTCTTGAAGCCAGTTGTCCTCAATAGGTTCTCCTCATCCACCACGCCTCCCAACTCAGTTCTGGTGGAGCATCAAGAAGAATACGAGGTAGATGAAATTCTAGACTCCAAAATGTCTAGGGGAACTCTCTACTTTCTCGTCAACTGGAAGGGGTATGGTCCAGAGGAGCGCACTTGGGTGAAGAAGGAGGACTTACACGCTCCCCAACTTCTAAGAAGGTTTTTTAAACAATTTCCTCAGAAAGTGAATTTGGGTTGTTCGGAGTCCACCCCTAAAAAGGGGGGTACTGTCCCGATTCAGCGCAAAGCACCGTTATACTTGCCTCGAGTCCTGAGCCGTTGCCCCCGGCAATCTCCACGGCAGCCCTCATGTCGATCCCAGCAGTGAGAGCGTGTCTGCCAGCACCAACATTTCCGGCACTCTGGCAGCCTCCAGTGGTCAGAATGCAGGTTGCACACTGCAACTCCCTCTGGTGTCCAGTCAATAGCATTACAGGTAATTGCTGGAACTTCCCCCAGAGGTCACATGACAAGATCTAATGGGATGGCCTATATCAGCCTCTTTCTGAGCACCAGCAGCGACAGCCACACCTGTACTGGCTGCTTGAAAGAATAACCAATACAGGTGCAGCCCGGCAATAACCAGTAATCTGCATGCAGGATGGACCGACCCATGTACGGGCACCCTTATTGCTTAGACTAGAGTCTAGTGCTGGGAGTTGTAGTTTTGCAAGAGCTGGGGGGCCGCAGGTTGGGTATCCCCGAATTAGACTGTATCCCCTTCTCACCTGGACTGTAAGGTCACAGTATCATGCAGACATGCAAGCTGCAGGAGGAACACATTAGCTGATTGGAACCAAATCATTTATTGAGTGTTTGTCAGTGATGGCTGCTTAGTCAAGCATTAACAATGAACACCAAATAAACAGTTTAGTTCAGCTATCACCTGGCTGCTGCTTGCATGGCAGAATGGCAGGCACATCTTAATTGCCATGTAGCAGTAATCTAAGGAATTTCAGCCTATGAATGTAAACAATACTATTCTCTTTCACTGACAGCAAATTTATTTTGAAAATGAAAAACTGAAACATAATACTTTTTTAAATGGGTTGTCTGGGTTCAGGGCTGAGCCCGGAAATCACCTCTTCTGTATTCACTTACTATGTATGAGGGGAGCATCAGACCATTTCCTTGCTCTGATGCTCCCTTTTTCCCTTTTGCCCTGTTGCTTCACAAGCCACTGTTTGTTGTGAGGCCGCTGATGTACAACACTAGACAGAGACTTCTGACTAGCAGTGAGCCAGGTGACATCACTGGCACAAATGGGCGGTGTATAGCGCTGCCCTAGACTGTTTTAGAAGCAGGTACCACTTGTATCCATCTCTAAAACAGCCTAGGGAAGGGGCCTTTAGAGGTGATCTTATTTAGGGCCCGTTCACACGACCAAATTTGCGGAATAGGGGCGGGCCCGTTCACCTCTATGGGCGGCACGCTATCTTGCTGAGCCGCGGCTCCGTGCCGCAGCTCAGCAAGAAATGATAGAACCTGTCCTATACTTGTCCGTACGCACGCTGCAGAACACGCGCCGGGCGGCCCCCGTATTTTAAATACGGCCGTCTGAACGGGGCCTTACATGTATAAATACATGTGTGGTTAATACAAAGAACTGGCACACGATTTATTCATGGACTCTACAAAGGACCAGGGGATATCCTTTACATGTGGAGTAAAGACTATATAGACATCAGGGGCGGACACAGACAGCAGAGGGCCCTTGGGTAAAGAATGTACCTAGACTCCCGCTCGCCCCCCCACCCCCCCAAATAAAAAAACACACCTACAAATATAAAAATATATGTTAATATGGGTCAAATATATGTTAATATGGGTCATTAATATCTTGTTATTATGGGTCAACACGTTTACAATATGTGTATGTATTTTTTTCATTCTAGGCCACGCCTATAACTCCACCCAAAGCATAGCTATGCACACCCAGTCCCCTTAATGCTCCCACATAGTAATTATTCCCACTTTGTACCAGCACATAGTAGTAATGCCCACATTGTGCCCCGTTCACAGCAGATGCCCGGATCTTACGGGCTGTTTTGTTTGCATTTTTACTTCCACCTAGCAGTGTTCCTGGTGTCATCACCGGCTCTGATGGGTGGCTTTACAGGCTAGGATGGCGCTAAAGCTTGTTCATTAGTGCTGTTGAAGTCACCGGGCTCACGTCTAGGGGAAATTCCCCTCCCCCATAGTACCCCCAGTGGTAATATGACTCCCTACAGTACCCTCAGTATTAATAAGGCACCTCTAATAGAAATAAGGCCAATCTATAAGGCACTAAGGCACAAGTGTATAGGAGTGTATATGAAATGAATGGGACGGTTTGGGTGTAATTACACCTGCTCACCACTATGTATGTTACGGCGAGCAGGTAAACAATGAAGAGGATGCAGCGCTGGGACGGCGAACACCTCCTCTTCAAACAGCTGAGGATAGGTCATCAATAAATATAACTCGGATAACCCCTTTAATGTTGTATAATTGATCTGAGACAGGTTGAACTTGCTGGACGTTTTTCAACCTATGTAACAATGTCATATTGTGCATAGTGGAATGTTAAAAATATAACATACCCAACAAATATAAATCATTACCGAGGACTAGTACACAACAATCAGACTATTCCATGTTCTGAAACGAGTATTCTTTTATCTTTACTAGTTGACAAAAGGACCACGACTGGACAATCAGTACAAGCCATCCCTGATGTAATGTGTTTATCCAGATAATCTTGATGCATCAGCTAATCAGGTTGGTATTTCCATTTTTATTTTTTATTTTTGGAGAAAAAGGGCAATTGAATGTGTAATTAATGCTACAGTACATACAGTACATTCAAAAGTAAAGGGACATTCTGGTTCAAGTCATCCATATAGTGCAAGCATAAATCAAAACGTGTTGTTCTGTCAATAAAAACAATCTATATGTTAAAAGCTGAAATAAGGTTCAAGATGGAACTGTTTTTAATTAAACGCCACACAAGAACAATGGGCACAATGTAAAATTGCTTGGGGGGAAAGAACCAATGTCAGAAAAAAAAATCACACCGAAAGAGTAGTTGAGGATGGCACTTCCATCAAATTTGTTTGAGAAATCTACAGTAAGTGAATTTAAACATGCCTGGGATAAATACGTCTTTCCTAAGATAAATAAGAAATAATATAGGGGCAGATTAGATGGTCCATGTGGTGTTTTTCTACAGTGAGTATTCTATGTTTCTATATCAATCAGAGTTTTGGATGACAGCAGGGCCGCTTCTTTCTGTTTCAAAGGATGTTGTACCACTTGCAAAACAATCACAGGTGAGTATTTCTTTGCCACTTCATCCAATTCTGTTATTAAACAGTCCTACCCATGATGCACTTTTTTTCTCTTCTATATAGAGCAAGGATTGCCATTCATCTGGATGGGCTCCATGTACATGTGTATCTCAATAAATTAGAATATCATCGAAAAGTACATTTATTTCAATAAATTAATTCAAAAAGTAAAACTCATATATTATATAGATTCATTACACACAGAGTAATCTATTTCAAGCATTTATTTCTTTACAGGTTGCCACTGGACGACATCCCGAAGCTGGTGGATGGTAAAGACCTTGCGCTCCTTCAGCTTCCATTTGAGGATGCTTAATAGGGTTTAGGTCTGGAGACATGCTTGGCCAGTCCAGCACCTTTACCCTCAGTTTCTTTAGCAAGGCAGTGGTCATCTTGGTGTGTTTGGGGTCATTATCATGTTGGAATACTTCCCTGAGACCCAGTTTCCAAAGGGATGGGATCATGCTCTGCTTCAGTATGTCACAGTACATATTGGCTATCATGGTTCCCTCAATGAACTGTAGCTCCCCACAGCCAGCAGCACTCATGCAGCCCCAAACCATGACACTACCACCACCATGCTTGACTGTAGGCAAGAGACCCTTATCTTTGTACTCCTCACCTGGTTGCCGCACACACGCTTGACACCATCTGAACCAAATAAGTTTATCTTGGTCTCATCAAACCACAGGACATGGTTCCAGTAATCAATGTCCTTAGTCTGCTTGTCTTCAGCAAACTGTTTGCGCACTTTCTTGTGCATGATCTTTAGAAGAGGCTTCCTTCTGGGACGACAGCCATGCAGACCAATTTGATGCAGTGTTCGGCATGTGGTCTGAGCACTGACAGGCTGACCCCCCACCCCTTTAACCTCTGTAACAATGCTGGCAGCACTCCCCATTAAAAGTGCCCTTTCTGACCCAGGAAGAAGTACAATGGCATCTTAAAAATAGTAAAATAGACAAATCGCCGGAACCAGATGGCCTACACCCCCATGTCCTCAAAGAATTAAGTAATGTCATAGCCAGACCCTTATTTATGATATTTAAGGACTCTATGTTGATAGGGAATGTTTCACAGGATTGGTGCTTAGCAAATGTGGTACCAATATTCAAAAAGGGTCCAAAAACAGAGCCTGGAAACTATAGGCCGGCAAGTTTAAAATCTGTGATGGGTAAACTGTTTGAAGGTTTTCTGAGAGATGCTATCTTGGAGTACCTCAATGAAACTAACGCCATATCAGCATGGCTTCATGAGGGATCGGTCATGTCAAACTAATTTAATCAGTTTCTATGAGGAGGTAAGTTCTAGACTTGACCGCGGCGAATCAATGGATGTTGTATATTGTGACTTCTCCAAAGCATTTGATACTGTACCACGTAAAAGGTTAGTATATAAAATGAGAATGCTTGGACTGGGATAAAATGTCTGTATGGGAGTAAGTAACTGGCTCAGTGATAGAAAACAGGGTGGTTAGCAATGGTACACACTCAGATTGGGTCACTATCACTAGTGGAGTACCAAAGGGGTCAGTATTGGGCCCTATTCTCTTGAATATATTTATTAATGATCTCGTAGAAGGCTTGCACAGTAAAATATCTACCTTTCTAGATGACACAAAACTGTGTAAAGTAGTAACGCTGAAGAGGGTAGTATACTGCTACCGATGGATCTGGATAGATTGGAGGCTTGGGCAGAGAAGTGGCAATGAGGTTTAAATGTAAGGTTATGCACATGGGAAGGAATAATGCAAGTCACCAGTACATACTAAATGGTAAAACACTGGATAACACTGACATGGAAAAGGACCTAGGAATTTTAGTGAACAGCAAACTAAGCTGTAGAAACCAGTGTCAGGCAGCTGCTGCCAAGGCCAATAAAATAATGGGTTGCATCAAAAGAGACATAGATGCCTGTGATGAGAACATAGTCCTGCTGCTTTACAAATCACTAGTCAGACCACACATGGAGTACTGTGTACAATTCTGGGCTCCTGTGAACAAGACAGACGTAGCAGAGCTGGAGAGGGTTCAGAGAAGGGCAACTAAAGTAATAACTGGAATGGGTGGACTACAGTACCCATAATGATTATCAATATTAGGGTTATTCACTTTAGAACAAAGACAACTAAGGGGCGATCTAATAACTATGTATAAATATATCAGGGGTCAGTTCAGAGATCTCTCCCATCATCTATTCCCAGGACTGTGACGAAGGGACATCCTCTGTGTCTGGAGGAAGGAAGGTTTTTACACAAATATAGAAGAGGATTTTTTTTACGGTAAGAGCAGTGAGACTATGGAACTCTCTGCCTGAGAAGGTGGTGATGATGAATTCACTAAAAGAGTTCAACAGGGGCCTGAATGTATTTCTGCAGTGTAATAATATTACAGGCTATAGTTACTACAGATGGGTTGTTGATCCAGGGAATTATTTTTTTTATATTTTTTTCTCCCTAAAGTGAGGAAAATTGGCTTCTACCACACAGGGTTTTTTTTTGCCTTCCTCTGGATCAACTTTCAGGATAATAGGCTGAACTAGATGGACAGATGTCTTTCTTCAGCCTTATAAACTATGTTACTGGGGAGGGAAAATGGCTAATTGGGCACTATTTGGCCATTTTCACTTAGGGGTGTACTCACTTTTGTTGCCAGCGGTTTAGACATTAATGGCTGTGTGGTGAGTTATTTTGAGGGCACACCAAATTTACACTGTTATACAACAGTTATCGGTGTACTCACTTTTGTGAGATACTGTATGGTTTTCACTTTTTGAATTGAATTACTGAAATAAATGAACTTTTCAATTATATTCTAATTTATTGAGGTGGATCTGTACTACTACTTCTAGTGTTCCACTGCAGCTGCTGATGCAGGTTACATGTATTTTTCATGTGCAAACCCATTTAAAGGGGTTGTCTGGGATTTTGATATTGATGACATATCCTAGGTTAGGTCATCAATTGATGATGTCATACTATGTCAACTCCCAGCTGTCATACTAATCGGCTGTTTGAAGAGGCCGCTGTGTGCCAGTGAGCACTGCAACCTCCTCATAGCTTATCAAGCACAGTGCCGTGCATTGTATATCAGATTTGCTTAGTATTGCAACTCAGGCCCAATAACTTAAATGGGACTTAGTTGTGCCTAGGCTCTGTGTCCGAGGAAGAACCTGTAGCTTTCTCTGGAGCAACACAGCCTCTTCCAACAGCTGTTCAGTGGAGTGCTGGGAGTTGGACCCCTACCGATCAGATATTGTTTACCTATATTGTATCCCGATTCTTACCCAGATGGTAATACTTGAGTACAGTTCAGCCATTTTGTCACTCCTAAACAGGAAAAGCCCATCTAAGTGTACACATGATTTTTTCAAGGTTTTTTTAAACACTAAAAAAGACCAGAATAACCAGATGCATTTTTTTGACCATCTTTTTTTCAAAATGTGTGTTTACCCACTAGCATTTTCTTAATTCCCCCCTATAGAGAAGGTTATGTGAAAATGCCTGAAAAAATGTTAAGAGCTACAGCATGCTGCGTTTTTTAAGGGAAGTCAGAAAGACAAAAAAGTAACCTAATTGACAAAAACACTAGTAGCAAAAAAAGACTTGTATGTACTGTGTTTCATATTTCACATAGACCTTCACTAGAACTTGATTTTCTTGTGATTCTTGTCATACTAAGTGGTTACCCTCATGAAGAAGAGGACCCCTAAGACCCTGACAAAGGCCACTCAGCTAACCAGGGCAATTTTCTCTTGAGACACTCAGGGGGTCATTTATTAAGACCAGCGTTTTAGTCTTAATAAAGCCTCTGCTCTGGCGGTGGATCGGCGAAGTTATGTAGAGGCGCCGGCCTCTACATAACTTCAGCACATCCAGCACAGCTTCTAATTACATTTATACAATTTTCTATGCCTAAAACAGGCATAGAAAATGATGAATAAGACGGGGCTACTGGTCCATACCTGTTCGCCAGATCCATTTTTTTAGACCTGGTGTGAGTGGGAATAAGGCGCAGACTGCGGCGCAACTAACCATTGCACTGGCTGAAATACACCTAATATAGCAGGCGTATTAATATAGGTTAATAAATGACCCCTCCATTTTCTTGTCCTTGTGGAAAGAGAACTGGCTTGCATGTCTTATGCAGAAAAGCATAATACAGCGACACTCAGTACTTGTGTCTTTATGGAAGGAGAACTCGCTTGCACATCTCTTTTGCAGTGAAACATTACATGTGGGCCTTTTTTTTAATTTGCATGAAATGAATCACTAAAAATTTGGGATGCATTCCAAATTGACAGAATTGATTTACTTATCTCTAGTATATAACAGTTTTCCTTCCAAAAGGAAAAGAAATCTAACTATCTCCACACAACCACCTATAATGTTGCTGTACAAAGTGAATGCTCAGCCTTTTAAATAGGCTATAAATCATAACTTGATTAGTAGCTAATAGCTTTTTTTCAAAGTGATTACCCTTTATCAGAGCAGATCAGAGAAAATTGCCTTAACTACCCGAAAGGCCTTTGTCAAGGTCTGGAGTGTACTCTTTCTCATTATGGATAACACTTAGTATGCATGAGGAGTTTTGTAGGCCAGGCAACACTGCTCTGGATTTCCTGGTTAAAATATAACATTTTTTACATCTGCTGTCATGAGTGTTCTTTTCTTGTTGGGAGGAAAACTAGTTTGCATACCTTTAGTTTCTCAGAGAGATATTCAAATTAGCTTTCCTTCAAAAAAAAAAGAATGCTAAGCATGTCTGATGCCAACAAAACTAAAAAATGCTAATTTGCATATACTTTCCCCAGAAACCCAAAAGAGATTATTGTCTGCCTACAATACTCCTCACACATAGTAGGCCATCTCCAGAATGAGAAAGAGTTCTGACCAGACAACACTTATATTTTTTACAAAAACTCAGAGAAGCATATAAGCTCTTGGTCTTTTCATTTATTCTCTGAATCTTTTTGTCCTAGGACAACAGAGAGTGTTCTATAACAATGTTCAGAGATTCTGGTAGAATCAAATATTTTGGGAAAATTTGCTGAATCGTACACAAAACAAATTTCAAGAAATTCACTTATCTCTAGCTTTTATTGTAAAAAGCTCATCAGAAAATGGAGGTACAAAAAAAAGCCAGCAAAACCTATGTGAGAAAGCAACCTAAATGTTGCAATGTTTTTTTTTTTTTCAAAATCAACACAAAATGCAGTGTTTCTGCTACAAGTTTTCAAAAAACTCGTGTTTTGTTGTAGCAACAGTAAAAATGCATTACTATACAGTGCCTTGAAAAAGTATTCATACCACTTAAACTTTTACACATAAATTCACATTACACCCACAAACTTAAATGTAGCCATCATGTGTGAAAAGAACATTTTTAAAAAATTTTAATAAAAATCTGGAAAGTTTGGCATGCATTTGTATTCACCTCTTCTGAGTCAATACTTGACAAGTCTTTTGGAGTATGTCTCTACCAGCTTTGCACATCTACAGGCTGAAATATCTGTGAACAGCAGTTTTCAAGCTTTGCCACAGATTTAGGTCTGGATTTAGGTCTGGACTTTAACTGAGCCATTCTAACACATGAGTATGCTTTAATCTAAACCATTCCATTGTAACTCTGATTGTATGTTTAAAGTCGTTGTCCTGCTGCAAGGTGAACCTCCGGCCCAGTCTCAAGTCTTTTGCAGTCTCTACCAGGTTTTTCTCTAGGATTGCCTTTATTTAGCTCCATCCATCTTCTCATTAACTCTGACCACCTTCCCTGTCCCTTGTTAAAGGGACCCGGACATACCCATATTTTCACCAAGGCAGCCTCCCTATTATGAGCATTACAGCATTCAGGGCAAAGGCATTTTTTGGAGATCCGGTGACGTACTGGGCTCTCCATTGGGACTACTATGCAGAGGCTTCCACCTAGCAGTGAGCCCGGTGACGTCATCAGCACTAATGGGCGGGTTTTAGCATCTCCCTAGCCTATAAAACGGCTAGGACAGCGCTAAAGCCCACTCATCAGAGCCGGTGACGTCAACAAATACACTGCTCGGTGGAAGCCTTCACTCAGCAGTGTAAAAACATAAACAAAAAAGCCCTTACCCTACACAATCCAGCGCTGGGCAAGGGAGAACATCGGAGCATAAAATGCTCAAGTGCTAATATCAGGGGGCCTGTATGGGTGAAAATGTGTGTCCGGGTTCAGCTCTGAAATTGGACAACACCTTTAAAAAAAGCATCTCCACTGCATAATGCTGCAATGTTTGACAGTGGGGATGGTGTATTCAATGTCATGTGCAATATTAGTTTTCTGCCACACATAACGTTTTGCATTTAGGTCAAAAAGTCCAACTTTGGTCTCATCTGACCAGAGCACCTTCTTCCATATGTTTGCTGTGTCCCTTACATGGTTTCTGGCAAACTGCAAATGGGAATTCTTATGGCTTGCTTTCAAAAATGGCTTTCGTCTTGCCACTGTTCAATAAAGGCCAGATTTGTGGAATACACGACAAATAGTTGTCCTGTAGATAGATCCTCCCACCTGAGCTGTGGATGTCTGCAACTCCTCCAGAGTGAGCATGAGCTTCAAGGCTACTTCTCTAATTAGTGCTCTCCTTGCTGTCAGTTTAGGTTGACAACCATGTCTTGGTAGATTTGCATTTATGCCGTACTCCTTCCATCGGGATTTTTCTTTATATAATATAACCCTGCTTTACACTTCTCCACAACTTTATCTCTAACCTGTCTGGTGTGTTCCTTGGTTTTCATGATTCTGTTTGATCACTAATCTTCTCTAACAAACCTCTGAGGCCTTCACAGAAAGGCTATAGATAACATACTGAGAATAAATTACACACAGTTGGACTCTATTCAGTAATTAGGTGACTTCTGAAAGCAATTGGTCACACTGGATTTTATTAGGGGTATCAGAGTACAAGGAGGCTGGATACAAATGCATGCTGCACTTTTCAATTTTTTATTTTTTTTTAATTTTGAAAAACGTCTATCATTTTCTTTTCACTTCACACATACTTGCAACCTTGTGTTGGTCTAACATAAAAAATGTGGAAAAGTTCAAGGGGTATGAATACTTTTTCAAGGCACTGTACCAATAACTGTACCTGCAGGACATCATGCAGTTATTCCTGTGGTAAGTAGCTGCAGTTATTATCTACAGTATTCCTTTCTAAAGCAAAGCAAATATTTTTATTTCTCTCTTATTTACTTTTATTACTTAACCATGGGAAAAAAACATTTATGCATATTACATTAAGCACTTTATATGCCCCTTTCTGAAATAAAGTATTCTAAAATAGGTGTTATTCCACTGTTGATAAAGTTTACTCTATTTTCATGGCTGCTTTCAAAGTTTCCATTAGCACTTTCTTGAGGTGAAATGCAGCAAAAGCCAGAAGAACCTTTTTTTCTGAACCTGATCCTCCACCAAACTCTCCATTTCACCCATACACCCAGGAGCACTACATCGGCTGTTAACTGGCTCATGCAGCTCCCCTATTTTCCCAAGATGGCTGGACCGTCGTCATACAAAACAAGCACTTTCACCTTTTGTGTCACCCCTATCTCCTGAGATTGTAAGCTCTTGCAAGCAGGGCCCCAATTTATCTTGTTATAATTATTGACTTGCCTGTTACTGTGCTATTTATGACTTGAATAAACTGACCGTGGCATACATGGGGCTTGTGGAGGGTATGGGCTATCTCACTGTCTCGGTTGGGTCCCCGTGCTGTGATGACGGGGATCTGGTGGCTGAGAAGGCAGCCCAATGCCTTGCACAGGCATCAGGGCTTGCCTTCTGTGGAAGCCTATGAGATCCAGTTCCCAGGCTGGGTCTCATATGTACTCTGTCAGTGTAAAAGCTGACATGTAATGCATTGTAGAAGGGATCGGACCCCAAAAAGTTGAAGTCTCACAGTGGGACAAAAATAAAAATTAAAAAAAAAAGTTGTTTTTTAAAGTGTTTTTCATGATAAAAAAGTATAAAAGTATCAATTAAAAAACATAAACATATAAAAGTATAAAAAAAAAGAAAAACAGACATAATGGGTATTGCCGCGTCCATTCAAAAATGCTGAATCTCGAACAATCTTCTCTATAAAAAAAAAAACGCATGATCTACCCCCTCAGGTGAATGCTGTAAAAAAATTATATAGATAGATAGATATATCTACATATAATATATATATATATATATGTGTGTGTGTGTGTGTACTGCAAAAACAGCCATTTTTTGTCACCTTGCCTCACAAAAGTGATTAGAAAGTGATCAAAAATTCATATGTACCCCAAAATCAAACCATCACCTCATTCCACAAAAAATGAGGCCCCACACAAGACGATCAGCAGTAAAATAAAAGAAAATGGCTTCCAGAAAATGGCAACACATAAACAAGATTTTTTTTCTTTTCAAAAATGTTTTTACTTTGTAAAACTTAACAAAAATAAAAAAATAGGTATTGCTGCTTTATAAAAATATCACATGATCTATTCCCTCAGGAGAGTGCCTTAAAAAAATTGTGCCATTTTTTTAGTCACTTTGCTCCAAAAAAGTGTAATAACGATAAAAAAGTCATATGTACCCAAAAATAGTACGAATAAAAACGACTACTCTCCACACACAAAAAACTAGCCCCTCCACAAGACGATTGTCAGAAAAAAATATATAATTTTTTTTTCAAAAATGCTTTTTTTTATGTAAAACTGAAAGAAAATAAAAATACACATATTTGGTATTGTAGCGTCTGTAACGACCTGCTCTATAACAATAACACATGACATATCCTGTCAGGTGAACTCTGTAAAAGCCAAGAAATAAAAACTGTGCCAAAACAGCCATTTTTGGTTACCTTGTCTAACAAAAAGCATAATATTGAGCGATCAAAAATCATACGTATCCCAAAATAGTACCAATAAAACTGTCACCTTATCCTTTAGTTTACAAAATGGGGTTATGTTTTGGGAGTTTCTACTGTAGAGGTGCATCAGGGGGTCTTCTAAAGAGACATGACAACTTAAAACTATTCCAGTGAAATCTGCCTTCCAAAAACCATATGGCGCTCTTTCCTTTCTTAGCCCTGCATTTTTTCCATACAGCAGTTTATGAACACATATGGGGTGTTTCTGTAAATTGCATAATCAGGGTAATCAGAGTTTTCTTTGCTGTGTTACAGGAAAAATTGATTAAAGTGGAAAATCTCCATAAAAAATAATTTGAAATTTCACCTACATTTTACTTTCACTCTTGTGGAACACCTGAATGGTTAATAAAGACATTTATGGGTGGTTTCTACTATTTAACCCCCACAAAGTGACTTCATAACTGTACTGGTCCTTAAAAAAGTGAGTTTTGGAAATTTTGTTAAAAATATAAGGAATAGCTTCTAAAATTCTAAGCCTTCTAACGTCCTCAAAAAAATGTAAATTTCAAATTTTCTGTAAATTTGGGATTTTTTTTATAAATAAAGTTAAAACATATTGACTAGAGTTGAGCGTAGCAAGCTTTGGATGATTAATCCGAAGTGGCTTCGTTCAAAACTTCAGAATAATACTATACAGAGATTGGTCTCCGTAAAGTATTAAGAATGGGCCGAAGTTGGCTATTGGCGAAGTCGCTTGTGACTTTGTTGAATAACTTCGATAGTTGATTTTTAAAGTGGAAAACCACTTTAAAACTTGAAAGCAAACTCGGCTTCGGTTCCAACTAGTACCTCGGGTCCAGTGATGCAACTGCTGCTGTCTACTTGTTCATCATGTTCCATATTGTACTGAAGCTGCTCCACCTGCTGCCACTACTACTTCACCTAAATGGCACTGCATTATACTGCTGTTGCTGTTTCCAAAAAAGGAGAATTTATGGGCGCTTATTCAGAACAAGCCACTGCTTTTTCTGATAATACCATGTGTGTATAAACATCGGCAAGCATCTTCCCCTAATAAGGGATAATGTTTGAAATGTTTTTCATTTTAAAAAAGCATAAGAAATGCAATGATGCAGCATGTTTTCATTAGGGCATATGTTAACACTGTTAACCTTGCGTTTACCCATATCTATAAAAGTCACTTCCACTCTGACATTATTAACTATTCCTGCCATTGCATTAAAGAGCTTGGGAGGGGGCAGAAGAAAGAGAAAGAGAAAGTTTGATAAAAGAGAAAAAGGCAAGAGAGATAAATGTCCTAGGATACCTCAGAGTGTCATATACCAATTTTCAGGCCAATCGGAGCACTTTTGTTTCAAAACAAGACATATTTTGTTGGCATTCAAAAAATTAAAACTTATATGGCCTACTAATTCTAAATTAGTAGAGACATTTTTTTCTCAAATCCTTAGTGCTGATCAGGTAGTGTGATATGTGTTACATGCATCACACCACAGCCACTCTGAAGGTTATTAAATGTTGATAATGAGTTTGGCGAGCACAAGTTTTTTACAAAAGGTAATAAAGCCAAGCAATGTAACAATCTATAATGTGATTAAGCCTTTCGCTCTCAGTGCCAAACACACTTTAGCACTGCAGCAAATACAATATAAATACTGTATTCATGTGTTACAGTATGTGGTATTTTCTTCTATGCACTTCTATGAATTTATTATTTTTGATAATAAAGTACTAAAAAAGAATTTTGTTCTGGTTTTCAGATCTACTATTAAACTTTTTTTTTAAATCAAGTTAATAAATTATTGAAACACTAACTAAAGTGCTACACAGTACCCAGTTAGCCCAGTTCACTCTATTTAAGTAGTTTTTAGTCATATGCAACTACTTTGGCATACAATTTCATTTGGTTTTTATATAGTTAAGCGTGTATTTTTGTAGGAAAAATATACATATATACTACTCACAAAAAGTTAGGGATATTTGGCTTGTGGGTGAAATTTCAGGATGAATCTAAAATGCACTCTAACCTGAACTTAAAGGGTTGTCCAAGTTATGAAAAAAAAATATATATATAGTACTGTACATCTGATGGGCAGCAATACATAACTAAGCTAAGCAAGTTTTGGGCAAAAAAATATTTCCTCATTTTCCTGGTTCTCTTCTGGCCCTTTGATTACCTGCAGTAACAATCTCTGCCCATCCCCCTGCTCTGTAAAGGGAGTGAATAACAGTGCTGCCCTGAGTGACATGTCTGACTGCTGGGATACTCAGCATGTTGTATGTGTAGGACCACAAGCCCCAGCTGTACAATGACACTGCTGATACTCGCAGGATCTTCTCCCTACCTGTTCTTGTGCAATGATCTGCAGAACTCCTCTAAAATCTGTCCTAACACCAGGAAGAACAGTTAATGCCCAAAAATTGCAACAACCAACAGAGAGAAGGAGCTTGAGCTTATAAAATAGTCAGGGTAAGTAAACTTCACATCTAGAAATGGATCCTAGAGTACATAGGTATAAAGAAAATATATACCTTAATTGTTGGGCTGAGAAAACTAATGTAAAACTGCTTTATATTTGAAATACAGCTTTATTGATTTTATTGACACTGGTCCATAATGCAAGGGCAGTGCACAGTAATAACCCTTCTGGATCCCAGCTGATATGCTAGTGATTCCAATTGTATTTATCATATGTTTTTATGATGATACTGCACCTTGCAGCCCCACCTGATGTCACACTACGTCAGGATCATGCAGTACGGTTTCGAGACTGGTTACCAAGAAGTAACGTTACGCCCTCCCTGGGAGTAATTAAGGTCAGCTTGCCACAGTTTACACAGACACCTCCTATCCAAACGGGCACAGGGAAGTACGGCGAATGAGAGAGGGTGGTCCACACAACCTCCGGCGTAATGCAACACTCACTCACAACCCTGACAAGCTGAGAGAGTCCTTTCACTGCCCCAGTGAAACAAAACCCTGCCAGCCCGATAGACTGCCACCAGTTCCTCGTTAGATATAAACCTGGTCTGTTAACGGGATTATATTGGGTCAGAAACAACTGGGTAGCGTATAAAGTTATGCCGAAACAGGGACGTGGGGATTCGTGATCGAGATACAGAACAGTGCAAGATTAATTTATTTATTTAATTGCCTTAAGGGCGCACTAGACACAACACTATATAAACACAAATATATACAAAGGTTAGATGTGCAAATACAGATTGTGGTACAATCAGTTAGCAAATGAAAGTCAGTTACTGGATATGTAGGTGGTTCTTGAGAGCTGTAGTCACATGGGGGCAGTGATCTCAGCAGAGTTTCCCAAGGTCCCTCCAAACACGTCACACAACGTGACTCCCTTCACAGGAAGACTATGGCCTCTCCCCTACACAGGCACTTTAACCCTTAGCCAGTCACGCCCCTCCCTCCCCTTGGGAGGATTCCACTCCCCCTTCCTGGTAGCCAAAAATCAAAAAACCCCAGTATGGCTCATAGCTACAAACTGGAAGGTCCTAAGGAGATGGTTCTGGGACCAATGGACGTGCCTGGGCTCTGGGTGCAATTCGAGACCAAACATGGCACTGTTATTTGGTTCTTACCAGGATTTCTCCGATTCACCCCTCCCTGCATCATGCATGCAAATGAAGGCCAGGAGAACACCCGCCTCGGTCCCAGGGTCGCAGAGACGTAAACAGTTTATTTATGTGATGTACGGTTAGTTCATCATGTTTTATGAACTGCCAGTTCTAGGATGTCTACAGAATTTTCCTTGTTGTTGGCCACTCAGCCCCCCAGGGGCATTCATCCTGCTTCATCCAGAAGCTGAGCTGCCAGTGTGGCTGAGTGGGGTGTAAAATGTAAACACTTGGCCACGCTTTGAAGCAGGGTCACACGTGGAGTCTATTTTCCTTAGCCCAACCCTAGAGCAAATGGTATTTTTAAATCATAACTCCACATATTCCTCACAGTTTTCGTAGATAAATTAAATTATTTTATTTTTAAGTTTATTTTTTATTTGTTTATACCATTAAGGGTCCATTCACACGACCGTATTTCTGGGTCTGCATCCACTCCGCAATTTTGCGGAACAGATGCAGACCCATTGATTTCAATGGGGCCACAAAAGATACGGACAGCACACCGTGTTCTGTCTGCATCTGTAGTTCAGTTCTGTGGCCCCGCAAAAAAGATAGAACATGTCCTATTCTTGTCCGCAGACAAGAACAGGCATTTCTATCATAGTGCTGGCTATGTGCAGTCTGCCAAATGCGGAAGGCACACATCTGTACCCGTATTGTGCAGATCCGCAATTTTCAGACCACAAAACACTTATGGTCGTGTGTATGGACCCTAAACAGTGTATACATAATATTCTGTTTAGCAGATAACTTACTAATTGACAACACAGTGTGTTTTACTAGTTTATATAATAAAATAGAACTACTTGGTGAATACTGTGTAAGGCATTGAATGTCAAAGCATACATATATTAAAGGGGCTGGCCATTTTGCAAAGTTCTGTAACTCACTGTATGATAGACACTGCTGCTGATGTGCTAAGCAACTTCCATCCACATTCTGTTTATCCAGCTCTTTTCTTCCTGGCTGCTGCTCCTGTAAGCAGTGGTTGTGGCTCTCACATCTGACATCAATGTATGAATGTTTGCCCCCCCCCTGTCTGTCCATCTAGCATCATACTCTGATGTTCTTTTTTTTCTACTGCGCAGGCTCCACAACAAGCCTTCAGCGTCTTGATGAACAAGGGCTTGAACAGTGCACATGCTCTGGACACTTCACTGGTCAGTTGCACACAAGAACATATGATGTGACACTGGATGCAGAGAAGAATGTTTACGCTGTGCAGGCGCTGATCGTGCTTTGTGCAGCCTGCACAGTAGAAGAAAGGATGGGAGGGCTTAATGCCAGATGGGTGGATGGGTGACGCAACACAGCAAAACATTGATGTCAGATGTAAGGCAGCATTAGTGCTGTTTACAGGAGCATCAGGGAGGAAGAAAAGAGCAAGATAAACAGAATATGGATGGAAGTTGCTTAGCACATCAGCAGCAGTAATTATCACACAGTGAGCTACAGGAAATCTTTGCAAAGTGGCCAACTCCTTTAATTATTTAGTTCTATTGGCATACAACTTATTTGCACACTTGACGTCACATATTCTATTACCACAGAATATGTAATGCAGTAAGGGATTCTGTGTACCATAATGCTGGAGGGGGCATTGTGCTGCTTAAATAACTTTGGACAAATAGGTACTCTTTTAAGTCACATACAGAGGCATAGCTTAAGAGGGTGCAAAGATAGCATCAAATTTCTGATGTCTGGGTGGGCCCAAAGGCCACTGAAATAAAACATTAGTATTATAAATGCATGCACATGGTGGGCTATAACAGATTTTGTGTTGAGACTCAGAAACTTATATTTATGGCCACACAGTCTGATATGACAGTGTACCTACCAAGAGTGGTATAATGGCACATGGTTCCAGCATTAAAAACAACAAGCCATGAATCATATATGACTCATAAATGGCAAAGAAAGGAATGTAAAGCATGTAACATATCTAAATGTAGAGACTAAGAGCTGTGTTACACTAACAGATTATCCAACAGATTTTCTGACCAATTATTGGTCAGATGGCCATTTACACACAAAGATCTTTTGTTATACACACCATCTATTGGTCTGATTAGACAGGAATTGGTCACATAATCTGTTGGTGTAATACTAAAGGGTTTGATGATTTTTTAACGTTCAAAAGATTGGGATTGCCCCATGAATGAGGCAATCGGAGGCAGTATTACACTGCCAGATGATCGCTAACGAGCGTTACTACGACACTTGCTAGCAATCATCTGCCGAAAAATCGGCAGGTGTGATACACCCTTAAGCTACAAACTGTAAGAAAACACTAACATCTAAGTACAAACTCCTTACTTAACCCATATTCTGAAACCTAGAAAATATTGTTCAGAAGTCTTCAAACAATATGTTAATTGACATTATCTTTATTTCAAGCGTACTAGTGTTGTCTATAAATAGCCCAAAAAAGAAAATAACATATTTACTTTGTTTTCACAGATGGTTTTAAGCTTTGTTATTTTTTTTTTTTACATGCAAGCAAATTTTACAGACCATACACGATTTATTTGTAGAATGCAAATAAAAGCCCACTTTGGCACTGGGCCACACCAACCCACAGGCACAGCACCACAGCAATAATAGCCACCATGCAGTTCTGCACCATGTGAACAGAACTCAAATGCTCACCTTTCCATATGATCTTCAAAACTGAACTGGGACCAAGGATATTAACCCTTGTCCAGTCTCCTACTAATTAAAACCTAAGTGCTAATGCCATGAAAAAATAAATTGCAAGGCCTAATTAGCATAGGCCGCCTTCACCTGGTCAGTGGGCCTATGCATTTTGATCAAAACATATACAAAAGTGTCCTGTGTCTTTGTTTATAACTAGTAATGTATTAGAGCAATGCATGATATGTGGATATGTAAGACAAGTCTTTTTTCTACAGACTGGCATATTTGCAGTTCTGTCCCCTCATTTCTTGTTTTTCATGGCCTGCCACTCATTAGACCCAGGTGTTTTTGATTAGCAGGAGATTGCATAAAGATTAATACCTACTTGGTCTCAGTCTGGTTTCTGAGACCGTATGGAAAAGTGAGCTTATGAGATCTGCCAACATGGGCAGACACTGTATGGTGGCTGTTGTTGGTGTGATGATGGGTTGATGGGGCCCAGAACTAAATGGGCCTAGCCTGATATCAAGGGTGTTGTTGGCATGCATTGTCAATTTTTGCTGCAAGTGTTGTTTTGCACCATCAATTGTGACTTTTTGTACTTTTACAAAAAGTGAACTGGAGAAAGCAACATTCCCTGGTGTCCCACAAAAAAATATCCTACATTGTTCAAACCAGCGCCTAGAGCCGAATACTTTTTTCTTCTGTGAGATAAGCCACCACTAGAAGTCTTTCACGGCGGCTTTCTTCTCTCCCTCTATTAAATACACATCCATGTTCAGCGAAGCCTAACGTGCATGTGTATAGGAAAGCTGGGAGGGAGCCACAAGAGACAGCTGATCATTCAACCAATAGCTATTGAATGTTTATGGCCACCCTAAAATGTTGGTAATTCCAACAGAGTGTGAGAGAGTGACGCCCCTTCGGGCACCTTATTGGCTAATTTGCATACCAAATAAGCTGGATTTTCAGAAGATAGAAAACATCTATTGCTGAAACAAAGGCACATCTGGAAATAAGGTACTAAGTGCTATTAGGCCATGGCTTTATTTCGATAGCGAATATCCTGGTTACAGATTCCCTTTAAGGTCCTAAACTGATGGCCAGAAATTCTCCTTCAGGATTTTCTGAAGGAATTCTGAATTCATGGTTCCATCAATTACAGCAAAGCAGCCCCAGACCATCAAACTGCCACCACTATGTTTCACTTTCAGTATGATGTTGTTTTTCAGAAATGCTGTGTTAGTTTAACACCAGATGTAACGGGAACCACACCTTCTAAAAAGTTACACATTTGTCTCGTCAGTCCACAGAATATTTTCCCAAAAGGCTTGGAGATTATTAAGATGTTTTTTGGCAAATGTGAGATGGGCCTTTGTGTTCTTTTTGGTAATCAGTGGTCTCTGCCTTGGAACTCTCCCATGGATACCATTTGGTAACACAAAAAAAGGACAGGGAGGCAGCGCCTCATGTGTAGTGCCGTCTTATATGTGAACAGGTAATAGGGGTAGTTGAGCTTACTGGTTCTTGTTGTGAAAGTCACAACGGCTTTTGTGCGCTTCGCTGGTAATAACCGATGGGATCACGGATGTCGGGATGAGTAGATCCAGTGAAGTAAAAGAAGAAGGAACCTCTGTATCGGTGCTGATGGCAGGGGTGCAATACTCGGTAAGTATTGGTGAAAACATGTAGTTTTATTACATCTATGCGTTTCAGGGGCGAACAGCCCCCTTCCTTGTTCTGACTATTACAACTTTAGACCAAGAAGTGTTACACATTTAAAACCCAATTTTGGCGTGTAGGCCACATATTAGGGAGGGAACAAGGGAGTGGCGTTCTGCTTGAGTGATATACTGCGCAGCAGTGTTTCCACATGTTATGAGACAGGTAGCGATCGTATTTGCATAATAGAATACAGAGTATCGCAATAAATAAAAACTAAAAGAATAAATAAAAGTAGCAATGATCCCTAAAGGGATATACAATATCGCAGCAGGTAGAGACTAATTAAATAAATAAATAAGCTAAAATAGAGATGGCCAGTATATAAGTAAAAAAAAAAAAAAACAAATAAACCAACGGATAGCTATTAGTGACAGGTATCGAGTTGGAATAAAAATGTTGGTCAGACGTTGTTGTTCTTAGGAAAAGACTTACTGCCGCAGGGTAAGTGTGGGTCTCTCCAAGAGCAGGCGTCTGCGTAGTAAATTATATATATATATATATATATATATATATATATATATATATATATATAAACAGTATGAACCTATAATTAAAATGTACATATTACATATGGGCAACATATATACAACGATACTTCTATTATAATAACTCATAAAAGATATAATGTGAAGCCGATGTGTTTGCTTATAGCTTCCAGCCACATGTTTTACATACTCATTTATCCTTTCTTGCAGAGCTATATACTTCAAAGGAGGTAGCGCACCTATCTTTACAGATGGCATGAATATACTACTGAGATATTATTATCCATTTCTTTCTTCATTCAATCTTAGTTATAGTGGATCTAATATGCAGTACCACATCCTCCCTACATGTAGGGGTGACGCTGCGCTCCATAACATAAATCTATATATTATCCTTAGATTAGAGGTTTAGAAGTGATTGGAGGGAGAGAGACTGAAGTGGTTAGAACCTAGGTGACTAAGCCACATAGGGAGAGAGACTCTGAACCTCTGTCTCTCTAGGTCATCAATATTTAATACCAGTATTACAGGAAGGGGCCCAAAAGGAGGGCCTCATATAGAAAGATGGAGCTCTCTGGGAGCCGTGTTGTGTTGTGTAAATGGGGGAGCTTTTCGTTTTTTCATATAAATAAAATATACCTGTTTTAAAAGATTGTCTCGTTAATCTCATTAAGCCCATACAGCGTAAGGGTATCCAACTTGTAGATCCAGTATACCTCTCTTTTTTGGAGGCTACTGAATCTATTGTATGGGTTTTCAGGTATATAGTCAATGGGGGTGATTGTAAAAGGATGTTTCTCTTTCTCAGGCATCGAGGCGCTATGTTTTGAGACACTGTGTTTCTGGGGGTGTCTCTGAATATTATATTGGTGTTGATTAACACGACAATGTAATGGCTGGGTGGTATTGAAGGCCGCACTTACATTCAATTTGATAAATTTCATAACTTGATTGATACTTCATGTGGTTTTTTACAGGAAAAACAGTCCCATTTTTATTTGAAGAAAAAGTGGTGCAATTGTGCCTAATTATTTTGCAGCACAAACAGCGCTTCACACCACATTTGTAGCTCTCTAATTTATGGTGCTGCCTTTTTTTGTGTTGTTGTGGCCTACTGGGGGCCAGGATGTTTCTGAGTTGGAGCCTGCCTATATACCATTTTAGGATTCTGAGCTAAAAAAACTTTAAGATAGGGATCTTGGAGTAGGATATGCCAATACTTTGTTAGTATGGCCCGTATGGTTCTATTGGACGTGTTATACTGGGTAATGAAATTTACACTCGTTTCCATAGATGCTTCATCTTTTTGCGAAGTACGAAGGCACTCTTCTTGTGTTTATTCCGTGCACCTAGTATAGGCATTTTCATGAGCTCCTTGGGATATCCCTTATCAATAAATCTTTTGTTAAGGATTCCTGCCTGTTGTGTAAAATCTTTCTGGGTTGTACAGTTGCGCCTAATGCGTTTGTATTGGCTAAACGGAATGTTATGTAGCAACTTTTTATGGTGAAAACTTGAGTCGTGAATATAACTATTAGTGTCCACAGATTTGAAGTATGTTTTTGTTGAGATAAAATTGTTTGAAATAGTAATCAGGATATCTAGAAACTCTATTTTATTTTTGTTGTACTTAGGGGTAAAAGAAATACCCCAATCGGTGTTATTTAGCTCATTGCAGAAATCCATTGCTGATTGGGCCTCCCCATCCCAAATAATGAAGATATCATCAATATATCTTCTATAGTAGATGATTTGGTGTCGGTTAGGTAAATAATTTAGGCTGATTTTCTTTTCAAACTCCCCCATGAAGAGGTTTGCAAATGCTGGCGCTACTTTCGTCCCCATGGCGGTCCCCTTGCATTGATGGTAAACGCTGTTATTATAGATGAAAAAATTATTTTCAAGGATAAAGCGCAGGCTGTCCAACAGGAACTCGACTTGTGGGGATTTTAGTGTGGTGTCACTCACTAGGGTATTTTTCACACACTGTATACCTAGTTGGTGTTGTATATTAGAATACAAAGATGTGACATCCATGGTAAGGAGGGCATAGGTCTCTTGCCATGGGATGTCTCTTAGTTCACGGAGTAGTTGACTAGAGACGTGAAGGTAACTGGGTAATGATCGTACATAGGGTTGTAGAAACAGGTCTAAATAATGTGAGAGGTTGCTCGTTGCACATTGCGTACTGGAAACTCTGCACCTTCCTGGTGGATTATCAGTATTCTTATGGATCTTAGGGAGATGGTAGAAGTATGGAGTGTGTGGAGCCATTTTGGATACCATTTTGCACATTTTCTTTCTTGTTGTTGAAGCATTAACATTGATCTTAACTGAGGCAAGTAAGGCCTACAGTGCTTTAGATGTTGTTCTTTGTTCTTTTGTCACCTCCTGGATAAGTCGTTGATGTGCTCTTGGAGTAATTTTGGTAGGCCGTCACTCCTGGGAAGGTTCATCACAGTTCCATGTTTTCTCCATTTGAGGATAATAGCTCTCACTGTGGTTTGCTGGACTCCCAAAGCCTTAGAAATGGCTTTGTAACCTTTTACAGACTGATAGATGTCAATGAATTTCTTTCTCATCTATTCTTGAATTTCTTCAGAAATTGCGGCCTTCAGAGAGACCCAGCATATTAAAGTCAATAACCGGCATCCGTTATGAAGCAGGAAAATTTTTTCCAAATGGGGTGTTTTGTTTTTTGTTTTGTTTTTAATTACCACGTTCGCTATACAGTAAAACTGACTTGTGCTATTCATTTTCCAGGTCAATACAAATCTGGCAATACCACATATGTATAGTTTTTCCTTGAATAGTGAAAAAAAAACTTTGGAAAAAAATTATTATTTTTTTCATCATCATTTTCTACCCCCATAACTTTTTTATAGTTATGTCTACGGAGATACGGGGACAATCTGTAGTTGATCATCACTTTTTATTCAAATTTTTGGGGAGATAAAGTGATCAAAATTGGCTATTTTTTTCTGTTACACCATTCACCATATAGGCTAACTTTTTTAAAATATTTTAATAGTACGAGCACATATTAGTATATCCCAGTTCAGGCCAGCAGGGGACAGCACTGAACTGGGATATAGTAATTTCTATACTGAATAATAGACCATTTTCCATTATTCTGTACAAGTTGCAATCTGCTTACATTGCACTGTACATGAGTCAATACAGGCTTCACACGAGATGGCCGGGGGTCCCACGCATGTGCACTTGTATTCAGCATGGTGCGCTTCTGTGGGGCGCTTTATCGTGTAGGAGGTGGTGACATCTTTTGTGATGAACTCTCTCCTGCTGAAGAATGGAAGAAAAGACAGGAAGAGAAGAAGACAAAGATTTACCAGAGAAAAGAAGACAAAGTTTTACCAGAGAGAAAACCCAACAGGAGCAGTCACATGACTGGGAGTCGGATCTTGAAACAGGCTGCACTGTGGAAGATAAGTATCAGACCACCATTCTTCCCTCCACAGATTAGAATTATGCTGCAGAATTTAGGTTAGCCCAGAGAACCCCTGTAATTTCTGCAAAACACCTGTGGTGTAAAAATGCTCACTCCACCCCTTGATAAATAACCCGAGGGGTGTAGTTTCCAAAATGTGGTTACTTACCTCAGGGGCTCTGCAAATGTGATGAGCAAGCGAAAAACTTTCCAGCAAAATCCACGGTCCAAAAACCAAATGGCACTCCTTCCCTTCTGAGCCCATGTGCCCATACAGCTGTTTCCATCCATGTTTATGTCATTTCTGTACCTAGTAGAACTCACCTATCTATTCAGGTAGTATGGTGTGATGGCACCAGCTGGGTATAACATATTGGGCACTGAGATGCCATATCTGTGGAATAAATTGCAATTTTCATTTTGCACGGTCCACAGCTCATTCATTTCTGCAAAATACCTGTGGGGTCAAAATGCTCACTCCACCCCTCAATAAATAGCTTGATGTGTGTAGTTTCCAAAATGGGGTCACTTCTCAGGGATTCCATTTATTATTTAACCCCAGAGCCTCTAGAGTTGTCAGCACAAGATGCACAAATCACCACATTGGGCCTCAAATGTGCATAATGTCCACTTACTCCTGAGCCCTCTTGTATGTCCAAGCAAAAGATTAGGGCCACGTGTAGCATGTTTGTAAAACCAGGAAGCACAGTATAATAATAAGAGGGTTTGCTTTTCACACTGGTATATAGACACTGAGATGGCATAGTTGTGTAAAAATTGCAGTTTTCACTTTGCACCATCTGTGTGAATTAATTTTTGCAGAACATCTGTAGGGTCAAAATGCTTACTACACCCCTTGGTAAATACTGTGAGGAGTGTGGTTTCTTAAATGGGGTCACTTCTTGGGGGTGGGGGGTTCTTTTTTCATTTCACCCCAGAGCCTCAAAGTTGTAGGCCAGTGCTGTATAAAATACCAAACTAGGCCTCAAATGCACACGGTGCTCTTTCTCTTCTAAACCCTGCAGTAAGCACAAATAGCAATTTACGACCACATAAGGGGTGTTGCTATATTCAAGCAGAAATGAGTAACACATTGTGGGGTCCTTTTTTTCCTTTAACCCCTTAACAAATTAAAACTTTGGTCCTAAAACCACAATTTCTTGTTTAGAAAAATGTAATATTGCCTGTTGGTTAAAAATGCTAACTATTTTGGTGTTGGTGTAGTTTCCAAATTGGGGTCACTTTTTGGGGTTTTCTACTGTAGGGGTACCTTAGAGTGTCTTTGAAACCATTCCAGCAAAATCTGCCCTCCAAAAGCATATGGTACTCTTTCCCTTATGTATGCTCATACAACAGCTTACGACCACATATGGAGTGTTGCTGCATTTAACCCCTTCAAGACACAGCCAGTTTTCACCTTAAAGGGCATCTGTCAGCAGTTTTGTGGGGTCCTAACTAAGGTCTACATAAACTAGTGTCAGATCTCAGCCACTGAGACACTTTCTTTAATTGACTCATCTGCTTTGCTAAAATCTTGTAGTGACCAGCTCCAGCACATGCCGATGAGTCCTGAATATTCATGAGCTTATGATTTTCTCCGCCCCCTGCTGATAATTCAGTTGGAAAAAACCTGTCAATCAGTGGTAGGGGGTTGCGATTGGAGGAGAAAGCCAGGAGCTCATGATTATCAGGACTCGTTGGCATGTGCTAGAGCTGTCAGAACCTAGCAGCATAAAACTGCTGACAGATTCCCTTTAAAGGGAACCTGTCATTAACTTATGCTGACCTCACTGAGGGCAGTAAAAAGTAGTTATAGAAATTCTGATTTCAGCAGTGTGTCACTCATGAGCTAAAAGTAGGTGGTTGCTGAGAACCAGCATCTTAATCATTGTAGCCCAGGCCTTGAAAAGAGTCAAATCTACCTGAGAAGAGTCATGGTCATTCCTAATCTCCTGCTCTCCCACCCATCTGCTGATGGTTGCCAGTTCTCTGCTAGAGAGAAAGTGAGAAAACTAGGGAGAAGCCTGTCAGTCATCAGCAAGTGGGTAGGGAGAGCAGGAATTCATGAATAACCATGACTCTTGTCAGGTGGCCGTGACTCTTTTCCAGGCCTAGTCTGCAATGATTGTGATGCTGGTTCACTGCAACCACTTACTTTTAACTTATAAATGACAGACCACTGAAATCAACTCACCTGTCTCTACTTTATTCTGCCGTTAGTATGGGCAGTATAATGGTGATGACGGGTTCCCTTTAAAGGGTTTCTGTCACTAGTTTTGAGCATATAAAACAGGATGACATTTGCAAGGTGCAAATGTCACCTGATGCCCAATCTGTTATTTATTTTCTTATTGCTGTCCCCGTTTTTGTAAAAAATAAACTTTTGTGATATGTAAATTAACCTTACTAGGTGCAAGGGGCGGTAACCCTGCACCTAGTAGCGCCGTTTCCCCACCTTTAGTTACACCTCCTCGCTTGTAATGGACAGGGCCAGGCAGCTCACTCTATGGCCCCATTCACACATCCGTATAATATGTCCGCATCCTTTCCGCATCTGTTTCCACAATTGCGGACAATTATGCGGATAGGATGCGGATCCATTCATTTCAATGGGTCCCGAAAAAATGCAGACAGTACACCGTGTGGTGTCCGCATCCGTGTGTCCGTTCCGATTGTCCGCATAAAGAAATCCTCCTGTCCTACTTTTCTCCCGAATTGCGGTCCGTAGCACAATGAAAGTGTATGGATCCGCAAAAAATGCAGAAGACATGCGGAAAGGCATCCGCATGTCATCCGTATTCGCGGATTCCGTTCCAGGAGGGGAGAAAAAAAAAGAAAAGGTACAGATGTTATTCATCCTTCCGTTTTTTGCGGATCCGCAAAAAACGGATGACATATGGATACATCCTTTTTTAACGGAAAAATGGAACGGATGTCCTGGATTCGCAAAAAACTGACCGTTTTCCAGGATGTGCACAAATACGGACGTGTGAATGGGGCCTATCTGCTGCCGGACCTGTCCGTGCCTGCGCCGATGTCGGCAGCCTTCTCTTCCAGGAGGACTGTGACGTCATTGGTGCAGGCGCAATGAGGAAGCCGGGAGCCCGGCAGCCAGCGGCACTCACTGCGCCTGCGCCGAATGAAGGGCGCAGGCACGGGATTTGCAGCACGGACAGGGCCGGCAGCAGATAGAGCGAGCTGCCTGGCCCTGTCCATCACAAGCGAGGAGACGTAACTAAAGGTGGGGAAACTGCGCTACTAGGTGCAGGGTTACCGCCCCTTGCACCTAGTAAGGTTAATTTACATATCACAAAAGTTTATTTTTTACAAAAATGGGGACAGCAATAAGAAAATAAATAACAGATTGGGCATCAGGTGACATCTGCACATTGCAAAAGTCATCCTGTTTTATATGCTCAAAACTGGTGACAGAAACCCTTTAAGGACCAAGCTACATTTTTTAAATCTGACATGTTTCACTTTATGTGGTAGTAACTCTGGAACGCTTTTACTTATCTAAGCGATTATGAGATTGTTTTCTCGTGACATATTGTACTTCATGTTAGTGGTAAATTTGAGTCAATATGTTTCACCTTTATTTATAATAAAAAAATTCCAAAATTTACCGAAAATTTGGAAAAATTCATAATTTTTGAAATGTGAATGTCTCTGCTTTTAAAGCAGATTATGATACCTCATAAAATAGTTGTTACTGTACATTTCCCAGAAGTCTACTTCATGTTGGCATCATTTTGTAAACATCATTTTATTTTTCAGGAAGTTAGAAGGCTTAGAATTTTAGAAGCAATTCTTAAAATTTTTAAGAAAATTTCCAAAACCCACTTTTCAAGGACCAGTTCAGTTATCAAGTCACTTTGTGGCGCTTGCATAATAGAAATTTTAGAAACTACACCCATCAAGTTAATAAAAACTGATTTTACAGATTTTACAAACTTTGTTAACCCTTTAGGTGTTCCACAAAAATGAAATGAAAATAGAGGTGAAATTTCAAAATTTCACTTTTTTTGCAGATTTTCCATTTTAATCTATTGTCCCTGTAACACAGCAAGGGTTAACAGCCAAAGAAAACTAAATATTTATTACCCTGATTCTGCAGTTTACAGAAACACCCCACATGTGGTGGTAAACTGCTGTAGGGGAACATGGCAGGGCGCAGAGGGGAAGGAGCGCCATATGTTTTTTGGAGGGCAGATGTCGCTGGGATAATTTTAAGTTGCCATGTCACATTTGAAGACCCCCTGATGCACCCCTAGAGTAGAAACTCCCAAAAAGTGACCCCATTTTGTAAACTACAAGATGAGTTGACAGTTTTATTGGTACTATTTTGTGGTACATATGATTTTTGATTGCTCAGTATTATGCTTTTTGTGAGGCAAGGTAACAAAAAATGGCTGTTGTGGCACAGTTTTAATTTTTTGTTTTTTACTCAGTTCTCCTGACAGGATAGTTCATGTGTTGCTTTTATAGAGCAGGTTGATACAGACGCGACAATACCAAATATGTGTATTTTTTTCTGTTGTTTCAGTTATACATAATAAAGCATTTCTCAGAACAAAAATTATGTTTTTGTGTCTTCATTTTCTAAAAGCTACATTTCTTTTATTTTTCTGCCGATCGTCTTGTGTAGGGGCTCATTTTTTGCGGAAAGAGTTGACGTTTTTATAGATAGCATTTTTTGATCACTCAATATTACACTTTATGTGGCAAAGTGACCAAAAAAATGGTCGTTTTGGCAGAGTTTTTATTTTATTTTTTTATGAAATTCACCTTAGGTGTTAGATCATGTGATATTTTTATAGAGCAGGTTTTTACGGATGCGGCGATACCTAATATGTCTACTTTTTTATGTATTTTAGTTTTACACAATAAAAGCATTTTTTTTTAAAAAAAATCATGTTTTAGCATCTCCATTTTCCGAAAGCTAAATTTTTTTTAATTTTTTGGGCGATTATCTTATGTAGGGGCTCATTTTTTGCGGGAAGAGATGACGATTTGATTGCTACCATTTTGAGGTGTGTTTGACTTTTTGATCGCTTGTTATAACAGTTTTTGTGATGAAAGGTGACAAAAAATTGCTATTTTTGTAGTTTTTATTTTTGTTTTTTTATGGTGTTCACCTTAGGGGGTAAGTCATATAATAATTTTATAGAGGAAGTCATTACGGACGTGGAGGTACCTAATATGTCTACTTTTTTACATTTATTTCAGTTTCACACAATAAAAGCTTTTTTGAAGAAAAAGAAATCATGTTTTAGTGTCTCAATTTTTTGAAAGCAATATTTATTTTATCTTTTGGGCTATTTCTTGCGGGAAGAGATGACGGTTTGATTGGTACTATTTTGGGTTACATATGTTGTTTTGATGGCTTGGAATTACACTTTTTGTGATGTATGGTGAGAAAAAAATGGCATATCTTTTTTTTTACGGTGTTCACCTGAGGGGTTAGGTCATGTGATATTTTTATAGAGAAGGTTGTTACGGACGTGGCAATACCTAATATGTCTACTTTTAAAAAATTTATTTCAGATTTACACACTAAAACCATTTTGAAGGGGAAAAAAACATGTTTTAGTGTCTCCATTTTCTGAAAGCCATATTTTTTTTTATTTTTTGGATAATTGTCTTAGGTAGGGTATCATTTTTTGCGGGAAGGGATGCCGGTTTGATTGGTACCTTTTTGGGGTGTGTATGACTTTTTGATCGCTTGGAATTACACTTTATGTGATGAAGGTGACAAAAATAATTGCATTTTTGGCACAGTTTTCTTCTTTTTTTTTACGGAGTTCACCGTAATGATATGATATTTTTTATAGAGCAGGTTATTACTGACGTGGTGATACCTAACATGTATACTTTTTTTTACAGTTATTTCAGTTTTACACAATAAAAGCATTTTTGAAGAGAAAAAAAATCAGGTTTAAGTGTCTCCATTTTCTGAAAGCCATTTTTTTAAATTTTGGGGCGATTGTCCTAGGTAGGGTGTCATTTTTTGCGGGAAGAGATGACGGTTTGATTGGCACTATTTAGGGGTACATACGTCTTTTTGATCGCTTGGAATTACACTTTTTGTGATGTAAGGTGACAAAAAAAATGGCAGTTTTTTTTTACATTTTTTTACGGCGTTCACCTGTGGTGGTAGATCATGTGATATTTTTATAGAGTACTTTGTGACGGACGTGGCGATACCTAATATGTGTGTTTTTTATTTATTTAAAAAAAAAACATTGTTTTATGGTGAGGGGGTGTTTTTTCTTTTTTTACTTGAAACTTTATTTTTTTATTATAAAAAAAACACTTTTTTTTACTTTTTACATTTGTCCCACTGTGGGACTTCACGTTTTCAGGGTTTGATCCCTGTTCAATTCAGTACAATACTTTCAGTATTGTACTGAATTGAACTGTCAGCGTCTCACTGTGTGAGAAGCTGACAGGTTGCCTAGGAGACCCAGCCTCCAGGCTGGATCCCCTAGGCTTCCATACATGGCAGACGCTGATGCCTGTGTAAGGCATCGGCGCTGCCATGGCAACCATTTGCCCCTTGCCAGCGCAGCGCGGTGGGCCGATGGGGTCAGAGGGAGCTCCTTCCCTCTCTCAGATCCCACACATGCCGTGGTCAGCGCTGATCACGGCGTGTGAAGGATGCAGCAGAGGCCCGCCTATTGCCAACAGCCGGGCCCGTGCTGCTGATCGGGCAGGTGCAGCTCCTGCACCCGCCTGATCATGTCACGTACATGCACGTAAGGATGCGGCAATTACATGTACGTGACAATGCGGGAAGGGGTTAATAGAAATTGCATAACAAATTGTAGGGTCCTTTCTCTCCTGTTAACCCTTGTGAAAATGAAGAATCTGGGGATACAGCAACATTTCATTGGAAAAAAAAATGAAATTTTTTTTACAGCCAAGTATTTCAAAATTTTCCACAGTTTACGACCACAAATGGGGTGTTGGGTGTTCAGGAGAAAGTACTTACATTTTGGGGTACTTTTTTCCTGTCTCCCCTGGTGAAAATGAAAAATGGGGGCTTATGCAACATTTTATTGGAAATGAATTTTTTTATTTTCACAGTCAAGTGTTTCTAAATTCTATGAAGCGCCTGTGGGATCAAAGAGGTCACTACACCTCTCAATACATTTTTTGAGGGGTGTAGTTCACAAAATAGGGTCACTTATAAGGGTTTTCTACTGAAAGGGTACCTCAGTGTCTCTTCAAATGTAAAATGGCACCCAAAGTCCCTTGAAGCTAAATGGCGCTCCTTCCCTTCTGAACCCTGCTATGTGCCCGTACAGCAGTTTATGATCATGTTTGGGTGTTTCTATAAACTGCAGAATCAGGAATCAATTTTTTTGCTGTTAACCCTTGCTGCCTTACAGGAAAAAATGGATTAATATGGAAAATCTGCAAAAAAAAGTGAAATTAAACATCCTTTTCCATTATATTCTTGTGAAACTTGGAAATGGTTAACAAAATTTGTAAAATCAGTTTTGAATAATTTGAGGGATATAGATTTTAAAATACGGTACGCCCAAAGAAAGTGACTTCATAACTGAATAGTCCTTAAGTGGGTTTTGCAAATTTTCTTAAAACTTCTAAGCCTTCTTACATCCTAAAAACAAATAAATAAATGATATTTACACAATTATGACAACATGAAGTAGACAAATGAATGTTAATAACTATATTAGGAAGTATTACTATCCAGGTAAAAACTAAAAAAAATTGAAGTTAGAAAATAGCAATTTTTTAAAAAAAAAGTTTCTGTAAATTTGGGATTTTTTATAAATAAAGGTAAAACAAGTTGATTTAAATTTACCAATAACGTGAAGTACGATGTGTTACGAGAAAACATTCTCAGAATTGCTTGGATAAGTAAAGGCATTCCAAAGTTATTACCACATAAAATGACACGTCAGATTTGCAAAATGTCCTGAAGGGGTTAATGTTTCTGATAGTATTTAAAATGTCATATTGTTTTCATATTTAAAATGTCACATCACCACTTAGTGCATCAGCAAGCTCACTGCAGCCAATCACTGGTTTTAGCATGTATGGGTCTCGACCACTGAGGCCAATGATTAGCAGTAACAGTCACATGGATGTACATAATGTCATCACTGCAGGACAAGTAAACAAAGACCATGGAGGAAGTTAGCAGGTGAGTAACTGTTTTGCATTTTTTTATTTATTGCACACTAGATTTCTATTTATCCACATTGTTTTTTCCTGTTCCTAACCTTTTTATTCTGATAAGCACTTTATAAACATACTTCATATGAAAACATACTCGCAAGCTCATAAACTCTGTGCTTTGGTTTGATGAGTCAAAATTTGAGACGTTACATTCCAACCACCATGTCTTTATGAGGCGCAGAAAAGGTGAGCAGATGGTTTCTACATGTATGCTTCCCAACATGAAGCAAAGAGGAGAAGCTTTCACGGATTGGGAATACTTTGCAGGTGGCACTGCTGGTGATTTATTTGAAATTCAAGGCACAGTTAACAGACATGGTTGCCGCAGCATTCTACAGTGACATATCATCCCATCTGGTTTACACTTAGGACTCTATTTTGTTATACACACCAAGTATTGGTCTGATTGGTGAGATAATCTGTTGGTGTAGGGTCCCTTTACATGGGACGATATTACAGCAGATAGTTAGGAAGGAAGCATTCCTTCCTAACAATCTGCTGATCGCTAGTGGAGGTGCAATCGCTAATGCCATCGCTCTTCCCCATACTGACTCGTTTGCCAGCAGGAGATCGTGTTGACGCAGCACAATCTGCTGTTGGTAAACAATCATTTTTGTGTGTGTGCACAAACGATCAGATTACCTGATGAACGATTGTTTCGCTCGTTCATTGGGTAATCAGAGGTACATTTACACCGCCCGATCATCATTAACGAGCGTTAATATGAATGCTCGGCCAGTGTAAAGGGCTCTAATACAGCCCTTAGTGGGACCATCATTTGTTTTTCAATAGGACAATGACCCCACACACACCACCAGGCAGGAGTGCTGCATCAGATGACATGGCCTCCACAATCACCCGATCTTAACCCAATTGAGATGGTTTGGGAAAATTTGGATTGCAGAGCACCTCTGGAAACTCCTTCAAGACTGTTGGAAAACCATTACATGCGATTAATGAACCAAGACTACTTTGAAGAATCTAAACATGCTGGTTTGTTTAACACTTTTTTGTTTACTATTTAATTCCATCTGTTTCTTTATTTTTTTCAAGTTTTCAATATGAATTTACAATGTAGAAAAAAAAGAAAAACCATTAAATACAAAGGTGTGTCCAAACTGTTTCTGTATGCAAGGGTGGACTGACTCTACCGAGATGATTCCTAATGGTCCGATGCTCAGTGGGCCACTCGACCCCACCGCACAGCCGTCATTCAGGTACATAATGATTTGTGGGCGGCAGGCACTCATGTACCAGGCAGGTGGCTGCAGGTCTTCCTCCTAGATTCAACTGTATCGCGGTCCTGAGGGTGGCGATATAATTGATTACTGCCATAGGACATGGGGGCCAATGGTTCCCTGCCCCGCCATTCGTCCTCATGAGTAGAAAAGGTCTGAGGACTATGAGGCAGGACATCACACAGGCAGTTGCAAATACTGGCCATTAATTCCCTCACTTTTCTAACCTTACTGCCTATTACTCTCAAAAGAGAGTAAACACAAAGGAGTTGACACTTCGGGCTGAGACTGCATTTTTGTCCATCAAGCAGGCCTTCTTGTCTGCTTTGATTCTGCACCATCCAGATGTCTCTAACTAGTTATTCCTGGAGGTGGATGTGTCTTCTGTGGAAGCTGGAGTTGTTGTCCTTACTTCTTACTAAGATTCCTCCAATAAGGTGGTTACCTGCATTTTGTCTATAAGTCCTCTCTAGCAAGATGAAATTATTCCATTGAAGGCCGAGAACTGCTTGCTATCAGGATGGCTTTGGAGGAGAGGCATCACCTCCTAGAGGGCACCTGTCATCCTATTATCATGTACACAGATCACAAGAATCTCATGTATCTCTATACTACCTGGTTTTTTGTTGTTTTTGCCAAGCCCGATGGTTACTATTTTTTGCTTGATTTGATTTTGTCTTACACTTCTGCTTCACTGAGAAGAACATCAAAGCAGGTGCACTCTCTCATTCTGCTGACCAGGCGGAAGAGCCCCCAACATATCATTGACCCAGCCAGAATCATCTCTGTGGTACCTGTCCTAGTCAAGAACACTCATCTGGGGAAGACATATGTTCCTTTGGGCAGAAGGAAGCAGATCCTCACCTAGGGACATAAATTTAAACTGGTCGGACATCCTAGTTCTCGTAAGATGCAAGATCTCATTACCTGGTACTACTACACCATGTTCCAAATTATTATACAAATTGGATTTAAGTGTCATAAAGATTACATTTTTTGTTTTTCAATTAAACTCATTGATGGTATTGTGTCTCAGAGCTCTTTGGATTACCGAAATCAATCTCAGATACCTGTGATAATTAGTTTGCCAGGTGAGCCCAATTAAAGGAAAACTGGATGTTCCACAATATTAAGCAGGCCACTGTTATCAAGTAAAATGGGAAAGAAAAAGGATCTCTCTGCTGCCTAAAAGCATCAAACAGATATTTGAAGCTGCTGGTGCCTCTGGAGTCCGGCGAACCTCAAGGTGTAGGATCCTTCAAAGGCTTGCTGTGGTGCATAAACCTACGATTCGGCCACCCCTAACCAGTGCTCACAAGCAGAAACGGTTGCAGTGGGCCCAGACATACATGAAGACTCATTTTCAAACAGTCTTGTTTACTGATGAGTGTCATGCAACCCTGGATGGTCCAGATGGATGGAGTAGTGGATGGTTGGTGGATGGCCACCATGTCCCAACAAGGCTGCGACATCAGCAAGGAGGTGGAGGAGTCATGTTTTGGGCCGGAATCATGGGGAGAGAGCTGGTAGGCCGCCCCTTTAGGGTTCCTGAGGGTGTGCAAATGACCTCTGTAAAGTACAGTGCCTTGCGAAAGTATTCGGCCCCCTGGAACTTTTCAACCTTTTGCCACATTTCAGGCTTCAAACAAAAAGATATAACATTTTAAATTTTTGGTGAAGAATCAACAACAAGTGGGTCACAATTGTGAAGTGGAACGAAATTTATTGGATCATTTAAACTTTTTTGTAATGATAAAACTGAAAAGGGGGGGGTGCAAAATTATTCGGCGCCCTTTCATTAATACTTTGTTGCACTACCTTTTGCTGCGATTACAGCTGCAAGTCACTTGGGGTATGTCTCTATCAGTTTTGCACATCTAGAGACTGAAATTCTTGCCTATGCAAAACAGCTCGAGCTCTTTGAGGTTGGATGGAGAGCGTTTGTGAACAGCAGTTTTCAGCTCTTTCCACATATTCTCAATTGGATTCAGGTCTGGACTTTGACTTGGCCATTCTAAGACCTGGATATGTTTATTTTCGAACCATTCCATTGTAGATTTTGCTTTATGTTTGGGATCATTGTCTTGTTGGAAGATTAATCTCCGTCCTAGGTCTCCGTCTCAGGTCTTTTGCAGACTCCAACAGGTTTTCATCCAGAATGGTCCTGTATTTGGCTCCATCCATCTTCCCATCAATTTTAACCATCTTCCCTGTCCCTGCTGATGAAAAGCAGGCCCAAACCATGATGCTGCCACCACCGTGTTTGACAGTGGGGATGGTGTGTTCAGGGTGATGAGCTGTGTTGCTTTTATGCCAAACATATTGTTTTGCATTGTTTCCAAAAAGTTGGATTTTGGTTTCATCTGACCAGAACACCTTCTTCCACATGTTTGGTGTGTCTCCCAGGTGGTTTGTGGCAAACTGTAAATGAGACTTTTTATGGATATCTTTGAGAAATGGCTTTCTTCTTGCCACTCTTCCATAAAGGCCAGATTTGTGAAGTGTTCGACTGATTGTTGTCCTATGGACAGACTCTCCCACCTCAACTGTAGATCTCTGCAGTTCATCCAGAGTGATCATGGCCTCTTGGCTGCATCTCTGATCAGTCTTCTCCTTGTTTGAGATGAAAGTTTAGAGGGATGGCCAGGTCTTGGTAGATTTGCAGTGGTCTGATACTCCTTCCATTTCAATATGATTGCTTGCACAGTGCTCCTTGGGATGTTTAAAGCTTGGGAAATCTTTTAGTATCCAAATCCAGCTTTAAACTTCTCCACAACAGTATCATGGACCTTCCTGGTGTGTTCCTTGGTCTTCATGATGCAGAACCCTGAGACTATCACAGTCCAGGTGCATTTATACGGAGACTTGATTACACACAGGTGGATTCTATTTATCTTCATCAGTCATTTAGGACAACATTGGATCATTCAGAGATCCTCAATGAACTTCTGGAGTGAGTTTTCTGAACTGAAAGTAAATGGGCCGAATAATTTTGCATGCCCAACTTTTCAGTTTTATTATTACATAAAAAGTTTAAAGGGATTCTGTCACCACCATTTTCCATATTAAGTTATTTATACCACTGGATTTATCTCATCATAAGGATCTCCAAATGGTTATTGTTATAGGGCCCAGATGAAGATTTGTGGTGTAAAAATCGTTTTTTATCAACTGTCAATCACTTACATTAAGGAGCCCAAGGGGAGTTGACCATCGTTGCTGGAGCCCGGGCTCGGCGATTCCGTTGGAGCCCCGGACCGCCCACCTAATTAATATTCACTTCACTGAGTGAGTCAGTGAAGCTCCGGCGCGGCACTTGATGTACTGCGCCCGCGCAGCCCCGGACCGCACACCTAATTAATATTCACTTCACTGAGTGAGTCAGTGAAGCTCCGGCGCGGCTGAAATCCCGCGCAGGCACAGTACATCAGGTGAGGCCGCTGCCCGCAGACCGCACGGGCGCAGGCCTCTTGATGTACTGCGCCTGCGCGGGATTTCAGCCGCGGCGGAGCTTCACTGACTCACTCAGTGAAGTGAATATTAATTAGGTGGGCGGTCCGGGGCTCCAACGGAATCGCCGAACCCGGGCTCCAGCAACGATGGTCAACTCCCCTTGGGCTCCTTAATGTAAGTGATTGACAGTTAATAAAAAACGATTTTTACACCACAAATCTTCATCTGGGCCCTATAACAATAACCATTTGGAGATCCTTATGATGAGATAAATCCAGTGGTATAAATAACTTAATATGGAAAATGGTGGTGACAGAATCCCTTTAAATGATCCAATACATTTCGATCCACTTCACAATTGTGACCCACGTGTTGTTGATTCTTCACCAAAAATGTAAAATGTTATATCTTTTTGTTTGAAACTTGAAATGTGGCAAAAGGTTGAAAAGTTCCAGGGGGCCGAATACTTTCGCAAAGCACTGTATATAGAGTTTCTGACAACTTTCTTCCATGGTACAAAAAGCAGAAATGTGCCTTCAGGAGCAAAATCATCTTCATGCACCATCTCATGCTGCAAAGAATACCTCTGTGTCATTGGCTGCTATGGACATAAAAGGTGTGGCCACCATCTTCCCCTGACCTCAATCCAATAGAGAACCTTTAGGGTATCATCAAGCAAAAGATCTATGAGGCTGGGAGGCAGTTCACATCAAAACAGAAGCTATGGGAGGCTATTCTGACATCATGCAAAGAAATTCAAGCAGAAACTCTCCAAAAACTCACAAGTTCAATAGATTCAAGAATTGTGAAGGTGATATTAAAGAAGGGTTCCTATGTTAACATGTAACTTGGCCTGTTAGGATGTTTTGGATTTAAATAGCTTTTTATTTCAGTGAATGTGACCTCCTAATTTCAGTGAATGTGACCTCCTCCTTATTATGCACCTCCTGTGCATAATAATTTGGAACAGTGCATTTTGAGTTTTTTTTTTTTTTTTTGGAAGAATATACTGTTATCATTGGGAGGTTTGTTCAATAAAATTTGATGTATACTCTAACAGGTGATGACTTTTATTATACTGACTGTCATTTGCACCGACCATTTAGGAAAATCAGAGTTAATATCATTTGCATAATAATTTGGAACATGGTGTAGTATCCCTCCCATTCCCAGGATGTCAGAGACTTAGTTGCTTCTTGTGTCACATCTACCCAAAACAAGTCCCCTAGACAGAAGCTTACAGGAAACATATTTGTGTGAATATAATTATGGACTTTGTGCCATGTTCGGGATACATGGTATTATTAGTGGCAGTTGATTGCTTTTCTAAGATAGCACACTTTGTTCCATTTTCTGGACTCCCTTCAACAGTGCAACTGGCCAACCTGTTTATCAAACACATGTTCACAGCTGGCTTCAACACATTGGGGGTCATTTACTAAGTTATATATGCCAGTTTTCTGGCGTATATCTGTTGCAGATTGCAGCGCAAAGGTTATTTGCACCACAGTCTTCGACTTTTCTAAGACTCTGGTCTTTATAAATGACCCCCATTGTCTGTTATAGTGCAGTACAATTCACATCAGGGCTTTTCCTCTGCCTATGACCTGCAGAACAATGGACAAGTGGAGGAAACTAATCAGATTCTGGAGAGTTTCCTGTGTCACTTTGTCTCTTTTAGTCAAGACAACTGTGTATCCCTGCTTATTTGGACTGAATCATCGTACAACAAGCACTCAAGTGAGTCTACAGGCAAATCACTATTTTTCATTGTCTACGGTCAGCATCTATGTACTTCACTTCCCATTTCCACTTCTCTGATGTACCAGCAGCAGAGGCTGCTCTCAAGTTATGACAAGAAACTAAAACCACCTTGGTCAAAGCATCATCTTCTATAAAAGAGTCTGCAGACAGAAGAGGCAAGTTACTGCAGCACTTCTTTCCTGGGAACAAGGTCTAGTTGTCTTTCAAGAATATTGCAAGTACTCTCCTACAAATTTTGTCCTTGCTCCTTGAACCTGTTTGAACCGTTTTACAAACTAGGGCAGTGCTAAAGCCCGCCCATTAGTGCTGGTGACGTCACTGGCTCAGTGCTAGGCAGAAGCCTTCACCCAGCGTATCCATGGAGAGTCTGGGACGTCACTGGATCTCCAGAAAATGCCCTTGCCTTGCGAGATTCAGTGCAGGACATGGGAGAGCATCAGAGCATGTCAGAGGGGCTGAGTGGGGGAAGAAGGTGATATGTCTGGGCTTAACTCTGAACCTGGACAACCCTTTTAATCGATACTCCAGGTTCTCTGTCATTGCTCCCACTCATGATGGTCCTGAGAATGAATTTGAACTTAAAGGGAACCTGTCACCTCAGAAACATGTATAAGACTGACAGCATTACCTTATAGTAGCCCCCAGTTAGTTCCTAATCATGGGTTTGATGTCGCTGTCTGATGCTCAATAAGTTAAAAACACGATCTTTTAAGCGCTATCAGCGCTATCTTTTAGGTCAGTCTCAAGTCAAGGGGGCAGTGGCTTCCTTGCTTCAAGTCAAGGTAAGCACGTCCCCTCTATCATGATTGACAGGCTGCAGTCCGTCTGGCAGCCCTGAATTCTCGTGCATGCGTGGTGTGCTCCTCAGTAAGGCGCGCTCCCATGTCCTGCTGCTGTGCGGCCGGCTTCAGCGGCGCACTGCGCATGCGCTGGCCAGTGCGAGCAAGTGCGCTCGCTATTCTTTTAGCTTCCTGAGCGTGACCACTGGCTGCACGCAAGGGGAGAATGCAAGCAAGTGGTGATGCTTCACCCCTGACCCCAGCATATTAACAGATATAAAAAAGCTGTATTCAGTGGTAATGCTGTCAGTCTTATACATGTTTCTGAGGTGACAGGTTCCCTTTAAAGGCTATGTACACCTTTTGGGGCAATTTTTTTTATTATTGCATTATACTTATTTTGACCTAGAAATCACTTTTTCAATTGGTCTTTATTAACAATATGGAAACTTTTTTCTGTACAGAGCTGACATGCTCTACTAGCTGCCTGTGGATTTTTTTTTATCAATTCCGTCATCTGAGGAGCAGACGGACAGCTTATTTCTTCTCTCTGACCTTATAAACACTCATTAAAGCTCAATCCTTACCTTTCTGATAAGAATGTGGCTTAAATAAGTGTTTATGACCTCTCAGTAGTTTAGAGATAAGGTTTATTAGATGACCCACAAAATGAAATTGAATGTACCAGTCACACAGTTAGAAAAACAGTTAACCCTTTGTGACTGAACAGCACATTATTTTTAATAAAGGCCAATCGAAAATATGATTTTTAGCCAAAAATAAGTTAAAGGCAATCATAAAATAAAATTGACTCCAAATAGCCTTTAAGATTATCCTGAATGTAAAGAAAATGGGAAGAAAAACCTACTATTTGATGGACTGGAAAGGTTACAGGCCAGGGAACATATCCTGGGACCTTGATGAAAATATTAACTCACCAGTCCTTTTAAAGACATTTTGCAGCAGTCTGGACCAAAGAAAGCACAGCCACCCCTTTGCTCACCCACTCTACTAGCTTATGGCTGGCCACCTTAAAGAAGAACTCCCGCAAAAAATTTTATTCTCTGACCTGTTAGAAAGGTGCATGATGTAATCTATAGTGAATGCAATCTTCTTATCAGAGACTGCATTTCTGAGTTATCCCCTCTCTTTTTTATCAGATAATTTTTATTAATTTTAACAAAGCTATACATTCCAGAATCATACAAGAATGAATCACATAGAATAATAATCGAACTATAAGCATTAACAAATGCTGCCTAAGCCCCCCCCCCCCACGGAATACAATCACCCTCCCCCTCCCTTTCCCTTTTCCCCATACACCTCTGCGATGACACCCCTGAGTACGTCTACCCAGCAGTAGAATCCGTGGCTAGCCATTTATCCCACACTTTATCAAACTTGAGATGACAACCCCTTTTCAGAAGTACCGCTTTTTCACACGTTAACATATTTTTGACTTTGGTTCTGAATTCCTGAATAGTAGGCGGACATGCCTGTATCCAGTGAAGTGCTATTAACTTCCTGGCCACATAAAGTAGTCTCCCAATTGCTGTTCTATCAAACTCATCTACACTAAGCTCAGCCATGTATCCTAGAATACAAACTTTGGGGTCTCTAGGCAGTCTAATCGAAAAAGCTCTCCCTATCTTAATTAGTACCTCACTCCAAAATGTGTCTAATTCTGGACAATTCCAAAGCATATGTAGTAGGTCTGCTGGTTCAACATGACATCTTGGACATTTTGCGTCCATTCTGACCCCTATGCGGTGTAAAAACACTGGCGTTTTGTACACCCTGTGAATGATGAATAGCTGTGACAATTTCCCCTGTTCACTCAGCGAGGACTTCGGGACTGCTTCCAGGATGTCTTCCCACTGCTCCTTCGTAATTTCCCCCAAATCCTTTCCCCACCCTTTCATTCTAACCAATGTGATTCTAAGAATTTATCCAACAACATTTGATATATGAAGGATATAGCCCCTTTTGTACCCCCTCTGGATAATACCAACTTAAGAGCCCCATCCTTGGATATTTTTGCGGAGCCACCTCTACATGTGGACGAAAAAGCATGTCTAATCTGTAAGTATTGGAAAAAACGGTCTTTTGGTATCCCATACAGTTCCTGAATTTTAGTAAATGTACAGAATTCCCCTTCATCTAGGAGATTGCCTAGGCAGTTAATCCCTTTCCTCTCCCAGTCACGAAATCCCCGCAGGGACCAGAATTCAGGAAGTATACGGTTTTTCCATAAAGGAGTAAATTCTGTAATTCCTACAATTCCTCTCAGTTGCTTCATCTTCTCCCATGTTTTCCTCATAAGTCTCACTAGCGGGGGTCTATTATCCACTAAAGGTATCCCAGCTCCCTCTAGTACCCACATGATCCCTTTTCCCCCCATTTTATGTTCTAAAATGTGTCTAGTCATATCCGTATTCCCTTGTTCCCCCCAGCCTCTAAAATGTTGACACTGAGCCGCCAGATAGTAAATCCATGGGTTTGGCAACGATAGTCCTCCCGCTGTTTTAGAATATTGTAGTGTCTCAAGCTTAATTCTCGGACTACCCTTTTTCCAAGTCAATTCCCTGAAGATAGAGTTTATCCAGTGAAACCTATCTAGCGCAATCCATACCGGGGCATTGTGGAGAACATACAAGTGTTGGGGCATAAATACCATTTTTAGTAGGTTCACTCTACCTACCACCGATAAGAATAACTTGCACCACACCTTAACTTTCTGTCTAAATCTATCCAGCAGAGGCAGGAGATTTAGATTCTCAAAATCTGACAATTTTGGCGAGATATATATCCCCAGGTATTTGATTTCATTCACACAGGGAATGCCATTCATCACTGCAGTATTTGAAGTAGTCTGACCATCCAGAAACATCAAGGCCGATTTATGCCAATTAATCCTTAACCCTGACATATCTCCAAACCTGCCTAATAGAGACATGGCTTCTGACAGTGATGTCGAAGTGTCCCCCCAAAATAGCAGAGTGTCTTCCGCGTACATAGCGACTTTGTTCTGGACTGGGCCATACTGAAAGCCTCGTATGGTCGAGGAATTCCGAACCGCTGCTGCCAGTGGTTCAATCACTATGGCGAACAGCAAGGGAGAGAGTGGGCATCCTTGCCTTGTACCCCTCTCTAAATTAAAGGAAGAAGACACTCCTCCGTTTACACTAATGCAGGCCCTAGGATCTGAATAGAAGATGTGTACCCATTTGATAAATCGTTGGCCAAAACCCATGGATTGCAGCGTGTACCAAAGAAACCTCCACTCCACACTATCAAACGCTTTGGCAGCGTCCAGTGCCAACACCGCCCCAGTATTATCTGCTTCAACTTGAATGCTGGTGAAGACCCTTCTAATATTGATAGATGTAGATTTGGACGGCATAAAACCCGTTTGATCCGAATGGATTATAGACAGGATCACTTTAGCTAATCTTATGGCTAACACTTTGGCAAGTATTTTGACATCTGCTGTGAGTAGGGAAATGGGCCTATATGAGTCAGGATTCGTTGGATCCTTCCCCGATTTGGGTAATACCACTATAAGGGCTTCTTGCATAGACCTAGGAAGCATTCCACTCTCAAAGGAATCACTGAATACAGTAAGTATTTCGGGTAGTAGTACATCCTGGAATTTCTTGTACACCTCTATCAGGAGTCCATCTGTTCCTGGGGCTTTATCATTAGCCATACCCTTTACTGCATCCTCCAACTCTTCTAATCTTAGTGGAGCTTCGCTGTCGCTGTTAATTTAGGAAGATTTAATCCCTCTAGAAAGTAAAGAATTTCAGACATTGAACTGGAGCTTCTAGACTTATATAATGAAGAATAAAAGTTCTCCATTATACCTAGTATATCACTTGAGCTAGTACATGTCCTTCCCTGCATGTCCACTAATTCAGTTATGCATGTTGACCCCTGTTGGGCTTTTGAAACCACCGACAGCATATGCCCAGCCCTCTCTCCCTCTTCAAAGAACTTCTGTTTGAAGAATAGCCTTTTCCTGTCTGCCACTGAAAGAAGATGTTGTCGTAGGTCTTCCTGAGCCATTCTAAGTACCGAACTAGTTGTCAGCGATGGGTCCTGTACAAAGTGCATCTCTGCCCTCTTCACTTTCATATGCATTTCCTTATCAAGTACCTTGGACCTAGTTTTGTGTCTAGAGATTGCTTGGAATAGCCTACCCCGTAGAAAAACTTTCATAGCATACGACATGTGTAGAAGCAGTGCCCTTGTTAATACTAAAGTATTCTCTCAACGCCTCTTTAATATCCCTCTCCCCACCTAGTAATTGTAACCAGAAAGCATTGCATCTCCACGGCTTGATTCCATTTCCAACTCTATCTGCCAGAGATAGCTCTAACACCATAGGAGAGTGGTCCGATAAAGATCTAGGCAAATAGTCTGATTTGTGCATATATTATTCGGGATCATATTATCATTAACTAGAGCCAAATCAATGCGGGAAAGGGATGCATATGTAAATGAGCAGCAGTAAAATTTGCGTTCAGTGGGATGACGTAATCTCCATATATCTGTAAGCCCCGTCTCTATCATGATCTTAAGAAGAGAGGATTGGCCCGGAGTATTATCTCTATCGAGCAACCGACATCTATCCAAGGCTCCATTAGGGACATTATTGTAATCCCCAACTAACAACCATGGAATATCCGCATATGGGGCTAAGAAATCCAAAATAAGGCGTAAAGGAATAATGGAGAATGGAGGGGGTACATAAAGCGCTACCAGGACCACTCTCCTACCATCTATTATACAGTACAAGCATACAAATCTCCCGTCCGGATCTACATAATCCTTTAGGGATTCAAATCTTATAGCCTTATGAACCAGTATACTGAACCCTCTGGAATGTGAGGAAGACACCGCATGAGCTGAGTAACCAACCCACGGTTTCTGTATTAATGGCAGCAATTGAGTAGTTAAATGCGTCTCCTGTAAACAGTATATAGCTGGATGAAATCGTGACATATAGTTAAAGAGACCGTGACGTTTAGACAGGGGCGGACACAGACAGCAGAGGGCCCTTGTGCAAGGAATGTGTTTGGGCCCCCCCCACCGCCCCCCCGCCGTTCCCAAACCAAATTCTCAACCTAACCTATGGTGTCCTAACATTACATACAGCAATACAAAACATACAGGGTAAGGCTACTTTCACACCTGCAGCACTACGCTCCGGCCACCTGATTTGGCAGAGAATGCAAGAAATTGGCCGGACACAGACTCAGTCATGCAGAGGTTTGTGTCCTGCTGATTCTCTGCATTTTTGCCAGATTGTGGCCGGATCTCTGCCTGACCCCATTATAGTTAATGGGGCCGGCGGGCATTCTGTCTGCATCCAGCAGTGCCAGAGCCGGTGAATTCCAGAAGGCTGTTCTCTGCTGGACCAGCCTGCCAGAATCACCAACTCAGATGTGAAAGTAGCCTAATACAGGTCCACATACCTCCTACATCCAGTGACGTCTTCTTAGATGTAGATGTTCTCTTTCCTCATCTTTTCCTTTCAGACCAGACTGCCATGATGATTTCTTCCAGCCATCTCTTCTCTCTGTGGAGTTTGACAAATAGACATCTTAGATTCCTACTTTTCTATCATTCTTCCACCTTCTTGAACTCCTCATCCTGCCACTCCCCAATACTGTGCCCGCTGTGCTCCCCAAAACTATACTGCAGAAACAGTCCCCTCAAATACTACCGCCTTCAGTAATTAAAATAACTGCACCCAGGAAAGTGTCCCTGACACTAAATTATAACCAAAATGTTCCCCAAAAATAACTGTGCTAAGCTGATAGTAATAGTCCCAACAATAGAAATAATTAGTGCCCCCGGCCAGCCAATGTCCCCATAGTGCCCTCATAATGTGCCAATGCCCCCTACTATGTACCCAAAAAACCCTCTTAGTGCCCCTATACAATGACCCCAATAGTGCTCCTCTCCCCCCCTTCTCCATAGTGCCCCCATGTCTGCCAGAATATAAGATAGGGCCCCCATAGTGATCCTCGCCCTCCATAGTGCCAGTATATATATAGGGCCCCCCATAGTCGTCCTCCTCCTCCAGAGTGCCCCCCATAATGCTCCCCCTCCATAGTGGCCCCCCATAGTGCTCCTCCTCCATAGTGGCCCCCCATAGTGCTCCTCCTCCATAGTGGCCCCCCCATAGTGCTCCTCCTCCATAGTGGCCCCCCATAGTGCTCCTCCTCCATAGTAGCCCCCCATAATGCTCCTCCTCCATAGTGGCCCCCCATAGTGCTCCTCCTCCATAGTGGCCCCCCATAGTGCTCCCCCCCCATAGTGCTCCCCCTCCATAGTGGCCCCCCATAGTGCTCCCCCTCCATAGTGGCCCCCCCTAGTGCTCCCCCTCCATAGTGGCCCCCCATAGTGCTCCTCCTCCATAGTAGCCCCCATAGTGTTCCTTCTCCATAGTGGCCCCCCATAGTGCTCCCCCTCCATAGTGCTCCCCCTCCATAGTGGCCCCCCATAGTGCTCCCCCTCCATAGTGCTCCTCCTCCATAGTGCTCCTCCTCCATAGTGGCCCCCCATAGTGCTCCTCCTCCATAGTAGCCCCCATAGTGTTCCTTCTCCACAGTGGCCCCCCATAGTGCTCCCCCTCCATAGTGGCCCCCCATAGTGCTCCCCCTCCATAGTGGCCCCCCATAGTGCTCCTCCTCCATAGTAGCCCCCATAGTGTTCCTTCTCCATAGTGGCCCCCCATAGTGCTCCTCCTCCATAGTGGCCCCCCATAGTGCTCCTCCTCCATAGTAGCCCCCATAGTTTTCCTTCTCCATAGTGGCCCCCCATAGTGCTCCTCCTCCATAGTGGCCCCCCATAGTGCTCCTCCTCCATAGTGGCCCCCCATAGTGCTCCTCCTCCTCCATAGTGGCCCCCATAGTGTTCCTTCTCCATTGTGCTCCCCCTCCAAAGTGGCCCCCATAGTGCCTCTCCTCCATAGTGCTCCTCCCCCATAGTGCCCCCACTGAGTGCCAACTTAAATAAAAAAAAATTAACAGTTATACTTACCTCCTTGCCTCTGTCAGCGACGCGATGCAGGCCTCTTCCGGCCTGTGTCCCGCGCTGTACGGCTCAGGCGGCGCGATGACGTCATCGCGCCGCCTGTGCCGGCCTCTGATAGGCTACAGGCCTAGTGCCTGCAGCCTATCAGAGGAACGGGGAAGGGACACGCCTCTCCCTCCCTTGCCCCGCATTATCCATCTGTATCGCCGTCCTAAGGACGGCGATACAGATGAATATAGAGATGAGCGCTTCCAAAATGGAAGCGCTCACATCTCTACCTGCCGCCGGGAAGAAAGGGCCCCCCTCCGGTCCCGGGCCCCGGTGCAGCCGAACCGGCTGCACCGCGGTATGTCCGCCCCTGCGTTTAGATGTATCGGCCATTCCCCTCACATTCCAGCTAAGCACCTTAATCATATGTGTCATAATGACAGTAACTGGTGCAGATAGTTATCCTCCCTGTTCTTATCAATAAGTTGACATTCAATTGATCATACATTACATTCGCATTAATGCAGAAGTGTACCCCCAACTACCCTCTTAAACATAGCAACTAAACAGAGTAGACTTTTACAAAAATCGTCCGGGCGAACCTGAAAAAACTTGCCCAACACAGTGTGCAACATAGCCTGGTACTGCGCCATTGTACTCACAGACCAGAGTCCACCATTAACGAACACAAGAAGCTCACGCTCCAGCATCAGATCTCGAAAAGGCACTGTTGCTGGCAGTGGTAAGATCCTCAAACCTCCTGCTCAATATGAACATGTCCCTTTGGATGAACTGAATCTGCCTCCTTTCTTCCTCGAATTTCACGCCTCAAGTGTCCCGATCCCTTGATCGCAGCTGACCCTCATTCAAGTCCAGCCATTGTAGAGCATTCTCCGGGTCTTCAAAGAACTGGAGGGTACCCATCGCCACAACTCTCAATTTCGCTGGAAATAACATTGAGTATGGAATCTGAAGTTTCTGTAGCCTTTTTTTGATATCTAAGAAGTGAGCCCTTTTCTTCTGAACATCCATGGAATAATCCGGGAAAAGGGATACTTTGACTCCATTGATACTTAAATCAGGATGGTCTCTTGCCTGTCGCAATATAGTATCCCTGTCACGATAGTGCAGAATTTTAGCAAGGATTGGACGAGGAGGCCTACCCGGAGGTAGCGGTCTGGAAGGCACTCTGTGCGCTCTTTCAATGGCGTATAAAGGCGACAGACCTTTATCTTGAAATTTCTGAGATAGCCATTTCTCAATATATTCTGTGGTGTTTACCCCTTCCTCTTTTTCAGGAACACCAATTATTCTGATATTGTTTCGTCTCGACCTATTCTCTAGGTCATCCGTTTTTGAAAATAAGGCAGCGATGTCACTTTTATGTGCTTTAGCAGCCACTCTCAAAGGTTTAGTGTCATCTTCAAGTTTAGAAACCCGCCTCTCCACTTCCGTAGTGCGCTCCGCAATTTTATGCAGATCATTTCTTATAATAGATAAATCTTCCCTCAAGCTGCCGACTTGCAGAGACAACGACTTAAGAGTAGTATTACAGCTTGCCATTGCTAGCATGACATCTTTCAGAGTCGGCTCCTTCTCAGAGGCCTTATGGCTTTCCTCCCTGCCACTTTCCCTTCTCTTAGACTTAGGGGACACTCGAGCTTCCTTCTCCCTAGCTTCATCATCGGACCTCTCACCTCCATCAGAAGAGAGCCTAGCGGTCATATCAGCCCCACTCCATTCTTTTCCTCCCTCCTGAGAGCGGGCATACTTGCTGAGCCGCGCTGCTATCCCGCGGCTCATCCTGTCTCGCGCGTCTTCTGCCTCTTCATCTCCGCCGCCATCTTGGAACTGTAGGTCCCGCTCCGGGCGGTTGTTGGATTTCCCCTTACGAGGCATGTGGCAGGTAAATGGATGGCCCTGCCCGACTCTCTGTCTCCTTCCTCACTGCTGTGAGCAGTTTTAGCGTGATTTTCAGTGTCTCCAAGGTATTTAATCGGATAAGTTGGCTGGAGCGCTGCACCACCTGCGTTCTACTCCATGCTGCGTCAGGCCACGCCCCCTATCCCCTCTCTTCTAATTGTAGCTGGGTCATGTGACCAACTCCCTTACCTCCAACTGACCCAGGACAGGAAGCCAGTCACTTCTCTATTCATTCCTATGAGACTAAAAGTGAGGCTCCCATAGGAATACATAGAGAAATAGACTTCCTGTCCACACATAAGATGATGTGTGAGTTGGTGGGTCTGATTGCTGCTCACATGACACAGGGAGATATAACTCACAAAGACAGCCATTGGTAAGAAAATGACATTCACTACAGATTACATCATGTACATTTCTAGCAGGACATGGAATAAAATTTTTTGCGGGAGTTCTTCTTTAAAGAATGTGGGAAGGTGCATGAGTAATAGGTTCTAGTTCACTGTTTCTCAGATAGCACATACTGTCAGGAGTTGAAGCCAGAAACTTCTGCATCCCACTCAGTAGCTCTTCTCACTTCTATTCTTGCCATAGCTTCACCCTTGGACTTTCTATTTCAGTCAGGACTTGCCACTTCCTCCTTGCCAAACTATTGTGCTTCCAGCCTCTAAGTCTAGCTACTGCTCCTGAACTTCCTACTACAGTACTATTGCCATCCGTCTGTTACTGAACTTGCGATTCATCTGGTACCGAGCTTGGATTGTTATCTGACTATGCTTCTGCCTCACACAACTATTGCCCATTTTAGAACTTGGCAACTGGGCTCCTAGCTTATTTTCCAGACCTTGGCGATTCCACATACTAAGACAGTAATCTTGTGAATACTATTACACATACTATGCCTGCCTTGACCTCTGCCAGTCCCTCACTATGGTTTTGCATGATCACTCGATGCTATTCACTGGTGTTTCTTGACCCCCATATGTCAGCCATTACTGGAACAGAGACTACACCACGAAGTAGTGGCAGGATGGTTGCCTTGGAGTGGAGTACAGTTCCCTGTGTAGGGGCTAAAGGGTCTGATTCTAAGGGGGGTCTGCACCTATTCCGCAAATTTGCGGAATAGGGGCGGGCCCATTCAGCTCTATGGGCTGAGCCGTGGCTCCGTGCCGCGGCTCAGCAAGAAAAGATAGAACATGTCCTATACTTGTCCGTACGCACGGACAAGTATAGGCATTTTTAATGGGGCCGCCCGGCGTGTGTTCCGAGCGCTGCGGAACAAACGCCGGGCGGCCCCGGTATTTTAACGGCCGCCGTATTTTAATACGGCCATCTGAACGGGGCCTTATGGTAATATTTTTTTATTGAGGGCCAAATCAATTTTGCCCTAATCAAAAGGGCTCCATTTGGCATGAATATTGGTATATGACACTCTGAGGTCTCCTAGGACTCCTTTTTTTTTTTCTTTCTTGTTTCTTCTCTCTCTCTCTCAATCCCCCTCTTACTGACAGCCGGATCCCTGCTGCATCCACCAGCATCGGTGATGACGCCAATGCTGGTGGATTAACCCCTCATATGCCGCGGTCAGCGCTGACCGCGGCATATGGGAGGTTTTTGCGCTCCTTCACCTCATCCATCGGGTCCGATGCCATTCCTTGGAGCTGGCAGCTCAGCCCAGCCTCATAGGCCTCCGTAGCTATCAGTGTGTAACGCTGATAGACAATGCAGTACAATACAGATGTATTGTGCTGCATTGAAACAGGGATCAGACCCTGTAATGTTGAAGTCCCATGGTGGGACATAAATAAAAAAGTTTTAAAAAAGTAAAATAAAAGTGTTTTTAACAATAAAAAAATAAAGTTTCAATTAAAAAAAGCCCCCTTTCCCATAAAAAGTGACATATAAAATTGTAAAAAATAGAAAAAAATAAAAAAACAGACATATTAGGTATCGTCGCATGCGTAAAAACCTGCTGTATAAAAATATCACAAAATAAATAAAAAGTGTGCAAAAAAAAGCCATTTTCTGTCACCTTTCATCTCAAAAAGTGTAATACCAAGCGATAAAAAAGTCATATCTACTCAAAAATAATACCAATCGAACCGATATCTTATACCACAAAAAATTAGACCCTACCTAAGACAATCGGCTAAAAAATAAAAATCATATGGCTCAAAGAATATGGAGACATAAAAACATCATTTTTTGTTTTAAAAAATGATTTTATTGTTTAAAACCAAAATATATTTTTAAAAACAGACATATTAGGTATTGCCGCATCTGTAACATCCTGCTCTATAAAAATATCACATAAGCTAACCTGTCCAGTGAACACTGTAAAAAAACTAAAATAAAAACAGAGCCAAAACAGCCATATTTTTATCACCTTACATAACAAAAAGTGTAATAATGGAGAGGGGAAATTAAAAAACAAAATGATGGAGTTTAAGAGCAAGTAATAATGAAACCGAAACCGTGAAAACAACTAAGAAGAACCAGTGAGTGAAATAGTGATACAAGGGAGTGAAAGGCATAATGAAAAAATGCGGGAACACAAATTGATGAAATCTAGCCGGCCGCGAAGTGCAGTCCAAGTAACCAAACAATGAGTCAAAAAATAGTAAATTACAGGACATATTATTTCTTTTTAAGTAAGAAGTGGAAAAGAAAAGAAAAATTACCCTGAGCAAAAAGAGCCAGAAATGTGAGAAAATATGTGCAAAGAACAACAAAAAGAGACCTACTAAATGAAAAAACATGGACAGACCAATTAAATAAATATATTTTTGTTTTATTTGATATGGTAAAAAATGGCAAGACAAATAAAGAGCAGAGACATCTGTGAAAACTGTGTGTGCAGAAAAGGATCCAATTAATACACATAAATAGGTAACAAGAAAAGTCCAGGACAAATCCAAGTGAGAGACCCAATGAGGGGAACTGAAATACAAATTAATATTTTTAATACGACCATTTCAATACAAAGAGTAAATAATTCAATCAAAACCACAAACAAAAACACATAATAGGGCTAGAATGCAGTTTTGGCCCTCAACATGTCACATGGCCAAAGATTGCAGGAACATGCTACATTACCACCAGTGAAAGTAAATAGGTTTGCATTGCAACCCACAAGTTGCCATGACCTGACAGTTGCGAGAAATCTCAAAATGTTGGATTTCCTGGAACTATCAGGACACTCCAGCTTTTGAGTGCAATAAAAAATTTTGTGAGTGCAAAAATTAAGAAATGCTCATATACTGGTTATTCCAGGAATAATACAAAAATAGTGCTACCCGCTGTTTCTGTTGAGCAGCCTTCCTTTATTCACATCAGTAAATTAATCAAAGTAGACACACGTCTTGCCTTTCTCAGCACAGAGTTCCCTGTTGTGGTGAGCCGGCTGCTTCTGAAGCTGTACTGTCTTCTCTGTGTCAGCAGAATCACAGAGAGAGAGTTACAGTAATTGCTGAGGTGGACACAGAAAGACTGCTCAATAAAAACATTATTCTAACATTATTCCTGGAATATCTGGGAATATTCTTTTTTTTTTTTTTTTTTTTTTTTTTACCAAATCTCTTTTTATTTAGATTTTCAACAAGAAACAGACCAAAAATATCCATACATTCCTTGTACATGACAGTAAATGGTTCCAATGATGTACATTACATCAGATAGTAGGACAAGCTAAACAGTCATTTGCTGGATGTACATTATTATGAAGTAATTTTGTAAATCTGACATGTCACTTCATGTGGTAATAACTTTGGAACGCTTTTACTTATCCAAGCCATTCATAGATTGTTTTCTTGTGACACATTGTACTTTGTGTTAATGGTAAATTTGAGTCAATATATTTTACCTTTATTTATAAAAAATCCAAAATTTACTGAAAATTTTGAAAAAAATCACAATTTTTTAAATATTAATTTCTCTGCTTTTAAGTTGCATAGGGATATCTAATAACATTGTTATTAATGAACATTCACCATATGACCACTTTATGCTGGCATAATTTTGGAAATGTAATTTTATTTTTTGAGGACGTTAGAAGGCTTCAAATTTTAGATGTAATTTTTAAGATTTTCATGAAAATTTCCAATAGTTAATTTTAAAGGACCTTTGCAGTTCCAAAGTGACTTTGAGGGGCTTAAATAATAGAAACCTCCCATAAATGAACATATTTTAGAAACTACAGCCCTCAATGTAATCCAAACTGATTTTTACAAAGTTTGTTAACCCTTTAGATTTCCCACAAGAATTAAAACAGAAGAAAGGTGAAATCAAACCTGAATATTTATTTTCCTGATTCTGAAGTTTGCAGAAACACCCCATATGTGGTTGTAAACTGCTCTGTGACCGGCAGTAATGAGAGGGAGATAGTACAAGCATTTGTGATGGCTTTGACAGCTTGTCAGAGTGATCAAAAGCCTGGAGGCCAGGAAAAAAGGTCTCAGGTTAAAGCTCCATGTTCTTGGCTGTCAGGAGGCAGCTGAGTCATGGAGCTTCTATGTACAGGTGCTGCACACAGGGGGCAAAGCTCAAGGACGTTTTAAAACGTCCATTCAGAGATAGAGATCCACTACCAGGATGTTTATAGTCAATGGGCAGACTGGAAGTGGTTAATATATGGCGTGTCGTGCCCACTATTAATGCATAGTAGACCATGCTAACATATATGAGCACATAATACATAGGTAGCATATAGGAATATATGGAAATATAAACACATAGAAATATATAAGAACACTTGTAAAAGAAAAAACATACGCCAAGCCAGCATCAAGTTAATAGATTGGAGTAAGTCATATCCATTAGGAAAATTGTAATATAAATTAAGTAAGTTGTATAATTGAAGAGTGATGAAGTGGTGAAAATTAGATAGTTTTAGCATATTGCATCCAGGGATTCCAGAGACGTTCAAAAGCACTATGTCTCTGTGCCTGCCAACAGGTCACTTCCTCCATATGGCAAATTTGATGCACTTTTTGCAACCACTGCTGTTCAGTAGGTGGTGTTTGTTGAAGCCATACCAGTGGAATCAAGCACTTGGTAGCCACAATGTGATGTGTTGTCAAAGAACGGTTCGAGGGGCGGTATTTTTGAGAAGGTTGTGCAAACAATACCAGTCCTGGTGTTAACATGAAGTCTGGGGAGCCCAAGGCTCTGATATGTTTTTGTATCAGTTTCCAAAAAGGAGTGACTACTGGACATTGCCATAAGATGTGACTGAGAGTGCCCGTATGTGAATTGCATCTCTAACATAGCGTGGAGTCTGATAGGCCCTGATTGAACAGAAAATCTGGAGTTTTATACCACCTGGATAACAATTTATAGTGGTTTTCTTGTATTTTAATACATTGTGAAAAACCATGGGAATGGGTCAGAATAAACTTTTGCTCTGAGTCTGAAAGTGTTATGCCTAGTTCTTTTTCCCAGGATAGTATAAAAGTAGGTGCTATAGTAGAAGAGGACGATAGGAGATTTGAATAAAGTGAGAATCAGTTGCTCAAACCATGACAACTGTCTACTGGTTGAGTGTGTAGCTATGACCGTTGAGCATATCTTCTTAAAATGTTCATATTACAGGAAATTAACATTAGTGTTTGGTATAAGTGCCTTTAAGTCATCCATATTATGGACGACTGCATCGCATCATTGTCACTATGAACTATACATGGTATTAACCCCTTAAGGCCGAAGCTACTTTTACACTTAATGCCGAAGCCACATTTTTAAAATCTGCCATGTGTCACTTTATCAATTCATAACTTTGGGATTCTTTCACCGATTCGACTGATTCCAAGATTGTTTTTTCGTGACACATTGTACTCCACGACAGTGGTAAATTTGAGTCAATATAAATCACCTTTATTTATAAAAAAAATCCTAAATTTACAGAAAATTTGGAAAAATTTGTAATTTTCAAACTTTGAATTTCTCTGCTATTAAGGCAGATAGTGATCCCTCACAAAATAGTTATTACTTTACATGTCCCATATGTCTACTTTATGTTGCCATCATTTTGTAGATGTAATTTTACTTTTTGGGGATGTTAGAAGGCTTAGAATTTTAGAAGCAATTCTTTAAATTTTTTAGAAATTCTCCAAAACCATTTTTTTAAGCACCAGTTCAGTTCTGAAGTCACTTTGTGGGGCTAACATAATAGAAACCACCATAAATGACCCCATTTTAGAAACTACACCCCTCAAGGTTTTCAAAACTAATTTTACAAACTGTGTTAACCCTTTATGTATTCCACAAGAATTAAAGGAAAATGGAGATGACATTTCAAAATTTCCCTTTTTTTGCAGATTTTCCATTTTAATCCATTTTTTCCTGTAACAAATCAAGGGATAATAGCAAAAAAAACCTCAAAAATTATTACCCTGATTCTGCGATTTACAGAAACACCCCGCATGTGATTGTAAACTACTGTATGGGCGCATGGCCAAGCGCAGAAGGAAAGGTGCGCCAGATGGCGAATTTTGCTGGACTGGTTTTGAGACACCATGTCCCATTTGAAGCCCCCCCGATGCTCCCTACAGTAGAAACAACCAAAAAGTGCCCATATTTTGGAAACTAAGGGATAAGGTGACAGTGTTATTGATACTATTTTGGGGTACATATGATTTTTGATCACTTTATATGACACTTTTTGTTAGGCAAGGTAAACAAAAATGGCTGTTCTGGCTCAGTTTTTATTTTTATTTTTTTACTGTGTTCACCTGAGGGGTTAACTAATGTGATATTTTTGTAGAGCAGGTTGTTACGAACGTGGCAATACCTAACATGTATAGTTTTTTTTATTTATTTAAGTTTTACACTATTATTTTTGAAACAAAAAAAAATCATTTTTTAGTGTCTCCATTGTGAGAGCTGTAGTTGTTTTTATTTTTTGGGCAATTGTCTCAGGTAAGGGCTCATTTTTTGCGGGAAGAGGTGACGGTTAGATTGGTACTATTTTGAGGGGTATATGCCTTTTTGATCGCTTGGTATTACACTTTTTGTGATGTAAAGTGACAAAAAATGGCTTTTTTGACCCTGTTTTTATTTTTATTTTTTTACTGTGTTCACTTGAGGGGTTAACTCATGTGATATTTTTGTAGAGCAGGTTGTTACGGACGTGGCGATACCTAACATGTATAGTTTTTTTTAATTTATTTAAGTTTTACACAATAATTTCATTTTTGAAACAAAAAAAATCATGTTTTAGTCTCTCCATTGTCTGAGAGCTGTAGCTTTTTTATTTTTTGGGCAATTGTCTCAGGTAGGGGCTCATTTTTTGCGGGAAGAGGTGACGGTTAGATTGGTACTATTTTGAGGGGCATACGCCTTTTTGATCGCTTGCTATTACACTTTTTGTGATGTAAAGTGACAAAAATAGCTTTTTTGACCCTGTTTTTATTTTTATTTTTTTACGGTGTTCACCTGAGGGGTCGGGACATGTGATATTTTTGTAGAGCAGGTTGTTACGAACGTGGCGATACCTAACATGCTTGGGGTATTTTTTATCTTTTTTTACTAATTTCAAATTTGAGTTTTGGGGGGAAAATGGGATTTTTTTTAAACTTTTTTTTATTTTATTTTTTTACACTTTTTTTTTACACTTTCTTAGACTCAGACCCACTTGGTTCTTGAAGATCCAGTGGGTTTGATTGTTCTATAATACACTACAGTACACTGTATAGTGTACTGCAGTGTATTTTCACTCTTGCTAAGTCTTGTCAGGCTCCTGCCTTTAGCAGGAGCCTGATGAGGCTTAGCTTACACCATGGCAACCCAGACGCTTCTGAAAGCGTCTGGTTGCCATGGCAACCATCGGGACGCTGCCACAGCAGAGCAGCGTCCCGATGGAAGGGAGAGGGAGCTTCCTCCCTCTCATCTGGCCACACCATCGGCGCTGCCAGCGCACCGCAGCACCCGATGGGAGAGGGAGGGAGCTCCCTCCCTGTTAACCCCTTCCATACAGCGGTCCCTACGGACCGCGGCATGGAGGGGGTTAAACTGCTGACATCGTGCCAGCACGATGTCACAGTTTCAAGCAGAGTATCAGCTGTATGCTGATACTCTGCTTGTAAACGCTCGGCCATCCTGAAAAATCATTGCGGGCAGCACTCCCGCCGCAGCCGCCGCTCGCCCGCTCGCTATATCCCCCCCCCACCCAATCGGCCATCAGAGAAAACAGTGGGGTGGGGGGGCATATATATTTAATACATTGTTAAATTTATGGATTTTTTTTATTTGACAGTTTTATTCAGTTACGATCGCTGCGATTGGCTAGTCTGAACAGACTAGCCAATCACAGCGATCGCTAGCCCGGGACCGCCCCCATTGGTCCCGGGCTGGTTAGCTGAGACCCCTGGCTGTAAGTAACAGCCGGGGTCTCAGCACTGTCACCATGTCATCAGACATGGTGACAGTTTAATGCCATGACGGCTTATCCCGTCATGGGGCGGCAAGCGGCTCCTGCCCATGACGGGATAAGCCGTCATTCGGCGTTAAGGGGTTAAACTAGCTGGAGATAAGGGAGAAATGTCACTGAAAAGCGTGCCTCAGTTCCGTAGGGAGCGCCACACAGATATTGTGCCATTGGCTAATGTATTAGATGGTGTCTGAACATCTACCCCTGCAGGAGACCACATAATTTTCAAGTAGTTTACACCTAGTACCACAAGGTCAAAATTCGTATACAAGCCAGAGGGAGGAGTTGTGGCTGTGTCAAGCCATCTTTGTAAGTGAATGGCTGTATAGTATTGTTTTACATCAGGTAAGCCAAATCCTCCTCGACTCTTCCTTCGTCACAGTATTTGATATGACCGACTGGGTTTGGTTCCTTTCCACAAGAAAAAAGAAAATTGTTTCTTGATTGTAGTGAAAAAGGAACCAGGGTGGTGCATGGGGATTGTTTGCATGTGATAGAGGATCAGAGGTAAGATATATGTTTGTAATACCTATACCTATCCATGATAGGTACGGAAAATTGTAATCCTTGAGAAGGCGAGATATTTTGAGCAGCAGAGGTTGGAAGTTGGAGGAGTATAGCTCTGCTAGTTTACTAGGTATTTTTACCCCTAGGTAACTTATCGATTCTTCTGACCAATGAAAAGGAGAGGAGGCACGTAACAGGGCCGCCTGGGATTCAGAGAGGGATATGTTTATGAGGTCTGATTTAGAGTAATTTACTTTGAAGTTGGAGATGGATCCATACTGATGAAAAAGCTCTAATAATCGAGGAAGTGCAGTGAGGGGGTTAGCAATTAATAACAATAAGTCATCCGCAAAAGCAGAGATAAGGTGGGTATAAGAGTTTATGGTGAAACCTTGAATGATGTCATCATTCCTGAGTTTTTGCAAGAGCACTTCCATCGACAATATAAACAGAGTGGGAGATAGGAGGCAACCTTACCTAGTTCCATTTGTGATGATAAAACATCGGTGAAAGTGTGCCATTAACTTTAACACGGGCAGTCGGGACAGTATATAATGTAAAAATTGCTTCTATAAATTGAGGGGGGAAATTAAATTGATTTAAAGTGTGGCGCATGAAGTCCCAGGCGACCCTGTCAAAAGCCTTTTCGGCGTCGGTGCTAACTAACACCAGTGGAGACTTATAACTATGAGCTAGGGTGATGGAATTTATGAGACAGAACACATTTGTCCTGCCCTCCCTACCTTTTACAAAGCCCATTTGATCTGGTTTCACTAGATTGGAAAGTAGTTTAGTAAGCGTTTAGCTAGTAGTTTGGCCCATATTTTGACGTCAATATTCAATAATGATATAGGGCGATAACTTGAGCACAAACTCGGATCTTTCCCTTCTTTAGGCAGTATTGTAATGTGCGCTTTAAGCGCCTGTTGTGGGAATTTTCCACCTGAAAGGAGATGGTTACATAGCTGAGTAAGACGAGGAAGTAGAATGGTCTGGAATTTTTTATAGTACAGTAATGTGAATCCATCCAGTCCAGGACTTTTGCCAGAGGGAAACGATAACATGGTGTCTTTAACTTCTTGTATCGTGATCGGTTGTTCTATGGTCTGTCTATCTGAATCTGAAAGTGTGGGAAGGCTCAGATCTTTAAAAAAGGAGGAGATCATGGACTCTCTATTTCATGCGAGAGGGGCGGGATTGGAATGTTCTATATTATATAGGGAAGAGTAATAATCTCTAAATGCAGCTGCTATGTCCGAGGTGCGAGATACCTTAATTCCTGCCTGAGTGGTGATATTTGAAAGGAAGGATTTTTCCTTCCGTTTCTTTATTAGGGCAGACATTAATTTGCCTCCTTTATCGCCATGGGCATATCATTTTTGCTGATAGTACAATATATTTTTTGGTAGCTTTTTATTTAGTAGCAGTTTCAATTGTTCACGCAGCCTAGACAATTCAGCTTGAATAGGGGGAGCGGGAGATCGTTTATGCGACCTCTCATCCTAATTTGATGGAGTAAGTCCAAGATCTCCTTTTCCCTTTGTTTTTTAACCCGTGAGTCAAGGACTATGAAAAGGCCCCTCATATACGATTTATGTTTTTCCCACACTATGGATTCAGAGACCTCTGCTGTTGTATTTGAATCAAAGAACTGGAGCTGGTGACTAAGGTGATCAACATATTTTTTGTTATCTAAAAGGGTCTCGTTGAGACGCCATGTCCAATCCCTCTTTGGCAATTCTGCAACAGATAAGCAAATGAATACTGGTGAGTGATCAGAAAAGGTAGATGGACCAATATCTGTTTTTTTAAGAGCCGGGAGGATGTTATCATCTACAAAAATATAGTCCAATCTCTGGTGAGATTGGTGAGGTGTTGAAAAGAATGTGTAGTCTAGATCAGTCAGGTGCATTGAACGCCATGTATCTGATAAACCTAGCAATTGTGTAGTAGTAGAATAGGAGAAGGAGAACATCCTGAGCCGAGACACATCTTGTCCAATCCTCATATAATAAAGAAAGGAAAAGGAAAATTAACCCATCAGTTGCCTACAGCGAGAAATGGGAAATCTGTTGCTTATAGAAAATAGAAGCATTTAGCGACAGTGATAAGTATCACCTGAAGTAGATATCAGATATGGTATTATAACCTTGAGGTACTTGGCATAATAAGGTATCTACATAAGCAGACAGTGAGAGATTTCTAGAGAATCATGTTAGAGCAAGCAAGCGAGCAAAGAGTATAGGTAGGGAGATTGATATAGAGAAAGAAAGAGAAGGTAAAGAATGTAAAAATATTAGTCCAGTAGTAATAGGAAAACTGAGGTACCATGACCTGAAAAATATAGGAATACAAAAGCCGTCGTGTAAGGCTTGTTAGTGAGCAAAAACAAGGATATTAAGGACTTTTCATCTTTCAAGTCCCTTGATCCTTTGAAGTTCTGTCCTCGATGTCGGGCCGCCCGTCCACGAGATACCACCGACCAGGGCTCTATGTGAGGAAGGTCTGGTAGAGTCACATCTGATGAGATGGGCATCCATGATGGTATTGCCATCGGCGAAATTCCCAGTCGGTCCCAAACCTCCGAGAGATCATCAGGCGTGTGGATGACAATGCGGCGGCCATCTTTGTGAATTGCTAAGCCAAAAGGATACAGCCATGTATATGGCAAGTGCAGTTCTCTCAACTTCTGCAGAAATGGTCTCAGAATACGCCTCTTTGCTAGCGTATTTGGGGACACGTCTTGATATAGTTGAATGTGGTGATTTTCATAAAGTAAGGTAGGTTTATCTCTGCAAGCTTTTAAAATGGCTGCAGTGTCCACAAAGCTGAGGAGACCACAAACAACATCCCTGGCTGGCTCACCTTCTTTGGGTGATGGTCGTAATGCTCTATGTACTCATTCTATGATGATCTTCACTGCTCTTTCTGCTCCCAGTATGGAGGCAAATATTTGCTGCGTCTCATCTGTTAGTACTTCGCTGAGGATAGGTCATCAATATATATAACTCGGAAAACCCCTTTAAGTAACCATTAGAAAAAGGTTCTTGATCTCCCACCAGTGGGGCCAGACTTTCTGCATTTGAGTCCGATTCGCCGTCTGCATCAGTGGCGGGAAACTGCGACATCTTCGGCGCGCACTTCAGGCTGGGTGCTGGTCTCTTCCATTTCAGCCTGTTGTTTGGCAGCTCCCGGTGTCACAGCAGGATCCTTGTGCTTGTCTTTCCCTATCTTGACCATTTTGGGTAAGCTGTGGGCGCTTCTGAAGAGGATTGGCACAGTGTCTGTGTGGAGCTGCTAACTCACGCAGCCATCACACTCCGTGGTCAGGCTCCGCCCCCGGAATATTCTGTTTAATAAGTGTAAATGCAAATAAATGTATATGATACTGTGCTGGATTTAACTATAAACACATTTTTTTTTATGCGAAAACCCTTTTAAATGATACAATACTGTGCAAAAGTTTTAGGCATATTTCTGAAAAGTAAAAATGCTTTGAAAAATAGAAGTGTTAATATTTTAAATTTATTCTGTAGCGGGGAAACAACCCCAAACATAAAGCCTATGTAATTAAGAACTATCTTCAGTGCAAAGAACAAAGAGACCTGGAAGTGATGATATGGCACCACAGAGCCCTGATCTCAATATCAGTGAGTCTGTCTGGCATTACATGAGGAGAAAGAAGTATTTGAGCAAGCCTACATCCACAGAAGTTATGTGGTAAGTTCCCCCAAGATGTTTGAAACAACCTCCCTGCCAAGTTCCTTCAAAAACTGTGTGCAAGTGTACCAAGAAGAATTGATGCTGTTGTGAAGGAACAGAGTGGTCACACCAAATGTTAATCTGATTTAGATTTCTATTGTTCATTCACTTTTTATTTTGTTAATTAATAAAATAAACTACAAACTCAAAAAAAGTTGGGATGCTGTGTAAAATATATATATATATATGTGTATATATATATATATATAACAATGCAATGATTTGATAATCTCAAAGACCCATATTTTATTCACAATAGTTCATAGGACACATATCAGATGTTGATAGTGAGACATTTTACCATTTAATGAAAAACAAATTAACTCATTTCGGACTTCAACACATCTCAAAAAAGTTGGTACAGGGGAAACAAAAGGCTGGAAAAGTAAGTGGTATTAATAAAAAAACATCTGGAGGAGTAATTTGCAACTAAGTCACATGACTGTGTATAAAAAGAGCATGTTGTGGATGGGTAGACGTCCACCAAACTGCAAAAAAACTGCATCTAAAAATTGTGGAACAATTTCAGAAAAATGTTCCTCAACATAAAAATGCAAAGACGTTGAATACTTCACCATCTACAGTACATAATATCATCAAAGGATTCAGAGAATCTGGAGAAGTCCATGTGTGCAAAGGACAAGGCTCCCAGATGGCACTGCTTTGAAAGCAGGTAGTGATGAGCGAAGCAAACTTCGGATCCTACATCCGAAGTTGCTTCGTTCTAAACTTCGTTTGAATACTGTACGGAGACTTCGGTAAGTTGAAATGAGCTATCACCAAAGCGGTGAATAACTTTGGCCAGGAGCGGATTGGCCTTTAGACCTCACAGGGAAAATTCCCCGTGGGCCGTTGCCCATAGTGCCACCTGAACCCTCCTCATGGCCGGGCAGTGGAAGTTTTTTGGGATGTATTTTGTGCTGTATTTTGTGCAGTATTTTGTGATGAACTGTGGTATTTTGCTCTGTTGGGGTGGTATAATGTGCCACAATATGGTATAGCTGGCCCTGCCTACTTGTGCTGGCTCTACCTTCTATCAATTTGAACCTGTCTACAAAATAGGGCAACTTTTAGTATTTTTCCAGGGCCACTTTAAGTTCCCAGTCTGCCCGGACTTTGGCATTCAATTTTTAAAATCGAAAACCATTTTAAAATAGGAATCAGAAGTCGGCTTTGGTACCGACTGGTACCTTGGCTTCAGAAACCAGCTTTAAAATGGTTTTCAAGTTGAAAAATCAAATCCTGAAGTTATTCACCTTACTCTCACGGGACTTTGGTAATAACGAATTTCATTTGCTGGAGCGAATACATTTTCATGCTACATGCAAAGAAGCCATATGTCATCACGATCCAGAAATTTCACTGTCTTCCCTGAGCCAAAGCTAATTTAAAATGGAAGTCAGAATGGAAAACTGTTCTGCGGTCAAATGAATCACAATTTGAAATTCTTTTTGGAAACGACAGACGCCGTGTTGTGTAGACTGAAGAGAAGAGGGACTTTTTATCAGCTTGTTATCAGCACACAGTACAAAAGCCTGCATCTCTGATGTTATGAGGTTGCATTAGCGCCTATGGCGTGGGCAGCTTATACATCGGGAAAGGCGCTATCAGTGTTAAACAGTATACTGTATAGAGGCTTTAGAACAACATATGTTCCCATCCAGACAGGGATGTCTCTTTCAGGGAAGGCCTTGTATATTTCAGAAAGACAATGAGGGGTGTTATGGGAACTTAAAGTGGCCCTGAAAAAAGTGGCCCCAAGTTGTAGGTGGGTCCAAATTGACAGAAGGCAGGGCTAACATAAGTAGGCGGACCAGCACCAAATACACATTGCAGTACAAAATACTGCTGCATTCTACAGCTCTTTCACTGTCCTGTGGATGGCAATACAGTTGAGGAGGGTACTTTCTTCTGCCAGCCAGGTGCATAAGTACCAGATGCTCCTAGCATTGATTAATGGTGAGAGCATCAGATCACTATATACCTTGGACAGCCCCCTAGGCATCGAAAGACTGAGAAATTTCCCTGTAGGGTGTATGGCCAGTTTACCCTGAAGTCAATGCTAAACCACATACCGTATTTTCCGGCGTATAAGACGACTTTTTAACCCCTAAAAATACTGGCAGAAATTGGGGGTCGTCTTATACGCCGGTAGTCGTCTTATACGCCGGGCTACACCGCAGAGCGCTGTGTGCCCTCCAGTGTGCGCTGCGGTGTATAAGCGCGTCCATTATGATGTCCCCTAGCCTGCACGTACCCCACCATACAGCCGAGAGAAGCCGGTCTGTGCAGCCACGCCATCCTGTGTCCCTGTAGCGAACGGAGCGTTCCTGTGGCCCGCCCTTCTCTCCTTCTCTGCCTCTCAGATCTCGCGCGGGGAGCAGCACAGGTGCGCATGTGCGAGATCCATGTGAGAGGCAGAGATCTCGCCTGCGCTGGGTCCTGCCGTCGGCTTCCTCCTCCAGTACGCGCATCCCATTCACTTTTATGGGAAGCGCAATCCGGATTCTGAGGGCGGATCCCGTGTCCCATGAAAGTCAATGGGACGCACATACCCAGTACCCTGCAGTACCTACAAGGACGTGCCAGGGGGGTGCTCAAGGGGGAGGGGGGATATGAAATAAATCCATGAATGGCCATATCATAATGCATGTTACAGGCAGAGGGTGCATTGTTACAAGCAGAGGGTGCGCTACTGCTATAAAGCGCTCCCTCATGTCACAGGGGGGTGCATTGTTACAGGCAGAGGGTGCGCTACTGCTATAAAGCGCTCCTTCATGACAGAGGGGGGGTGCAATGTTGAGAGGCAGAGGAATGTGCTACTGCTATAAAGCGCTCCTGCTGAGACAGGGAGGGCTTATACTGTACGATAATTATAATGTACAGTATAAGGCTGTGATGGCTAACCTGGGACACTCAAACTGTTGCAGAACTACAATTCCCATCATGCCTAGACAGCCAAAGGTTGCAACAGCTGGAGTGTCGCAGGTTACCGTAAGTGACAGTTTTGCTACCTGCATGTCATACGCATTTTAAATAAAATTACCATATTGAAATCAAATCTGACTTTTTTTTTGGAGGAGGGGTAGTCTTATACGATGAGTATATTCCAAATTCTATATTTTTAGGGCAAAAGTTGTGGGTCGTCTTATACGCCGGGTCGTCTTATACGCCGGAAAATACGGTACTACATCCATCACAACTGCATGGCTTTCCAGAAGAAGAGTCCTGGTCCTGAACTGGCCTGCCTACAGTCCAGACTAGAGATGAGCGAGCATTAAAATGCTCGGGTGCTCGTTAGTCGAGTCGAACTTTTCCCGATGCTCGGGTGCTCGTTTCGAATAGCGAACCCCATTGAAGTCAATGGGAGACTCGAGCATTTTTGCAGGGGACCAAGGCTCTGCCTAGGGAAGGCTGGGTGAAAACCTGGAAACCTCAGAAAATGATGGAAACACCACGGAAATGGACAGGAAACTGCAGGGGCAGCATGTATGGATGCCTCTGAGGCTGCCTAATCCCACCATTACCCCAAATTCTCAGGCAACAGCCTGGTGGTTACCCTCATGGCAATTGTGCTCACCCAGACCAAGAAAGGCGAGGCACATGCCCATCACATGTTAGGGAAGCACCCAACTAGGTGCAACGAAGGTCCATCACCGCCTGCAGGTGACACCACTGCTCATGCACTGCTGTGCTATCCCCCGCCCCACGACGCAGGCATTAGCCTGACACATCATGGTGACAGCGTAGTGACACCAACAAGTGACCAAGTTAGATTGAGGTAGCAGTCAAATGTCTGTAGGCGAGCCTCCCAAAAATTTGTTTTGCAGTGTCCGAAGTTGACCCTCCTAAAAAATTGTTTAGGAGTGTCTGTAGTTGACCCTTCTGTAAAATATTTTATTTGTTTTCCCTGTTATTAGTTAATGTACAGCCCATGGCTGGCATGGTGGGAATATATAGGTTTTGCGTCACAGACGGTCCACTGCACCGTTACATTTTCTTCATCATTGCCAATTACTTTTTCACCAACTGTTGTCTGGCAATGATAAAGGGTAAGGTGAATCCACTGCGGAAGAAAAGTGTCATCCTCCTACAATTCTACACTTGCTCTCAATTGAAAAGGGGATGTTCTCGCCGTGGCCTTCCTCATAGTGGCCGCTTCTGCGGACGACAGAGGTGGTGCACCTACTGACAGCCTGACCAAACACGATGGCAGACGGGGAGACACTCCCTCATGTAAAATTGTTTTGGAGTGTCTGCGGTTGACCCTCCTGTAAAATTATTATTTTTTTCCCCTGTTATTAGTTAATGTACAACCCATGGCTGGCACGGTGGGAATATATAGGGAAGCACCCAACTAGGTGCAACGAAGGTCCATCACCCATGCCCATGCTGGCACTGCTCTCCTATCCCCAGCCACACGATGCAGGCATAAGCCTGACACAGCATGGCGGTGACACCAACAAGTGACCAAGTTACATGAGGTAGCAGGTGAGCCACCCAAAAATTTAGCCAGACGCAGCATGGCGGTGACAACAGAGTGACCGAGTTAGACTGAGGTAGCAGGAGGTGAAGCATCCTCCAAGTGGGCAGTACATGAGCGGCCCCAGGGTCAGACTCGGTCAGAGTATGTGAAATGTTCAGGGCGGCCGAACGCCGGGCTCGACGGCGGACCTGTTTCGGGTTATCGATTGTCGAAATGTTGGCTTACATCAAGTTTAGTATCTGTTCTTATCAGTTGCTGTGGCTGTTGGTGGTAAAATGGTGAGCATAGCTGCTTCCCAAGCAGTTGACCCGGGTTCGATTCCCGTCTATCGCAGGAGGCAATTAAAAGAAGAACCAAGAAAAAATCTGTCCAATATCTAATACGTCCCCTACCCGGGTAAATTGTTTGGAGAGAGAGGGCCTGTAGGTGGGGGGCAGGATGGGGGGAAGGAGGTTGAGCTGGAAGAGCCAGAGGAGTGCCCCCTTGGCTAGCGTGTGTGGTGATGACAACAGCCGGATGGAGTTCGAATGACGACGCAGGACCCCAACTTAAAAATTTAGCATCAACCGGTACAGTCGTAAATTATGAGCTTGATCTATGTATTCTTCTCAGTTTAATACCGTATATGGCAGCTATCCGGAAAAATAGTTTGGAGAGAGAGAAAGATAGGAAAAAGACGTAAATTGTTTGGAGTGAGGGCCTGTAGGTGGGGGGCAGGCTGGGGGGAAGGAGGTTGAGCTAGAAGAGCCAGAGGAGTGCCCCCTTGGCTAGCGTGTGTGGTGGTGACAACAGCCGGATGGAGTTCGAATGACTACGCAGGACCCCTACTTAAAAATTTAGCATCAACCGGTACAGTCGTAAATTATGAGCTTGATCTATGTATTCTTCTCAGTTTAATACCGTATATGGCAGCTATCCGGAAAAATAGTTTGGAGAGAGAGAAAGATAGAAAAAAGGCTTAAATTGTTTGGAGAGAGGGCCTGTAGGTGGACCTCCGGAAAAATTGTTTGGAGAGAGGGCCTGTAGGTGGACCTCCGGAAAAATTGTTTGGAGAGAGGGCCTGTAGGTGGACCTCCGGAAAAATTGTTTGGAGAGAGGGCCTGTAGGTGGACCTCCGGAAAAATTGTTTGGAGAGAGGGCCTGTAGGTGGACCTCTGGAAAAATTGTTAGAAGAGAGGGCCTGTAGGGGGCCCTCTTGAAAAATTGTGGTAAAAGAGTGCCAGTTGGACCTCTAAAAAATGGCGTTTTTTTGGTCAGCGTTAGGCAAACATGACATGGAGGAGGAGGAGGAGTAGAGAAGAGGAATCGGATACATAAGTAATGTAAATCTTTAGCTGCTTTCCCCCGGAGGAGATTTGAATTCCGGTGAAATCCAGGCTTTGTTCATTTTAATAAGCGTCAGCCTGTCAGCGCTGTCAGTTGACAGGCGTGTACGCTTATCGGTGATGACGCCACCAGCTGCACTGAATACCCGCTCTGACAGCACGCTAGCGGCAGGGCAGGCCAGCACCTCCAAGGCGTACAGCGCCAGTTCAGGCCACGTGTCCAGCTTTGAAACCCAGTAGTTGTATGGAGCAGAGTGATCGATACGGACATTGGTATGGTCAGCTAGGTACTCCCTCACCATCTTTCTGTACAGATCCCCCCTACTCTGCCTAGACTGGGGACAGGTGACAGTGTCCTGCTGGGGTGACATAAAACTGACAAAGGCCTTGGAGAGCGTTCCCCTGCCAGTGCTGGACAAGCTGCCTGCTCGCCTACTCTCCTCCGCTACTTGGCCCACAGAACCATGCCCTCTGCCGCTAGCGGCGTCAGATGGGAAGGATTGTTTCAGCTTGTGCACCAGGGCCTGTTGATATCTATTCACTCTCATACTCCTTTCCTCTGCAGGGATGAGAGTGGAAAGGTTCTGCTTGTACCGTGGGTCCAGGAGAGTGAACACCCAGTAATCGGTGTTTGAAAAAATGCTTCTAACACGAGGGTCACGGGATAGGCAGCCTAACATGAAGTCTGCCATGTGCGCCAGAGTCCCAACACGTAAGAATTCCCTCTCCTCACTGGCCTGACTCTCCATTTCCTCCTCCTCCTCCAAGTCCTCCTCTTCAGCCCATACACGCTCAAGAGTTAAGGACTGAGCACTGGTACCCTCTTCTGTCTCGCCGACATTCTCCTCCTCTTCTTCCTCATCCTCATCCCCCTCCTCCGATACGCTCTGAGAAACTGACCGGAGGGTGCTCTGGCTATCAAGCGATGTATCTTCCTCCACCATCTCTTGTGACAAGCGCAAAGCATCCGACTTCATGCTGAGCAGTGAGTTTTTCAACAGGCAAAGCAGCGGGATGGTGAGGCTGATAATGGCGGCATCGCCGCTGACCATCTGTGTTGACTCCTCAAAGTTGGTCAACACCTGGCAGATATCAGACATCCACGTCCACTCCTCATTGTAGACTTGAGGAATCTGAGTGACCTGACTACCAGTTCTGGTGGAAGTTGACATCTGGCAGTCTACAATCGCTCTGCGCTGCTGGTAAACTCTGGATAACATGTTTAATGTCGAATTCCATCTCGTGGGCACGTCGCACAACAGTCGGTGAGCGGGCAGTTGTAGGCGGCGCTGCGCTGCCCTGAGAGCGGCAGCATCTGTGGTCGACTTGCGGAAATGCGCACAGATGCGGCGCACCTTGGTGAGCAAATCAGACAGATTGGGGTATGTCTTGAGGAACCGCTGAACTATTAGATTGAACACGTGGGCCAGGCATGGCCCATGTGTCAGTCTGCCAAGTTGCAGAGCCGCCACCAGGTTATGCCCGTTGTCACACACAACCATGCCTGGCTTGAGGTTCAGCGGTGCCAGCCACAGATCGGTCTGCACCGTGATGCCCTGTAACAGCTCTTGGGCGGTGTGCCTTTTGTCACCTAAGCTCAGCAGTTTGAGCACCGCCTGCTGGCGCTTACCCACGGCACTGCTGCTGCGCCTAGAGCTACCGACTGAAGGCGCCGTGCCCACGGATGGTAATTCGGTGGAGGAGGGGTCGGAGGAGGAGGCATAGTACGTCTGAGAGACCGTGACCGAGGTAGGCCCCGCAATCCTCGGTGTGGGCAGTACATGAGCGGCCCCAGGGTCAGCCTCGGTCCCAGCCTCCACCAAGTTAACCCAATGTGCCGTCAGTGAGATATAGTGTCCCTGCCCGGCAGCACTTGTCCACGTGTCCGTGGTTAGGTGGACCTTCTCAGAAACAGCGTTGGTCAGGGCACGGATGATGTTCTGTGACACGTGCTGGTGTAGGGATGGGACAGCACATCGGGAAAAATAGTGGCGGATGGGGACCGAATACCGAGGGGCAGCCACCGCCATGAGATTGCGAAAGGCCTCGGTCTCTACCAGCCTATAGGGCAGCATCTCCAGGCTCAGCAATTTGGAGATGTGGACGTTGAGGGCTTGGGCATGTGGGTGGGTGGAACTGTATTTCCTCTTGCACTCCAGTGTCTGCTGTAAAGACAGCTGAACGCTGCGCTGGGACACATTGGTGGACACTGTGGAGGATCGTGGAGGCGAAGGTGTGGTTTTCCGGCGGGAGGCGCTCGCGCCGGGGTCCTGGGCAGGGGGTTGACTAGCAGAGGCAGTGAGTGACACAGGGGAAGGAGCAGTGGTGTGACCCGCAGGAGGTGGTGAACGGCCTTGGTTCCATTGAGTGGGGTGTTTAGCACTCATATGCCTGCGCATGCTGGTGGTGGTTAGGCTAGTAGTGGTTGCACCCCTGCTGATCCTGGTGTGGCACAGGTTGCACACCACAGTCTGTCGGTCATCCTCACTTTCTTTAAAGAACCTCCAGACTTGCGAACATCTAGGCCTCGCCACGGGAGCTTCACTACGTGAAACAGTTGCTGCTGATGCACTAGCTCTGGCCCTGCTTCTCCCTCTGGCCACACCACTGCCTCTTCCAACCTGTTCTGGTGCAGCACTCGCCTCCGCCTCAGAAGCACTGTCTTCACTCGGCTTATCAACCCAGCTTGGGTCAGTCACCTCGTCATCCTCCGATTCCTCAGTCTGCTCCCCCCTCGGACTTCCTGCCCTGACAACAACTTCACCACTGTCTGACAACCGTGTCTCCTCATCGTCCGACACCTCTTTACAAACTTCTTCCACTAAGTCAACATTGTCATCATCATCATCATCATCATCACCCACAGACTGCGACAGTTGGAAAACTTGGGCATCGGGAACGAGGTTAGCAGCAACCTGAGAAGTGGTTTGTGACTCTGGGAAGGGTCCAGAAAACAGTTCCTGAGAGTATGCCGGATCGCATTCCAAATTTTCCTGGGAGGGGGCAGACTGGGGGGGAAGGAGGTTGAGGTGGAGGAGCCAGAGGAGTGCTTCCTTGGGTAACGTGGGTGGACTGTGTGGAAGACTGACTGGTGGACAAATTACTTGAAGCATTGTCCGCAATCCACGACATCAGCTGTTTGCACTGTTGTGGTTTCAACAGTCCTCTACCACGTGTCCCTGTAAGTTGAGACATGAAGCTAGGGAGTGTAGCTCTGTGGCGTTCCCCTGCTCCCTCATCAGCAGGTACTGTCTCACAGTTGCTGCTGATGCACTAGCTCTGGCCCTGCTTCTCCCTCTGGCCACACCACTGCCTCTTCCAACCTGTTCTGGTGCAGCACTCGCCTCCGCCTCAGAAGCACTGTCTTCACTCAGCTTATCAACCCAGCTTGGGTCAGTCACCTCGTCATCCTCCGATTCCTCAGTCTGCTCCCCCCTCGGACTTCCTGCCCTGACAACAACTTCACCACTGTCTGACAACCGTGTCTCCTCATCGTCCGACACCTCTTTACAAACTTCTTCCACTAAGTCAACATTGTCATCATCATCATCATCACCCACAGACTGCGACAGTTGGAAAACTTGGGCATCGGGAACGAGGTTAGCAGCAACCTGAGAAGTGGTTTGTGACTCTGGGAAGGGTCCAGAAAACAGTTCCTGAGAGTATGCCGGATCGCATTCCAAATTTTCCTGGGAGGGGGCAGACTGGGGGGAAGGAGGTTGAGGTGGAGGAGCCAGAGGAGTGCTTCCTTGGGTAACGTGAGTGGACTGCGTGGAAGACTGACTGGTGGACAAATTACTTGAAGCATTGTCCGCAATCCTCAACATCAGCTGTTCGCACTGTTGTGGTTTCAACAGTCCTCTACCACGTGTCCCTGTAAGTTGAGACATGAAGCTAGGGAGTGTAGCTCTGCGGCGTTCCCCTGCTCCCTCATCAGCAGGTACTGTCTCACCCTGCCCAGGACCACGGCCTCTGCCCCCTGTAGTAATTGAATGCCCACGCCCACGCCCTCGTCCTCGACCCTTAGCCCTGGGGTTCAACATTTTCTGTATATAAGTGTATTATATAAAAAAAATAATAAATGGGCCTGCTGTACTGAAACCCACAAACTTGTTCAGTCTGGTTTAATTAAGTGACGTACAGAATGTGTCAACTGGACAGAAAATACGGATTGTAGTGAGTGGACAGCTGAACTGTGACACACAGAATGGTTCCACGCAGCTGTGTGAAATGGATTTGTATCACTGAGCTAAAACAACAAAAAAACTATTTTTTTATATATATTTTTTTTATACATTTTTTTTAGTTTTTTTTTTTTTTTTAACGTGACGTGCAGAAACTATCGTAGACCTAACTCACACCATGCTGACGGTGGCTATTTTGACTGCGACCCAGACAAATGTCGCACAGAGATTTTTGTCATCAAGCTATATACGTGAGAGCAAAAGACCTTGTTGGATTAAGTGACATACAGAAAGTGTCACCTGGACAGAAAATACCAATTGTAGTGAGTGGACAGCTGAACTGTGACACACAGAATGGTGCCACGCAGCTGTGTGAAATGGATTCGTATCACTGAGCTAAAACAACAAAAAAACTATTTTTTTTATATATATTTTTTTTTTATTTTTTTTTTTAGTTTTGTTTTTTTTGGAACGTGACATGCAGAAACTATCGTAGACCTAACTCACACCCTGCTGACGGTGGCTATTTTGACTGCGACCCAGACAAATGTCGCACAGAGATTTTTGTGATCAAGCTATATACGTGAGAGCAAAAGACCTTGTTGGATTAAGTGACGTACAGAAAGTGTCACCTGGACAGAAAATACCGATTGTAGTGAGTGGACAGCTGAACTGTGACACACAGAATGGTTCCACACAGTTGTGTGAAATGGATTCATATCACTGAGCTAAAACAACAAAAAACTATTTTTTTTATATATATATATTTTTTTATATTTTTTTTTAGTTTTGTTTTTTTTGGAACGTGACGTGTAGAAACTATAGTAGACCTAACTCACACCCTGCTGACGGTGGCTATTTTGACTGCGACCCAGACAAATGTCGCACAGAGATTTTTGTGATCAAGCTATATACGTGAGACCAAAAGACCTTGTTGGATTAAGTGACGTACAGAAAGTGTCACCTGGACAGAAAATACCGATTGTAGTGAGTGGACAGCTGAACTGTGACACACAGAATGGTTCCACGCAGCTGTGTGAAATGGATTTGTATCACTGAGATATAACAATAAAAAAAAAGGGTTATATATGGCGATAGCTGCACTACTAGTGCCAGCCAGCCAGCCAAGCCAGGAGACAAAAAAAAATGTCTTGTAGCCCTTAGAAGGGCTGTTGGGTTCTTGGGAGATCACTCCTGCCTAACAAAAAACTAAATGCAGGCCCTAACACTGTCCCTGAAAGGCAGCAGCTCTATCCCTAACGACATCCAGACGGCATCTGAGCCGAGCGCCGAGGCCAGTCAGTAGTATATTCCAGGGTCACCTGATCAGACCAGCCAACCCCTGCTATCGACATGTAAGGGCCCCACGTGATGCTGGGTGTACCGCAGAGTCTCCTGGCTTGTGATTGGCTGAGTTTATAGGCGCCAAAAATGCACAATGCGGAAGTTGCCATTTCCTCGAGCATGGCGAGATACTCGTCCGAGCAGCGAGCACTTACGAGTACCGTAATACTCGAACAAGCACCAAGCTCGGACGAGTATGCTCGCTCATCTCTAGTCCAGACCTTTCACCATCAGAAAACATTTAGTGCATCATGAAACAAAAAATCTGGCAAAAAAGGACTGGTGAGAAGCTAGTATCCTACATCAGACAAGAATGAGACAACCTTCCTCTCCCAAAACTCCTGCAATTGATCTCTTCATAGCTAGGGTTGGGCAATATACCGGCATGTACGATATACCGATAAATTTTAGTGACGTCAAATAATCCCAAATAATCTCTAATCCCTAGTCCTATTGTTTGCATGTATAACAATGTGCTGCCATTTTTTTTGCTGTTTGTATGTTAGCTTTATGGATGTGAACATGTGACTTTGGATGTGCTGGTCTAAATTTTCTTGCACTTCTAAAAATGAGTTAGGGTACGGCCACACACAGTGTAATCACTGTGGATTTGCGTTCAATAAATTCACAGCATTTAGGATGCTGGATTTTGGCATGGAAATACTCCAGTGTTGTACAGTACCAGCAAAGTGGACGAGAATTTCGGAATTCTCATCGACACACTGCGTAAAAAAAAATAAAACACAGCGGAAAAGGTGCCACATTGAATAGTTACATAGTTGTTAAGGTTGGAAAAAGACAAAAGCCCATCAAGTCCAACCTGTAATCCTGCTATATCGATCTCTGGATCAATGTCCATCTTCCTTTTAAAATGGGGTTGGGCCAAAGTGAAAGGGTGTGTAGAACAAGATTTCTATACATTGTCATAAGCTTCAATTTTATTTTGAATTAAAAAGTCACCTAAACCTTTTTTTGACACCACCTGTATTTGCTGTGACCAGTTCATGTGGTAGGCTATTCCAGAGATTCACAGACCTTACTGTAAAGAATGCTTGTCGCCTCTTATGACTGAATCTTTTTTTCTCCAGGCGTAGGGATTTCAAATCCACAGCATGTCAATTTATAGAGCGGATCTCTTTGCAATGAAGAGGGTGAAATCTGTCATCTCCTCTGCTGGACGTTCAGTCACTTGTGAACCCTGCCTTAAAGTAGTAGCAATGTGGATGAGATTTTCACAATTTTCACAAATCTCATCCACACTTTGCAGACATTTTCTACAAGAAAGTGTGCACATAACTTTACATGTGGTGTGTGATTTTTTGTTTGCAAAATGTCAGTTTATGATGTGGGTTTCTTTTGCAGATTTCACACCTTGTAATGCAGTGGGTACAATCTGCTGCAAATCCAGAATATTTCTGTGAAGATTTCTGCAACCAAACGCACAGCATTTGGGGTAAATTTTGCTGCTTTGAAATTCCGGCAGATCAACACTTGTGGCTGTACCCTAAAAAAGCTTCAAATCTGCAACATTTGATAACACCTTAAGGACCCAGAACGAGAATACTCGTCATAAACTGCCGATACTTTGTGCCCCAGGAAGAGCATTCTCATCCTGCAGTCTTGCCCCACACGCGGTGCCGCGATGTTACTGACAGCGAGACACCTGCTGCATCCACCAGCATTCGTAATAACGCCAGTGCCGGTGGAGTAACCCCTAATATGCTGCGGTCAGTTCTGACCACGGCATATGGAAGGTTTGCGCTCCCTCTTCTGATCCATTGGGTCCCCATGCTGTGGTGACTATGTAATAGGCCTCATGCACACGTCCGTATATATTTTATGGTCCTCAAAAACCGGATCTGCAAAAAATACGGATGACGTCCGTGCGCATTCCATATTTTGCGGAACGGATAGAACAGTATAATCATTTTCCATAATGCGGACAATAATAGGGCATGTTCTATTTTTTTGCAGAGCGGAAATACGGACATACGGAAATGGAATGCACACGGAGTAACTTCCGTTTTACACAGACACGGAAAGAAAATATATTTGTGTGCATGAGGCCATGCACCGATAGTCGATGCAGTACAATACAGAACCCTGAAATATTAAAGTCCCAGAGTGGGACAAAAATAAAAGATAAAAAAGTGAAATAAAAGTGTTTCAAGTAAAAAAAAAGCCCCTTTTCCATAAAAAGAGACGTATAAAATTGTAAAAAATAGAATAAAAAACAAAACAAAACAGACATATTGGGTATTGCCAAGTCCGTAACAACCTACTCTATAAAAATATCACATGATCCACCCTGTGTATTGAACTCCGTAAAAAAAAAAACTGTGCAAGAAAAGCAAGTTTTTATCATCTTACATCACAAAAAGTGTAATACCAAGTGATCAAAAAGTCATATGTACCCCAAAATACTACCAATAAAACCATCACCTCATTCCATAAAAAACGATACCTTAAATAAGACAATCGCCCAAAAAATAAAAAAAAATATGGATTTCAGAAAATGGAAACACGAAAACATCATTTTTTTTCAAAAATGTTTTTATTGCGTAAAACCAAAATATATTAAAAACAAACATATTCGGTATCACCACAACCGTAACAACAAGCTCAATAAAAATATCACATGATCTGGCCCATTTGGAAAACGCTGTAAAAAAATAAAATAAAAATGGTGCCAAAAAAGGCATTTTTATCACATTACATCACAAAAAGTGTAATACCGTACCAAGCGATCAAAAAGTCATATGTACCCCAAAATTGTACCAATGAAACCATCACCTCATCCCACAAAAAATAAGACCCAAAAAATAAAAAAAAAGATATGGCTTTCAGAAAAAGAAGATACAAAAACATTGTTTTTCTTTCAAAAATGATTTTGTTTTGTTTAAAACCAAAATAAATATAAAAAATAGACAAATTAGGTATCGCTGCATCCGTAACAATCTGCTCTATAAAAATATCTCATGATCTACCGTCAGAAGAACATTGTAAAAAAATAAATAAAAACTGTGAAAAAAACAATTTTTTGTCACTTTATATCACAAAAAGTGTAATACCAAAAATCAAAAAGTTGTATCTACCCTTAAATTGTACTAATCAAACCGTCACCTCATGCCGCATAAAATGACCCCCTCATAAGATAATCGCCCAAAAAAAATGTCTTTCAGAAAAAGGAGACACAAAAACATGATTTTTTTCAAAAATGCTTTATTATGTAAAACTATAACAAAAGAATAATAAAAGTACACATATTTCATATTGTCTCCTCCATAACAACTTGCTCTATAAAAATAACACATGATCTAACCTGTCAGGTGAACACTGTTAAATAAAATAAAAACTGTGCCAGAACAGCCATTTTTTGGTTACCTTGCCTGACAAAAAGCGTAGTATAGAGTGATCAAAAATCATATATTCCCAAAAATAGTACCAATAAAACTTTATCCTGTAATTTCCAAAATGGGGTCACTCTAGGGGTGCATCCCAGTGAAATCTACCCTTCAAAATCCATACAGCGCTCTTTTCCTTCTGTGCCCTGTTGTGTGCCCATACAGCAGTTTATGACCACATGTGGGGTGTTTCTGTAAACTGCAGAATTGGAGTAATAAATATTGAGTTTTCTTTGGCTGTTAACCCTTGATACAGGAAAAAAAGGGAAATCTGCCAAAAAAGTAAAATTTAAAAATTAAATCACCTTTTTCCTCTAATTCTTGTGGAACACTTAAAGGGATTATCCCATCTTTGACAATGGAGGCATATCGCTAGCGCTATATTGAGAACGAAGCGGGGGAGCTCTGATCCTGGAGGACCCCGGGTTTCCCGGGGTCCGACCACCGACAGGCGCAGCCCCCCCGCCTTCCCCCACTGCGCTAATAGAAACGAATGGGAGCGCACCGCTCATGCAAAGCCCGGCTCCCATTCATTTCTATTGAGCAGACGGAAATAGCTGAGCCAGCGCTCGGCTATTTTCGTCGGCAGCATAGAAATGAATGGGAGCCGGGCCGCGCCTGGCGGTGATACAAGATGGGATAACCCCTTTAAAGGGTTAACAAAGTTTGTAAAATCAGTTTTTAATAACTTAAGGGGTCTAGTTTGTACAATGGGGTCATTCATAACTGAAGTGGTCCTTAAAAAAGTGGGTTTTGGAAATTTTCTTAAAGATTTGCTTCTAAAACTCTAATCCCTATAACATCCTAAAAAATAAAATTACATTTACAAAATAATGCAAACATGAAAGTGGAAATATGAGGAATGTAAAGTAACTATTTTATGATGCCTTAAAAGCAGATAAATTAAAATTTTGAAAATCAACTCAAATTTTCCAGTATCATGAAGTACAATGTATCACGAGAAAACAGTCTCAGAATGCTTTGGATATGTACAAGCATTCCGAAGTTATTACCACATAAAGTGATACATGTAAAATTTAAAAAAAAAATGGCCAGGTCCTTAAAGGGGTTATCCAGTATCTACAACAGCCTCCCCATGTGCCGGGCCCCTCCATGGGAATATACTTACCCTGCTCCCTGCGGCGCTCCTGGTCCCCACACCGCTGCTGCTGCTTTTCCCTGTATACGGATGAAAACATCCGGTGTAGGGGAGGGGAGCAGCCAATGGTGGGCAGGCACAGGGACGAGCCTCCTTAGTGTCACCTGCAATGCTAGGGAGGCTTGCCCCCGTCCCTGACTGCCATTGGCTGCTCCCCCAACACCTGATGTTTTCATCCGTGTACAGGGAGAAGCAGCAGTGGCGGTGCGGGGACCAGGATCGCCGCAGGGAGCGGGGTATTACCTGTGAGGGGCCCAGCACATGGGGGGGCTGTTATAGATACTGGATAACCCCTTTAAGGTGAAAAATGGCAAGGTCCTTAAGGGGATAAACTTGGCACAAATGACAGCAACGCAAACTCAAAACCAACAATTAATTCTCCATATGGTAAATCTCTTTTAATGTATACAGTATGTATATTAAAGAAATTAATTAGCAGAGCCATTTAGGTGGAAAAAATGATGGACATTCGCTTTAGGTTTTGGCCACTTGATGCATGCCTGGCTGAAATCCACAGTGGCAAACTATGCACCAAAACATGGGGATTTTGGTGTGGACAGGATCTGCATTGTGAGAGGAAAATGCCCACTGCCTAACAGCAACCAATTTATGTGATGACCTTTGATCCCTCGATCCAAAGTTGCTTCACTCAAAACTTCAGATTAATGCAGTACGGAGATCTGTCTCTGTAGAGCATTAAAATGTACGGCCTCCAATGAGGCAAAGTCAGTTATTCACAAAGTCTCAGCTTCGGGTTCTGAGGTACCAGTCAGAAACAAAGCCAAGTTTGGATTCAAGTTTTAAAGTCTCTTGTGAGAATAACTGACTTCGCCTCATCAATCATAGGACGTACATTTTAATACTGTACGGAGACGGATCTCGCTAATCACTAATAAATTTACATGCTGTGGATTTATGATCTGAACCTCTTTTCAAAGTACAGTATATGCAGATCCTGCTGCGGACACTTTCCACATCATGTGCATGGGATTTATGAAAATCTTATCACTTTGCTGCTACTGTAAATGCTGCTGATTTTCCGCACACAGTTCCACAGTTGTCCTGTGCCAAAATCAGGTGTTAGAGTATGTCAATAAGACGATGTTCCACAACAGGGCAGTAGAGTATGCTGCAAAACCGCAGCGGTTTACTGTGACATACCACTATCGGTAAGTACAGGTAAACTCTGAATTTGTACTTGTGAAGATATATGGAGATGTAAGGACAATGAGAAGAATCATAGAAAACGCACTCATTGACAAAAAATAATACCAAGAAGCTCCCTGCTTCCCATTTTATTCAACTGTATGTGTGAAATCAGGATGTACGGCAGCCCCCCAGGACCCTCCTGATGGATCCGGGATGGTGGGGAGATTATAGGGATAATGCTGTTGTGAGAAGTTATCCCCTATCCACAGGATGGGGCAGGGATCAGCAACCTAACAACACCTGGAGTTCTGGAAATTGATGACCCCTGGGATAGGGGCAGTGGCGTAGCTACCAGGGAAGCAGCTGCTTCGGGCCCGAGCTCAGAAGGGGCCCAGGAGCAGTCACTGTACTTGATCAAACCGGGCCTCCCCTGCACCAGGTCCAGAGTCCTGCACTTTTCACCCCTGACACTGACCTGGATATCAGTGACATTGCTCCGCCTCTCCCGAGCATCAGGATGGTCTGATGTGGGCGGAGCTGTCATAGCTCCGCCCCTTTTCTACGCGCGATTCTTGCAGCCTGAACCTTCCATACCCAGCATGCTGAACATCAGTTGGATTGCCACAACTGCGCCAGTGATGTGAGTGACAGGGGAACTGGGGTTGTATTCAGCTTTCCCAGACTGTCCTCATGTCTCTGCACATGTGACATGCAGTACAGTAGGAAAGCTGGGTGACATTACATCATGAGATGTCATCCAGCTTCCCTGCTATCCTGCATGGCACAAGTGCAGAGGCATTAGAGTATGGGGGAGAGGCACAGCAGGAAAGCTGGGCGTCTATATATGTATATTGTGTGTGCATCCATGTATGTGGACAGTGTGTGCATGAGTGTATCCATGTATGTGGAGAGTGCATGTATGATTGAGTCCATGTATGTGGAGAGTGCGTGTATGAGTGTGTCCATGTATGTGGAGAGTGCGTGTATGATTGCGTCTATGTATATGGTGAGTGCATGTATGTGGAGAGTGAATCTATGTATCTGGAGAATGCGTGTATGACTGCGTCCATGTATGTGGAGAATGCGTCCATGTATGTGGAGAGTGCGTGTATGAATGTGTCCATGTATGTGGAGAGTGTGTCCATGTATGTGGAGAGTGCGTGTATGAGTGTGTCCATGTATGTGGAGAGTGCGTCTATGTATATGGTGAGCGCATGTAAGTGGAGAGTGTGTGTATGAGTGCGTCTATGTATATGGTGAGCGCATGTATGTTGAGAGTGCGTCCATGTATGTGGAGAGTGCGTGTATGACTGCGTCCATGTATATGGTGAGTGCGTGTATGACTGCGTCCATGTATGTGGAGAGTGCGTCCATGTATGTGAAGAGTGCGTGTATGACCACGTCCATGTATGTGTAGAGTGTGTGGGGAGGAGGGGGCCCCATACAAAAATTTGCTGCGGGGCCCAGTCAGTTCTAGCTATGCCTCTGGATAGGGGATAGTTTATAGATCGTGGGTGTCCTAGGGCTGGAACTCCTCCTGATGATTAGAACAAGGACCCTGTACATCTGGGACACCACCAAATGAACAAAACTGCCGGTCAGGCATGTTTAGTTGGTCTGTATTGTTAATGGCCACACAGTAATGCGGGTTCCACACCGTCATTAATAGTGCAGAACAACTAAACAGCGCAATCCTTATGCTTTTAATTAGATCGCACTACAGCTCATACTGCCCAGGGGCATAGCTATAGGGGAAGCAGTTGCTTTGGGGCCGAAACTTAGAAGGGCCCACCCAGGAGGAGGACTGAAAGATCCCGCTCACCCGTATTTTACAGTCACAGTATATACAGTGACATAGTGTGTATAGGAAATGGATGGAGCAACCACCAGGCATTCAAAAATTTGCTGTGGGGCCCAGTCATTTCTAGTTATGCCACTAATACAGGCGATACAGCGCGATAGTCGACTACAGCGCGGCTCCATCACAACCACAACCACAACACAATTGCGATATGTGGCGTAGCCTCAGCGCCCTGGTCAAGGCATAGACTGGGCGCCCTGGTCACATTGTTCTGTGACATGCAGCTTACAGATTCACCACAAATTACTGCTTTTTATACAAATGGCTGTATGGTACAGTAGAAGGCAAAAACAGAACAATGTCCTAGGCGAGGAAGCCTGAATGTCTAGGAGCAGGGAGGCCTATTCCCGGCCATGGACATACAAAGAGCTCCATATGTAAAGCCCGTATGTGACACACTGCCCACCAACCCAGCTGCAGCGCCACACTGTATGCAAATAACCAAGCGCTCCACGGCTGCGGATTGGTATATGTGCTTAGTAGGGGCGTGGCTATGCAGGAGGCGTACAATGTCTCCTAGACATTGCCCAGACGCAGAGAAGACAGGAGAGCGCCTTGTACAGTGTATGGCCGTATATAATAGAGAGCAGCTTTCTCCATAGAGCGCCGTGTACAGTATATGCCCGTATATAATAGAGAGCAGCTTTCTCCATAGAGCGACGTGTAGAGTGTATGCCCGTATATAATAGAGAGCAGCTTTCTCCATAGAGCTAGTCGTGTACAGACTGCAACTGCTGCGCATCCTCCGCCGCTCGGGAAACTTTCTGCATCTGTCGGATTGTAGAGGTAAGTGCAGATACTACTGAATGCGGAGATCCAGAGCCCTATAGTCGGGGGTCTATTGTGCTCAGACCCAGCAAACCTAACATTAGTAAGTGTACATGCAGCAGAGCTCAGTTTGTCATTTGGCACATTCATTGCTTGTAGGTTATGAACAGGACTGCAGGTAATTGTCATGAAGAAGAGACCATGCAGCTGTAAAGAGTTGAGCCCTTCAGCTCTGCTACATCTGTGTACATGTAGGTAGCCATGATTGATGCTGTAGTGTGACTTGTTGCACTGCTGGAATGTGTGTATGTTATGGGATTTATTGTCCTGCCTTTCCCTCATTGTCCTGCCTGGCTCCAGGTTGCTGATCCAGGGGGGCTCTGGGGGGTTACAATTATTTGGATTAGATTTTTTCATTGCTTTGGTGCCTGGAGTCTGCTCAATAAATTACAGCTGTTGCAGATCTGAACATTGCAGGCAGTGAGGGACTCTACACACGCAGCTTTAAAAGCCAGGAGTAGACTCTTTCCTGTATGATTCGCCTCCCTTTCTGATCCACTCAAAAACTGCATGATAACGACACATGTGAAGCCCCCCGATGCCGATCCCCAGGGCGCTGCTTTGTTATTGCGCAGTGTGGTATGTCGGGTATGGTGCCAGATCTCAGTCCTCTATCATTACTGGTATACTGGTGGATATATTCTTTCTAGATCATCAGTGCACCCATTTGGTGTCCAATAACACCGGTGCCGTTAGGCTAGGACTGCTTTAGGCTAGGACTACACGGCGACCTGTGTCGCAGAAAAGTGGCAGAATATTTTTTATAATGATAGTCAATGGTGTCGCATCCAAGTTGGATTTCTGTGCGACACTATTGACTATCATTGTAAAAAAGTTGCAGTGTAGTTGTACCTTTTTTGTCACGAGACTCATGCCGTGTAGCCCTAGTCCTTTTGTCATGTCATTCCATGTCATGTATTCCTCTAAATCGGCCGCAGGCGCTGTGTGTGCTTTGAAGAATGTATGAGCGGCACCTAAACATCATCATACCAGTGATTTGCTGGGTAATGTCATACAATAAGAATCTGGTAGCAGCATCCAGTGTTGTGTGCAATGTGGAATGTACAATAATAATCTGACGTAGCACTAATCCTAATAAGTAAATATCATAGAGGTGCCCATAGGTATAATCTGTGGCAAACATGACTAAGGCCTCATTCACACAACCGCCTTGTATTTCAGACCGCACAATATAGACACCTTCTGCGTGCGCTCCGCATTTTTCTCACTCCTGTCAATAGAAATTACTAGTATTATCTGCAGTGAGGACCTGAACAGGACATGGTCTGTAATTTGGATCAATCCACAAAATAAGTCAGATGTGTTCATGGCCCTGTAGGAATGAATGGATCAGTGTACTATCAGATATGTGAGTAGCACACGGATGAAAAGTGTGCATGTGTGCATGAGGCTTAAGAGCAGTAACCAGCAGATCTCCCAGGAATGTATTCTAGGTCAGGGATGCCCAACCTGCGGCCCTGCAGCTATCAGCCTACAGCAGGGCATAGTGGGAGTTGTAGTTTTACAACAGCTGGAGGGCCGCAGGTTGAGCATCCCTGTTCTAGGTAGTTATGTTAAAGGGCTTATCTCCCTTCAACAAGTGGCATGTATCATGTAGAGAAAGTTAAATGGGTTATCCAACCACTATAATGATCACCCAATGCCCGGACCCCTCATATACGTTATACTTACCCCACTTCCCGACACCCGTGTCGATGCACGCTGCATCTCCCCGGTGAGCACATCAAAACATCCGGCTAATGGGGGGGGGGGAATCAACCAATAGTAGGATGTGACGGGAAAGAGCCTCCCTAGCATTCCATGTGACACTAAGGAGGCTTGTACCCGTTGAAGCCTGTTATTGGCTGCTCCCCCATTGCCAGATTTTTTGATCCACACAATGGGTAGATGCAGTGGCGGCCGTGCGGAGATCAGAAGCAGCCTGGCCAATGGAGGGGGGCGGGGGGGGGGTGTCATTATAGAGGTTGGATAACCCCTTTAATACAAGGCACTTACTAATGTATTGTGATTGGCCATATTACCTCCTTTGCTGGCTGGATTAATTTTATCATGCGTTATACTGTATATATTGCATTATACACTTCTCATTTCCATGCTTATGACCACCCTACAATCCAGCAGTGGTGAACGCGCTTGCACACTATAGGAAAAAGCGCAAGCATCTCTGGTGGATGGAACTGCTGGTGTGCATGTAGGCTAGCGCTTTTTTCTATAGTGTGCATGCATGACCACCACTGATGGATTGCAGAGTGGTCATAACCATGGAAACAAGCAGTGTATAATGTTATGGAAAAATGAATGAAGCTAGCAAAGAAAGCAATATGGACAATAACAATACATTAGTAACTGCCTTGTATTAACTCATACAGATGACTGATGCTCAGGATAGGTCATCAATATCAGATCGGCGGAGGACCGACACCCGGAGCCCCCACAATCAGCTGTTTGAAGAGACAGTGGTGCTTGTGATTGTGCCATGTTCTCTTCCCCGTTTACCTGCTCGCCATTAACGGTGCAGTGGCGGATAGTGTAATTATAGCTGCTCTGTCCTGTTTAGGCTACTTTCACATTAGCGTTTTTAAATTCCGGTATTGAGTTCCGTTATAGGGGCTCAATACCGGAAAAAAACGCTTCAGTTTTGTCCCCATTCATTGACAAAACTGAACTGAAGACAACGGAATGCTCCTGAAAGCATTCCGTTCCGTCTTCAGACCGGAGAACAAACCGCAGCATGCTGCGGTTTGCTCTCCGGTCCAGGCATCCGCACCAAGACGGATCCGGAATGACCCCCAATGCAAGTCAATGGGGATGGATCCGTTTGGTGTGGACACACCAGTAATCCGGATCTGTCCTCCATTGATTTGCAATGGGGGGTCATTCCGGATCCGGCTACATACATACAGACATACATACAAACATACATACAGACATACATACATACTCACATACTCCAGGGACGCCGGCAGCATGTCTTCACGCGCCTCCTGCGCGCAGCTATGACGTTTCCCCACTGCGCCCAGCAGAGGGCGCTGTGGGGAATCGTCATCACTGCGCGCAGGAGGCGCGTGAAGACGTTCTGCCGGCGTCCCTGGAGTATGTGAGTATGTATGTATGTCTGTATGTTTGTTTCTATGTATGTCTGTTTCTTGTTTCAATTTGTGTCATGTGTGGGGCCGGAGCGCTGCTAATGTATAGCGTTAGCACGGATCCGTTGGCACCCTTTAGGTGCCGGATCCGTGCTAACGCTAGTGTGAAAGAGGCCTTACCTGCTGTAAACAATACATTTGCAGTACTTGAATGAGACAGTCCTCTGTTCTATTCAAGTGAATGGGACAGAGCAGCTGTATTGATGACCTATCCTGAGCATCAGTCATCTGTATGAGTTAATACAAGGCAGTTACTAATGTATTGTTATTGTCCATATTGCTTCCTTGCTGGCTTCATTCATTTTTCCATAACATTATACACTGCTTGTTTCCATGGTTATGACCACTCTGCAATCCATCAGTGGTGGTCATGCATGCACACTATAGAAAAAAAGCGCTAGCCTACGTGCACACCCGCAGTAATTAGTGTGTGAAGCGACTTACATGTGCCTGCCAGCCAGAGTTAACACGGAGAGCGTCAAATAGCAATGTGTTTTACAATACAGCGGACCGTAGGCACATGTAAGGCGCTTCACACACTAATTACATCTAGTTCTGAGACTAATAATGCCTATGCTTGACATGTGTCTTTGTCTTATTTTCTAAAACATCTCCTTTATTATTGTTTCTATTAAAATATTACTTCACCTCAACCTTATAGTTAAAAATATCAACCTATCCTATATTCAGGTACATCATTTGCGGACACTGTTTTTTTCACAGTGTTCCTATCAATAATTGAGACTTAGGAGACTGGTAACTGTGCGCTAGTACCAGCTCCTTGCACTTCTTAATTTGTCTCTGCCTCTTGGTTACATATATATAATGCTGAACTGGATAGGCACAACTGCTTAAAAACACCCTCAAAGCTGCCCCATGACATGTTTCGCCAAGAGATTTGGCGTCTTCAGGGTTTAGGGTAGTGAAGAATAGCAATGTACTATAGCAATGTACCCAGCCAGAGGCCATGAGGAGGGTTCAAAAGGGCCCCTGGGCATCAGACCACTGGGAAATTTCCCTGTAGAGTCTATGGCCAGTCTGGCCCTGTGGAAGTCTATGGGAAATAATAAATTCCACCTACATCTACAAAGGAGGTGACATAAAAAACAAACAAACAAATAAACAAAAAAAGCATGCCAAGAATAAAAAAAAAAACAACAAAAAACAGGTGATAAAACACACTATATGGGGAAAAAACCTTGCTGATCAAGTCAGGTGTTTGAGGCTTTTTGGCCCCCAGAAAAGCTGTGAACAGAACTGTGTGAGGGAACCTTTAGGATAACTGCACACAATGCAGATTACTTGCAGTTCTTCAGCGCAGATTTTCATGTGGAAACACCACAACGTAATGCAGTACCAGCAAAGTGAATGAGATCTGACAAATCTCATGTGCGCTCTGCGTACTTTTTATATGTGGAAATTGACCTGCTGTGCAAATTTTAAAATCCGTTAACATGTCAATTGTTTCTGTGGATTTTTAGTGTGGATTTCACCCTTTGCAATTCAAAGATTGAGATTGGGGACAACCGCATTAAAATACGCAAGTAACGCGTGCAGATTTTGGTGCAGACACACAGAGAATCCCATTTGCATGGATTTTATGTTTATAAACCTTTGCAAGTAGCCTTATAGTTTTTTTCCCCCTGAACAACCGTGTCAGAATGCATGTTTTTTTTTTTTAAATGTGGTTTTAACTGCACCCCAGCCACTACGTGTGAGTATAACCTTACAGCTTACATCTGAAGAACATGATTTAAGGCTACTCCATAGAATAATTCTGTAATATGACCTTATTTTATTTCTCACAGGTTCATATGGATCAGAAAAATTGCTGTGTGTATATACAGTTGTGCAATACAGGCCCACAAAACTCATTTATGAAACTAGTATGAAGTAAAACTGGCTTAGTTGCCCATGGCAACCAATCAGATCCCACCTTTCATTTTGGTCAGCTCCTTTGTAAAATGAAAGGTGGAATCTGATTGGTTGTTAAGCCAGTTCTACTTTACACCAGTTTGACAGATAAATTCATATGTGCACAAAGATTCCTAGTACAGTCATGTGCATGACGCCATATTGTCGACAAGGACAGGACTTTTCTATTATGGGCTGGAGGTTCCGTTCTTTAAAATGTGGGGATGCACACAGCCGATATCCATGTTTTACGCACTGCAAAACAGGCAACGGCTGTGTGCATGAGCCCTAGGGTGCATTCACACGACCGTATGTATTTAGCAGTCCACAAAAAATACAGATGACGTCTGTGTGACATCCCTGTTGCAGCCGTTTTTTGTGGACCCATTATAACAATGCCAAAACGGACAAGAATAAGACATGTGCCATCTTTTTTTGGTATAGAATGACGCAGACCACGGGGCTTTCTGCATTTTTTGCGGCTCCATTGAAATTAATGGGTGCAGATCGGATGTGGAGCAAAAATACTGTTGAGTGAATGGGGCCTAAATTGTATTTTATTCATTTAAATTCCTGCTCATTCTGGGGTTTGAAGTCAGGGAGGCGGTCCTATCAGTGACTGACAGCCATCTGTATACACAGCCATAGAGGGAAGGCTGTCAGTCACTGAAAGGACTGCCACCTTGACTTCAGAGCTCAGAATGAACAGGAAATGAAATTAATAATATACAAGTTTTACTGAATCTTTTCCCTTAAAACTATATATCAGTCTGCTCAGCTCCCCCTTCTCTATAACCTGCTTCTGGCAGATTAAACTACATTTTCCTGGTAGGAAAAGCAAACACTAAACCACACTCTGCAAACGCAAATGACAAAGTAACTACAATCGTGCCATACTCGTCATAGAAAATGTACTAATGCTAATGCTAAGTTAGAAATGGGAGATTCATGGAAAGTACATTTTTTACAAAATTATTTGTGCCTGTCCGCCACTGGCAAGGCAATCTGCTTAGTACAGGAACCTACACTAAATACTACCTCATCTGGTGCCAAATTGGCCTCCATTTCTGGTTACTGTTGACCAATCTGTTTGTAAGATGCATATATGGCACTTACTAATATAACCTTTGTGGAAATTCTGCACCATTTTCTATATTTCATGAGGTATCGCTGCAACCTAACAGCATGGAGGTTTGTTCCGTAATTCACTTCACTGTTGGAGGGCACAAGCACTGTATTTGGCAATCCCTAGAAGTGAATGGAATTTAGGTCACACATGCGCACAACCATTCCATTCTCATAGGGTACTCCAGGGGTCACAACCCCTCCTTTGTCCTATCGAAAGGGCCCCTTTAACCCCTTCATTCACCATGACATACTGTATCTTACAGCCAGCACCTGGCCACATTTACGGGGAGCTGTGATCGCGCCACTCCCTGATAGTGAAGGCAGAGGGAAGAGTTACATACAGAAAAACCCTTTAGGTTCCGAGAACCCCTTTAATAGTGCATAGCCAGTTCTGTGTCTTGCAGAACTCTCCCTGAATGTCTGGGGGCCTCTGGAAAAAGGGGAGACCTTCTGGTCTCCTGAAAGGGTTCTGCAGAAACCTGAAGCCAGAATGCTGCATCCCTAGGCTAGGGCTACACGCCGACATATGTCGCGCGACACATAGGGCACAACTACACTGCAACATGTGTCGCGCGACAATTTTTATGATAGTCTATGCGACATGCTGTGACTGTGACACGACAGTCGCAGAAAAACCCATCTTGGATGCAGCTTTTTCGACTGTCGCAGTCACACCATGTCGCAGTGCAACACCATAGGATTGCATTATAAAAATTGTTGCGCGACATTGGTGCAACAAAATGTTGTGCGACAAATGTCTTTGTGTAGCCCTAGCCATAGACACAGCCCAGTGCACATTGAGGGGCAGGACTGTGCCGAAAGAGGCACTTAGAAAACATTTCCACTACTTGTGCCGCACTCTCAGCCTTCCTGGCCAGTCTTAGCAGAGATGACAAGTATGCCTTTTACTGTAATTACAATGTCTCTTGTCATTCATTTATTTTTGGTTTGTCATATTATAAAAGGGGCTGAACAAGAACATGTACTGTACAGGTCAGTGTCTTCTCTGATATGCTAGCAGGAAGCTATACAAATACCACTTATTAGTAGGTGTTGACACTAACACCATAGTGGGCGAATCACTCTGAACACGTTGTTCAGAAACGGCTGAAGGACATTTAATATCATGTAAAACTGAAGCAAGGCTGGAACGTGTCCTTATGAAGACACTGCACTGAGGTGCTGTACAGGTAGGTCCATAAATGACTGAAAATCTGCAGTGTTTCTGCTGAAAAGCCGCTGCAGAAAAAACACCATCCGGTCCATGTGTTGTGGAGGATTTCATTGTGGAAATGCTGCTGACTTGATGCAAATTTCACTCTTTAAAAACTGCACCACATGCCTATTTCCTTTCAGATTTTTTCTTCAGCGTGTGGATGAGAATTGCATAAAGGGGTTAATTGTTAATTAATGTTGATGATCTATCCTCAGGATAAGCCATCAATTTCAGATCGTTGGGGATCTGACACCCAAGACCCCCGCCGATTAGCTGTTAGAAGTGAGCCTCTTCCTAGGCCATGTGACGTCACCGCACATCGGTCACATGGCCTAGGTGCAGCTCAGACCCATTGAAGTGAATGGGGCTGAGCTGCAGTACCAAGCACAATTGATGTACTATGTATGGCGCTGTGCTTGGATAGATGACAGGAGCCATCTATACTCACCAGAGCTCCGGTGAGAGCGGCTGCTCCATGTAACAGCTGATCGGCTGGGGTGCCGGGACTCAGACCCCTGTCAATGTGATGATGATGACCTATCCAGAGGATAGGTCATCTTTGTCAGTGCCTGGGTAACCCTTTTGAAACTTATTTTCTTTTCTGGTACTTTACAATGCTGTGGATTTTCTGTGTGACAATCCACAATGGTAAATCCGCAGCATTACCGAATTTTCAGTCTCATGTATATGGTACGGAAATTTTCTGCATGGAAATTGACCTGTGTTGCGGATTTTGAAATCCGCAGCGTGACAATGGTTTGTGCAGATTTTACCCTTCGCAATGCAAAGGGTGAGATCTGTAGCAAATCCGTGTCAAAATCTGCATGTCACACATGCAGATTTTGGTGCAAAAACATGCAAAAATCTGCCTAAAATATACTGCTGTGTGCATGTACCCTAGAGGAGTATCTGATATACAGCATACATGTGCCTCTGAAGAAACCTGTAAGACACAATCTAAGAAAAAGACTAAGGGGGCACTGTCTATGTTTAGAAGGTAGATTTGTGAGATTAATCCAGTCTAAAATGTAGATGTGTAAAATGAGGCAAAGATGCACTGGATTTATCACAGTGGCTCGTGCCGGATGGTAAGTTTGGTGCATGGATAGACACCTTTGTCTAACTTGAAATCAACTAGATTTGGCTAAATTTGCAATATAACATTGTGCCGACACATGGTCGCCTCTTAGGTCATGCCCCTTTTTCACTAAGCTACAGTCCTTAGCACGCTAGCTTTTCTAAAACTAGATGCGCCAAATTTTGCCACTCTTTGAAACAAGGTATAGGCATTTTAGAGTTTGTCTTTTAACGTTTACTTAGTCGCCCACACTTTCCAAGCACAATAAAATTCTAATAATTGGCCTCTACTACAGTGTGCTTGCCTTTCACTGAGAATGCGAAAATGTATAGATTTCTATATATTTAATCCACATCTCAGTCTGAACCTTTGTTTCAATATATTTTTTTACAATGAATTTCCTAGCATTGAAAAGGAGTTTTACCATAAGAAGCATGTTACTGCAATGTCTTAGGGGCCATTTAGACGGCCGTGGTTTTGCGGATCCGCAATACCACGGATGGTGACCTGCGCGTGTTCCGCAATTTTCGGAACACACAGCCGTGCACCCCATTTAAAACGCCTATTCTTGTCCGCTATTGCATGTTCTATATTTTCTTACGGAGCCGCGGTTCGGCAAGATCCCGTGCCGGCCATTTTGCGGAATAGGTGCGGACCCGTTCACACAACCTTAGGGTCTAGTCTTTACCCTAATACAGGGTGGGCCGGGTTTCCTTGTGTGGTTTCTACAGGATAATCAGACCTCATTCATAATGACGTTCTTACAGTAAACCTGTATTTGTTGCTCATAGCAATCATTTTGCCATAGAAGTATAAAAATGAATGAAGCCCAATGTATTCGTCTCTGCCAAATGACTGGTACTCTGTATAGGGCTGTAGTACTGTGTGGCAATGTGTTCAACATACAACCAATTTAATTCAACCAAGATTTGTGATAGTGGAGGTCAAATTCCAGACCTTCCTGTTCCAGAAAAAGGAAGAATACATGCTTTGGTGCAGACGTGGTATATCCATCAGAGATTATCTGACTGCCCGATCTGGCATAAATGCTGGCTGTTGGCCAAACAAGAAACGGTATTTGTCCACTCAAAACATTTAAGCCGGAAAGTGGCTGGATCGCCACTGGACATCCTTACAGTCAATGGAGGTCCAGCAGTGAACTAGAGAATCTGGCAATGGGCGATTCGGTGAATGTTCCCCGGAGATGTGAACGGGGTGTAAGGAGGGAATTAAAAAGAATCATGTGGAGTATCACCATTGGCTCCTGGATATGATCGTAGATGGACAATTAGATTTAGACCCACTGCAATATGTGAAATTTGGTTCCAACTAACCACGTGTGTTACCGTAATTTACACAACAGTTGATACTGGCAAACAGGGAATTCACACAAACTGCACCAACCAGCACTTCATGATCCTAAAATCAGTGCAGCTATGGGATTGTGGGTCCAATATTCTTTAAAGGGGTTATCTCATGACATGACAATCTCTTTCTAACAAAGTTAGAACTAGCCCTGTACCTCACATGGATCCAGAGATCTCCCCATTCATTGCTCTGCTAAATTTATATCCAGCTGGCAGCTCAAGGGGAGTGTCTTTTCTGCTGCAGCTCAGGGGGCGTGTCCATGCTGGATATTCAACTCAAGAGACAGTTAAAGGATGAAACTGAGCATGTGCGGCCATCTCAGTGAGCAGGACAAAGAAATAGGAAAATAAACAAACAAGAGGTAGCGCTATACAGATACATTTTATTGAATAGCTCCGTGGCTATGCTAAAATTTTAACTACATGGAATTACAAAAGTATTCAGATCCAGGTGAATGAAATTGTGAACACAGCTGATCTCAAGCATGAGTGTTATTTCTTTTAGCAGGAGGGACGACTTGCCTTGTGTCACAGACATCTACTGTATAGTTTATGCACAGTAGAATGTATGGTAAGAAAAGGGTTGTAGCCTTGTAACCAGACCTAATGGTGTGAGGGGACTGATAGTGTAGGGTTTATGAAACTAATCCCCAGAGTGCTCAAACTGAAACAGCAAATTGAAATTCATGTCCAGACAGTATTTTGCGCACTGACCCATTCATGGTGTTCGCATCTGTGTGTCCATTACACAGTTTATAGAACATGTGGTATTATTGTCCGTATTACAGACAAAAAATAGTAATTTCTAGTAATGGGAGTGAGAAAAATGCGGATTGCACATGGAAGGTGTCCTTATTTTGTGGGTTTGCGGACTGCAAAATGGACATGAGGCATTATGAACGTGTGGTGTGGCAGAAGGGGTTTCTGAACATAAGATGGGCATTGCAAAGCCGCTGGCAGAAACTACTTCCAGAGTCTCCTTTAATGAGTAAGAATGTCAGTCGTCCATTATCCAGTACCCTGTACAAACCACACAAGGGAAACAGGGTTCTGTTTTTTTTGTGGTTCACTCTGTTTATTACCAATGATATTGTAGGACAGAGGCATTTTCCCCATTTTTTATGAGTACAGACGTCACACAGCCCTATAGTGAATTATAAAATTTTATATGCCCTTTTTTTGAGTTGTGCTTGTGCATTTATAGTGACAGAATTTCTCATGCTCAAGGTCGGGCATTTTTTCAGGCTTTTTCCATTAGCCATCCCTATAGGAGTTGAAAAACACCTGAAAAAAATATGTATAAACTACACAAAAAAAGCTAAAAAAAGCAACAATAAAAGACCTTGAAAAAAACTCTAAAATTGAGTTGTATTTTTTTCCACACACAAAAAAGGGAAAAATGCAAAAAAAATTGACTGTTGGGGGGAATTTATCATGAGGGAAATTGTCTGCTTTACCATAATTTATCAAATGTTGCACAGTATTTGATGCACTTGGTGCATCTTTAAGGTTAACGTTTCATATTGAAAATGCTGTGTTATCGGACAGCAGCATTGTATAGAGCAGGAGGAGCTAAGCAGACTGATGGATGATTTTTTGGAGAAAGATTCAGTAAAACTTGTATGTCATTCATTTAGATTCCTGCTCATTCTGAGCTCTGAAGTCAAGGAGGTGGTCCTATCAGTGACTGACAGCCTGCCCTCTATGACTGTGTATACAGATAGCTGTCAGTCACTGATAGGGCTGCCTCCTTGACTTCAAAATACTAGCGAAAGGTTGACATTGTGGAGGTAGACCTCTGGAGTGCAGGGTTCGATAGCTCTCCATTGTGTGAAGCAAGCCTATATTTGGCTATTCCAATAAATTTCAAACCCAACATGCAGCAACTCTGTGGTCTTCAACCTCTTCAGATAAAAGATCTACAAATGTGTCTGTTTTCCTGTTTCATTAACGCAAGATACTATAGAAGTATGCACATCCAAAATGACTCATGGAGCCTGTTTGCTTTGTCCTTCTGGCATGTTCTTGTAGTATCCATTATGATGCTCCACCACCTCGAGTGTGAGATCCATAACAGCTTTGCTTGCCCAACAGTAAGTTACACTATGCTCTCCAGCAAGCAGATAGGATAAGTTTAGTGCTCCTCTAACACAACTCTCATCATCTTTTTTTCCTCCTAATTTTCTTCTCATGTGAAACCTCGGTGTGGTTTTTTAAACAAGAATGTGAGCAATAACAATCCTAACCTCAAAATTGTAAGTCTGAGCTGAACTGGAAAGGCACTAGCTGTGTGTCAGTGCTGCCGCTACACAAAAGAATAGCTCCACTCGAATAGAGGAAACACGTCAGCAGAAGCAGCAGGCTCCTCGGCTGATTGCGGGAATGGGAAATAAGACTGCATTCTTTAGAGTCAGCAGTAAGAACTTGAGCTGTGCTTAGTGTCTGCACAAAGGAAATTCCATCTTCACATGTAGTGGGTAATAGAGGACTGGAGCAGTTCAGCCTAATTAGCCATCTAGATTGTACCTTCAGCACCTTGAAATGAGGGAACTGGCTGGGTATTCCATTTAAGACTTTTCTCCTTAGGCATCATTTAAGCTACATGTTTCCAGCCTAGTGCCTTAATAAGCATGTGGCATTGTGTCCCACCATCTTGCTTGGCTCTATATTTACAAAGTGCAAGCCATTAAAATAAAGTAGAGCTTGCTCCAAATGTGCCACTTTGTATGAACTAGTTGACTTGGGTAGAAATGAAAGCAAAAATTCTTACCATTCCAATTTAAAGTATTCCTCTCATTATTGTAAAGTCACGCCAATTCTCAATTACGCATTCTGGTTTTGGGGTGACTTTATTTTGCTGTGATTTTTGGTTATCTGCTGCAATGTTGACGAGGGTCACATGGCCGCTGCAGCCAATGACTGGCAATGTCACTGGGTCATGTGATTGCTAGCCATTGGCTGCAGCAGCCCATGTCAAACAGTGACAATGTAGACACCCCGTGATCCGAGACCTGCAAAGTGATGGAGCCGGAACCCAGCAGCAGGGATCAGGTAAATATGATTCCCTCCCCAAGTCTGACCTTCCTGGGGAGGCCTGTAGAAAATGACTCTCAGGGGTGAACAACTCCTTTAAGTCTTTAAACACTGAATCTGTGTTTGAAACCAGCCAAGTGGTGTTTTTAGTATTAAATGAGCGATTTTGATTCTGACTGATTTACAGAGCATGAAAATGGACATTATTTTGTGGAACTGCTGGATCACAATTTCATATTTTGTCTGTTTGATTTTTTTTCAATTTTCCTAGGCTGTATGCAGTAGTGTACCTTTACCATGGATACATCAGTTATATTGCTTATTGGATGACACATTTTCTTTTATCACATTGGAAAACTGAAATGGAAAAATGGGATAAAATGATTGAAATGATGTCAGGGGCGATGATGTATCTGCACTGTAGAAAATAGAATCTATTGTATCCTCATCTAAACAACTTCTCACAGCTCATGCAAGTTGTAGGAATGACTGCCTATTATTAGCATCATCAAACTAGCAGATATGCGGATCTTGATGTAGGAGGTGTGGAAAGTATCTCCCATTTACAAATCTTTCACACGCTGAATGTTAAGGAGCTGCAAGGAAAAGGGATTGCAACACACACATCTACTCAAGGAGAGGAATGAGTAAATATCATGAGTCTTTTGTCAGACAACTCCATTTGCAGTGACTCCCTAAGGAGCCAGTGTGGAGAATAGGACTGGCAGGGGGCCACGAGCTTGGAATGGCCCACAGGGAAACAGGTAAATGCACCAGTGCACCCCTAGTCTCCCACCCTCTGCACAAGTGGCACATGGCACAGTAGGCTGACTGCACTACATATAGACAGGCAGCACATATAGGCAGCACATGACATCCCAACCAGCTTATGTTCATATAAAAAAAATATGTAGCTTATTTGTCAAACAGGGCAGGCCAGCAAATATGCTTTTTCATCAGGGGCCCACCTTCTCAAAGTCACTGCAGGGACCCCTATAATAAATCATCTTTAGGGTCTTGCTACTACCTTCCGCTGTGTGAACAGATAACATTTACAGGTAGCTGTACAGTGGGCCCCCAGAACGGCATTTACTGGTGGATCCAAGGCACCGCAGTCCTACAATGGTGGCCCTGATGAAGTTTTTTGTCACGATCTACTCCCTCAGGCTTTTGTTCTCGGGATCAGGGCAGTGTAATTATAGTACTGAAAAAGGAGGCTAGAGTTAAACATAAAGTCTTTTTTAGTAAGTGTAACAGAACTTGAAATGCATATAATAGCAGCAGGCTTTAAGGGACATTCTTCTCTGGCACCAGCAAGGATATGGAGATAGGATGGTTGGTGGCAATGGTGGTATCAGATGATACTGGCATAGTGGTAGTTTGGTGATGGGTGGCTCACCTTATAGCAGTGTCTGTAGATGCAGATGTAGCAGTTAACTCTGCTGTCTTGAATGTCAAGGCTTTACTTGAGAACAATTTGGAGTAGTTCTCTCTGGATAAATCAGGAGCAGGAGCACTTCAGTCAGCTTCCTCTCCACTCTGTAGCTTCTCAGCAACTCCCCTTCCTCGGAGCGAGCAGGACCAGCCCACTCCTAGAAAGAGGGGAGGAACAGGGTGGTTAACCTCGTTTCTTCCAACCTTTGCCAACCTTTCCTTGCTGGTAGTAATGAACAGAAGCAAACATTGAAATGCATAACATGACAATATAAAAATTTGTAGTATCCCCAAGTCTGAGGCACTACACTTTTCATATTACTTACTATGGCTTGTTTCACTAACAAAGGAATAACCATGAAACGGTTTTCGAACTTATTAACAATGTTCCCAAAGGCAGCAATTGTCGTAAAAGAATGTATAGTCCAACATTTCATCACTGCCAGTTCCAGTGTTGCTGCTCCAATCCTCTTCACCACTGCAGCCATGATGTCACCTTCTTGACTGTAGCAATGGTGTGCCCGTATACCATGAACACTGCTGGAACCAATCACTGGAGTCGGTGATATACATCTCAAGACTGTTGAAGCCAGTGATTGGCTAGAGCAATCACACAGGATATTTGGCCATGTTTTTGCTGCAAAAGTACTGCTTCTGTGCCCTGCCATACAACCTCCATTGGATTCTGGGTGTATGGAGCAATGTTTTTAGGAGAGAATTTCTCTGTAGATGTGGTGTCCGATGGAGCATATGATTATTTTTTCCCCTCTCTCATTTATAGAGAATCTTAAAGAATAAAACTTTGTATTCGTACATATAAAATTGGAAGCATATGGAATACAGTAGAGGGCCGATGCACCTCTGTCAGAGGGTTTTATAAGACACCTGTAATACAGCCTTGTGCATGAGCCCTAAGGTTGAGAACCACAACCAAAGCAGCTCTCCTCTCCAAGTGTTGCAGGGTCAGAATACACTGGCAGCTCATTTATTATGTGTAGCTGATCAGGGTTGGTGCCTCCAGCAGCACAAATGATCAACTAGTATGAGGAGAACCTGTCGTGAAACTGCGTTTTATAACCAGTCATCCTCATTAACGTTCATCATGGAGTGCTGTATAAAATTATTTCCAATTGAGGTAAACCACAGTTTATGTTGACCTTCATTTTGGATGAGTAACTTTGCATATCTAAGACATATATGTTTTACTTTGATGAACAAGGACACATTGTCAGCCAGTTGCATTTTACATTTGTCATACTAAGAAACCTTGAGCACCAATGGAGCTGGCAGTGGTTAGCACTGGTAGCAAGTCAGATAAGTGGTGATAATACAAATGTACATAGTCAGGGACTAGGGTGGTGATAAGAGACAGGCTGGGAGTCTCTGTATGTTACACACAGGCTTCTTCAGTGCTCAGTAGATCACTGAAGACAGGCTGTCCTTAGCAATGAAGAGTGTTGCTAAAGAGGCTCTTTACAACCCGTTTTCTAGTACAAAGAAACATTTCTCTAATAAAATATATTACGAAAACGTTTAATAACACAGATCCTGCAAACTTTAAAAAATAAACTGAAACAACAGTTACATATTAAGGAATATAAACCAGAAATTCATGGGCAAGAATGAGTAATTACACATTAGAAGGAGGGAGAGAATGATAAGGAGGATGCATTAGTATCATCCTTGGGAGGAGCCACTGCTATAAAGATTGAAAAGCAGTCCAGCACTGTTAGGCTAGTTTCACACCAGCGCTAGGGATCTGGCAGGCTGTTATGGCAGGGAACAGTCTGCATTCAGGCATTACCGGAAGCTTGAACATCTCTGTCTGGCCCCATTCACTATAATGGTGACCTGCTGAGATCTGGCTGTAACCCAGCAAATATGCAGAGAAGAAAACAGCTTAAAGGGTTTGTCCGGTTCAGAGCTTAACCCGGACATGACCCCTTCTTCCCCCATTCAGCCCCTCTAAGTTGAGCATCAGAGATTCTTTGCTCGGCACTGTATAGCGCGGGACAAGGACGTTTTCTTAAGATCCGGTGACATACTGGGCTTCGCTAGGTGGAGGCTTCCCCTTAGCAGTGAGCCCTGTGACGTCACCGGCACTAATATACAGTCTTTAGTGCTGCCCTAGCTTGTAAAACAAGCTAGGGCAGTGCTAAAGACTGCCCATTAGTGCTGTTGACGTCACTGGGAACACTGCTAGGTTGAAGCTTCTGCCTAGCAGTGTAAAAATATAAACAAATGGCTTGATAACAGCATGAAATGCTCTGATGCTCAATTCAGAGGGGCTGATTGGTTAAAGAAGGGATTATGTCTGGGTTCAACTCTGAACCTCGACAACCCCTTTAATTTAAAGTATTACCCATTGAATAGCTATTGTTTCCAGACAATGTACATGTGGAACTTTAGTATTTGTCAATCTAGCTTTTAAGAAGGGGATGAGTTGAACTTTTTCCATGAATGTCCCTGCCCACTTACTCAAATTTCATTAATGGCAGCGTTTGCATAAGTTGTCTCGAACATGAAACTTAAAGGGGTATTCCGGTAAAGTAACTTAATTTTTGAAAATCTGCATTAAGGCTGCGAGCTGTGACCCAACCAGAACCCATACCTATACATATAACCAGAGCTTCATTTTACCTTACAATCCATTTGTCTAGCTCCTGTGTGGCCTGCAACAGTATCATGGCATCTGATCTTCCCTCACAAAACTACAATCCGCACAATCCCTAACTTTCCTGCTGTGAGTTTCTGCTTGTTCATTAGTGTTGATGTTAATTGATTGGCTGCTTGATATTACAGTCCAGTCACGCCCCCTCTGCTCAGTAATCAGCAGCACACTGACATTTAGCTAGAGAACTGATAGCAACACACTGAGCATGCTTGATCTAACAAAGGCTCAGAACTATAGGTCGGTGCCATGGTAACTTGTGAGGAAACACAGAGTAGCAGAGGAAGAAAACTACATTTATAACTACTGAATGGTAAATATGTGAAATTGACATTATATTAGGTAATGATTGATGATGAATTAGTCTAAAACATAAGTTATATTTATGGTAACCGGAATGCCCCTTTAAAACTTGTTTATTAGCTTATTCATATGTTGTTATAGATTCTGATATCATCTTCTACATTGACTTGTTTTTGTTCCTGCCAAACAAGGGAGGAGACCAGTGACAAATGTAAAGCTACCTAAACGCAGGCATATGGCCTTACATTTCAGCCATCTTCTTTTCTGCATCTGTTTCAGTTGCCATAACACAGAGCGACTGAAAGCTAGCCTTGTCTAACCGCAGAGAGTAACATCACTACTGGGCGTGTAAAATAGCTCTGGAAAAGTGTGCCTGTTATTAAAATTCTATAACATCTATCAGCCAAAACTTCAACCCAGAAAACAATTCCAGTGTTGAACATATGTATATTATTATAGCGTAATCACGTGTTCCTGCCAGGTCTTACTCTGTTACATACTGTAATGTTCTAGGATTTATCAAGAATGTTTTTTCAAGGCAAAATATGTTGGCCGGCCTAAAACCCTGACGTGCTATTGAAAGCCCTGCAGAGTTTACAGTCTCTGACAGCGTTTAAATCAGAGTCGCATGGTGCATGCCTGCGGTGCGTCGGGACAATGCAGTAGCTGAATTAAAGCATTCATCAAGTTTTGTCCACTAAATGCCTAACAGGCTTTAATTAGGGATCTTTGTAAGAAATGATATAGCGTTACAATCCAGTCTACTTGTTACAGTGTTACACAGCAACACATGTAGCATAAAACGCCAGAATAATCCTAAATAGTCTGCAGAACAGCTAGTAGCAAGCAGAAAAGTACTACTCTAATAAAAACGGGTGGCTACAATAAAAACAAAGGAACAGAAAATGGATCTTTTCACGACTGTACAACAATACTTAGGTTTCTATCCTCAAAATAGGAAATAGAACTCGACTGTAAAAGGAGATATTAATTATTGGTATTTTGGGACGTACCAATAATTAATATTCATAAATAGGCAAAACCCGCTTCCGCTAGTTCCGCCTATTTATGCCTAAGTGCTACTCTATTGTCTTTCACACGACCTAAAAGGGACTCAAAGTACACGTTATAAAACAATAAACACTGCACACTGTATTATAAATAATAACAATATTTATTATTTATTAACAATACAGTACAATAAAAACCTAGCTACACTACACAATCCCGTTAACTCCAACCACGTTACTTACTCAACAATACACACTCACACATATAAAGCAGCCCTCCCCAGCCTAATCTAATTACTGTCCCTGGGAAGTAAAAGGGTTAAATTACAGTAGCAACAGGGGATAACACAGGGTTTTGGCAGGGAAGGGGTTAATTGTATAGGGTTGTAGGGGTAAATATGGTAGGGCAAGGCAGGGGTTAAATCAAGGGGCAACAAGGGGTTGTAGCAGGGATTCAGCAGGGGTAGTTGGTGGGGCAGCAGGGGTTAATGCAATTGGGGTATTGCAGGGGTTCCTGGAGGCCTGGAGCAAGGGTATTGCAGGGGTTGTGACAGAATGGTAGGGAAGGGGTTACAGGGTTGCAGGGGTTAAATCAGGGCACACAAGGGGTTAGATGTCTGGGCTGGGTGAATGGTCAGGGGACACCAGGGGTTAACAGGGAGAATGCAATAAGGGGTTAATCATTGGTGGGTCAGGGTTACTCAGCCATCCAGGGGTAATGCTCGTCTCCAGGGGGTTGCTCGTCGTCCAGGGGATGATTCCTTGCTCGTCGTCCAGGGGATGACTCTTCTTTGGGGAGGCACGGCTCAACTGAAGAGCGCAGCGCGATCGGGTTATTTAAACCCGGTCGCGCTCGCTCCCGTGCTCCCGTGCTGCCGGCGCGCTCGCTGTTTCCCGGGCGGAGGATCTCTTTGATCCTCCGCCTGGGGAGCGCACTGTATCTCCGGCGCTTGTAATTACAAGCGCCGGAGGTACGCGCCGGACAGAGACAGGGAAACCTATTGTTTCCCTGTCCTGTTAATTGCCCCCAGCAGCGCTGAGGGTAATTAACAGAAGGGACAGAAGATCATATCAATCTTCTGTCCCTTTGAAGTACCTGGGACTGGACTAATTAGTCCAGTCCCATGTCTCCAGCTATCCCCAGCAGATGTGCCATTGTCCATCTGCTGGGGGCTATGGGGGGGGCACCCTGGCTATGACATGTATATAGATACATGTACATAACTGGGGATCATGTACATGCATCTATATACTTCTGGAGGATATAAGGGGGCATATAAGGAAAGGGGGCCTCATCCTATAAGGATAAAGGGGGCATTTATATTATATAAAGGGGCATTAATATATGAAAGGGGGCATTAAAATATGTAAATATATATATATAAATATAGGTGCAAGCAAATGGGGCTCATGCACACATATCTATATATATATATACATACAGTTAGAGCACCTGGTGGATAATCACATCCACCAGGGCTTCAGGCCTTCGTGGCCATGGGGCCACATACCCTCAATTTGGGGCCACCCATATATGCATATACATATCGGTATATGCATGTATTGTAGGCCGCGCCCACACTTCCTTCTACATCGACCATTGCATAAAAACATTGAAAGTGAAGATGAGTACTTGTGTAGCCTTGGGGTGACTATTGTGACTATTGTGACTATAGAGGATCGGAAACTTCTCCTCATGTCTGTTGGCTCTATGTTGTGTCATTCCTTTATTATTCCTTCTATAATTTATGAATGAATTGCTAGAAGTTTGCAATGAATGTTTAGCTGGGTGTTACCAGTTGGGGGTGTGGCCCTGCACAGTCTGCCACTGGCAGCACTGATTGGATAATATTAAGCTGTGCTGGGCCACAGCCCCCAACTGAAAACACCCAGCTGGATCTTCATTGCAGACTGCTAGCAACTCATTCATAACTTCTAGAAGGAATAATAAAGGAATGACACAGAATTTTTATTACATGGGGAATTCAAGAAGTTGCTAATAGAGACATGTCAGTAGAGGTTGCGGGTCCTCTTTAAAGGGGTTGGCCAATTTACTAGGTGCACGTGTTGGGGTGTGCATGCAGCTAGTGATAAGCATTATTAAACCATCAGCGCTGATGGTTTGATAATACTAATTCATATTTACACGTAGGTCCACTCACCTGCTTCCAGTTGCTTCTGTCTAAACATGGCCGCTGATGGGTTTCCCATCATTCAGCAGCCTCCATTCACTTACATTGGCAGTGGATGCACAGTCTGTTCCACAGATTTAAGGGGTTATCCCATGAGTAATATAAAAAACGAATCATATAATGCATGAAAGTCTGTTTGTAACAAGCTTAGAACCAGTCCTGTACCTCACATGAATCCAGAGATATACCCATTCATTGCTCTGTTAGATCTACTTAAAGCTCTCAGCTCAGGGGTGTGCAATTTCTCAGCGGGGGTATCCCTTCTGCTGTAGCTCTTGGCAGTTGAAATTGGAACTGAGCATTTATGTCAACCTCAGTGAGCTGGATAATAATTTAGAAAAAGCAGGTGGCGCTATACAGATAAATTTCAGTGAATAACTCTGTGGCTATAGTAATTATTTGCAATTACAAAAATATTCAGATCCAGGTGCTGGCTTGAAAAATGTAGAAATTTTTTTGTGGGACAACCCCTTTAAGTGAATATAGGGCGCTGATGGATGTACCCTTTCATTAGTGGCCATGTTTTAAGTGAAGCAGGTGAGCAGACTTGCATGTAAATATGAATAAACACAGTAACTTAATAACATGGTTTGTAAGGCTGAAAAAGACATGTTCATCTAGTTCAGCCTGTTATCCTGCAAGTTGATCAGGAGGAAGGCAAAAAAAAAACAACCTTGTGAGGTAGAAGCCAATTTTCCTCACTTTAGGGGAAAAAAATTCCTTACTCCAATCAGGCAATCAAAATAACTCCCTGAATCAACGACCCATCTCTAGTAACTATAACCTGTAATATTATTACCCTCCAGAAATGCATCCAGGCCCCTCTTGAACTCTTTTAGTGAACTTACCATCACCACCTCCTCAGGCAGAGAGTTCCATAGTCTCACTGCTCTTACCGTAAAGAATCCTCTTCTATGTTTGTGTACAAACCTTCTTTCCTCCAGATGCAGAGGATGTCCCCTCATCACAGTCACAGTCCTGGAGATAAATAGATGATGGGAGAGATCTCTGTACTGACCCCTCTTATATTTATACATAGTTAATAGACAGGGGTGTATGTAGAAATCATCGGGCCCCATACCAAGAATCTGAATTGGGTCCCCATGCCCTGCCCCTCCCCCTACCTGCCCTGGCTACACTGGAACAGAATACCAGAATCTGATCTAAGTGTGCATACATGATAAACTGCGCCCGCTGCTTTTCATGTAGTGTGCAATCCTTCCCCCATGGACTCTGCTGGCTGCTGCTTATAATATAGTGTGTCATACCCCCCTGAACTGCTGCCTGTTTCACCTCCCCCAGTGCAGACTTTGGCTGGCTGTCACTGTGGCAGAGTGCAGTCAGGTCAGGGGCAAATCTTCAGAACACTGGACTGGGTCTGGACTGGTGATGTTGGTGGATCAGGTCAAGTCTGATCAGACAGGTCACAGTATGACGCGTGCTGGCAGAGGAACAGAGCCTGGACAAGGTAGTTTGGTGCCAAGGAAGATTGGTTGAATGGCATCCCCTTTGTAGAAAACTACCTTACTCGCTAATAAAATTAATTTTACATTTTACAAGGTGCAGACACAGAATACTAAACAATTTAATCCAGTCACTTTTGCAGAACCTCATAATACAAACCTCTGCTGCTGCAGAACCTCCTAATACACACCTCAGCCGGCCGTGAGCATTTTTCCTTCTTCATGTCCCGCAGCATGTTTCATATGCCTATTATTGTCCACAAAGAGAACTAAAATAGGACATGATCTATATCTTTTGAGGGGTTGGGGGAGGGACGGACATACGGATGCGGACAGTACACATTGTGCTGTCTTCATTTTTTTCATTGAAATGAATGGACCCACTCTGATCCGCAACCAAAAATACAGTTGTGTACATGGGGCCGGGTCGCTGCATGTGTAACTAGGCAAATTTTTAATTCAGCGGTCTGTGAAAGCTGGACAACAACCTCTGCTGAGAGGTGATGAAGACCACACTTGGTACATATATATGTATACACAACATAGCCAGGAATATATACTATATACTGTATGTAGTTTGGTCTTCAGCATACCTCCCTGCTACTCTGCTTTACAAGCTGCCGAAAGGCAAATCTACCCCAATTATGCAGTGAAGAGAGGAATTATCACTACATAACAAGGCAGATTAGCTATTCAACTGTTTATAAAATTTGAGTAACTTTGCTGTAAATGATCCCCAAGTACACACTGCTTGGTACTATTGGTAATATGGCTTGCTCTGTTACCAAATCTATTTTGTACTATATTATTTACTAGAAAAATCCTTTCAACAAAATGACTATGCTTAACATGTACACTAAAAGTATGGAGTCTAAACCCAACCTCCTCCTTAAAGGGGTTATCCAAGGCTGGAAATGGCCCCTCATATGCCCGGGCCCCTCACACTGATTCTACTTACCTGGCACCCCGTTCCCTGTGCTACTCCTGGTCCCCGTACGGCCGCAGCTACTTCTCACCGTGCGTTGATTAAAACATTCGGTGTCGGGGGGAGGGGACAACTCCCTAGCTTCACCCGCAGTGCTAGGGAGACTCGTCACCACCTGCCATTGGCTGCCCCTCCCGACACTGGATGTTTTCATCCGAGCACGGGGAAAAGCTGGAGCAGCGATGCGGGGACCAGGAGCGGCTCAGGGAGCGGGAAGCCAGGTAAGTAGAATCAGTGTGAAGGGCCCGGGCATATGGGGGGCCATTTCCAGCCTCAGATAACCCCTTTCATTTCCTGGCTCACGTGCATTAGTATCTGAGGGAGAGGGAGGACAGAAGGCATGGCTGCAGCCTTAGAGAAGAATGCACTTCTTTTCTATTTTATTTTTCATGGCCTGCAAATGTGATATTGGACAGAACAAGAAAAATAAGGAGATTGTGTTAGTTGTTTTTTTATATTTGGATTCTGTGTTAAGTGTTCCTTTAAAGGGGTTTTCCAAGATTCTTAACTGAAGACCTATCCTCTGGATAGGTCATCAGTATCTGATTAGTGGGGTTTCAACACCTGGGAACCCTGCGATCAGCTGTTTGGCAAGGCAGTGGCATTCATAATAGTGCCTCTGCCTTCTCTCAGCTCACCCAAGTACAGCACCATACAGTGGCTGTGCTTGGTATTACAACTCAGCCCCATTCACTTCTATGTGGCTGAGCTGCGCCTAGGCCATATGACCAATAATCGTGACATCACAAGACCTAGACAAAGCTGTGAGAAGGCCACTGTACTACTGCGAGTGCCGGTACCTTCTGAAACAGTTGATCGGCAGGGATTCCGGATGTTGTACTTCCACATATCAGATTTTGATGACCTATCCACAGGGTAGGTCATCAGTTAAACATTTTTTTGGGAAAACCCCGTTTAGAAAAATACATTGTGAGCCACAGTGGAGATTAGGGTTGTCGCAATACCAAAATTTTGATTTGGTTTCGATACCTTAAAAAAGTATTGCGATACTCGATACCATTCAATACCACGTGAAAAAATAAAAACACCAAAAAAAGCTGCGTACATTCCGCATTTTATGAAACGTCCACCCAATAACAGAACAGTCTTATTCTATTTTTTGGGGGGTGCACCTGAGGGGTTAACTGCGGCGTATCGCAGCTCCCTGTCATACAGGTTGGGTGCCGGCTATGTGATTCTGCCATCTGTATTTGTATTAATCGGTTAGTTCTATTCATTGGTGGCGCAGTGGCTACCGCCCCTCCACTACTCCTCCTCGCCTCTCTTTTAAAATTGTCAGCAGTGCCACAGTGGGGAGGGAGAGACTCCCTCCTTCTCCACTGTGCTGCTGAGGGAACATGGAGAGCGCTGAAAGCAGCACGCACAATGTTCTATGATACTAAGCTGCACAGCCTAGTATTGGTAACAGGCAAATCCCGGTATCATATCGATACCTGTACAAAAGTATTGCTTGGGTATTGATAATTCGATACCCGGTGCAACTCTAGTGGAAATGGGAACTGATTGTTAGTTTAGTGCTGAGGAATATGATTATGTCAGTAACCAAAAATCTGTCTATTTTGCTTTATTTTCATTGATTTATGCACTTTACTGATTTACCATATACCTTTCAACTTGATTACATTTTTAATAGTAGACCTTCATTTCCTTGACTACCTCAGAATAACTCCCACATGCTTGTGCATTATTAGTCATTTATATTAATCCCTCGCAGCCTAGCTGGTGATGCAATAGCATGAGATTTATTCAAAGCCCTGAACTACACAGCGTAGGTTTGGTGTTAAAGGGAACCTCTCATGTTGAACATGGCTTCTGATCTGCCAGCAGTGTGTTATAGATCAGATTGATGTATAGTTTTGTAGAAAAAGATTCAGTATCATTTTTAAATTACTGATTGAAATAATAGCATTTTTGTAAGTCTTTTCCTGTTAGTGACTGTTCTCAGTATACTCTTATAAATAGTAGCTATACTGAATTTTTCCAACAAAACTATATAAATCTGCTCAGCTCCTTCTCCTCTATAACATTCTGTTAAACTGCATTTTCTGTTTCCTTTAAAGGGTGTAGCAGAGATATATGGGTGGAGGAGAGCTGTATGGGTGTAGCAGAGCTGTATGTGTGTAGCATAGCTATGTGTAGCATAGATATGTGTGTGTAGTAGAACTGTGTGTGTAGCAGTACAGTGTGTGTAGCAGGGCTGTATGTGTGTAGCATAGCTATGTGTGTGTAGTAGAACTGTGTGTGTAGCAGTACAGTGTGTGTAGCAGGGCTGTATGTGTGTTACCCATATTATTGAGGGTTATTGCAGATTTCCTTTGCATTGAAAATCGAAAAGAAAAAATTGATCAAGCTTTAACTTGGGGAGTTAGCTGTACACATGTCAGAATATTTCTGCCACAAATTTATGTGGAATTTTACCTCTGCAAATATACCACATATAGAGTATACCGTAAAGGTTCTTTTTCAGCATGGAATGAGCACTGATCGACAATATAACAAATCAAATGCTGATCTTTTAACCCTTTCAGTACTGAGTCACTTTTCACCTTAAATCCCAGGCCGATTTTTGCAAGTCTGACATGTGTCACTTTATGTGGTAATAACTTTAGAACGCTTTTACTTATCCAGGCCATTCTGAGATTGTTTTCTCGTGACACATTGTACTTCATGACAGTCATACATTTGAGTCAACATATTTCACCTTTATTTATGAAAAAATCCCAAATTTACCAAAAAGTTTGAAAAATTTTCAATTTTCAAAATTTCAATTTCTCTGCTTTTAAAACAGAAAGTGATACCTCATAAAATATTTATTACTTAACATTCCCCATATTTCTACTTTATGTTGGCATAATTTTGTAAATGTCATTTTATTTTTTTATGAAGTTAGAGGGCTTAGAAGTTTAGAAGCAATTTTTCAAATTTTCAACAAAATTTTTTTGAGCATCAATTCAGTTATAAAGTGATTTTGGGAGGCTTACCTAATGGAAACCACTAATAAATGACCCCATTTTAGAAACTACACCCCTGAAATTATGAAAAACTGATGTTACAAACTTTATTAACCCTTGAGGTGTTCCACAAGATTTAAAGGAAAATGGAGGTGAAATTTCAAAATTTAAATTTTTTGGTAGATTATTCACGTTAATTTTTTCTTGCAACACAGCAAGGGTTAACAGCAAACTAAACCTCAATATACATTGCTCTGATTCTGCAGTTTACAGAAATACCCCATATGTGGTGGTAAACGTCTCCATGGGTTTGTGGCAGTGGTCCGAAAGAAAGGAGCGCCATACCGATTTTGGAGGCACATTTTGCTAGAATGGTTTTTAGGCACCATTTTGTAATTGAGAGACCCTGACGTACTCCTACAGTGGAAACCCTCAAAAAGTGACCCCATTTTGGAAACTACACCCTTCAAAGAATATATTAAGGGGGGTACTGGCCACTTTGACCCCCTTTTACGGAATTTACGGAATTTAGAAACACTTGGCTGCGAAATTGAAAAGTTTCATTTCTTCCAATAAAATGTTGCTTTAGCCCCAAATTTTTCATTTTCACAAGGGGTAACAGGAGAAAAGCACCCCATAATTTGTTCCCCATTTTCTTCTGAATACAGCAACACCCCATATGTGGTGGTAAACTGCTGTGGGGGTACATGGCAGGACTCAAAACAGAAGGAGTGCCATATGAATTTTGCAGCACAGATTTTGATGGATTGGTTTGCGGGTGCCATTGATTTTTATTTTTTTGAGTTATTGTCTTATGTGGGGGCTCATTTTTTGAGGGATGAGGTGACATTTTCATTGGTACCATTTTGGGGGACATAAGACTTTTTGATCGCCTGCTATTACACCTTTTGTGAGTCAAGGTGAAAAAAAAATAGCTGTTTTGACAGGTTTTTTTGAATTTTTATTTTTTTACAGCATTCCCCCGAAGGGGCAAATCATGTGATATTTTTATAGAGCAGGTTGTTACGGACGCAGTGATCAGGGCTGTGGAGTTGGAGTCGGAGTCGGTCACCATTTTGCTGGAGTCGGTATAAAATATATAATGAATTAGTACATTTAGTTCAGTGCTGAATATATTTTTATAAGAATTTGTGAAAATTATGAAATGTCCTATAAATGTCTGTTCTATTCCTGATCTAAGGATTTAGGCTTTTAGTTGAGATGACTGTGTACTGCCCTTTATGTCCAGTGCATGTTCTCTCTGTATGCTTTATGTTTCCTCTGAGATCATGTTTGGAGAGGTTAGCTGCTCTCATGGCTTCTATCTGCTGATGTAAAACACCTAGAGGCTTATGTATGAAAACTGTCTAGGTATAGAAGTTTCTTTGTTGCCCATAGCAACCAATCAGAGTTCCCCTTTCATTTCATATAGTGCTCTGGAGAAATGAAAGAGGAGCTCTGATTGGTTGCTATGGGCAACAAAAAAGTCTTAGACCTAGACAGTTTTCATACATCAGGCCCAGAGGCGTAGCTACTGGGGGGAGAGGGGGGGCAGGGGAGGTGATGCTCTGGGCCCAATACCTCTGGGGGGGCCCAGCAGGGATGGCCTTAGTACAATCAGGCGAATACAAGTGAGCGCTTCCATTATGGAGTCTGATGGGGGCACATTAAGCCGATCTGAGGTCTGATGGGGGCACATTCTGATGATCTGAGGTCTGATGGGGGCACATTCTGATGATCTGAGGTCTGATGGGGCACATTTTTCTGATCTGAGGTCTGATGGGGGAACATTCTGCTGATCTGAGGTCTGATGGGGGCACATTAAGCCGATCTGAGGTCTGATGGGGGCACATTAAGCTGATCTGAGGTCTGATGGGGGTACATTAAGCCGATCTGAGGTCTGATTGGGGACACATTAAGCCGATCTGAGGTCTGATGGGGGCACAATACGCTGATCTGAGGTCTGATGGGGGCACATTAAGCCTATCTGAGGTCTGATGGGGCAGATTAAGCCAATCTGAGGTCTGATGGGGGAACATTCTGCTGATCTGAGGTCTGATGGGGGCACATTCTATTGATCTGAGGTCTGATGGGGGTACATTCTGCTGATCTGAGGGCTGATGGGGGCACATTCAGCTGATCTGAGGTCTGATGGGGGCACATTCTGCTGATCTGAGGTCTGATGGGGGCACATTCTGCTGCTCTGAGGTCTGATGGGGGCACAATACGCTGATCTGAGGTCTGATGGGGGCACAATACGCTGATCTGAGGTCTGATGGGGGCACATTAAGCCGATCTGAGGTCTGATGGGGGCAAGGGACTGTTAGTTTAGTGATGTAAAAGCTGGGGACAGATTTCCTTTAACGTAGGAGTCCCCTTTTTTACTCCTATTAATCCTATATTTTCCTGCATTATGTGGTAGAGTATTTAGAGTAGGGTATGTAGAAAGTCTATTGTACTGTACTTAGCATAGATGATCTAGCAGTTTATATAGTCATCTTGCTAATACAGTATTATAACCACAACTAGTATGTGCCTGTGAAGTTGGAAACATGCGTTTGGGAAGCCAATAAGTGGGGGGCCCACTCAAGTATGTTTCGCCCCCCCATGTGCTGAACCTCTAGCTATGCCTCTGATTAGTCCCTAAGTGAGCTGTACCCAGAGAAGCCTGATAGATTACAAACTGTTTTTGTCATGACTTATCTGTACTATTGATTTTATGCAAATTTGTTTAAAGTTATCACTTAAACATGCTCCATGTATGAGGGAGTAGGAGTCGGAGTCGGAGTCAGGGTGAGGGGAAATCGAGGAGTCGGAGTCGGGGCTTTGGCTTACCGACTCCACAGCCCTTGCGGTGATACCCAATATGTCTAACATTTTTATTTTTGTTAAGTTTTACACATTAGCTTCATTTTTGAACAGAATAAAATCTTTTTTTTGTGTTGCCATTTTCTAAAAGCCATATTTTTTTATTTTTTGGGCGATTGTCTTAGGTAGGGTCTAATTTTTTGCGGGACGAGATGACGGTTTGATTGGTACCATTTGGGGTAAATACGCCTTTTTGATCGCCTGCTATTACACTTTGTGAGGCAAGGTGATCAGAAAATGGCTTTTTTTTTTGCATTGTATTTATTTTTTATGGCGTTTACCTAGCGGGGTGGTTCATATGATATTTTTATAGAGCCAGTCGATACAGACGCGGCAATACCTAATATGCCTACTTTTCTATTTTTCCCTATTTTTTACAATTTTTTTAACTTTATTTTGGGAAAATTACAATTTTTTTTTACTTGAAACTTTTTTTGTTAAACTTTCTTTTTTTAACTTCTTTTTTTACTTTATTTTTTGTCCCAGTCTGGGACTTCAACTTTTGGGGGTCTGATCCCCTGCACAATGCATTACAATACTTCTGCATTGTATTGCATTGGCTGTAAGTGTATTACACAGTGTAATGCCCCTTTCACACGAGCGGGAGACTCGCATGTCTCCCGCAACGCATCTACAGGGCTGGACTCGGCATGGACAGGGATCGCAGAGCATTATAAGCGATCCCTGTCAGTGCCGAGTCCAGCCCTGTAGATGCGTTGCGGGAGACATGCGAGTCTCCCGCTCGTGTGAAAAGGGCATAATACTTACAGCTTCCTGCCTGTGAGATTCAGGGGGCTGGATCTCACAGGCTTCCGTAGAAGGCAGCCCGATGCCTAAGGAAGGCATCGGGCTGCCTTCCCTGCCATCGAGTCCCCGTCACAGCAGCGCGGGGACCCGATGGGCTCTTCCTCCCAGCGCCGACATCGCACATGCTGCGGTCAGTGCTGACCGCGGCAGTGCGAGGGTTAATGCACCGGCATCTGTGCCGGACCCCTGCAGCTGATCGGGCGGCCGCAGGAGCGCCGATAAGAGCGCCGTGCCAGTACGGCGCTGGGATTTGTGTCCCGGCTTCCAGCGCCGTAGATGTACGGCACTGGGAGTGTAATGGTTAAAAGGCCTTAACATGCATAACAATTAAAACGTTAGCGAATTTATCCAAATTTGCTTTTCTCCAGAAAGGTAGAATGCCCAGATTCCTATTGTGTACTGACAAGGAGTAAAAACTCTATGTCTATGTCTGGTTTAGCTGATATGCATAGTCATGTGTCTAGACTTGTTAAAGAGTTACTATACTTTTAACTAATGTAACTTTGTAACTAATTTGTGCAAATGTCTTAACTAAAATGTGCAGATTTGTAAACCATTTCATTTAAAAATATGCCTGCATCCGTCTGAAAAAAGCTGTAAAGTCATGGCCACTAGGGGTCTCACTTCCACTTAACTTGCAGTCCACTACCTGTTTTCAGGCAAGATCTGTGCTTGGTAACAGACTTAGAAGATGGCTGAAGTTGAAGTGTGTCACAGCTAGCTGAGATTCTTCTATGAGCTTCTATACTGCTTCTGAACATCACAGGAGATGTCTGCTTTTAATTATCCCTCCTTATTAAACATAGTGAAAATTAAGGGAAGTTAGGTCACTGCATACAATACTGGCAGAAGGGAGACATCCCCTGCCTCTGAGAGAAATGCTTCTAACTGTGCATCTGAAACAGGGAATAATATGGCTGAAAGAGACTTTAGGGAAGCCTGAAAAACACTAGTTCTGTCACAGTACAGTTCACTGTGTTTAGTGGGGGCTTGCTGCAGCCTTCTAGTGTGTGAACTGAGGCCTGTGAATGTGTGTACTCACCGTGTCTGCATCACAGTGCAATTCTTAACGCTGTTGTCGTGCAGGCTGGCTGCAGGTTCTCTTGTGTACTGGCTGCAGGCTTTCTCCTGTGTATTCTGGTTGCTTGGGTATGCGTGCTGGCTGTGGTCTTTCGTGTTTAAACGTTGGCCTGTGTATGTAGATACTCTTTTACATGTTGGTGTCTGGTTCATTTGGGGTTAACGTTCCCTGTTCTTTGTGGATGTGTCTGCTAGGTGGTCAGATAACCTCGTTACTCTGCTATATGATCCTGTGAGCTGTGGGTTTAGGTGTGAGTCTGTCTCCAGCTTTGCTGGGTGCAGGAGCTATGCACCTGACCTGCGGATATTCCATCTGCCCTGTCTTTGTAGTTACGTAGTGAGACATCAAGGTCTCCTTGCCTTGTTCTGTGTCTTGTGCAGCAGCTGTCTGTTCACCCATAGACTAACTCTGCGAGGAACAGGCAGCTGTCTGTTCACCCATAGACTAACTCCGCGGGGAATAGGCATCTGCTTGTCTGGTTCTGTGTTTTGTGGTGCAGTGCTGTCCGTTCGTCCATGAACTAACTCTGCATGGGGAATAGGCATCTGCTTGTCCGGTTCTGTGTCTTGTGTGCAGCTCTGTCTGTTCGCCCATGGACGAACTCCGCATGGGGAACAGGCGTCTGCTAGTCCAGTTCTATGTCTTGTGTGCAGTTCTGTCTGTTCATCCGTGGACTAACTCAGCATGGTGAACAGGCATATGCTAGTCCAAGTCTATGCCTTCTTTGAGAGAGCTTCTGGGTTCTCCGGAGAGTGGACATCTAGTCTATGTGCAGCTCTGCCTGTGACCACCATGTGTCATTCCACATGTGGTCCAGACATCTGCTTGTCTGCCTGTGTGGCAGCTCTGCCTGTAACCGCCATGCATCCATTCCGCATGGGGTCCAGGCATTTGCTTGTCTGCCTATGTGGACAGCTTTGCCTGTGACCGCCATGCATCCGTTCCGCATGGGGTCCAGATATCTGCTTGTGTTCTGGTTCCCATTGTCTTGTCTGAACTATGTTTTGTGCAGTTGTTTAGGTTCCAGTCCTTGTTTGTGTGGACAGCTGGTGCTTGCACCATCAGTCTTTGCAGGTAAGTGGCCAAGTGCACTGGGATCATCCTGGAGGTGCGACCAGTGAGCCCTTAGCTAAGTTCACCCCCCCTCCCCTTCAAGGGATTTGTGAAGGCATGTTACTGTAATGGGAAGTGAGACTTTTTTTTTAACTATTGGAGGGTAGTTATTTGGCATATGTTTCCCAGGGGGCATTGCCTGTAAACCTCCAGCTGGATTTCTAATATTAAATATTGTTGATATTGTTATCATAATAATTGTCCCTGGTTTTAGACAAGTGTATTACCAAGGATCGTATGACCCAAACTAACAGCAGTGTAGATCCCTGTCATGCTTTTATGTCCTTGTTATGGGCCCCCGGTGTAGCATGAGCACAAAAATGCACTCATATTAGGGGTTGTCTTACTTCAGCAAGTAGCTTTTATCATGTAGAGAAAGTTAATACAAGGCACTTACTAATGTGTTGTGATAGTCCATATTGCCTCCTTTGCTGGCTTGATTCATTTTTCCATCACATTGTACATTTCCATGGTTACGACCACCCTGTTATCCAGCAGTAGTGACCGTGCTTGCACACTATAGGAAAAAGCATTGGTCTCTCTTTTGGCCGGGACTGGGTGAGCACGTATAGGCTGGTGCTTTTTCCTATAGTAGAAAAAATGAATCCAGCCAGCAAAGGAAGCAATATGGACAATCACAATACATTAGTAAGTGCCTTGTATTAACTTTCTCTACGTGATAAATGCTATTTAATGAATATATGTTAATCCTGATATTTTTATACTGAAAATCATACTCCTATTTAATTTTTTTATTCATTATTTTTTTCGTTTCAAAAAACCGTCAAGATTTTAGGCTGAAACAGTTCATAGGTTCTTCTATAAGAAATAATAAGGTTGGCTTTTGTTGCTTTCTGAAAGAATATTTCCAGTAATAACACTAAAATGCGGACTTGTGTCTAGAATTCTTTGTTAGCGTTTTTTAAGCAATGATGCCTAATGACATACAGGTTGATTGTAAATGCTGTAATATAAAAGACTAATGATCTGTATTTCATATGTAAATTTTCATCTCTCACTCACATTGGTCTTTTTGGCTCATAGTCTTCTCTTATTATTCATTCTTTTGCTTTCACTAAAGCCACTTTATTTTAGCAGTACATGCATTTCATTTCCTCTATTTTTATCACTAATTTTCTATTCACTGTGAATAAAATATCTGCTTAGCTTTTAAGTACAGAAGTCAGAGAGATATAGGTTTAGTTTTTTTGGCGGTCGCTTTGTTTTAGGGTATATACACACAGTGCATATTTTGTGGAGTAATACAGTACCAGTGGATAAGATTTTGAAAATCTCATGTACAGTCATGGCCAAAAGTTTTGAGAATGACACAAATATTATATTTTCACATGATCTGCTGCCCTCTGGTTTTTATGTGTGTTTGTCAGATGTTTTTATCACATACAGAAATATAATTGCAATCATATTATGATTAACAAAAGCTTATATTGACAGTTAGAATGAGTTAATGCAGCAAGTCAATATTTGCAGTGTTGACCCTTCTTCTTCAGGACCTCTGCAATTCTCCCTGGCATGCTCTCAATCAACTTCTGGACCAAATCCTGACTGATAGCAGTCCATTCTTGCACAATCAATGCTTGCATTTTGTCAGAATTTGTAGGTTTTTGTTTGTCCACCCGTCTCTTGATGATTGACCACAAGTTCTCAATGGGATTAAGATCTGGGGAGTTTCCAGGCCATGGACCCAAAATCTCTATGTTTTGTTCCCTGAGCCATTTAGTTATCACCTTTGCTTTATGGCAAGGTGCTCCATCATGCTGGAAAAGGCATTGTTGATCGCCAAACTGCTCTTGGACGGTTGGGAGAAGTTGCTCTCGGAGGACATTCTGGTACCATTCTTTATTCATGGCTGTGTTTTTAGGCAAGACTGTGAGAGAGCCGATTCCCTTGGCTGAGAAGCAACCCCACACATGAATGGTTTCAGGATGCTTTACAGTTGGCATGAGACAAGACTGGTGGTAGCGCTCACCTCATCTTCTCCGAATAAGCTGTTTTCCAGATGTCCCAAACAATCAAAAAGGGGATTCATCAGAGAAAATGACTTTACCCCAGTCCTCAGCAGTCCACTCCCTGTACCTTTTGCAGAATATCAGTCTGTCCCTGATGTTTTTTCTGGAGAGAAGTGGCTTCTTTGCTGCCCTCCTTGAGACCAGGCCTTGCTCCAAGAGTCTCCGCCTCACAGTGCGTGCAGATGCACTCACACCTGCCTGCTGCCATTCCTGAGCAAGCTCTGCACTGCTGGTAGCCCGATCCCGCAGCTGAAACACTTTTAAGAGACGGTCCTGGCGCTTGCTGGCCTTTCTTGGGCGCCCTGGAGCCTTTTTGGCAACAATGGAACCTCTCTCCTTGAAGTTCTTGATGATACGATAGATTGTTGACTGAGGTGCAATCTTTCTAGCTGCGATACTCTTCCCTGTTAGGCCATTTTTGTGCAGTGCAATGATGACTGCACGTGTTTCTTTAGAGATAACCATGGTAAACAGAAGAGAAACAATGATGCCAAGCACCAGCCTCCTTTTAAAGTGTCCAGTGGTGTCATTCTTACTTAATCATGACAGATTGATCTCCAGCCCTGTCCTCATCAACACCCACACCTGTGTTAATGGCGCAATCACTGAAACGATGTTAGCTGGTCCTTTTAAGGCAGGGCTGCAATGATGTTGAAATGTGTTTTGGGGGATAAAGTTCATTTTCTAGGCAAATATTGACTTTGCAAGTAATTGCTGTTAAGCTGATCACTCTTTATAACATTCTGGAGTATATGCAAATTGCCATTATAAAAACTGAAGCAGTAGACTTTGTAAAAATTAATATTTGTATCATTCTCAAAACTTTTGGCCATGACTGTACACACTGCTGTGTGGAAATTGACCTGTGGTGCAGATTTTGAAATCCACAGCGTGTCAATTGTTCGTGCGGATTTTGATTGCAGATTTCACCCTTTGTGAGGAGAGAGAGGAGACACGCCCATAGGGAGGACCATAAGGCCCCTTTCACACGAGTGAGTTTTCCGCACGGGTGCAATGCGTGAAGTGAATGCATAGCACCCGCACTGAAACCTGACCCATTCATTTCCATGGGTCTGTGTACATGAGCGTTTTTTTCACGCATCAGTTCTGCGTTGCGTGAAAAACGCAGCATGTTCTATATTCTGTGTTTTTCACGCAGCCCTGGTCCCATAGAAGTGAATGGGGCTTCAGTTAAAAACGCATTGTATCCTGAAGCAAGTGCGGATTCAATGCGTTTTTCACTGATGGTTGCTAAGAGATGTTGTTTGTAAACCTTCAGTTTTTTTATCACGCACGTGAAAAACGCATCAAAACGCATTGCACCCGCGCGGAAAAAACTGAACAGCTAAACGCAAATGCAGACAAAACTGACTGAACTTGCTTGCAAAATGGTGCGAGTTTTCCTGAACGCATCCGGACCTCATCCGTCACGCTCGTGTGAAAGAGGCCTAATGCAGGAGATGCATTGTAATTGCATAGGGGCTTACCTCAATAGGTTGTGCAGAAGGCACAACACTCTGCAAGGCGAAAAGAAGAGGTTTTCCCACTGTACGGTCTTGCTACGCGTCCAGCCGGTCACTGTACATGCTGACTTGTAGCTTGATTACCAGAGAAGAAAAAGAAGAAGGTACAGGCGCTGCTCGTATTGGAAGGTACGTGACACAAGGCTAAACATACGTGTATCTTTCATTAGGATGTCAATGACATGTTTTAGAGCCGAACAGGCTCCTTTTTCAGACCTCCAAAAACAACAGGTTGCGGAGGGAGGGGGAGAGAGGGACAAGAGATGGACAGGACATATAAGTAATAGTAAGTAAAACAGAGTTAACTCTTGCATAGGCCTATGAGTTACAAACTATCTTTACAATTAAAAGGCGACATTTTAATAATACAAGCAAAAGGCAATGCAAACTAAAAAAGGGGGGGTTAAAAGTTAATGTAGACAAAATTAGTTAACATAAAACATGGATTAGAAGCTGGAGCCTGTTTGGCTCCGAATCGCATCATTGACATCCTAATAAAAGATACATATACATTTATCCTTATAAGATACATATGCATACCTCCCAATACACTCAGCACGCAGACTTCTTGTTTTTCTCCTCTAGTACTCACCATTTCACCCATTGTAATTCATAGGTTGAGATCTGGGGCAAAGCCCCGTCTAAATTTGTGCCAAAATATGCAAATAACACATAAAGATTTTCCTAGACTGTGGAGAAAAGGATATGGATCACACATCCACGTGCCATGCATTAATCTATTACTTCTCAGCATAATTTAATATACATAATAACACCTCCACTTCATGTATGTTTTAATCAAAATGCACGTCAAGGTGGCATCTGCTGAGTGGGTCCCTACTGTAACTACATAGCGATCACTGCTTCCATAACACAGCACCAGCAGGTGGTGAGACCCAGCAGACCAACAACACCACTGCTGTCAGGCTGAGCCCCCATGGCACTGGGTCCTACCAGCTCACAGGCACAGTATCACAGTTGCAACAGCCAACATGTAGCACCACACATGCAGAATTTGGTGCAGAAAACACCTGAAAAACCAAGTGGAAAATCCACATAAATTACACTGCTGCGTGCATACACCCTTAGGCCCCTTTCACACGAGCGGGAGACTCACTGTCAGCGTTATCCAACACATTCCAGAACTGTAAGGTTTACATAGCATACATAGTATAATGCTATGTAACCCCCGTTCAGTGCCGGCAGTTCAGTACACTGCACACAATGCAGGAGATGTCCAAGTCTCCCACTCGTGAGAAAGGGGCCTTAGGGTGCCTTAAGAAGTTTTTTTTTTTTCCAGAAATTTCTGTAACTTAAAGTTTCATTCATTTGAATAGGACTTGTAGAAATCCATGATTGCCATTCAGATGAATGGAACTAACTTTCATTTGCAGAAATGTCTGTAACAAAATCTGCCTTGTAGTTCATCAAGTCTTATACATTATGGCCCTGATTTATCACACCTTCACTCCAGAATACTGTCTTCAAAAAGTCGCACGATAGGGCTTTTGCGACTTTTTTGCGCATTTTTTTGCGACTTTTTGCATGTGTACACAACTCACTCCAGTTTGTAATATGGGTGGAAAAGTGGGTGTGGTTAGCCATGTTAATGAGTTTCACTCCAGATTTATCATTGCGACTTTTTTAAAAAAGTCGCAAAATAGTCGCAATCTCACTCCAGGAGGAGGGTGGAGTAGGAAAAGTGGAGGAGCTTCTCTAGACAGAAGTGTTAGGTTTAAGGACAAGCCAAATTTATCAAACAACCTGTGACATTTGATAAATGTGGCAGAAAGTACTCCAACATAGAAGCAAGCAAAACTGACTTCAAATATTATCCTAATGATAAATTCCCCCCTAAGTTTTCATTGCTTTTTGTTGGCCACTATTGTACGTGTTTGGGATCAGTTCAGACCAGTTACAAAGATCATAACATCCTGTAAAATGGAAGCCATGACACAGAACATGGTGCTATAGTCACATCATATCTGGTGTATGCTAGTTGAGGGTATATGGCAGGAAGATCTTCCAGTGTATACACCGACAGTAGGCACATGCCTGTCCATAGGTTGGGCACAACCATTTCAAATGGTTCAGATGAATGGAGTATCATAATGTGGTGTACTTTTTTATATAAGCCTGTACCATGCATAATGGTTATGGTTTTTTTAAGTGTATGTTTATTGTACTATAGACTGATTTAGAATCTTTTTATCTCGAACAGTAGAGTAAGACAAGCTGCAAATATATGAAGTTATTGTGCATTTGGTGCTACAGGCTGACTAAGTTTTTGAGGAATGTTGTATTTAGTTGTATTCCCTCCCTGTCCTCTGAAAAACCAGACAGGCACCTAAATCGGTCTGACAAGCTCCTAAATTCTATATAATTTAGTTCCTCCTGCCAGACAGAGTGTGATTAACATGTTAAACTATCTGAATCTTGGCAGCGAACAGAAATTTAAATGAGTTGTTCAATAAATATTGTAGATGGAAATTATGAGCACAACAAATTTATAGGGGGATTTGCTAACTTGCTTTGAAGCAAATATGGTACAAAGGCAAGACAGGGTTTTTTTAACCAAATAAAAAAAAACCTTAAAAATAACATTTTTGGTTTGATGTCTTTTTATATAAAACACGTGAAACACAGATTTTTCCTTGCTTTGTAAGGTGTTATTCTCAGTAATTTACAACGTCCTTAGGTTTTGTTCACATCATATTTGGGCTGTGTTTAAAAGGACACTGTGCACCCTCAGAAAACTTTTGATATGTTATAGGGACATATCAAAAGTTTTGATCAGTGGCAGTCTGAGCGCTGAGACCCCCACCGATCTCTTGCTGCACCGAGACGGGCCCATAGACTTTCTATTGCGTCCATTTTGCTTCTTCTCCTGCATCGAGGAGAGAGAACCTGCTAAGCAAGCTCTTCTTTGCCCTTGTTCTGAAGATCGGTGGGGGTCTCAGCGCTCTGACCCCCACGATCAAAACTTTTTGATATGTCCCTATAAGTTTTCTGAAAGCACCTAGAACGTATATTGCTAAGGTACCTATATATTTCATGGTCAACACAGATGGCAAAAAGTTTGCCTTGCTGATTTATGTTGATATACATTTTTCAGCTGTATTGAAAAGCATGGAAGACTTTGCTTTTTAATACCGCAGAATTCCACAATGGAAGGAGTGGCCCTGTACAAACATGCCCAAATACGGTACCTTTTTAAAGTGTACCTAACCTTTCAGCAATTTATCCAGCATAAGATAAGCCCTATATGAATGGAAAATTAAAAATGTTAGTTATTGGAATGTGTGTAGGAAAAACCAAAATGGACATTTCATAAAGCGCCAAGATTTCTTTTCTATTGGTCAGCAGAAAATGCGGACAGCACACAGATGTTATGGCAGCAACAAATACAGCTAATACCATTATTACCTCAATGCACAATATTTCTCTAAAATGTGCTAGTTTTGCCTTTCATAGGACTATGACAACATTTTTCCTTTTTTTGTCTTATTTTTCGCCCGACGATATTGATCTATCCTGGTTAGCTGCTCGTTTATACTGACCCTCAATAATTTGGCTTTTAAAATGGTGTATTTTTCAGATCCTGTGCCTGATATTCAAAATTCTGGGCATTATTATTTATTTTCTTAAGGTGGAGGAGTTGACTGTATCTTATAGCTGTTTTCATATGTTGTGAATTGTGACTATTAAAGTGTAATAAGGAATGGGTGGTTGGCGGTTTTCAAAATGCCTTAGTCATTATTGTTTAATTTTCTACTGAAATGCAAATGTCAAGAAATTCTACTGATTTTACCCCCAAATTCACTGAAAATCTCATGCTGTGATTATTTGCTTGAATATATCTATGGAAATCCTCAAAAAGATCCAGACCACACCAGCAAGATGTCATCAGTAAATTTCACAAATAATTTGATGCACCTGGCAAATGGATTACAGGGATTTAGAGGTATACTGTTCCTCAAAATAGACCAAAAAGATACTAGGAATGATGTCCTTAGGTTGGAGGAAAATATCACATGTTCGCCACACATAGGGTATCCTATAGTGGCCAAAAAGTTTAATTATAGTGTCATCTGAAAAGAGAACCTTCTTCCATGTGTTTGGTGAACCTACAAGTTTTGCAAACTCTGAATGTGTTTTCTTAATGTTTTTTTCTTTAAAGGGAACCTATCATCAACTTTATGCTTACCATACTAACGGCAGAATAAAGTAGAGACAGGTGAGTTGATTTCAGCAGTCTGTCATTTATGAGTTAAAAGTAAGTGGCTGTCGAGAACCAACATCACAATCATTGCAGACTAGGCCTGGAAAAGAGTCACGGCCACCTGAGAAGAGTCATGGTTATTCATGAATTCCTGCTCTCCCTGCCCACCTGCTGGTGACTGACAGTCTTCTACCTAGTTTTCTCCCTTCCTCTCTAGGAGAGAACTGCCAATCATCAGCAGATGGGCGTGAGAGCAGGAGATTATGACTAACCATCACTCTTCTCAGGTAGATTTGACTCTTTTCAAGGCCTGGGCTGCAATGATTATGATGCTGGTTCACGGCAACCGCTTACATTTAGCTCATGAGTGACACACCACTGAAATCAGCATTTCTGTCCCTATTTTATGCTGTCCTCAGTGAGGTCACCATAAAGTTGATGAGAGGTTCCCTTTAAGCAATGCTGCTAATAAAATCCCACTCTAGCTTTTATTGGTCCTATGGACTGATACTTCCGTCACTGCTTGTGTGGCTACTTCATTGTTATCATTGGTGTCTCTGATATATGCCCTCCATGCCTTGTCTGTGAGTTTTGGTGGTTGACCTTCTCATGTCAGGTTTATAATGGTGCGCCTTGGAATGTTTAACACATGGGAATTTTTTTAACACATATCTGGTCAATAATTCTCCACAACTTTGTCTCAGATCTGTTTGGAGAGCTCCTTGGATGTTGTTTCCTCAGTGTTGTTGCAGACCCAGGGGCCATTCAGAACAGCTGTATTTATACTCAGATCATGTCACACTTTAATTATACACAGGGGGCCTTATTCAGCTAATTAAGTGACTTGTGCAATTAGTTGGTTGGACCAGACCTTATTTAGGAGCTTCATAGCAAAGGGGGTGAATGCATATGGACTCATGACTTTTCCATATGTACCACATATCCAAAAAGTGGGGGGAAATTGATAGTCTATTATGGAAGTTGTCAACAGGATGCAGAAGGCACGTGGAGCACTGAGGGAAGCTGTACTCTCCCTCCCTGGTCTTCCTCCAGGCCCCGCTGTGGACGTAGTGCACGTAGGTGCACTCTATGACCTAACACTGTACAATGTCAGGTCACAAGTGCAGCCCGGGCTGGGAGAAGACCAGGGAGGGTGATGGAGCTTGGGGGTCTGATTCTTGGGTCTGACCTGAGTTCTAATAAAGAATGGGGGTCTGATTTGGGGGTCTGATCTGAGGTCTGATGAAGATTGGGGGGTCTGATCTGAGGTCTGAAATATATATTTTTTTATTTTCCTCTTTTACATTCTGGGTGCATCTTATAGTCCGGTGCGTCTTATAGTCTGAATAATATAGTATTTATTTTTAAATTAAGGCATTTTTCATTGTACTATAACAATATGGAGTATTTTGTCAGATCCATTACATACATTCTAAATTACAATCTATTTTAATTTCCTGTTATAAAGCCACAGAGTAAGCAAAAACATTGAAGAAAGAGTGCATGTGTGCATAATTTTCCATGACACTGTATGTTTTTTTATAACAATTCTTGCTTGGGGAAACTTTTTTTTAATGTAACTTGGACAAGCCCTTTAATTATATCTGAAATGATATTGTTATCATCGTTTCACAGGTTCTATCATTAATAAATTATAAAACAAAATTGCTAAGCGGGTCATTTATAAAACACTAGTGTTTATGGCGTTCTTTGATATCCCCTGTGCTGCTGGAGGATTCGCTTAATTTATAATAAGGTGCAGTCCTCATAAAAAATTTGGCCCATCCTCTGGCAGTCCATGAACTTAGCTTGAAATCTTCAATCTGCTCCAGCTTCGGACTAGTTTTCATTTGTCATTTACAACAGAAAACTGATATAAATGTTAGTGAATATGCCAGGGTTGATGACACCGCCTTTGTCAAAACCCCATCCAACCCCCACCACGCCCTGTGTCAAGGGTGGCGTAAACACACTACGTGCGACTAAATTTAGGTGCAGAGACGTTTAAAACGTCACAAAGCGGAGCAATGTGAGCAGAAGGGTCATAATAAATGATTCCCTTAGACACTCATTCTGCTTCAGATTGAGTTGTCCGCTGTTGGAAAGAAGTTCCTTTTATTATGGTTACTTTTCTTTATAATTACATAGATCTCTATTAAAAACATGTATTTCTCCTTTGTGAAGTGATGTGTGAAGGCTGCATGTGAATAGCACAAAACCAAGCCTTGATTACAGCAATAATCATACACTTAAAGGGGTTCTCTCACTTTTGCAATTGCTGTTTGTTATATAGAGAAAGTTAATACAAGTCACTTACTAATGTATTATGATTGTCCATATTGCATTCTTTGCTGGCTAGATTTATTTTTCCATCACATTATACACTTCTTATTTCCATGGTTACGACCAACCAGAAATCCATCAACAGTGGCCGTGCTTGCACATTATAGGAAAAAGCACTAGCCTATGTGTGCTCATATGGTCCTGGCCACCAAAGAGGCTGGCGCTTTTTCCTGTAGTGTGCAAGGACAGCCACCAATGCTGGATTGCAGGGTGGTCGTAACCTTGGAAACGAAACAAAAGTATATAATTTGATGGAAAAATGTGTCCAGCCAGCAAAGGAAGCAATATAGACAATCACAATACATTAGTAAGTGCCTGGTATTCGCTTTCTTTACACAATAAATGCCATTTGAGACAACCCCTTTAAGCATAAGAGACACTTGTTCCTCTTAACAGCTACGATATATGCATGATGGGGACCAGATGAAGTATAACTCACTAGGGAAAGATGCATAAACATATGTATTACGCATTTAACGCTTTGCATATCTATACATTGGGGAGATTTATAAATAAACAGCCTGCTCTTGTTGCCATTTTAGTCTATTTTCTTTTTTTAAAAGTGAAGTAATTGAAAATCAATATAGCACTGACACCCATGTGCATTCATTTAAATGTGTATTTCTATATACAGATTTAGCTAAAGGGAGAGCAGACATAGCAGTCGCACCTGGTCCCTAGTGCCTGAGGGGGCTCAAAGGCTCCTCTACTGCATAGGTGGACAATAGATTTATAAATTGCACATGGTGGAGGTGGCTGTTAGAGTTTTGCGTTGGGGCACGGGAGCTTAAAAGGGTTGTGTAACTCTGGGGAGTTTTGGCTAACCTTCCCTCCTGAGCAGACCTTCGAAGAGAGGCATAGTTACTTGCTTCCCAGCGCTGGCTCCTGGCTCCTTCACCCCATGGGTCTTGACTGCTCCTCTGCACTCCCTGTATTTAAACATCCGTGATGCAAGGGGAGCAGGTCACTGCTGCGGCCGGCAGTTGGCTGCAGTGGCCTTAAACAGGAAGTTTACATACAGGGATTGCAGCAGAGCAGCCAATTGTGGGAAGCCAGGACCCAGTGCCATATGCTTCGCTTCACAGGTCTGCGCAGGAGGGGCAGTTGCCAACCCCCCCCCCCCAAAAAAAAGGTGCACAAACCCTTTTAAAGTTATGATTCTGAATATAAGAACATGTAAATATCACAAACATAGACTGGGTGAAATTATGGAAATATTTATATAAAGAAAAACTTTTGCTTTTATGCTTAGTGAGATATCATCAAGGGCTGTATTCAATGCATATCTATATTTACCAGTTTTTAGGATCTGTGAACACTCTACCATATACTTTTTTACCCCAGTAGAATTTAAAGATCCGTGGGGTTCTGATCCGTGCCTCTGTTCCACTCCGCACCGCATCTCCCGGATTGCAGACCCATTCAAGTTAATGGGTCCGCATCCGTGATGCGAGGTGCCAGCCGTGTGCATGAGGCCTAAGGTCTGACGGTGATCTGACCGCTTTCCAGCATAAGGGTCCATTCACACGTCCGATTGAATAAGTCTGCATCCAGTCTGCAATTTTGCGGAATGGGTGCGGACCCATTTATTTCAATGGAGCCGTAAGAGATGTGTCTGCATCCATAGTTCCGTTCCGCAGCCCCGCGAACAAGATAGAGCACGTCGTCTTCTTGTCTGCCGCCATGGACAAGAATAGGCATTTTTATCACAGGGCCGACCATGTGTGGAACGCAAAACACTTGCGGACCTGTGAAAGGACCCTAAGACCTCATGCACACGGTCGTTACCTTGGCCGTACCCATATTGCAGGTCCACATATTGAATCGGTCCGCAATCCGGAAGGTGCAGTGCGGAACGGAGGCATGGAACCCCACAGAAGCACCACAGAGTACTTCAGTGGGGTTTCTGTCCATGCCTCCACACCCCAAAAAAGTAGTGCATGCACTTTATTTTTGAAGTGCGGGCGGATTATGGACCCATTCAAGTTGAATGGGTCTGGATCCGTCTGCAGAATCCGCTTGGATGTTGCCAGTGCACGGAGCGACCAATGGCTGTGTGCATGAGGCCTAAATGTCAGGTTTTGGCTGGACAAAAACTTGAATGCAACATTTTTTTTTCGTCCATCTGACAGCCGGCTTTTTTTTCCAGGATCTGCTTGACGGAGATATGAATGAGGCCTAATGTAGATGTTGTACCCACAGTACCTGCAGGAGAACATTCATTAAATACTGTCACTTGCTCCTGGGTTTGTCTTACTCCTAAAGGCTGCTCTGATCTCTCTTATTCAGAATATATCCAGGAAAGGTGGGAACATCAACAATTCTTTAGGTATGGCTCTAGATAAATATTTGTTATAATAAATCTTAGTGCTTGATTTCTATCATTTACTGCCTCCTCTTCACTGTTTACATGCTGGCTGTAACCGGGGTAGTGGTGAGTAGGTGTAATTACACCTAACCACCCCATTCATTTCTATGGGAAGAATCGCTTCCATACGAGTCTATGGAAGCGATTCTTCCCATAGAAATGAATGGGGCGGTGAGGTGTAATTACACCTACTCACCACTACCCCCGTTACGGCCAGCATGTAAACAGTGAAGAGGAGGCAGTGCTGGTATGGCGCGCGCCTCCTCTTCAAACAGCTGATCGGCGGGGGTGCCGGGTGTCGGACCCCTGCCGATCTGATATTGATGGCCTATCCTGATGATAGGTCATCAATTTATATAACTCGGAAAACCCCTTTAACCAGAAACAATTATATTTCATAGGCCACGTTTCAAGTTTTTCACCTTATATGGAAGGTTGCCTGTAACGTATCATGCAGAAGTAGTATTTGCTGTTGCTGTCACATTCCTTGAAGCTAGAAGTTCTCGAATAGCTATGATCTCATGCTAAACATGTAGAAATTCCAGTATATCTTTTTGGTGAAGACCTATCCATTTCAGTGGGAGTGAAAACCATTGTTGAGATACAATATATGGTTATTATGCTGCCTGTTTGTATCACAACTTTCTATATTGTTTCAGGCTATTTAAATTATTTGACAGATTACATACAAAAGAAACCTAGAATTTGGATGGATATAGAGAAGGATGAAAAGCAGGTACAAGGCATTGTACTGACAGAATACAGGCTGCCATAACAATTGTGTTCAGATGGTCTTGATGCCTACAGAAACATGTTCACTAAATCCACATTGTAAAGCTGTTTGCTGTTTTCAATTACATGCAATTTCAGATTTCCTGCTTCAGTTTAAAAAATAATATACACTTATTTTTTTTTCCGTTGCATGTAAGTTTTCAAAAGTGTGAACCTAGCTAAAAAGCATAAGATATGCACAACAAGTAATTTTTTGTGTGTAGCTGATACAATACTGCACACCCCTGCTGATCAGCTGTTCTACAGTAGCTCTGGCGCCAGAACTACATAGCACTATCCATTGTGTAGTAGACAGAGGTTTCTACTGTAGCACTACTCTAATTAAGTGACTTTCAGCTATGGAGTTACTGCAGAACAGTTGGGGGAATCAGATCCCAACCAGTCAGATATTGTTGTCTATCTTGAGGACAGGCCATCAATTTAAAAGTACTGGAAAACCCCTTTTATACTGTACTTGTTAGATTTGTTATTTGGTTGGCTGGAGGTAAGTTTTGCCTGTGCACTGTGTTAGCAAGATGTTTCTGTTTGAAGAGCATGGAGCAGATGCCATCATACTTGATTGTGTTCATTGCCACTTTGCTGAATAGAACTGTGGTGGAAAACTTGACTGTCTCATGAAGTCGAGGCCATGCTTCTTTGAATGTTTGTTTTACAAGCAATATTAAAAAGCTCCCTGTTAAAGGTACCAGAAATTAGCATCTATAAAGATAAATTATCATGTAAAATATGCAGCATAATAATAATGCTGTGTATTTAACCCTTTCGCGCCCGGAGGTTTTTTCGGTTATGCATTTTCGTTTTGCACTCCCTGCCTTCAAACAGCCATAACTCTTTTATTTTTCTGTTCACATAGCTGTATGAGGGCTTATTTTTTGCTGGACAAGTTGTACTTTCCAACGCCACCATTTAATATTGCATATGGTGTAGTGGGAAGCGGGAAAAAAATTCCAAACCGGGTGAAATTGCAAAGAAAACGCTATTCCGCTACAGTTCTACAGGTTTCTTATTTACAGCGTTCAATGTGCATTAAAACTGATCCGCTACTTTCATTCTACTGGTCAGTACGAATCCGTCAATACCTAATATGTATAGTTTTTCCTGCGTTTTCATAGTGATAAAATAATTAGAAAGTTGCCCTTTTTTTTTTTTTCCTTGTCAAATCTTGACCCCTATAACTTTTTGGTATTTATGTGTACAGAGCTGTATGAGGGCTCATTTTTTGCGGGACGATCTGAAGTTTTTATTGATACCATTCTGGGGTGTGTATGACTTTTTGATCACTTTTTATTTAATTTTTTTTAGAAAAAAAAAGTGACAAAAAACGGCAAATCGCCATTTGGACGCTTTTATCCGCCACACAATTCGCCGTATTGGAATTTTTTTTTTATATTTTAAAAGTACGGGCGTTTTCGGTCACGGTGATACCCATGATGTCTATATTTATTGTTATTTAGGTATTTATTTTTTAATTATACGGAAAGGGGGGTGATTTGAACTTTTATATCTTTTTTATTTTTTATATATTTTTTAACATTTTTTTTAAATTTTTTTTTTACTATTTGAAAGTTCAAATATGGGCTGATATATTGTGGCTTTTTTTTTTTTTTATGAGCAATCATGGATTTTATAGACTCAGAAATCCAAGAATTGCTCATTTCTTATCCTGGCCTGCCATCTAGTGGCCAGAATAAGAATTGCACTTTGAAAACTGTAATCCTCACCAGCGAGGATTAGTTTTCATATGGTGTACAGACACCCCGATTGGCCACACTGGGTGTCTGTACACCACCCGGAAGCGAATGCTTCCGGGTTGAGACGCAACTAGATGCCGTGATCACGTGTGATCACGGCATCTAGGCTCCCAGGAAGACGCCGCCGATGGCGGTAAGTAGCGACAAGTCTCTGCTGTTAGAAACAGCAGAGACTTGCCGGCCATGACGCCCGCCGCACCCGCGAAGGGGTTAAAGGGGTTCTCCAAGTTAAATTTATTGATGACCTATCCTCAGGATAGGTCATCAATATCAGATCGGCGGGGGTCCCACACCCGGCATCCCCAGCGATCAGCTGTTTGAAGAGGAGGCGCGTGCCGTACCAGTCCTGCCTCCTCTTCAATGTTTACATCCTAGCCGTAACATGGGTAGCGGTGAGCAGGTGTAATTTCACCTAACTGCCCCATTCATTTCAATGGGAAGGCTCGTTCCTATACAAGTCTGTGGGAGCGATCCTTCCCATGTTACGGCTAGGATGTAAACAACGAAGAGGAGGCAGCACTGTCACGGTGTCGGACCCCTGCCGATCTGATATTGAGGATAGGTCATCAATAAATTTAACTTGGACAGCCCCTTTAATGCAATGTAATGTGTTCATTAAATTGGTTGTGTCACTAATGTAAATGTATCCCACCCAACAGATATCACTGTTATATCATTTTCCCACCAAATACCACCATTTATCAAAACTACCTTATTATAAAATTATTAGTCTATCATTGCACTCTGTGGCCAATCTGTTTCTATATTCGGTTAGTAGCTTACATCTTGCATTGGAGCCTTGTAATACTGGTTGCTCAAGCGTCATTGGTAAGAATGAGGGATATGGTTAGTGTCACATGATCTGCTGATGTCAGGACACATCTCACTACCAGAAGGCATGAAGGAACAATAGACACATGACAAACCAGGAAGTAAGATTCAAGCATGGGGGATAGGAGAAATCGGCAAATAAGTTAAATTTGAAAAGAAAATGCAGTTTTGGAAGCCAAAATCAGAAGTGGATCATAAAAGGAGAGAAAATACGAAGAACAAGTACTACTTATCCTCTTTTATGAATTAATTCCTGGTTTTGGTTTCCAAAACTGCATCAGGAAACTTGAATGTGTGGTCGCACCCTAATAATGATCATTCACCCCTTTGACTTCACATGGGGTTATATGAAAGGCGGCCACCGATCAATTTGTGTATCGTTGAGCAGTGCTCATTATTGACATGTGTCAGAAGATAGTTGTATTTTAGGGATAGATTAGCTCTCAGAATTCATTTTGTGATTTTGATATTTCAGTTTATACTCTTCCTTTAGTCAAAGAGGTTGTAAGCTGAGATATGACACCTCCAAAAATCTGTTACTCTCAACCCCATGAGGTTTTACTTTCTATTTTATGGAATGTCACAGTTTGAGTTCTCTGCAGCACCAGCATGAACAGTTTTAAAGCCCAGACCTTAAAGGGGTTGTCTCATCTTGCCTAATGGGGGCATATCGCTAGGATATGCCCCCATTGTCTTATAGGTGCGGGTCCCACCGCTGGGACCCGCACCTATATCGAGAACGGGGCCCCGAAAGCGAACGTGGGCGCACTGCGCATGCGCAGCCGCCTCCATTCATTTTCAATGTGGCCGGCGAAGATAGCCGAGCGCTGGCTCGGCTATTTCCGTCGGCTCCATAGAAATGAATAGGAGCGGTGGCCGCGCAAGCGCGGTGCGCTCCCATTCATTTCTATGGGGAGCCGGCTTGGTGGTGGCCGGACCGGAGTCCTCCAGCCACCACCTTGCGGGGCCCCATTCTCGATATAGGTGCGGGTCCCAACGGTGGGACCCGCACCTATAAGACAATGGGGGCATATCCTAGCGATATGCCCCCATTAGGCAAGATGAGACAACCCCTTTAAATTAGGCTGCTCTGTCTACCTCTAACTCAGCAGGAAGTCACAGCATGATCAGAAACACCAATCATCAGCTAATCAGCCATCTTTAAACAAACTCTCCTCTCCCTATGTGCTTGAATTTACAGAAAGTCCCTTGCTCTCATTATCACTTCTCAGAGCACACAAGCTTTTGCAGGTGACAGCCTTTTCCGTGCTCAGAAAGATGTGGTTTGAATTCTCTAGGGTGCTTTACAATGTATTTACAATGTATCCTTCCTCTCTGAAAAGGGGATTTTTTATTTGTATATGCATAATATACACAGGGAACAATATGGGCATGATGCATATAAAGAGTTACGTGACACAGTGAAAAATAATGGGGCATTTATAATTAGAAATATAACAACAGCACCACTCAGTAAGCATAATCATACTAATAATAGTAGAAGCACTTCTCTACTAAGTCACTGATGCAACTACAATTATGCTTGACAAGTGCTTCATGATGACGAGCTAAATACATCAAATGAATTACCGTAGTTTACTGGAAAGAATGGATCAAAAGTCTAGGATCTCTGGAAGAAATCATCATAGCTACTGAATGTGACCAACATGTCTCCAACTATTTGCATAGACTCTTACTGTAAACTGTTATTTTGGTAGCCTCAGAGCTATCTATGGAAACCAAAACAGAATCTCTCTGTGCTGGATATAGACTCTCTTTTTATAAAGAGAATATGACCTAAGAGGGACACACAAAACTGTTCTGACTGTTACCGCAATTTGTTCCACTGGGAGGATCAGGAAAGCACATTGAGAACCAAACCTTCTGTTACTAAAGAATTCTGAAGTGTGAACAGTAGCCACACATTCAGTTTCAGTTTAGAGTTAAGCTGGATGAGCGTTGTTAATTTGCTGGTTCAGATGATGCTTCAAAAAAGGAGGTATCAATGGCAGTTATAGCACCTATTATGTCCAAAGGGCTATTTTGTATGTCGAAATAATCTAATGAATGGATAGGCTGCGGGATTCCAGTTCCCATACTTACCTGATAATTTACAGCCAGCAGCCTTTATTCGGTCAGTGACCGACACACATAACCTGCTTTGTCTTAATGATCATTTTTTGAGTTATAATCAATGTTATATTACAATATATTACATTGAAGGTGTTAATGAAAATGGTATTCTCATCACATTCTCAGATTTGCTGTAACACTAATGGGTAGGGGACAAACCTATTGAACCCACACTGATCCTCAGAGAGTATTACTGTGCTCCTGGCAGTTTCCTGGCACAGCAGATGTTTGAGAGAGTCACCATGGAGGGACGTCAACACTAATCTATGACCCCTTTTTTCTGAGGATTGGTGGGGTTCTGCAAGTAGTTTTCCCACTGATCAACAAATGAGGGTATATCCTAGCAATATGTCATCACTTTTTAATGAAGTCTCTTTTTTCAGAAATTTTAGCTAGGAGTGAATAAATCTAAAAAGTGTTTCTGTCAAATCTATGGTGGTTGCTTTGTCCAGTCACATTGACTGTTACACAGAAGTAAATGGGAAGATGCATAATAGGCCAATCAGCTGGGGATGTTTGTATCCTAAAAGATAGAACCGTTTATCAATATTTCCAAGCAATCCATTTATATTAAGATATATACTAGTCATTAAAACCACATACCTAATATAGTGCAGGTTCCTCTTGTGCGGCCAAAAAGGGCTCTGACTCTTCAAGGCATGGACTCCACAAGACATCGGTTTCTGAAGGTTAAAACTGTTTCAACAATTTGTATTATAGTCTAATGTGGAGTTGGACCAGACAGGCTAGCCTTTGCTCCCCATGTGCATTAAAATGGGACCCTTAAGTGCTCATGTTTTGGTAGGTACTACCCACTGCATAGTGGCACCACTTCTATTTAGAGATGCTCTGACCAGTTATCTAGTCACCACATTTGACCCTTGACAATGTTGCTCAGATCCTTTCTCCAAATTCCAACATTATATTGGTCATTTACCATGCCCCTGTACTGAAAAAAGTCACAAACACCACCCTCAACACTTTCTGAAAAAGAGGCTTGGACATTTACCAGGGATATTAAATATCGACTTAATGACCCCCATTGACTGTTCACTAGTTGATTTATCCCATCATTTGACTTGTATCATATTCATGATATATTTGGTGTAATTCACTTCACAACAGTCAGGATAAGGCTCCATTCACACGTCCGCAATTTGCGGACCGCACATGGTCGGCTCTATAATAGAAATGCTTTTTCTTGTCCATGTATTCGGACAAGAATAGGACATGTTCTATTTTTTTGCGGGGCCACGGACCGGAAGTGCGGATGCGGACGGCACACTGTGTGACGTCCGCATCTTTTGCGGCCCCATTGAAAATGAATGGGTCCGCACCCGTTCCGCAAAATTGCGGAACGGATGCGGACACATTTTACGGACGTGTGAATGGGGCCTAATTCAGGAGTTATTTTAGGTACCATATTAGCATAAAATAACTTTCAGTATTTTCGTGATGGATCTGTAGGGAAAATATGAGGAATATTAATCATTCTCACAACCTTAGCGTGTGTTCACATCTACATCAGAGGTTCCATTTGGGGTCTTCTTTGCAGATTCAGTTAAAAATACTGGAGAAAATTGTGCAGCATGTTGTACTGTTTTGTGAAGCAAAACGCCAGGCCCCGTGACGGAAACTCAGTGGACCCCTTTATAGTCAGTGTGGTTTATCAGTTGCTGCCTCCATTATTCGCCAGACAAAGTAGTGACATTATTTTCATTTGTTCTGCTCCTAAAACAGAACAGATCAATGGAAAGTCAAATGGCAATGTGAACCCGTCCTTATCCATTTGAGAACAGAGAACTGCACAACTACTTTATTGTTGTGTAATAAGTGAATGTAGAGAATTTCACACCAGAATATTCTTGTTTAAGCATTTCTGTTTGGCATTTTTTAGGTTTTTCCTCTAGGAGGCAGCCAAACAAATTGCAGGAGCCATTTTAAAATGTATAAGTGGCCACACAGTAAGAACTCCATCAATATAAAAAAGAAGAATCAACTAGAAGCAATGGTTTGGACACCTTTACTGTCTGACTTATGGACTTTGTCCACCCCAATTAACCCTTTAATTACCGGACAATTTTCCTATTTTCTTTGTTTTCATTTTTTTACTCCCAGCCTTCCCAAAGCCATAACATTTTTCTGTTCACATAGCTGTATGATGGCTTATGTTTTGGGAACTGGGGGAAAAAATTATAAAAGGTGTGAAATTGGAACAAAAAACACAATTCCACAACAGTTTTTTGGGGTTTTGTTTTTATGGCGCTCCCTGTACCATAAAACTGACCAGTTACTTTCATTCTCCAGGTCAGTACGAATCTGACAATACTACATACAGTACAGACCAAAAGTTTGGACACACCTTCTCATTCAAAGAGTTTTCTGTATTTTCACTGAAGGCATCAAAACTATGAATTAACACATGTGGAATTATATACTTAACAAAAAAGTGTGAAACAACTGAAAATATGTCTTATATTCTAGGTTCTTCAAAGTAGCCACCTTTTGCTTTGATAACTGCTTTGCACACTCTTGGCATTCTCTTGATGTGCTTCAAGAGGTAGTCACCTGAAATGGTTTTCACTTCATAGGTGTGCCCTGTCAGGTTTATTAAGTGGGATTTCTTGCCTTATAAATGGGGTTGGGACCATGAGTTGTGTTGGGCAGAAGTCAGGTGGATACACAGCTGATAGTCCTACTGAATAGACTGTTAGAATTTGTATTATGGCAAGAAAAAAGCAGCTAAGTAAAGAAAAATGAGTGGCCATCATTACTTTAAGAAATGAAGGTCAGTCAGTCTGAAAAATTGGGAAAACTTTGAAAGTGTCTCCAAGTGCAGTCGCAAAAACCATCACCATTAACAGCAGCTCAGATTAGAGACCAGGTCAATGCCACACAGAGTTCTAGCAGCAGACACATCTCTACAACAACTGTTAAGAGGAGACTGTGTGCAGCAGGCCTTCATGGTAAAATAGCTGCTAGGAAACCACTGCTAAGGACAGGCAACAAGCAGAAGAGACTTGTTTGGGCTAAAGAACACAAGGAATGGACATTAGACCAGTGGAAATCTGTGCTTTGGTCTGATGAGTCCAAATTTGAGATCTTTGGTTCCAACCACCGTGTCTTTGTGCGACGCAGAAAAGGTGAACGGATGGACTCTACATGCCTGGTTTCCACCGTGAAGCATGGAGGAGGAGGTGTGATGGTGTGGGGGTGCTTTGCTGGTGACACTGTTGGGGATTTATTCAAAATTGAAGGCATACTGAACCAGCATGGCTACCACAGCATCTTGCAGTGGCATGCTATTCCATCCGGTTTGCGTTTAGTTGGACCATCATTTATTTATCAACAGGACAATGACCCCAAACACACCTCCAGGCTGTGTAAGGGTTATTTGACCAACAAGGAGAGTGATGGGGTGCTACGCCAGATGACCTGGCCTCCACAGTCACCAGATCTGAACCCAATCGAGATGGTTTGGGGTGAGCTGGACCGCAAAGTGAAGGCAAAAGGGCCAACAAGTGCTAAGCATCTCTGGGAACTCCTTCAAGACTGTTGGAATACCATTTCAGGTGACTACCTCTTGAAGCTCATCAAGAGAATGCCAAGAGTGTGCAAAGCAGTTATCAAAGCAAAAGGTGGCTACTTTGAAGAACCTAGAATATAAGACATATTTTCAGTTGTTTCACAATTTTTGGTTAAGTATATAATTCCACATTATTTAATTCATAGTTTTGATGCCTTCAGTGTGAATCTACAATTTTCATAGTCATGAAAATACAGAGAACTCTTTGAATGAGAAGGTGTGTCCAAACTTTTGGTCTGTACTGTATGTATATTTTTATTGCGTTTTTATTGGTCTCCATATTCTGACACCTATAACGTTCTTGCATGTATGTTTGCAGAGCTGTGTGAAGACTCATTTTTTATAATTTAATAGTACGGGCATTTTTGCACGTGGGGACGTCTATGAATTTTTTTATTTTTAGATTTTGTTTTTTCATTTTGGGGAAAGGGGGTAATTAGATTTTTTATATTGTTTTAATTTTTATTTTAATTTATAAAAACATTGGAGTCAATGAGGATTGTACTGTATTTCTATGGAGCTCCATAGAAATTTCTAAGCAGCAGCCTCCTGTCACACAAGAGGACACGGGTTGCTGCTAACACACTCCGGTTCCGCAGATCCCTGCCAAGGGGGAGCCATTGCACACCCAGAAAGGGTGCACTTCCGGGTTTTCAGCATTCAGATCTTGTGCTCAGGATTGACCATGGCATCTGAAGTTTTAAATGTCCGCTATTGTCATTACCGCTGGTCGCATACATTAGCCACAGGTGCCTGCTGTATGAAATAGCAGGCACCCGGTGGCTATGGCGCCTGCTCCGTTGAGGACAGGATACCATCTTTAAAGTCCTGAACTACTCTGCCAGCTTGCAGTCCAGATCTAGTGACCTGCATTTAAACCTTAGTGACAGTTCAGACTGCTCCTGCAGTTTTGGTGCATCTTCTCTATCCTGAGCTTTCATGGTATGCACTGGAGTCCCTGACCTCAGTGTGTCAGCTGGTAATTACATACTATCCCACGAGCTAGCAGTCTGGTTGCTTCCTTGCAGCGAATGCCAGATCCCTGTAGAGGGGTGAAAGATTGAATTCCAGGGGTGAGCCGGAATAAGGCCCATACGGTTAGTTCTATGCCAAACCTCTTAGTTGGCACAGTGTGTTCATACTCACTGATTTGTAAAACATTCAAACAGTAAATTCAAGTTCCTAGCAGGCAATCCATTTGTTAACGTTCTTTAGTTCAGGGCAGACTTGCCTTTAAACTAAGAGCAGAGAAGAGGAAAAGGGACTTGGTAGTTCTTAAACTTTGTTCTTTCTTCACATAAACATTTAGACCTCTTTAATATTAATAGTAAGAATAATAATAGGTTAGAATCCCTTTTATAAAGTAATTATACTAATAGGCATTATTTTTACAGCGGCTCAGTGATTAAGGCCCCATTCACACGACCGTATAAATGGGGCCGTATCTATCCGCAAAATTGCGGGCATAGATGCGGCCCCATTCACTTCTATGGGCCGGGAGGCTCTTTTGAAGCATGTCCTATACTTGTCCGTGCGCACGGACAAGTATAGGCATTTTCAATGGGGCCGTACGGCGTGTGTTCCGAGCCCTGCGGAACACACGCCGGGCGGCCCCCGTATATTTGTGGATCCGCAGTAATGCGGGCCCGCAAATATATGGTCGTGTGAATGGGGCCTTACACTGGTACCTTGCAGCACTGGGTCCTAGGTTCTCCCTGTGTTTTCATGGGTTTCCTCTGGGTACTCTGGTTTCCTCTCCAAAGACATACTGATAGGAAACTTAGATTGTGAGCTCCATCGGGAAGAACAAGCAATGAAAATGCCTGGAAAGCGCTGCAGCATATGTCAACACTATATAAGTGAATAAAATAGATAATATAAATAAATACAGAATGAAAAAATACAAAAGAAATTAAAGATGTAGCAGAATTAAAAGTGGTGTGATATCATGACACAAAAGCAATTGAAAGCCACTGAAAAAGTCAATTAACGTCTTTTGTGTAATTCATTTTATAGCAGTAACTTTATTTTTGTGTTTATTTATAGAGCTTTGTACAGTATTACATACAATATACTGTTAACATGAGAAGCAGTTGTACATAGGCAAGGCAAAAACCAAAAGTGATGTATAATCGTCCATCCAATCTAAAAGGAAATAAATAAAAAGAAAAAAAAGGAAAAGAAAAGAGAAACTGCTCTCTCCCCTCCTTATACACTGTCATATCATGTAAAAGGGTAATCCATAAGTAGCATCAAATGAGTTCCATGTATCCCAGATCTTGTGAAACTTATCCAGCAAATTTTGAGAAGGTGCTGTAAGATATTCCATAGTCTAGAGGTTTTTAATGCAGGAATCTAAATCCTTACGTGATGGTGAGTTCAGTCGTTTCTAGAACAAGGTGATGAGACATTTAGCTGCTGTTAAGGTGTTGAGGGGCAGCCTGGCACCAGAACTCCCCAGACCTGGCAGCGGCACGTTAATAATAAGAGTAGAAGGATCTAAAGGGATCGGTCGAGGAAGTAGGGAACCTAGAAAAGAATATCAGTAACTTTGTAATTCTGTACCCTCAAGCCAGTCATAATCCCTTATCTGGTGATTACTGCATACATGCTTTTAGATGTTTGATTCTGTTTCTGCAACCACCAGTGATCAAGCTTGAGAAAAAGAAAGGGTGTATATATAATTCAATGCAGTTAACACATTTGCAAAATACGGTATGTCATCCTTAATGTACAGTTAATTGTTGTCTTTGAAAACTCACATGAGATGAGTGTGTCCAGCTTTCCCTTTGTTCCTTATGTTAAGCTGTCCTGATGAATAGCGATTTTCAGCTTATATGTTTACCAGTGAATGAAAGGCTACATACTGAGTGCAGTGTTTATGGCATAGCAAGATGGAAAATTGCTTTGTTTTTCGGTAAAAAGAGAAAAGGCCGAGCATACGAAATACATCTGAAGTTTCACAGCTGCTGCTCAGAGCAAGTACAGTTCCTTCCCTGAACTCTGTTATTCATTTTTGTCTTTTATGTCTGAGAGCATGTTAGTGTTCTAGCTGGTCCTATTATTAACTGAACGTCTGAGGGGCCTTTTGATAAAAGCAGGCGATTAACCTTACTCCTTCACATTAGATGCTTGCTGAGCAGAAAATGCAGAATAAATGTAGACATCAGAACACATACAGTACTGACACATACATTTCTGTACGTCTAGTCTTCAGAACTTAAAAAAAAGTGAATTAAGTGAAGTTCAAACTCTTTCACACAAGATTATTGTCAGTATTTTGCATCAGTATTTCAGAAGTTACAGGAAGAATTGTGTCCAAAATACACTTTGAACCCATGTTTTGGCTTACAAATACTAATACAAAGCACTGACCACTACTATGTTAGGTGGCCTTTGAATAAGAGCAGTGATGGCTGACCTCCGGCACTCCAGCAGTGGTGAAACTACGTCTTCCAGCATGCTTCATTCATTTCTATGGAGTTCTGAGAACAGCCAAGCAAGTGTGCATGCTGGGAGTTGTAGTTTTTCCAAAGCTAGAGTGCCGGAGGTTAGCCATTGCAGGGCTACAGTATCAACAATGTTCCCTGTTTTTAGAAAACCTGCCACCCAGTATCTTTCAACAAGACACTGTTGACACATTGTACATCACTCTTTGCGGACGTGCCATGGTTTGCAGTTTGCATTATGGTGGATCCACACAAGGATTAGACCTAGTGTTGTTTAATGGAGCAAATCCTCATACTGACATGCAAAATATTTCTTCTGTTGAAAAAATGTCAGAAATCCAAGCAGAGACGTCCCCTGCACGGTTGAGGCCAGTGATTGGCTGCAGCGGTGACCTGTGGACAGAAAGTGACTGCTGCAGTCAAGACAATGATGTCAACAGTGAGAGGACCATAGCGCGGCACCTGAAGAAACAGGATAGAAGTGAGTATACATTTGTTATTTTAGGCCATTTACAGGGGTTGCCCAAGTTTTTTTATATAACTCGGACAACCCCCTTAAAGTAGACGTATAAACATACAGTACATTTTATCATAATATAGTTGTGACATTTAGCAAACGGCAGATACAAGTATTTCATATTAAAGTATGAATAGAACAAAAACCATATATTTGCTCTTCGCCATAGTCATGGCAACCGGATTGAAAATGTCTATTGTGTACATTGCTGACCACTCACAGAACGAGAATCTGATGTACAATATAAACAGGGCCTCATTTTTCAAAATTGCCTACAAGGAAACCTCTATTTCCCATAACCACCCATCAGAGCTCCGCTTTCATTTCTCAAACTCCTCTTGAAAAGTAAAAGCTGTGCCTTGTCCGGTTGCTATGGGCAACAAACTGAATTATACTGTTTAATTTACTAAACGGCTTTATTCAAAAAAATAAACAAACCAGGTTCAGAACCCACAACCCGTTTAATATCTACTGTAACTGATTGACTCCTGAATGAGCAGTGCAAGTATTCACAAAAAATCAGACTGTTAATGAACATGTGGCAAAATTTGTCCGCACAACGCTTCCCCTTAAGCCATGTCCCTTTATTTATTTTACTCTCATTTCTGCTAAGCCACAGTCACTTATCAAGCAAAGGGGCAAAAATGTCTAAGAAACCCAATAAATCTGGCACACAGAATTCTGGTGCATTTTCATAAAAAATTTACTCTACTATCCTATTTCCTTCAGTGGCCTCCATCTACAGAAAATATAGAAGCTGTATCATTCACTGTAACACTATGTATGTGTGGGCACGTCTTCCCTACAAATGGGGGACACAAGACTCCTCTTCTTTGGATCCCGGGGGGTCTCAGCAATCAGACTCCTTCCGCTTAAAGTTTTGTGCCACAGAGTAAAGTTGTAACGGTAGTGAATGTGATCATAGAGCTGGGTGCTGTACACTCTGGATCCAGGAGCCACAAGATGACCACCTAAGGGCTGTATGTGCTCCTAGGCCACCAGATGGCCACCACCGTTATACATAAGATGAAAATCTTCTTATTGCCTCTAAAAATCAAGAACAACCTTCAAGCATGCTATTAAATGTCTCTATTGTATTGTCCTACGGTATAATCAGATGCCAGACTCATAAATATCCAGACAAAGAGACGAAAATCCAGAACTTTGATGCTTGTCAGATCTTCATCCATTAGCGTGGGGTAGAATAAATTGTATGACACACTGCAAGCACTTAACATGACTCAATGAACTATGATGTAAAATATAAGGATTTGATTTTGCTCAAGTACAGCAGTATATAATCTGAGAGTCTGTGCTGCAGGCGTGCTGAATAAAACATGCAGAGTACAGAAAATTCCTGCACTTAAATAGATGAACATAATGTTCTTGATCCAATGCATATGTAAAGAGTGGCAACTATTTATGGTCCTTTAACCCCTTTCTGACATGGCGATTTTCCATTTTTGCTTTTCAATTTTTTACTCTCTGCCTTCCCAGAGTCATAACTTTTTTATTTTTCTGTTCACATAGCCATGTGGGGCTTGTTTTTTGTGGGACAAGTTGTGCAAGGCTTCCATTTATTATTGTATATGATGTAGTGGGAATTCCAAATGTGGTGGAATGTGGAAAAAATGCAATTCCGCCACAGTTTTATTAGTTTTTTTTTTAGTTTGTTTTGTTTGTTTGTTTTGTTTCACTATGCGGTAAAACTGACCTGTTCCCTTCATTCTCTGGGTCAATATGATTACGGCAATACCATATTGATATAGTTTGTCTTGGTTTTTTTTTAATACTAAAAAAAAACTTTCAAAAACATTTTTTATTTTCATCTCCATATTCTGACCCCCATAACTTTTTATAGTTACTTCTACATAGCCATGTAAGAGCTCTTTTTTTTTGTTCAATCTGTAGGTTTTATTTATACTGTTTTGGGTGTTATTTTTTTCTGTTACGCCATTCTCTGTGTGGGAATTTAAAATATGGGATTTAATAGTAGGTGCGTTTTCAGATGCCAAGATGCCTATTTATTTATTTTTATTTTTTTAATTTTGGGGAAAGGGATTTGAGATTTGAATTTTTATATTGTTAAAAAAAACTTTTTTTCCTTTTTTTTTTTTGCTCCTTCTTTAGGCCCCCAAGTGGACCACAATATGCAACTGTTATTGCAATTTATATAAAGTAATCAAATTTTATCCATTACAGTATACAAAGATCAGTATATTCCAATACAGTGCTGCCACCTTCAGGTCTGACTTGGAATATACACAAACGAGCAAAGGGGTAACAATGCTTTGAACTTTTGACTTTCAGGCTCCATATCTTACCAACCACTACAGCTTAGAACGTGAGACTACTAGAGATGAGCGAACGTGCTCATAACGAGCACTGTACCGCTCGGCTCCCCTGCGCTCGCATGGGCGCAGGCAGCCGCTTCTGTCCTCTTCACCCGACGGAAGCGGCTGCCTGCGCCCATGCGAGCGCAGGGGAGCCGAGCGGTTCAATGCTCATTACGAGCACGTTCGCTCATCTCTAGAGACTACCATCATTTTCTAGACAATCATCTTGGTTATCTCATGTACAAATTGGACTTGCAACTATTTACCATATGATTAGTTATGCAGATTCTTGTCATCTAACTGCATTGTTACTGTTTACCATAATATTGGTGACAGATTCCCTCTAAAGGTTGAAAACATGTCTGCTTTGGTTTGAAAACAGCGCTACAGCTGTCCACAGGTTCTGTGTGGTATTGCAGCTCAGTTCAGTTCAAATGAATGGGGCTGAGCTGCAATATCACACACAACCACTATTTTTAGAAGAAAGCGGGTTTTTCTTATTGTATCCAGCCTATTTAAATAGTGTCATCATTGGGCGCTCCTTTGCCATCTGGATAGCTTTGTTTCTCTTCTGTTATGCGGATGGCAGGAGTGCTGTGACTCATATTTCTTTGGTGAATAGAGAAGTTGTCCATTGTATTGGGATGTTGGTGTGCCGGGCAGACGTGCACTTTATAAATTTCTTTTCTTGACGAGAAGAATAGTCATAGTGAATTGTACTATTTTTGGAGGAAGGCAAATAACTGAACCTTTATTTACCGTATTTTTCGCCCTATAAGACGCACTTTTTTCCCCCCAAAAGTAGGGGGAAAAATGCTGTGCGTCTTATAGGGCGAATACAAGTGAGCGCTTCCATAAGGAAGCGCTCACTTGTACGTAGGGACCCCCATCAGACCTCAGATCAGCCCACCCAGCCACTGATAAAGACCATACTTACCTGTTCTGCGCTGCCGCTGCCGTCCGGTCCCACGCTCCGCGCTCTTCTCTCTTCCCTGCCGGCACGCACTATGACCTGACGCTGCGGCGTCAGGTCATAGTGCGTGCCGGCAGGGAAGAGAGAGGAGCGCGGAGCGTGGGACCGGACGGCAGCGGCAGCGCAGAACAGGTACGGTAAGTATGGTCTTTATCAGTGGCTGGGTGGGCTGATCTGAGGTCTGATAGGGGCACAAGACGCTAATCTGAGGTCTGATGGGGGCACATTCTGCTGATCTGAGGTCTGATGGGGGCATGATATGAGGTCTGATGGGGGCATGATATGAGGTCTGATGGGGGCACATTCTGCTGATGTGAGGTCTTATGGGGGCACATTCTGCTGATTTGAGGTATGATGGGGGCACATTCTGCTGATCTGAGGTATGATGGGGGCACATTCTGCTGATCTGAGGTATGATGGGGGCACATTCTGCTGATCTGAGGTCTGATGGGGGCACATTCTGCTGATCTGAGGTCTGATGGGGGCACATTCTGCTGATCTGAGGTCTGATGGGGGCACATTCTGCTGATCTGAGGTCTGATGGGGGCACATTCTGCTGATCTGAGGTCTGATGGGGGCACATTCTGCTGATCTGAGGTCTGATGGGGGCACATTCTGCTGATCTGAGGTCTGGTGGGGGCACAGTGAGATGGTATGGGGGCACAGGGGGCTGATATGGGGGTCTGATGTGATGTCCTTAAATTTATGGGCAGTCTGATAAGAGGATCTGATGAAAAATATTTTTTTCTTATTTTCCTACACTAAAACCTAGGTGCGTCTTATGGGCCGGTGCGTCTTATAGGGCGAAAAATACGGTATATAGAATTAAGAATAACTCTTTCAGCTATTAAATTAGAATTTTAAACTTCTACAGTTTGTTTTACTTACAGAGATGTTTACTTCTTTAAATTTTAGCTTTTTCATGTTTCTCTCCACCTTCCAAGAGCCTTAATAACTTTTTACTTTTTCATTCAATAATGGATGAGGGCTTGTTTTTTGTGGGAACAAGTTGTATAATTTACTGGAACCATTTATTTTGTGATATCATACATTGAAAATTGGGGAAAAACATTCTTTGTGGTGTGTAATTGAAAAAATAAAAACCTGCAATTCTGGCATCATCCTTTTTTAGGTTTTCTTTTTACGTGTAGATGAGATTTTGAAAATGTTATCTACTTAGCTGGCACTGTATTACGCTGAGGATTTTTCACACTAAATATTTGCAGAAAATCCACACGTAATATGTATCATGTACATATACACTTATACTTCACTACTTTAAAACTTAGCAAAAAATCTGCCTTGTGTCACCATATTCTGGCACCCATAACTTTTTTTTATATCCTTCATCTATTTTCTGGGTAAGGGCTTGTTGTTGTTTTTTTTGCAAGGATATATGTAGTCATTTATCAAACTATATGGGGTCATTTTTCAAAATGGTGTAAAGTACAACTGGCTTAGTTGCCCATAGCAACCAATCAGATTCCGGCTTTTATTTTCCAAAGGAGCTGTCAAAAATTAAATGTGGAATCTGATTGGTTGCTATTGGCAACTAAGCCAGTTCTACTTTACACCAGTTTGATAAATGACCGCAATAGTTTTTATTGGTACTATGACTTTTTATTCAATTTTATTTGAGGCGTGAGGAGACCAAAGAATGATGATTTCTTACCATAAGGCTCCATTCACACGTCCGCAAATGGCGTCCGCATCCGTTCCGCAATTTTGCTGAACGGGTGCGGACCCATTTACTTTCAATGGGGCCGCAAAAGATGCGGATGGCACACAGTGTGCCGTCCGCATCTGCACTTCCGGTCCGTGGCCCCGCAAAAAAATAGAACATGTCCTATTCTTGTCCGGATCCACGGACAAGAAAAGGCATTTCTATTATAGAGCCGGCCATGTGCGGTCCACAAAATTGCGGAACGGATGCGGACGCCATTTGCGGACGTGTGAATGGAGCCTTAATGCTTTAATATTTTTATAATTCAGACACTGCATTAAAAATTGCTGTATTTTATATGTAAAATTGGGAAATAGTTGATTTGACTTTATCTATTTTCAGTCCTGCTCGAGGGCTTGCACATGGAATAGCTGAATCGCTTGTGCCATACCCTGCATTACTTAAGTATTACTAATAATCTTTATTTATATAGCCCCAACGTATTCCACAGCGCTTTAAAATCATGGAGTTCATGTACAAACAAAACCATAAATTACATATCAACAAACAAGTAAAAAAAACAAGAGGAGTCAGGGCCCTGCTCGCAAGAGCTTACAATCTATGAGGAGATAGAGGTGACACATAACGTTACAAGTGCTTGTTTAGTACAATGCCAGGCCATCTTAGGCTACTTTCACACCTGCGGCGCGGGGCTCCGGCAGGCTATTCCGGTGGGTGAACAGCCCGGATCCGTGCTGCCGCAGGTGCACGTGTGGGGACGGAACGGCGCTTCGGCTCCATTCACTGTAATGGGGGTGGGCCGCGGCTCCGGCTGCAGCACGGCAACCCCTGCTGAGAGGCGGCCGGAACGAAAATGTTGTAATATTGCGGAATAGATACGGCCCCATTCAAACGGTCGTGTGAGTGGGGCCTAAGAGGTTCAGATTATGGTGTATGTTAATCCTAGGTCATTGGCTGAACGGAGAGCATGGTTAGAGTGGTAGACAGAGAGGAGAGAGGAGATGTAGGGGGGTGGAGCACTGTGGAGAGTTACAGTGCCTTGCGAAAGTATTCGGCCCCCTGGAACTTTTCAACCTTTTGCCACATTTCAGGCTTCAAACAAAAAGATATAACATTTACAATTTTTGGTGAAGAATCAACAACAAGTGGGTCACAATTGTGAAGTGGAACGAAATTTATTGGATCATTTAAACTTTTTTTGTAATAATAAAACTGAAAAGTGGGGCGTGCAAAATTATTCGGCCCCCTTGCATTAATACTTTGTTGCGCCACCTTTTGCTGCAATTACAGCTGCAAGTCGCTTGGGATATGTCTCTATCAGTTTTGCACATCTAGAGACTGAAATTCTTGCCCATTCTTCCTTGCAAAATAGCTCGAGCTCTTTGAGGTTGGATGGAGAGCGTTTGTGAACAGCAGTTTTCAGCTCTTTCCACATATTCTCAATTGGATTCAGGTCTGGACTTTGACTTGGCCATTCTAAGACCTGGATACGTTTATTTTTGAACCATTCCACTGTAGATTTTGCTTTATGTTTGGGATCATTGTCTTGTTGGAAGATAAATCTCCGTCCTAGTCTCAGGTCTTTTGCAGACTCCAACAGGTTTTCATCCAGAATGGTCCTGTATTTGGCTCCATCCATCTTCCCATCAATTTTAACCATCTTCCCTGTCCCTGCTGATGAAAAGCAGGCCCAAACCATGATGCTGCCACCACCATGTTTGACAGTGGGGATGGTGTGTTCAGGGTGATGAGCTGTGTTGCTTTTATGCCAAACATATTGTTTTGCATTGTTTCCAAAAAGTTTGATTTTGAGGGTGATGAGCTGTGTTGCTTTTAGGCCAAACATATCATTTTGCATTGTTTCCAAAAGGTTCGATTTTGGTTTCATCTGACCAGAGCACCTTCTTACACATGTTTGGTGTGTCTCCCAGGTGGCTTGTGGCAAACTGTAAACAAGACTTTTTATGGATATCTTTTAGAAATGGCTTTCTTCTTGCCACTCTTCCATAAAGGTCAGATTTGTGAAGTGTTCGACTGATTGTTGTCCTATGGACAGACTCTCCCACCTCAGCTGTAGATCTCTGCAGTTCATCCAGAGTGATCATGGGCCTCTTGGCTGCATCTCTGATCAGTCTTCTCCTTGTTTGAGATGAAAGTTTAGAGGGACGGCCGGGTTTTGGTAGATTTGCATTGTTCTGATACTCCTTCCATTTCAATATGAATCCTTGCACAGTGCTCCTTGGGATGTTTAAAGCTTGGGAAATCTTTTGGTATCCAAATCCGGCTTTAAACTTCTCCACAACAGTATCACAGACCTGCCTGGTGTGTTCCTTGGTCTTCATGATGCTCTCTGTGCTTTAAACAGAACCCTGAGACTATCACAGAGCAGGTGCATTTATACGGAGACTTGATTACACACAGGTGGATTCTATTTATCTTCATCAGTCATTTAGGACAACAATTGATCATTCAGAGATCCTCAATGAACTTCTGGAGTGAGTTTTCTGAAGTGAAAGTAAATGGGCCGAATAATTTTGCACACCCAACTTTTCAGTTTTATTATTACAAAAAAAGTTTAAATGATCCAATAAATTTTGTTCCACTTGACAATTGTGACCCACTTGTTGATTCTTCACCAAAAATTTAAAATGTTATATCTTTTTGTTTGAAGCCTGAAATGTGGCAAAAGGTTGAAAAGTTCCAGGGGGGCGAATACTTTCGCAAGGCACTGTATGTAGTCTCTGGTGATTGTGATATCTTCCTATTAAGCTCTTCCATAGCCATGGCTTAAAGGGTAACTGCCATTCTATTTTTATTTGTGTAATGTATAGGGGCAGTGATACTGATCATTTTTGTAATATACTTAATTACTGAAATCATGCATTTCTGTTAGAAAAATAGCTCTAAAGTGGCCCATTTTGAGCCTTAGCAACGCTCCTCTGTCTTCTGTTTACATAACTGTGGAGACTTGCTAACACTGACTATGTTATGTAAACAGAAGACAGAGGGGCGTTGCTAAGGCTCAAAATGGGCCACTTTAGAGCTATTTTTCTAACAAATGTATGATTTCAGTAATTAAAGGGGTTGTCCAAGTTATTTTTTTGTTCTTTATATGTTTCTAACTTGTCAGGTATAACAACTTTCCCATATACTTTGTGTTTCTAAAGCTGCTGGTTTCTCAGAGTTGACTGAGGGTCACATGACCTGTGATGTCACCTTATCTCTCTGCTCTGTGATGTTTCGTTCACAAGCCTCAGAGTTCAGATAACAGTCTGTACAGGAGATGTCACTGGCCACGCCCCCTTTCTTTGCCGGGCTGCTATCTGCTCTCTCCCTGGTTTCCTTCAGATAAAACATTAACTCCTTCAGCTAGAACACACTGAGGGCTCAAGGCTTTACAACAAACAGTAGCTGCAGCAGTGAGAGGAGACAAATGCTGGGCACAAGAGCTGTAGAGGAATTGTAATGTACAAGAACAGGTAGGGAGAAATTCCTGTATGTATTAGCAGTGTCATTGTACAGCTGGGACTTGTAGTCCTACACATACAACATGCTGCTGAGTATTCCAGCAGGCAGACATGTCACTCAGCACTTGTATTCATTCCCTTTGTAGAGAGGGGGGGAGAAGGGTGAGGGGCTGAGATTGTTGTTATTGCATGTAAACAAAGACCAGAAGATAACCAGGGAAATTAGGAAATATGGATTTTTTTTGCCTAAAACTTGCTTAACTTAGTTATATATTGCTGCCCATCAGATTTACAGTGCTATATATTTTTTGTCATAACTCGGACAACCCCTTTAAAGTATATTACAAAAATGGTTAGTATCACTGCCTCTATACATTACACAAATAAAAACAGAATGGCAGTTACACTTTAACAGGAAGACTACTATGATACATACAGATTGGTAACTCCTGATTTTTCTGCGGAGAAGACGGGGGCGGTATTTGTCATCTGCATCAAATGGATCCAGAATGCAGCATCACTGACTTTAAATAAGGCGATGCATACAACTGAAGAGTATGCAAAAAGAAAAAAATCCCGTCCGTGATATGAAACTTCATTGAGAGTTCTCAATACAGTACATATTACCAAACTTGGTTACTGCAATCCAGACAGGAATACAGGAGATCTGAAACACTTTTTCCAATAACTTTAAATACATGCAACCTTTTAAACTGTGTAAAGTTGCCCAAAGTTTGCTAAAGGGATGTGAGATCAGTTTCATTAAGGATGCATTCGCGTTATATTCCGTTATAACAGAGTCCGGTCAACAGCACCTTTTTTTCCGTCATGAATAACGGAAAAAAAACTGAACTGCACATGTATTAGGACAGTGCAAAAGTGAATGCCTCTTAACGGTTTCCGTTTTGCTTTCTTTCCTAAAATGCCATTATAAGTCCATTATAACGGAACCCTATAATGGAATTTATTTTCCTACTAGCTGAAGGACCCAGCTTCGCCCGGGTATATTTAATCTATTTCATTTAATGTTTGTGTGTGTCGTTAAAAGATACCGAGAGTGACCTCTACAGTGCCCGCCCCTTTAACAGTGACCTCCAAAGCAGCCCACCCCTTAAAAGAAACATCCACAGCGCCCTCCCCTTTAACTGTGATCTCCACAGCAGCTAGGGTGGCTGCTGTCTTCAGCCTAGAAAGCTGGAGCTCGCTGGCCATTCCCCTAAAAGTGAAGCAGCGCCCCCGGTCCCCATAAAGCACACCACTAAATGTAAGGCCTGGCTCTGGGAAGACACGCAGGAGAAGCTGTCTGAGCGTGAGCTACTGAAAGGGTGGACATCCCTACGTCCATCCAGGTACTGCGCCAGACAGAGGACAGGGAGCCAGAAACTGGACTGTCCAGCCTAAAGCTGGACATCTGGCCACCCTAACCTCAGTCTGCCCCTAGGGTCGCCAGAGGTCCAGTTTTAGGCTGGACAGTCTGGCTTTCAGACTCCCTGTCCACTGTGTGAATCCGGCGCAGTGCCTTGACAGACACAGGGATGTCCACCCTTTCAGTAGCTCACGCTCAGACAGCTTCTCCTCCGTGACTTCATGGAACCAGGGGGCGTGGCCTCGTGTTTAGGGGTGTTTAGGGGCTTCATGGGGACCGGTGGCACGACTTCACGTTGGGGGAAGGCTGGACATTCTGTCTTTCAGACTTCCTGTCTTCTGTCCTGTGCAGGGCCTGGATTCACACAGGGATGTCCTTTTGAACAGCTCACTCTCAGACAGCAGCACTGTGCAGTCTGAGCATGAGCTGCAGGGAGAAATTCACCCTCCTCCCTCCCCTGCAGCTGACAGAAGTTGATTTTTACCTTTATTTTTTGGAAGGGGCGTGGCTTGACTGAGTCAGGGGCGTGAGTTAGTGGGACCTGAGGGTGGGGCTTTTAAGTCTTTCTTTTGAGGGTGGCCTGAATTACAGGTCGATGCCATAGTAATTTAGGAGGAAACACAGTGGGTAGCAGTTGAAGAAAACATCTTTTATTACTACTGAACGGTAAATATGTGAAATACAATTATATGAAGTAATGATTGATGATGAGTTATTCTAAAACATAAGTTATATTTATGGTAACTGGAATAGTCCTTTAATAGTGTCATCCACAGCACTCTGCCCCTTTAAAGCAGACCTACAGCAGTGAACTGGCTAGGTTGTTATGGAAACCTGGTGTGTGTGGAGACTAACTGCCTGTGAGCTTCTATTGGCTGATAAGGGTCATGTGACCAGGCTTCTATTGGCTAATGCATTTTTTGGGAATATCTCAGGAACAGTACGTCCTGGAGAGCTGAAAACTGTTCTAAAACCTTCCCGGACACCTGATGTACCTGTGTGCCAAATTTCGTGATTGTAGCTACGACGGTGCGGATTCCTTTAGCGGACATACACACACACACACACATACACTCAGCTTTATATATTAGATCTATGCATCTGTCAGATATCAAGTATTTAATCACAAAGAAAATATGCTGTTATCATTTCATGATATAACTTGATAGAGTTAAGCTGAAGAGTTAAACATTGTTTTCTATTTGGCTACACCAAATTCCGTGGTCCTCAAATTTGCCAACTGAAGCTTGAAAACCTTGAAGACCCTTTGTGACCTCCTTTGAATTCTTGCATCTGCTACTAATGTGCTTCATTCTTTCTCTATTATGAAAGGCATCTTCTTGTTTTTCAGACCTAGATTGGAAGAGTTAGCAGAGACTACATGTTTGAGTGCAATATGCTGTGCCTTTCAGAAGAGGAGGCTACAGTCTGTAAGTATATACAATACAACTGTCTCTATTATTATTAGTTCTACTAGGAGTTAAGTGTTTTGTTGCTTCACATTTACTTTGTATTTATTATGGTTTAGTGAAAAAACTGTGATTTTACAAGACTCTATTTCATGCTACAGTGGAAAATACCATGACTCTTGAAATCTACTGTAAGGGTGGTTCACATGCACAAAGCATAAAAAATGCTTTGTGGTATTTTTCTTCAATTTTAGTGCATTTTTTTTGGGTCCATGTAATTTTTCGAACTACTGCTTGCTCTTTGTCCGGCATTTTTTAGGCTTTCCAATAGGCTTCTCCATAGAACTTAAAGAACACCTGAAAGAAACACACGCCAAAAACTGCAGAGCTCTTCAAAAAAAGACAAAAAACTTCCTATGTGTGACAGCAGCGTTTGGGCTTTTTCGAGATTTTTTTACCATTACACCATAGAAACCATACAGCATGCAATTTTAGTGTGTCCTGCATTTCGTATTTTACATAGACTTACATCAGCTAGAGTGTTACAAAAAAAAACGTTGCAAAAAAAACCCCACCACAAAATACCCATATGTGAATGTACTCTACAGGCCACTACACACATGAATTAAAATGTTAAAAAAACTCCACCTCAGAAACATTTCATTGTTTCTTTCCAAACCACATGTGTTTTTATGGTCTTCTTTACTTTTTTCAAAACAAATGTGTGAGTGATGCTGAACCCGGACAACCCCTTTAAGGGACTAGATACAGGAGTACTTGATTGTAAATAATATCATAAGTGATAGCATGCTCGAGTTTACCAAGGGAAAAAGTTCAGATCAACCTGATTTGTTTTTATGAAGAGGTGAGTACAAGCCTAGAGAGAGGGACGGCTATGGATATAGTCTTCTTGAACTTTGCAAAGGCATTTTATGCTGTCCCTCATAGACGCTAAATAAGTAAAATAAGATCTGTAGGCTTGGATGGTTCAGTTTGTCATTGGATTAAAACTGGCAGAAGGACCGTGTCCCAAGAGTTGTGGTCAATCATTCTGAATGGTCCCCTGTTAGTAGTGTAAGTGATGTACCTCAAGGTTTATTTGTTGGGCCTGTTATTATTGAACTTATGTATGTAGATGTACCTGATGTACAGCAGTGATCAGCAACCTCTGGCATTCCAGATGTTGCCAACCTCTTCATATCTTCTGTGGATCCTTCTTGCTGTCTTACATTTAGACCTTTTTCTACGCCTTTATAATCAGGAGGAATATCACTTCCATGGTCCAGAGGCTGCCACTAAACCAAATAATTTAAAGGGGTTTTCCGAGATAATTTAACTGATGAATTATCCTCTGCATGGGCTAAATGTGTTTTCAGCATGAGCTTTGTGAAGCTGTGAGCTGTTGATGGCATTACCAGCAGTAGCTGACTCTTAACAAGAAGACAGCACTGATCTGACCCCCAGCTATCCGCAATCGAGTGTGGTTTAACCAAGCATTTACTGCAAATGCAGGCACTACCTACCCGAGCTATGTGTGATGGTGGTGAAGAGGATTCAGATTGCTGATGTTGTTTAGTAGGTGCATCTTCATTAATGTCCTGTCTATATCTTTGACTATGAAATCACACCATACTCCGCAGCATGTGCTGACATGGAATTTCAAGACATGATACTTTTGCAGCAGAAAAAGTGTATAGTATGTGTATGGTATGTACCAATTATGTTGTACAAACTGGCTGGGCATTGTGCTGCCACATGTTACAGGCATGTCAGACAATAGGGGGTGAGCCTTCCTGTTCTAGGCATTCACACAAGTGGTGGCCCTGGAATTCTTTCTCTCAGCTTCATTGAGCAGTTTATTGGGGGATCAACTCCAATTGTTTCATTAATGAAATGGTCATTGGCACTTCCAATACAATGTGAGTGGTTTATTGGATTCAGCCTGTAGGGCTAACTTGATTTTACATGACATTGGTAAGCAGGTTTTTTGTGGGGGACATTTACTGTGTCCTTCTGTAGTGGTACAAGGTGCACACATCTGCCACTTCCGTACCTGCATAGGAATACTGGATATACTTCCACTTAGACTTAGAGCAGCAGATAAGTGTCCATATTGGATCATGGCACACATTCAAATAAAGTAGCAATCATACAGTTCATAGCGGGGCTGTGTCTCCAGAGGGTCAACTATTCTTAGTGGCTGTCCACTTTTTCCAATAGAAGAGGATCCACAGTGGGCCCTAGTGTACTTTATATTGAGACAACCTTTTTAAGGAGGCATTCCAATCACAAATAGATGTCTTATAAACATTTAGGACCTACACTTGTTGAGAAAGGAGGTCCCCTGGCTGAATTACTGTCTGTTGAGGTGGCCACTAGCTGCCACATCCAAGTAGAGTATGATTTAACAGGTGGCTGCGCATGTGCTTAACTGTGTTCATTCACTTTTAGTAGTGCTTTACAGACATTATCATCACTTGCTGTCCCAAGTAGAGCTCACAATCTAAGTTCCCTATCAGTATGTCTTTGGAGTGTGGGAGGAAACCAGAGTACCCAGCGGAAATGCATGCAAGCTTGGGGAGAACATACAAACTCCATGGAGGTGACGTTCTTGGTCAGATTCAAACGTAGGACCTCCAGAACTGCATGGCACCAGTTCAAACCACTGAGCCACCATGCTGCCCACTGAAAGTTACTGAAGCAGACTATTGCCACTTTCACACAGTTAGTGTTTGAGACAAAACCAGAAATGAAAACTACACAGAGATGAGACACACTGGAAAGATCTGCACCTGTTCTGTGTTTAGACCCACACCTCGTTTTGGCTCACAGATAGAAATCACTGACTGTGTGAATGAGGCCCCACAGTAGTTTCATAAATTAACAGTAGAACAGGACTTACTCAGCTGCATGCGAACATCACCTCCGAATCCCCAGTTTACTCCCGCATGATGCTCTAATTTGTCACTTTTTACAGAATCTGCAATGGAGGCACCTAATAGAGCGTCCAACGCAGTTGTGAGCACGATTCAGAATTATATGTTTTATATTGACCTCAGTGACCCAAATCTAAATGCATGACCAGATGTATTTCTCTTTAGATGGATCTCTAGTTGCATTTGCATTGTTGCATAAACCTGATTTACAAATGTCGTCAATCTCTTTACTGTCAGATTACATAGTGAATTTTGCCAAAGCAGCTGTGTTCCAGGGATCTCTTTAACCCTTATGAATTTGTAATTGACTAATTAAGCAATTATGACACAAATGTAGCAGCAGATGGAAATGAAATGAGTATTACGTATTGAGACTTGTAGGAGGCTTGCCATTTGAACCTTCTTGCATCGGAAACAGATGACTTTGTTAGCTTTTTCAATAAGGCACCTGATTCCAAGCAGATAGATGCTCTGATCTCACATTCTGCCGGACAGTGTGTGATTCTGGCAGCCTGGCATGCTTTCAAGTAAAATGAAGTCACGGCATTCTTTTCACTATCTTGTGATGCCTTTGACTTGTACATCTGGCCAGCTCCATCAGGTCACATGATGATGTCTGTAGAACAGGACTTATATTGCTACGTGGTCGACCTGCCAGCGCTTTACTATATTCCACTATCCTTGACAAGTGAAATTCCCTTTGGCAGAGTTCTGTAGTGACAGCAATTGTGCCATTGTGTGTGTTGCTAGGCATCGTATTTAGTCTCCGATCATTGTGAGTTCATTACACCTCATTTAACGACAAAGCTGCGTCACAAAGTGGAACATTTGCTCCTCAAAGAAAATGGTGTGGCTTGACTCATTGGGAAAATTAGTCACTTTGATGTGTTTATAAATTTCTATATTTCTGTTGGGCACAAAAGGGACATTTTCTCAGTTTATGTGTGTGTTTTAGTCAGGGGCGGATCGGGAACTCAAAGTGGCCCTGGAAAAAATGGTAGAAGTGGCCCAATATTGTAGGTGGAGCCAAACATGTAGAAGGTGTGGTCAAACAAAGGAGGCGGGATCTAAGAACCTGTTTCTGTTTCGATGTAGTGCGCACGCGCCGTCACTTCACTGGACCCGGAAGTGACGGCGCGTGTGCACTACATCGAAAGCGATTGCAGTGTTCGGCGCTGCAAGCGTAGTGCGCACGCGCCGTACCCTGGATGAGGGCGCAGGTGCGGCATTTCCATCAAGAGACAGGGAGGCGTGTTTAATGGATGAAGGACGTGTTTAGGAGCCGGGAGGCCGTGGCAGATGCGGTGCTTGGATGAAAAGAGCACGCCTCCCGGTGCTCCGAAGACTAATTTGCATATTTATAAAAGTCACTTTTCTGGGCTAATGGCTGATGGATTCTCTGATATAAAGGTATGTCAGGGGAGCGGATTAATATACCTTTGTGCCTATGTATGTAATTACATAGGTTACAAAGTGGTGACAGAGCCTCTTTAACAAAACATGTGGATTTGCACCTTTGTATGCCATCCCCAAATGCTTTTCTTCCAAATTAAAATACAATAAAAACTATACATATGTGGTATTGCTGTAATCGTGCTGAAATGGAGAATGAAGGGTACAGATCAGCCTTACTGCATAGTGAACGCCGTAAAAACAAAATTCATGAAACTGTGATGGAATTGCATTTTTTTCCATTCCACCACATTTGGAATTTTTTTCCAGCTTCCGGCTACAAAACAAGTTTTAATCTCCAGAAAATAAGACTTTGTGGAGAAGTGTAAGGGCCTGTTCACACGACCGTGTGAATGGGTCCGCATCTATTCTGCAATTTTGCGGAATAGATGCGGCCCCATTCCGTTCAATGGGCAGCATTAGATCGCGGACAGCCTTGGCTCCGTGCCGCGGCTCCGCGAAAAAAGATAGAACATGTTATATTCTTGTCCTCAATTGTGGACAAGAATAGGCATTTTGTATGGGGTGCCGGCTTTGTGTGTTCCGCAAATTGCATTGTTTTTGCGAATTTGCAAAAACACGGCCGTCTAAACGGCCACTTAAGGAATAGACACACAAAGTGATCACTGTGCAGACAAGCTGAGCTGACATGAAGTTTTATAGCAAATAGGTTCAATTTTCAAATGATTGTTAACGTCCTGGTGTTTTTTTTGCAGGACTGCTAATGGTCAGTTTAACAGTTGCCAATATCAGAAGGCGGCATCATTACCTACAGTAGTTACACTTACAGTCATGGCCAAAGATTTTGAGAATGATACAAATATTAATTTTTACAAAGTCTACTGCTTCAGTTTTTATAATGGCAATTTGCATATACTCCAGAATGTTATAAAGAGTGATCAGCTTAACAGCAATTACTTGCAAAGTCAATATTTGCCTAGAAAATGAACTTTATCCCCCAAAACACATTTCAACATCATTGCAGCCCTGCCTTAAAAGGACCAGCTAACATCGTTTCAGTGATTGCTCCATTAACACAGGTGTGGGTGTTGATGAGGACAGGGCTGGAGATCAATCTGTCATGATTAAGTAAGAATGACACCACTGGACACTTTAAAAGGAGGCTGGTGCTTGGCATCATTGTTTCTCTTCTGTTTACCATGGTTATCTCTAAAGAAACACGTGCAGTCATCATTGCACTGCACAAAAATGGCCTAACAGGGAAGAGTATCGCAGCTAGAAAGATTGCACCTCACTCAACAATCTATCGCATCATCAAGAACTTCAAGGATAGAGGTTCCATTGTTGCCAAAAAGGCTCCAGGGTGCCCAAGAAAGACCAGCAAGCGCCAGGACCGTCTCTTAAAAGTGTTTCAGCTGCGGGATCGGGCTACCAGCAGTGCAGAGCTTGCTCAGGAATGGCAGCAGGCAGGTGTGAGTGCATCTGCACGCACTGTGAGGCAGAGACTCTTGGAGCAAGGCCTGGTCTCAAGGAGGGCAGCAAAGAAGCCACTTCTCTCCAGAAAAAAACATCAGGGACAGACTGATATTCTGCAAAAGGTACAGGGAGTGGACTGCTGAGGACTGGGGTAAAGTAATTTTCTCTGATGAATCCCCTTTTCGATTGTTTGGGACATCTGGAAAACAGCTTATTCGGAGAAGACGAGGTGAGCGCTACCACCAGTCTTGTCTCATGCCAACTGTAAAGCATCCTGAAACCATTCATGTGTGGGGTTGCTTCTCAGCCAAGGGAATCGGCTCTCTCACAGTCTTGCCTAAAAACACAGCCATGAATAAAGAATGGTACCAGAATGTCCTCCGAGAGCAACTTCTCCCAACCGTCCAAGAGCAGTTTGGCGATCAACAATGCCTTTTCCAGCATGATGGAGCACCTTGCCATAAAGCAAAGGTGATAACTAAATGGCTCAGGGAACAAAACATAGAGATTTTGGGTCCATGGCCTGGAAACTCCCCAGATCTTAATCCCATTGAGAACTTGTGGTCAATCATCAAGAGACGGGTGGACAAACAAAAACCTACAAATTCTGACAAAATGCAAGCATTGATTGTGCAAGAATGGACTGCTATCAGTCAGGATTTGGTCCAGAAGTTGATTGAGAGCATGCCAGGGAGAATTGCAGAGGTCCTGAAGAAGAAGGGTCAACACTGCAAATATTGACTTGCTGCATTAACTCATTCTAACTGTCAATATAAGCTTTTGTTACTCATAATATGATTGCAATTATATTTCTGTATGTGCTCTGACAAAGACACATAAAAACCAGAGGGCAGCAGATCATGTGAAAATAGAAGATTTGTGTCATTCTCAAAACTTTTGGCCATGACTGTAGCAGCCATACTTTGGAAGACATTTAGAAGAAGTATACCAACAATATACACAGTCACATTATTACGTCGGCAACCCGTAGCTCATCAATAATAAAATGTGCTTTTGTTTCATATTATTCAGTGTTTTGAAGATCTGATATACTTTGTATACTTTAATGAGGGATTATTAAAAAAAAAATAACAACTGATTGGATTCATTTGATATGATACTACCCCAAACTGTTCTTATTCTGGTAAGAAGTATCTACCTGTGGGGTTAGGGTTCCCACAGTCCACGTGTGGGTGTTTTTTAGATCTGTTTAACATTCCAATGAATATTTCATACATTCTTTGTTTTTATAAATAATATTGCTAAAATTTGGATATCTTCAATATCACTAACTCAGTTGGAAAAATTCAATGCTAATAAAGAGGAATTGCAAAATGAAATTATTTAGAGCTAAAAGCAAAAGTAAGGCATGGTATGAAATAAGCCTTTATTAAAACCTTTCAGGAGTAACTTTTTTTTCTCTTCCTCTTTCTACTTCTTCTGAAGGGTGGGGACATGGTTTGCTGTGGTGATGTAATAAATCTATTTTTATTTTTTCATTTTGGCTTTTTGTATTAAGAAGATATAATATAGAATATAAAGTTAATATATTTTCTAAAGAAAAAGAAGAGTGGGAACTTGGAAATAATCTAGTGTACATGATGATAAATATGACTTTAGAAGCTTTAGCATATGCTACAGCTATTTCCGCTGACCTTAAGATCAGAAGGCTTGTTAAACTCTGTAGTGTGGTGGAATGAGATGAAACGTTATTGATTATGCTGGGTTCAACCACTATGGACAAGATGTTAGCCCTTTGCCCTAGACTATCCATCTTAGTCCTGTGTAATTCTCGCATTGCAAGTCCCGGGAATAATGGCCACCAGATAGAAGCATGCATATTAGGAATATAACTATGTATAACTATTTTCTTTTGTGCAATTTACTTACACATTGTAGGTTGACAACATAGAATGACAAGGTATATTGCTGTAGACAACTGAGGTACAAATATACAGTCTTTGTACTTGGATAGGATGACATGTGCAGAACAGTTTTCACTTAAGGCCTTTTACATGACCCAGTCATCGCCCACTTGTAAGCTGTATTTTCATGGAGCAATGATCAGGGCTGATGTTGCTCAGTGGTCATTACTACAGTTGTTTCTCCCCATGCAGTTTCCTTGTTTGTTGACAGCACATTTGTTTCTACTGGGTGCTGTGCCACTGACACATGAGGACTTTGAGAGCCACACGAAAGATACCAGGCCAATTATCGAGAATGAGTGTTCATATGAATGCTCATCTCCACTAATTGTTCTGAACCTCCACCCAAGTAAAAGAGTCTTAAAAAGATTGTCCAACCCTGAGGATAGGCCATCATTTGTAAAGGGTTGGAAACCCCCTTTAGCCTTACCCTACATGGGCTTGAGATGTCGGTTGGAGACTAGTTCCACCTCAGCTGAAAGTTGGAAATGATTTTAAAATAGTAGCTAGAAACTATACATCATGGGACCCTACTAAATCTGCAACAATATGTTATTCCTACAATTGATTATTCATGTTTTTACAATTTTCAAAGCATCCTGCAAGGATCAGTTTACAAACCAAATCAAGTTACAGTACAATACATGTGGAAAACGCCATCCACATGTGGCAGAAAAATCCACAAAGAAAAGCAAGCATGCTGTGGATTTTTAAAGGGCATCTATTAGCAGATTTGTACCTACAAAACTGGCTGACCTGTTACATGTGGGCTTGGCAGCTGAAGGCATCTGTGTTGGTCCCATGTTCCTATGTGCCTGTGCTGAGAAAAATGATGATTTAATATATTCAAATGAGCCTCTAGGAGCAACGGGGGCGTTACTATTACACCTAGTGGCTCTGCTCTCTCTGTAACTGCTGCGCTCTTTGATTGACAGTCAAAGTGCAGAGGACGTGCCAGTTGTAGACAGAGCTGAGCCTCATTCTCATAGAAGCACATTTGCAGATAGTAAAACGTCATTTTTCTCAGCAATGCAGGCATATGTGAACATGGATCTAACACAGGTGCCTTCAGCTGCCAAGCCCACATGTAACAGGTCAGCCAGTTTCATAGGTACAAATCTGCTGAGAGATGTCCTTTAAATCCAAGTATGTCAATTATGATGTTTATTTTCTTCAAGGATTTCATCTCTTCAGTGTATGGGGGTGAAATCCTCAGTCAATCCACAGCACAATTCACATGCACATTTTGCTGCAGTATTGCAGTGCAAAAATTCCATTGTGGATCCAACCTTAAGATTACTAAATCGGAAAGCTTTCCAAGGACACTGTGAATTTATACAGTATATTGAAATGTCCCTGAGGAGGTGTGAGTAGCTGGGCCAAAATATAAATGTTGCTTTGGTTGCTTCAAAGACTACTTTCTCGTATCGCAGCAATTTGTTATTGTACTTTTGTAAAATGGTGTACATCGCTAGTAGTGCTAGTGCAAGAAAGTCACCAATTATGGAGCATTACATATTTGAACCATAATTTGTGACTTTTCACTTTCAGAATAAAAAAAAAAAAATCTTATCGGGAAGAGACGTGGCCCTCGCAGCCTGATAGATTTACTATCATTTATACAAGATACTGTAGTATATGATGTTCAGCTATGATTTGATTTTTTGGTGCACGGATTGCCGGGAGATGCACCGAATCTAGTAGCCTATAAATTTGGAGCATTTTGCATCAGGGGTGTATACTAAGACTGGTGTTTGGAATTCCAGTCTTAGTATATCTGCCCCAACAGCTTCATGCTAGCTTTGCTGCTGTCACATTGTGACTATGGCAAGTTCCACTTTATTGTGGTGTTTGTGTAACTTCTTAATAGACATACTGGTTTATCAAGCCTTGCACTCCAGAATTCTGGCTTCAAAAAGCCGCAGTATTTTGTATTTAGTATGTGGTATTTCACTTTGTTACTTTTCTGGCCTTTTTGCACAAAAATTTTGTGACTTTTTGTATTTTTACTCATTCTAGTGTTGAAAGGTGGATGGGAAAGGTGCCATGGTTAGCGTGTTGAGCCTTTAAGTGTAACGACAACGTCCTCATTGCTCCTAGAGGATCATTTGCATATATTGAAATATCAATTTTTCTCAGCAATGTGGACATATATGAACATGGAACCAACACAGATGTCTTCAGCTGCCAAGTGCACATACAACAGATCTGCAAATCTGGATAGAGGATAGATCATCAGTTTTACAGAACTGCAGAACCCCTTTAAAGATGCACCAAATGTATCAAACATTGTGGGACATTTGACAAATTTGGTGCAAATTATGGCAACACAACTTCTCCCACTGTATATAAACTAACAATAATTGTATTTAACCGGTGATTTACATATATTTGAGTAGATTCTGCACATTTAGCATTCTTAGGGCTGGATCTTAACATAGGCAAAGATGCAAATTATACCCAACTCACAATAGTAGACTACAATATAGTTGACAGTGGTTCAGAACAGTTTCTACTTCAGTCAATAGTTTCTCTCCTACACAGCTTATGCAAAATTGCGGTATTACCATTGGAGGTGTTTTAAGGCTTTGAGGTGGGAACCCACTCATACACTTTAGTTTTACGATTGACAAGACAGAATGTAAAACTTTTTGTCTTATTTTAGTTGTAGGCACAGGATCTGAAGTGTTATAAAGGGGATACAGGCAATCCCCAGATGGTTGATTAAAAAGCCAAGCACAAGCTTTCGCCAACTGAGATCCAAGAATTCTTTATTTCATTCCATACCATAGATAACTCCTATCAGGGTCCAGCCACTTTTTCAGATATATCCCACAATTCATTAAGTATGGAATGAAATTAAGAATTATTGGATCTCAGTTGGTGAGAACTTGTTTTTGCTTACTGACCGCCCATTCACTCTCTATATATATATATATATATATATATATATATATTTTTTTTTTTTTATATGTCTGGGTGGTCGACGAGCATCTTAGCATGGATGTTTTAAAATGTCCATGCAGAGATTGCAGCTGCACACTGATCATTCATCTGCAGGAGTGGTTATCCCGCTGTCAGTGACAGCAGGGCTCCCCGTGGAGAAGGCATGGATGTTTTTTTTTCTGTCCCCGCATTCCCAATATCTGCATACACAGCACTCAATTGCTGCTTACTGCTTTAGTCCCGAGCCAGGTCACTGAACATGCTGCAGGGTCTTAGCAGACCCAAATCAGCTCTACAGAGAGGTTGTACTCCCGTGTACAACCTCAGTGAGGGCTGTATTACTCCTGTAACTGAGGCTACTATATCAGCCCCAGTTACAGGAGAAATCAGCAATTAAAAAAAGGAATGTTAAAGAGGATTTTTCACTACTCCTGACATGCCTGTTTTAATAGTTTCATACATTCTCCATGTAATAATAATTCTGGAGCATCTATTCTTATGACTCTATAATGTGCCGTTCCTTTATTATTTCTACTAGAAGTTATGAATGAATTGCTATCAGTTTGCAGTAAGGGTACAGAGGGGTAGTAACCAGTTGGGAGGTGGGGCGTAGTGTCCCTGCACAGTCTCACTCTACAGTCTCACTCTCACAGTCTTACAGGCAGGAGGGCGTGCCTCGGACTCGGGAGGGCGGTGAAGGTGCAGTGCTCAGAAGGGAAGAGCACGCCTCCCAGTGCGCCGAAGACTAATTAGCATATTTTTAAAAGTTCACTTTCCTCAACAACCGCTGCAATAATCTCTGCTATAAAGGTATGTCTGGGATTGTGTGTAATGCACCTATATACCTATGTATTTTAATACATAGGTTAGAAACTAGTGACAGAGCCTCTTTAAAATGTCCCCCTTGACCTTGTATGACTAAGTGTAAAAAAATAAATGACTAAACAAGTCTAAAAAATAAAAATGTAAAAAATACCATCTTCTAGCCCCACCATCAGCAACCTTAACTCATACATTGCATATAAAAGTAAGCATTACTGAAAGGGGACATAATTAAAATAATGAAAAAAAAACTGAAAACATTTTTCTTTTCTTTTTTTTTTTACATTATCCTGGCCATAAAAAATAAAAACAAAAAATACTAAAATTAAAATGGCAAAAATAAAACCCCATATATCACCGAAAAAGGCACAAAAATCATTTACATAAATTATTATTTACACATTTATACATTTTTTGTGTAAATACACATTTACACAAAAAAAAAAATATTATGTACTAAAAAAATGAAATGAACCTAGTCAGAAAGAAGGGGAGGGGGGTTTAAGTGGTTAATCAGCAAGTTGATGATTGCATGCATCCAGTTTGGCTCCTTGTCCAGTAGGTTCCTATGAATGCTTCCAAACGCTTTCAGCTCCAAGTACCAATAGTGCTATATACGTATGCTTTTATAGTTGATGTGACTCTACACGACAACATAAGGTCAAGCACATCTTACTGTACACTTTTGTGATCCTCCTTTCTGTGACGTTACTACTCTATGTAGCGTCTGACGCTGTTTTTTATGTTTTACTCATAAAGGACAGATCAGATGTGGGGTCGACACTGTAATATTAAGTGTTGATCCTACATAATGAATGAGTTTTTTTCTGCACCTCTGCCTGTTACTTGAATAAAAATATATTATTTATAGTAGAAATCTAAATGAGATATTTACCTTTAGTGTGCCTTCAATCCACTTTGTGTCATGTTGGAGAAGTCCCTCACTTGTATCAATAACAGTATGACCCATGTCTTCAAAAGCCTCACATACAGCTAAATAATGTGTAAGTACAAACCAAAGTTCAAAACATTGGTTTTCTAAACATTAGACACTGCTTTTCCTTTTGTAGTCTCTATCCGATGATACTTTAATGGTAATTATCTTAGCGTTAAGACTTAGATATAGTTAACTTAATAGACTGTGGAAGACCTTTAAAAAGTGAGAGAGCTTAGAGCAAGGTGGGTTTGACATACATCACTTTCTTGTTACTTGAAAGGCAACCAATGGTTGGAAATGTGGACAATCGAGTTGTCAGTCCTATACAAATGATGCATTTGTAAAGCAAACCATGTTTTGTTTTACAACCATAGCACCATTTTTGTTAGGTCAGAGGCATCAACAAGTCACCCTATCTATACCACAGTCTTGAGATAATGGGCTAGGGCAGCAAACTGAATATATATATATAATAATATTTGTATAGTTGCTTGCACATTACAGCATTTTTTCTAGAGCCGTTCATTTTATGTGAAATGTATAGCTCATGTTAGCCTAGTAAAGGAGTAGGCTGTGTTCAGTGTGATTTGAGGTATGAAATGAAAATACAGATCCAGGGAGGAGGCCAAGGAAACTGACTAATGGGTGTAGGCAGCAAGTAGTGGAAAAAAATGTATAGAAACAACAAGCTTCACCTTCCACAATTCTTAGCTTATATCGATTGTTGAGCCAAGTAATCCAGACTCCCACACCCATTGCAGGAGAGCAGTGAGCGCTCGATACACACAAGCAATTCCTTCCTTAACACACTGATTTATTACCACAGCTCATTTCACTGTGGGTTTCCTTTTTCTTACTGCCTGTGGTGGAGTAATGTTCCACAAGCACATATATTCAGAGAAGCCTGGAAAACAGAGGCAATCCTATTCCATCACGTGTTAAATGTAAGTATATGGATCCTAATAGAAAGATGAGGATACATCTTCTTTACAGCTATCTATCTATGCTTTTTGTTGCTGTGCTATTACATTTGATGCTATTAGCTAGTACATAACTTGATAATATTAATTTTTAGATTTTGTGTTGTATTTCTAAAACACTGGGGAGATTGATCAAAACTGATTTAAAGGAAAACTGGTTTAGTTTTAACTGCCAGCCTTTGATAACCCTGAGGAGCTCTGAAAAATGAAAGGTGGAATCTCATTGGTTGCTATGGGCAACTAAGCCAGTTTTCCTTTAAATCAGTTTTAATAAATCTCTCCCAGTGTGGTGTTAGCAAATTGAGAAGGCATACAACAAATACTGATTGTTAAAGTGTTACTTAGCAAAACAAGTTGTCATCATAGTTTTGCCACGTGGCGGCAGTCATAATGCTTTATGCAGGGCTGTACATAGTTGGTTACAGTGATGTTGCACAAAAAATTCATATGGACAGTGCATGCAGTAATTTTAGATGGTTTTCTGTTGTATTTTTATGTTGTTGTTTTTCTTGCTTTTTAATGGCTTTTCAAAATCATAGTGGCCCTGGGTCACTATACTGCGCCGCAAAGTACAGTCTTCAGGCTGTGTACATAATAGTTTTTAGTTTAGATGCTTCAGGACTTTTAAAAAGCCAAGCACTATAGGGAAATGATCACATGATCAATTTACAGTGCCTTGCGAAAGTATTCGGCCCCCTGGAACTTTTCAACCTTTTGCCACATTTCAGGCTTCATACAAAAAGATATAACATTTTAAATTTTTGGTGAAGAATCAACAACAAGTGGGTCACAATTGTGAAGTGGAACGAAATTTATTGGATAATTTAAACTTTTTTTGTAATAATAAAACTGAAAAGTGGGGCGTGCAAAATTATTCGGCCCCCTTGCATTAATACTTTGTTGGGCCACCTTTTGCTGCGATTACAGCTGCAAGTCGCTTGGGGTATGTCTCTATCAGTTTTGCCCATCTAGAGACTGAAATTCTTGCCCATTCTTCCTTGCAAAACAGCTTGAGCTCTTTGAGGTTGGATGGAGAGCATTTGTGAACAGCAGTTTTCAGCTCTTTCCACATATTCTCAATTAGATTCAGGTCTGGACTTTGACTTGGCCATTCTAAGACCTGGATACGTTTATTTTTGAACAATTCCATTGTAGATTTTGCTTTATGTTTGGGATAATTGTCTTGTTGGAAGATAAATCTCCGTCCTCGTCTCAGGTCTTTTGCAGACTCCAACAGGTTTTCATCCAGAATGGTCCTGTATTTGGCTCTATCCATCTTCCCATCAATTTTAACCATCTTCCCTGTCCCTGCTGATGAAAAGCAGGCCCAAACCATGATGCTGCCACCACCATGTTTGACAGTGGGGATGGTGTGTTCAGGGTGATGAGCTGTGTTGCTTTTATGCCAAACATATCGTTTTGCATTGTTTCCAAAAAGTTTGATTTTGGTTTCATCTGACCAGAGCACTTTCTTCCACATGTTTGGTGTGTCTCCCAGGTGGCTTGTGGCAAACTTTAAACGAGACTTTTTAATGGATATCTTTGAGAAATGGCTTTCTTCTTGCCACTCTTCCACAAAGGCCAGATTTGTGAAGTGTTCGACTAATTGTTGTCCTATGGACAGACTCTCCCACCTCAGCTGTAGATCTATGCAGTTCATCCAGAGTGATCATGGGCCTCTTGGCTGCATCTCTGATCAGTCTTCTCCTTGTTTGAGATGAAAGTTTAGAGGGACGGCCGGGTCTTGGTAGATTTGCAGTGGTCTAATACTCCTTCCATTTCAATATGATCGCTTGCACAGTGCTTCTTGGGATGTTTAAAGCTTGGGAAATCTTTTAGTATCCAAATCCGGCTTTAAACTTCTCCACAACAGTATCACGGACCTTCCTGGTGTGTTCCTTGGTCTTCATGATGCTCTCTGTGCTTTAAACAGAACCCTGAGACTATCACAGAGCAGGTGCATTTATACGGAGACTTGATTACACACAGGTGGATTCTATTTGTCTTCATCAGTCATTTAGGACAACATTGGATCATTCAGAGATCCTCAATGAACTTCTGGAGTGAGTTTTCTGAACTGAAAGTAAATGGGCCGAATAATTTTGCGCGCCACTTTTCAGTTTTATTATTACAAAAAAGTTTAAATGATCCAATAAATTTTGTTCCACTTCACAATTGTGACCCACTTGTTGTTGATTCTTCACCAAAAAATTAAAAATGTTATATCTTTTTGTTTGAAGCCTGAAATGTGGCAAAAGGTTGAAAAGTTCCAGGGGGCCGAATACTTTCGCAAGGCACTGTACATACATCTTCATTTGCCTAATAAAATGGTTGTTTTCCTTGACAAAATTTTCAAAGTAGAATGATCTTTCTTGGGCCATTCTAACCACATTCAACATGCACAGACACTGTAGATCAGTGGTCCATGCGATTGGGTGGAAGATCTACATGGGGATTTCACGGGTATAACCCCTGTATTACTGAAGTGCATGCACTGATTGGCTGTCTAGGGCTACTTTCACATCTGTGCCAGGGTGATCTGGCCGCCAGTTTGGTAGCGAGTGCCAGGAATCGGCCTGACACAAACCACGGCGTGCAGCAGTTTCTGTTAGGTCAATTATCAGCATTTTATCAGGATTGCGGGTGGCAGAATTCCAGTTGCATCCGGCGGTGCTGGATCCAGAGAACCGAGAGAGAAATTGCTGCCATAGATGTGAAACTAGCCTAGTAGCACTTCTCTACAGTACACTTTAGTACTACATGTTCTGTACTGCTCTTAACCTGTACCAGGTTAAGCTGTTCCTTTGGAGATCAGGTGAGTGTGACCTGATAAAGACGCTTTCCTCTAGGTTTCAAAGTAATCAACCACCAGAAGCTCTTTCTGAGTTTTTTTGTTTAATAATTAGCTTTTTATGTGTTAGTTATATGCTTATTTTTTATTTTTTTTATTTTACGAGTTGATATTTTGGGGCTTTGGGACCAGTTTTCCATAGAGTTCAACCCAGATCAAATTAATATTGTAACTTTAGGGACCCCAGTACTGAAAATGATTCTAAAATTGATTGTAACTGGACATGACATACAGATTTCACTTGGTCACACTATTTTACATGTAATATGAAAAGTTGGTATGAGATCTGTGTTCTCTTTCAGCATAACAGAAAAATGTGTGTTGTGCTTGGTTAAAGAGAATGAGGGAGCTATGTGTCTGGTTACTTAGAAGCTTTGCTCAGTGATTGTATACTGTGTGTTCTTTCACATTGTTCCTAATGAGTGGAAACCTCCCCGCACAATTGATGCATAATTCAAGCCATTGGAGACTTGACAGTTCAAACAATGGTACATCAATTCAGAGAATGGGTTGGGGCACAGAGAAACCCTGGCAGATGTTAGGATCTCCCTTGTTGTCATCTGCTGCAGGCTGATCAACTTTTTAGCAGCTGAGGTTTCAAGCATCATACCCTACAAGAAACTTGTAGCTGCCAAACCAGTTTGAGAGGCAACCTATCACATAACCACTTGTTTGGTGTCCTGCTGGATCACATGTGTAGGAAAGGAGCTTTGTCACACCTCCCACTAAATGTACACAATAGGACTGAGCATTTTCTACTTGTTTTCTAAAAACTGTTGCTCATATTGTACCCATGGCCTTGCATAGGCATCGAAGATGGACACCAAATACAGCTTCCATGACTAATATACAGTATAATCCGCTGCACATGTCTGTTACTTTAGGTCCCACCTTGATGCAGAAAAAACTGACACCATCAAGTAGATGATCTATGGTGGCGTAGAGTTACATTTGAATTATGTTTACCAGGAGTGCTTTATTCAAGCTCTTGAGATGGCACCACAGGCTAAAGCTTACCTTTTGCAGTCCTCAGGTTCTGAGCAGGTACAGGACACTGAGATTTGAACAACTGGACAGTGATCACTACCCTTCCGTATGTTGCACAGGGTCAATTGGAAATCAATAGCTGTTCCTAAGAGCATGAATATTTCCCCTGTAAGAAAAATATTTGCCTTTGTAGCTGTTTAGCTATGGAAAGCTTTGTTGACTAGAGGCTAAATAGAGTTTACCTTCATTTATTGCATGTCAGATTCACATGTTGGAACTTTGTGCAGCTACATGTACTGGAGAAGAGCCTTAGGAGAATGTATAAGAGGATATTGCAGCATAATGAATTACAAAGATGTCAAAGTAAAAAAAGGTAACTATGTTCTCTTATACATTCTCCTAAGGCTCTTCTCCAGTACATGTAGCTGCATAAGTACTGAACGTCCCAACATGCAATAAACGAAGGTAAACTCTATTCAGCCTATACTATAACTTTGGAGGTCAAGACTTCCACAGGGCTCAGCTATTCACACACTGGGAATATACTAACATTTTAATTTGTTGGGCACAGTATTAACACTGCATTATGAGTGTCTAAGCAGTATGGTGCCCAACACCAAGTAAACTATCTCTTAACATGTCATACCTGTAAGAATTTGACTGAGGTCAGTCCATGATATGAGACTCACAATTCCTCAAATACAGGTGGTTAATGTTCTTACTGTAGGAGCCACTTGTGCTGTGTCCAGAATGAGGAATGCTTATACAGAGTTTAGCATATGTGCTTGATCAAACTAGACATAAACAGCCAGAGATATAACTTGAAGTTTCAGTGACAGGGACACCCAACAATCATGTGCCATTCATATCTATAACCTCTGTACCCTCTAGCTATACCTGCCAGGGTGAATATATTGCTACACAATATACACTGATCAGCATAACATTAAAGCCACTGAAGGTTAAGTGAAAATGATTATCTCATGACAGTGGCACTTGTCAGGTTACATAAGAATTATTAGGCAGCAAGTAAACAGTTCTTGAAGTTAAAGGGATATTCCAGTTGTGAAAAGTTACCCCCTATCCATAGGGCAGTGGATAACTATTAGACCAGTGAAGGTCCTACCTCCAAGACCCACTCACAGTTTGGGGGCTCCAGGGTGTTTCCGTTGTCATGATTGGCGGGGGCTCCAGCAGAAAGGTCTTCACCTATCTAATAGTTTCCTTTATCCTGTGGATAGGGGGTAATTTCTCACAACCAAATACATATTTAATTTGTTGAAAGCAGGAAAAATGGAAGAGCATAAGGATCTGAGCAGTTTTGAGCATAATTGTTGGCTAGATGACCAGGTCAGAGCATCTCCAAAACTACAGGTCTTGGGGGTTGTACCTGGTATGCAGAGGTTAATACCTACAAAAAGTGGACTAATGAAGGAGAAAACCAAAAGGATTATAGGCTCACAAGTCCAATTTGAATTGCCTTTGGAGTGAAGGCTAGCCTGTCTGGTCTGATCCCACAGAAGAGCTACCATAACAAAATCTACTGAGGAAGTTACTGCTGGACTTTTTCTGAGTACATGACTCAGCTGGTCAGAACTATTTTGATGATACAAAGAGAACCTACACAATATAAGGCTGGTATCAGTCTTATGATGGATTGATCTATCAGTACATACAGTCACTTTATAATGTATTAGAGAAACTCATTAAATAATCTGCTTCACTAAACCCTATACATTTACACAGTATTAGTAGTCAAAGCTTGTTATGATAAAAAATAAATATGGTGGGGTTCAAGAATATGCAGTTTTTATATCTGCTACAGTCACACATATAGCACTGTAAATCTGATGGGCAATATATAACTAAGTTCAGTAAGTTTTAGGCAAAAAAAATCTATATTTCCTCATTTCCCTGGTTCTCTTCTGGCCTTTGTTTACATGCAGTAATAACAATCTCTGCCCCTCCCCCCTTCTCTGCAAAGGCAGTGAATATAAGTGCTGTGAGTACATGTCTGCCTGCTGGGATAGCAGCATGTTGTTTGTGTAGGACTACAAGTCCCAGCTGTACAATGACACTGCTGATACACACAGGAAATTCTCCCTACCTGTTCTTGTACAATACAATTCTTCTATAGCTCCTTGCCCAGCATTTGTCTCCTCTCACTGCTGCAGCTACTATTTGTTGTAAAGCCTTGAGCCCTCAGTGTGTTCTGGCTGAAGGGGTTAATGTTTTATCTGAAGGAATCCAGGGAGAGAGCAGAGAGCAGGAGCCCGGCAAAGAAAGGGGCGTGGCCAGTGACGTCTCGTGTACAGACTGTTATCTGAACTCTGAGGCTTGTACACGAAACATCACAGACCAGGGAGATAAGCTGACATCACAGGTCATGTGACCCTCAGTCAACTCAGACAAACCAGCAGCTTTAGAAACACAAAGTATATGGGAAAGTTGTTATACCTGACAAGTTAGAAACATATAAAGCACAAAAAAATAACTCGGACAACCGCTTTAACGGTACTTTGCACCAGATTTTTTTTCTTTGTTTTTTAATCTGTTATTAATGATGTAGCAACCATGTAACCACCATACATGGTTCCCAGATGTGCCACCTATACTCATTAATGTTTGATGCTCGATGAGTTCTATATATATTTTAACAGCTTTGATCATTGATTACCCAGTCACACGAATATTTTTGAATTGTTAATGATTTTAGGGACTTTATTATTTTCAACATTTTTAACACTTTTTTTAAAAAAAATAAAAACAGCATATAATGCCGATAAGGGCAAGAAAACTACATATACTTATTTCTCTTTGTTAATGTGGTCAAAATTTTCTGTATGAATGTATGAAAATATAAGAATTTAAAGGCATATTCCTGTTTCATCTAAATTAAACACAATTATTGTGTAATGAAAAGTTATGCTTCCTCCATGAATGGTGCTGAGAGTTAGTTCTTATGTTTAATGGCATAATCTTGATGTGGATTTGTGGGGGCTGACAGGAGACATTTTGTGTCGCTGCTGGAGGTTTTCCTGAATTCTGTTTATATAAGCAGCACTTTCACAGCTCATAGCGATAGCTAAAATGTCTATGTACAGGTAAAGTTCTTGTTCACGGTACCATGGCAACGGTTTCAAGTATTGTCTGGCCCATATACCCATGATATTCACTGAAGGTCCTTGCTTAATTGTATTATAGCATACATGAATCGTGTATTGTAAGAGTCTTGTGTACATCATAGAAATTTTCTTCCAGCCTGATAATAATATCCTAATATGTGATGTCATAATATGTGAATAATATCCTAATATGTCATTACTTTAAAATGATATCACTTCCAACCATGATTCGGGTATTTCCTCGAGAACTTTCTCTTTTGTCTGCCAGAAGAAAGAACCTATTCGTATGATTCTAATTATGCAACATCTATAATCCAGTACAAATAGGAGAGGTGACACTGACATCATCTCATGGACTTCCGTCATAAATTGCTCTTTTGCTCCCTGTTGACTGGTCTCCAGTCTTAGGCAAGTAGTACCCAACCATTTACTATGACAATTTCAGTTTTCTTCCTGATTTACAGTATGCATCTGTGTGTCATTTTGCAGTGTAACAGCTTTGTCAGGGGGTTCAAATACTCCATATGAGGAGACAACATAATATTTTTGGGGGCCAGGAATTTACACCTCCAAATCTGAGAGCATTTATAGTGATGATTATTTGAGTGCAACTGTGTAAGGGCTCATGCACACGAACGTGTGCTGTCAGTGCCCGTGATGTGGACTGCAATTTGCGGTCCACAATGCACGGACACTGACTGTGGGGCTGCCGCATTTGGATCGCGGACCCATTCACTTGAATGGGGTCCACGATCTGCATCAGACGGTCCGCACCGCAAAAAAGTAGTGAATGTACTACTGTACTACTTTTTTGTGGCGCAGAGGCATGGCCAGAAACACCACAGAAGCACACCGTAGTGCTTCCGTGGTGTTCCGATCCGTGCCTCCACTCTGCATCTGCGTGATTGCGGACCCATTGAAGTGAATGGGTCTGCGATCCGTGATGTGGGCTGCACACAATACGGCCATGGGCCGGCACCGGCCGTGTGCATGAGCCCTAAGACTGTAGAATCTGTGTTAGGTTGCATTCAAACGGCCACAGCATTCCGGTTCATCAAAAATGCGGAACCTCAATACTACGGGTACCGCCTGACCCATTCATTTCAATGGCACCATAGAATGCAGACAGCACATCTGTATGTCCATCCCATCTGTTTTACGAAAAAAAGTAGGCATTGTTACAATGGGTCTGCAAAAAAAAAATGGATGCACCATGTTTTGTGGACTGCAAAATATATACAGTCGTGTGAATGCACCTTTAATTTACTTCTGAAACTATAAAGATTATGTACACCTTTCAGGGCAATTTTTTATGATTGCATTTTCTCATTTTGGGCAGAAAATCATAATTTTTGTTGGTCTTTATTAAAAATATTAATCTGTTCTGTCACAAAGGGTTAACTGTTTTTCTAGCTGTGTGAATCTTACTTTCACGTTGTCCCGGTCATCTAATAAACCTTATCTCTAGATTACTAAGAGGTCATAACCACTTATTTAAGCCGCATTCTTATCAGTAAGTTAAGGATTGAGCTTTAATGAGTGTTTAAAAGGTCAGAGAGCACAGATAAGAAGCCTGTCAGCTAGCTGCCTGATGGAAGAGAGAGAAAATTCAGATCCTGCTAATAGAGCATATCAGTTCTGTACAGAGGAAAGGAATCCATACAATTCAATAATAAAAAAGGGCACCCTAAGGTGTATATAACCTTTAAGCTTTTCTGAACAGTAATCCGGGATAGAGATATGTGTATCAAAGTGACCATGTTTTTCCCTCTATGGGAGATACACCTATGTTGTTGCTTTATCTATATATCTTAGGAGCATGTTGTATGTTGTATATTTGGGTGGTTTATCAATGTGTCCATGTAAGGGCTTAATTTGTATGGCAGACAATGCACCATTACTTTGCAAAATTCCATTCATATTCAGGTCCTAGAATAATTTATGAGACCCAGCCTTTCATATTAGCAATTCAGTATTGCTGGGGAGACATGCAATTATGACACTGTGGGAGGGAGCCATGCTGAGGCTTTTATGTCTGTCTCATAGGTAATCACTGAATATCAGCAATTTAGACCTTATAAGTCACCATTTCACTGCTCAAATGTGAAGTCAACCATTACTAAATGGAATATTATCTACATCAATTTTGAACAGATCCTTAAAATAGTATTATATTTTCAATTCCAAAATTATATTTAAAAAAACATTGGCTCTATTTGTTATTATTGGTTAATCTGGCCCTTTTCCCTTACATCAAATGCATTTGGAAATTCTTCAGACTCCTTGAGTTTTTCACATTTTATTATGTTGCGGCCTTTTCCCCATCAGTCTGCACTCAATCCCCCATAAAGAGGAGAGTAAAAAAGGAATCATTTTTCAATCTCAAATATGCCTAAATTAGGTGTATTTCAGGCGCAGATTGTGGCGCAAACTGCAACTTCTCCCCACTCACGCCAGGTCTAAAATTGTGGGCGTGGTAAGGGAAGGGGAGGGGCTGATAGCCCCATCTCATTTACCATTTTCTATGTCTGTTTTAGGCATAGAAAAAGGTCTAAATGTAAGACAGCTCAGAACTTCATAACTTAGGTGGAACCACCGACAGCTTAGGGCTTTATTAAGACCTAAAATGCCGATCTTAATAAATGTGCTCCGGAATTTTAGAAATTTTTGTGAATGTATAAAAATAATTTGCCATACACATAAGTATTCAAAAGCTTTTCTATGACACTTGAAATTTCCCTCCGGGAGCCTCCAATTTCACTTGATCATCTTTTAGATGTTTCTTGTAACGTTTGTAGATAGGGACAGGCATGGACAGTGAACATTAACCCCTTCAACCCTGGGCCTGTTTTCACCTTCCTGCCCAGGCCATTTTTTGCTAATCTGACGTGTCACTTTATGTGGTAATAACTTTGGAACGCTTTTACTTATCCAAGCCATTCTGAGACTGTTTTCTCGTCACATATTGTGCTTCACGACAGTAGTAAATTTGTGGCAAAATATTTCATTTTTATTTATAAAAAAATACCAAATTTAGCAAAAATTTAGAAAAATTTGCAAATTTCAATTTCTCTACTTTTAAAATACATAGTAATACCTCCAAAAATAGTTATTATTTTACATTCCCATATGTCTACTTTATGTTCATCATTTTATAAATATCATTTTACTTTAGGATGTGAGAAAGCTTAGAAGTTTAGAAGCCATTTTTCAAATTTTCAACAAAATTTCCAAAACCATTTTTTAAGCACCAATTCAGATATAAAGTGATTTTAAGGGGCTTACGTAATGGAAACCACCCATAAATGACCCCATTTTAGAAACTACACCCCTCAAATTATTCAAAACTGACGTTGCAAACTTTGTTAACCCTTTAGGTGTTCTGCAAGAATTAAAGAAAAAAGGAGGCGAAATTTCAAAATTTCATTTTTATGCTGATTTTTCATGTTAATCATTTTTTTCTTGCAACACAGCAAGGGTTAACAGCAAACTAAACCTCAATATACATTTCTCTGATTCTGCAGTTTACAGAAATACCCCATATGTGGTGGTAAACATCTCTATGGGTTTGCAGCAGTGGTCAGAAGGAAAGGAGTGCATACGGATTTTGGAGGCAGATTTTGCTATAAAGGTTTTTAGGCACCATTTTGTAATTGAGAGACCCTGACGTACCCCTAGAGTGGAAACCCTCAGAAAGGGACCCCATTTTGGAAACTACACCCTTCAAAGAATATATTAAGGGGGGTACTGACCACTTTGACCCCCTAAGCTTTTTACGGAATTTGGAAACACTTGGCTGTGAAAATGAAGTTTCATTTCTTCCAATAAAATATTGCTTTAGCCCCAAATTTTTCATTTTCACAAGGGGTAACAGGAGAAAAGCACCCCATAATTTGTTACCCATATTCTCCTGAATACGGAAACACCACATATGTGGTGGTAAACTGCTGTGGGGGCACATGGCAGGCTCATTTTTTGTGGAATGAGGTGATATTTTCATTGGTACCATTTTGGGGTACTTAAGACTTTTTGATCGCTTGGTATTACGCTTTTCGTGAGTCAAGGTGAAAAAAAATAGCAGTTTTGAAATAGTTTTTAAAAAAATTTTTTTACAGCATTCACCCAAAGGGGCAAATCATGTGATTTTTTATAGAGCCAGGTTATTAAGGACGTGGCGATACCCATTATGTCTAACATTTTTATTTTTGTTAAGTTTTACATAATAAATGATTTTTTGAACAGAATTAAATCTTGTTTTTGTGTTGTCATTTTCTAACTGTCCTATTTTTTTTATTTTTCTGCCAATTGTCTTAGGTAGGGTCTCATTTTTTGCAGGACGAGATGACGGTTTGATTAGTACCATTTTGGTTAAATACGTCTTTTTGATTGCTTGCTATTACACTTTTTGTGAGGCAAGAGGGAAAAAAATGGCTGTTTTGGCCTAGTTTTTTTTAATTTATTTAGATGCGCCGTTTTGATCGCCTGCTATTACACTTTTTGTGACGCAAGAGGGGAAAAAATGGCTGTTTTGGCCTAGCTTTTTATTTTATTTATTTTTTTGCAGCATTCATCTGGGGGGCCATCTCATGTAATATTTTTATAGAGCAGGTTGTTACGGACGCGGTGATACCCAATATGTGTAACATTTTTATTTTTGTTAAGTTTTACACATTAGATGCATTTTTGAACAGAATTAAATCTTGTTTTTGTGCTGCCATTTTCAGAGAGCCATATTTTTTTTATTTTTTGGGCGATTGTCTTAGGTAGGGTATCAATTTCTGCAGGATGAGATGATGGTTTGATTGGTACCATTTTGGGATAAATACGCCTTTTTAGCACCTGCTATTACACTTTTTGTGAAAGTAGGTGACCAATAAATGGCTGTTTTGTCATAGTTTTTTTTTTTTTGCAGCGTTCACCTGAGGGTGAATATAATGTGATATTTTTATAGAGCAGGTTGTTACGGACGCGGTGATACCCAATATGTCTAACATTTTTATTTTTGTTAAGGTTTACACATTAGCTACGTTTTTGAACAGAATTAAATCTTGTTTTTGTGCTGCCATACTCAGAGAGCCATATTTTTTTTTATTTTTTGGGCGAGGGTCTCATTTTTTTGCGGGACAAGATGATGGTTTTATTGGTACCATTTTGGGTTAGATGCGCCTTTTTGATCGCCTGCTATTACACTTTTTGTGAGGCAAGAGGAAAATAAATAGCTGTTTTTGGCATAGTTTTTAAAAAAAAATTTTTTACAGCATTCACCTGGGGGGCCATCTCATGTAATATTTTTATAGAGCAGGTTGTTATGGACGCGGCGATACCTTTTTTTTCACTTCACATATAAACTTTTGGGGGTCTGATTCTCTTTTGGGGGTCTGATTAAACTTTTGGGGGTCTGATTCCCTTTACAATGCATTACAATACTTCTGTATTGTAATGCATTGGCTGGAAGTGTATTACACACAGTAATACCCTTCCAGCTCACTGCCTGTGAGATCCAGGTGGCTGGATCTCACATGCTTCCGTAGATGGTAGCCGGATGCCTAAGGAAGGCATCCGGCTGCCATCCAAGCCATCGGGTCCCTGTCACAGCAGCGAAGAGACCCGATGGTATCCCTGCATATGCCGCACCCCTCATCAATGCTGACCGCGGCACATGAAGGGTTAATGCGACGGCATCTGTGTTTTCACCTATGCCGGCGCAAACAGCAGGGGTCCGGCAAGTGGGCACAGCCGGACCCCCGCCGCTGATCGGGTGGGTGCAGCTCCTGCACCCGCCCGATCAGAGCACCGTACTACTACGGCGCTGGGCGGCAAGTCATTTCCCGCAGCACCGTACATATACGGCGCTGGTCGGGAAGGGGTTAACTTGGAACCCAGCCCACTTTCCCTACCTACTTGCAGTTCAAGCCCTAGGTAACAAGACTACAACTAGTTGATGGTCCGTATGCTACTACGGTGCAGAGACAGACAAACACCAATAGAATGAAACAAAACAAAGGAATAATCATACATGAATGGATCAGAACCAGGTGGACAATGAAGTACAAAAACGAGAGACAGTAGTGAAAAGACAAGCCAATATCAAATACCAGATGGGATGCACAGTACAAATCATGTGAGACAGAGAGTAGTGAAAAGACAAGCTGAGGTCAAAAAACAAACAAATCCAGACGAATCCAAGAACCAGGCACCTAGCTAGTGAGGCCAAACAAGACTGTCATTGGCGATGGTATATTGCTAGGAAGGGGTTTAAATAGAGTCCCAGGATCAGAACCTGAGGTCATAACTCGACACTCCATTAGTCAGAACACTAGCACCCAGAAATAAAGCAGCTGAGCAATCAAACAACTGCTAGCTGCCTCCAGCACACACCCACTGTGGGAAGAAATAGAGCATTGCATCCTGTTGCCAAGGATGCTGTTGCATCACTATGGGGCGTGGCTTAGGAGCACATCTCTCCCGGTGTGGTCGCACCGAAGCTGGAGATCTCACAGGTGGAGCCCGGACAGGTAACTTTGTGACATTACCCACCGGACCCTCAACATGGGGAGCAGGCTTCAATGGAAACTTGAGATGAAACTTTCTAGAGGAAACATGAACATCCCGAGCCTGCCCCCATGTTTTAGTTTTAGTTGGAGGAATCACAAAAGGAATGTACTTCTTAAGCAATGATTTATGAAAAACATCATGTATCTGGAACGAGGATGGTAATTGAAGCGAAAAGATCATTTCCGATAGTATCCACCGAAGGATTTGAAGAGTTTGAACCAGAGAGAGACTGACGAAAAGTGCGGATTAAAACCATAATTACAATAAAAAGGTGAGATGCCACTAGAGGAGCTGATGTGGTTGTTAATAGCCAACTCTGCTATAGGAAAAAAACCTCTTCCAGTGATTCTGACACTCAGAGACATAGCATCTTAAAAACTGCTCCAAAACCTGGATGACCCTTTCAGTTTGTCCATATGTCTCAGGATGGAGCGCCGATGAGGAGGAGAGTTTGATCCCTAACCTGTTGCTAAATTCTCTCCAGAATCTCAAGACAAACTGGACACCTCTGTCTGAGACAATGGACTCGGGTATCCCTTGTAATCTAAGAATATTGTCGACAGACAAAGGAGCCAATTCTTTGGCGTCAGGAAGTTTCTTCAATGGAATCAGATGACACATCTTAGAGAATCTATTAGTGACCATTCAGACAACCATCTTTCCCCAGGAGGGTGGAAGGTCCGTAATCAATTCCATTCAGATGTGGGTTCAAGGTCTCTGTGGAATGGGCAAGGGGAAAAGTAAACCCGCAGGTACCAAGTAGGCTCTGGAGACCAGATGTTTAGTCCCAGCAATACCCGGATGACCTGCCAGTACAGAGCATTGAGATTCCTCTAAAACCTTAAGGCGAAGATTTGAAGGAACAATCAATTTACCAGAGGGAAGGTTACTAGGAGCTAGATTTTGACAACACTGTATTTCGGTGGCAAGATCAGGACTACGGGCAGCAATGACAACACCAGGGGGAAGGATATTACCAGGTTCATTATCGATAGAATCATAAGTACCAAAACTATGTGATAAGGCATCTGCCTTCACATTACCGGACGCAGGACAAAAATAAACAAAAAGTTAAACCGGGTAAAGAACAAGGCCCATCGTGCTTGCCTAGGATTTAGGCGTTTAGCAGTATCCAGGTAAATCAAGGCCCATTTGATGGCCAACAGTTCTTGATTGCCAATATTATAGTTCCTCTCAGCGGAGGAGAATTTTCTGGAGAAAAATGCTACCTTAGAAGCTTCTACCTCAACAATGAACGGTTTGGTTTGGTCACATGAGTACAGGTGCCTGAATGAAACTCTTTAAAGGGGTTTTCCGAGTTATATATATTGATGACCTATCCACAGGATAAGTCATCAATATCAGATCGGCGGGGGTCCGACACCTGGCACCCCCGCCGTTCAACTGTTTAAGAGGAGGCGCGTGCCGTATGAGCGCTGCCTCCTCTTCACTGTTTACATGCTGGCCATAACAGGAGTAGTGGTGAGTAGGTGTAATTACACCTCACCGCCCCATTCATTTCTATGGGAAGAATTGCTTCCATACAAGTCTATGGAAGCGGTTCTTCCCATAGAAATGAATGGGGTGGTGAGGTGTAATTACACCTACTCACCACTACCCCGTTATGGCCAGCATGTAAACAGTGAAGAGGAGGCAGCGCTGATACGGCGCGCGCCTCCTCTTCAAACAGTTGATCGGCGGGGGTGCCGGATGTCGGACCTGAGGATAGGTCATCAATATATATAACTCGGAAAACCCCTTTAAAGGAAATGTGTCACCAAAAAATGTATCTGCCAGTTAAAATTAGATAATACCACATCTCCTTTCTTCTAATCTGTTTTTATTTTCTGATTGTAGATTTTTTATTTTATTTCCTGAACATTAGTATGTGGGCTGTCATCTTGCCTGAGCTGTTCTTAACAGCATTTACACAGCATTAAAAAATTGCTTTATAGCAGTTCCACGGGCCATAGACACAATGGACAGGAGGGGACGCTATTGACTTACATGGGAAAATTTTCTAGGCATCCTCTGTGACCTGTGAATTATACAAGGAAAGAATATATAAGCTTTGACAATCATCTATTGTGAATGTTGGATTCCGTCTTATCTATACACAGAGATGATATCATTACAGGCAGGATTAGAATAATATATATATAACTGCAGTAAAGTGACCTGTACAAACCAAGAAGTGGTGCCAATTATTAGACATAGTGGCCAGTGCAAAAACTGCAGGAATCAGGAACCTAGCTAGTAAGCCCAAACAAGACTATCACTGGCACTGGTATGTGGCCAGGAAGGGATTTAAGTAGAGCACCGAGTTCCAGGATCAGAAACTGATAGGTCATGGCTCTGTGCTCTATTACTCAGAACACTAGTGACAGGAATAGAGCAGCTGAGCAATCATCCCACAGCTAGTCTCCTCCAGAACATGCCCGCTGTGGGGAGAAAGAGCATTGCATCCTGTTGCTAAGGATGCTGTCATGTCACCAGGGGGCGCTGAAGCTGAAGAGCTCACTGCTGGATTCCACCTGTGGTAAATTCAGTTTATTGAGCATGATTTGGAAGGACACATCCCTGCCTGTATAAGGTCTCCCAGCTGACAAAGTATGTCAGAACAAACCCAATCCAGGAGGAGGAGAGAACTGCATGTAGAGCTCAGAGACGGGATTATGGCAGGAGCTTTATGGCAGAATGGCCAGAAAGAAGCATTTCCTCATTATTAGATACGTGTAAACCCACCTGGAGTTTGCAAAAAAGGCACCTACATTGTGGGAAACAAGATTTTCTGGTCTGATGAAATTAAGATTGAACTTTTTAAACTCAGTTCTAAGCATCATGTCTAGAAGGAACCAGGCACTGTTCATCGCCTGTCAATATAATTTCAACAATGAAGCATGGTGGTGTCAGCATCATGCTGTGGGGGGATTTTCATCGGCTGGGAGAGGAAGATTGGTCGGGTTAAGGGAAACTGAATGGAGCAAAGTACAGGGATATTCTTAATGAAAACCTGATCCAGAGAGCATTGCACCTCAGACTGAGCAGAAGGTTCACCTTCCAGAAAGACAATGATCCTAAGCACATAGACAAGACAACACATGAATGGCTTAAAGGGAACCTGTCATCTCCGAAACACCCCCTGAAGTAGAGTAAGCAGTGTATAATGTAAGTGATGCTGAATCTGAATATGTAAGTTTTATCTTCATACTCACTTCCATTCTGATGTTGTGCTCCCACAAACCTGCAGTAAAATGCACTCAGTGGACTCCAGTGCTCACTCACATAATGGAGAGGACTCAAAGACGAGTCCTCTCAATGCATTTTACTGCTGGTTTGTGGGAGCACAGCGTCTGAATGGAAGTGAGTATGAAGATAAAACTTACATATTTGGATTCAGCATCACTTACACTATACACCATTTACTCTAGTTCAGGGGGTGTTTCGGAGATGACAGGTTCCCTTTAAGGACAACTCTGTGAATGTCCTTGACTAGCCCAGTCAGAGCCCTGACTTGAACCCAATCAAATGTCTGTTGAGAGACCTGAAAATGGCTGTCCACCAACAGTCCCCATCCAACCTGACAGAGCTTGAGAGTATCTGCATAGAAGAGTGACATAAAATCCCCAAATCTACGTGTGCAAACCTTGTGGCTTCATACCCAAGAGGACTGGAGGCTGTAATTGCTGTCAAAGGTGTTTCAATTGAGTATTGATTAAGGAGTCTGGATGGTTATATCAGTTTAATATTTACTATTTTCCTTTTCAATAAATTAGCAAATAATTCACTTATTCACTTATATTTTCACTTTCTCATTATGGGGTATTGAGTAAAGAATGATGGGAAATCTTGATTAATTTTTAGCACAAGGCTTCAATATAACACAATGTAAAAAAGTGAAAGGGTCTGAAGTATTTTTGAATGCATTGTTCCTTGAGGAGGTGTCTTAAAGATGGCCCTGTTCCTAGTTCAGCACACTATAAGTGTCTTGGATTGATACCAGGACACAGTGCTTGTGTTAGTCTTTATTACTTTTTAAAAAGCTCTAGGGGCTGACTAGAAGCAAGCGACCGTTCATTCAGAGGATTCAGTACAGTAGTCCCTTTCCTCCAGCAGCCACATGGTAATTTTGGAATGCAGGGTCAAACAACAAGCTCAGTCATTGGAGTATTCCCTGGTGACTCCCAGATTGTGTGCCAGGCCATCCAGGCTAATCACTTCAAGTGCTTTGTGGAAACACTGCTTTTGCTTAGGTCTGCATGATACTGTTCCACCAGTGGAAAAACATGAGCATGATGAGGGGTGTAGTTGGCAGACAGAAATATCTCAACAGACTACGTTCTCCTTTTAGCTTTCCACACTTGAAAGTGTGAGCAGCATTTACTCTGCTGTAAAGCAACAGAAGCACAGACTTACAGGAGAACTGACTTCACTTGGAGACTCCTTATCCTTGCAGTCCTGGAGTTACAGATGACGGCAGTTTAATAGGTATGTGGAGCAGACACTTCTCTTTGATTTGAGCTTTTTGTTGGCTGCTGTCACTTTAAAGGTCTTTTAAAATAGACCACGCAGATGTTTAACCCTTTCTTTAATTGTGTTACAACTAAGCTGCCTGTAGAGTGGTGCAACACTTTGTTTCCTTGCTAAATGCTAGTCACTGATTCCTCGTTGCTAGGGGGGTGGCTGTACATACATGCACTGATGTGCCAAATGTTCAACTGCTTGGGTGTAAAATTGTTGTTGCCTTTCTCTTTTGTGTTAGTCCTTTTTCATTTTTTTATTGTATTGTGACTGCACCTGCTGGAAGATAAAATTAGCATAGTCACTGATTGTGATACTAGAGACGTACTAATGCTGTAATTCATATAAATCGGAGCTGTGAGGGTCTATGTCTTCTCAAAATGTTGCACAGCAGTAAATATGCTTCATACCTTGAACATGTCTCTACCGGTGTGTGGAGGTCTGTGTAGTCAAGTGAAAGAAATCACTTTAAATTTGTATTCCTTTAGATTTTATTTTGAACATGTCTCTTTTTTAATTTTCAGTAATTTGCATTTCTGGACCTAGCTAGTGAATTTTCCAAACCTTAGTTCTTCACAGTAAAATTGCTTGTTATAATTTTCGTCAGTACTTGGTGATGTGGTGACTCAGAATGAATGCTGTTGCTAGGTTAAACCAAAAGAAACCGTTACTAATGTTTGCCTCATGACTGGGCACCACATGTGCAAATATCCGGAAGTGGAATTCCTGTTTTTCTTTAGATGTTACAAATTTGCTTATGGTCAGAATGTATCACATTTTCAAAGTACGTCCTGGTTTCATTGATTCATACAGCAATTTCAACATCTCTGGCTAAGCTGTGTCATTAGTAATGGTGTAAGGTAAAAAGTCAGTCATTCTCCTTCTGCTTGTAATACTTCAGTCCTTAGTTATTAGCTGCAGTTTTTTATTTTATATTTTCCACTTTTCTTATATTCAGTTTATTTTAACTGTATAATTAAAGGAATGTTCCCATCTCAAGGCTTATCTTATGTCTGATAGATGCAGGTCCCTGTGTGATCTGCACCTATCTCTAGAACTCCGACCTCCTCCCAACTGGAGGTGGTCAGAACTACAGAAACAGCAGAGTGGGTTGTGCTGCACTGTTTTGATTGTTCCTATATAATGCATAGCATTTAAAGGGGTTGTCTCACTTAAGCAAATTACATTTATCATATAGAGGAAGTTAATAAAAGCCACTTACTAATGTATTGTGATTGTCCATATTGCCTCCTTTGCTGGCTAGATTAATTTTTCCATCACATTATACACTGCTCGTTTCCATGATTACAGACCACCCTGCAATCCATCAGTGGTGGTCATGCTTGCACACTATAGGAAATAACGTCAGCCTCTCTGGTGACCAGAACCATGGGAGCGCGCATAGGCTAGTGCTTTTTCCTATATTGTACAAGCACGACCACCACTGATGGATTGCAGGGTGGTCTGTAACCATGGAAACAAGCCGTGTATAATATGATGGAAAAATTAATCTAGCCAGCAAAGGAAGCAATATGGATAATAACAATATATTAGTAAGAGCAGTAACTTTCTCTACATAATAAATGCCACTTACTGAAGTGAGACAACCCCTTTAAGTAAACAGTGTTGGGAATATCCCTTTAAAATGTAAAAAAGACAGTATTACATATGATTAAAAACCCCATTGCTAACGCTTGAATCTGTCAAAGATGGGCTAAAAACAATACTGTCCCATAGGCTTCATGAAAGAGACAACTGTATTTAATACGTTTCTACACCTACATTTATGTTTAGAACTGAGGCTTGCTGCTGTATGGAGATGGAGACTAATACAGGATATCTTCACTTTAGACAGGCTGCTTTTCTCATTTTTTGACAGACTGGTTGCTAGGTAGGCGCTGCCTCACAATCACAGTCTCTTCAGTATTGTTTTAGGCAATGCATTAGCAGCAACTAGTTCACCAAAGATTCAAAGATCACCAAAAAGAGAGTCCTTGTGTTCTAAACTACCCCCTCAGGCTATACAAAGGTCATTTGCGGGAGAGGTTTCTGACATTGTGTGGCTGCCTAGGCAACCATACCATCTGCTTCTCATCTTCTGATGTCAGTTTTAAACTTCAGGTAGAAAACACAGGATCAGTGAAGAATGTAGGACATAGAAACAGGAGAACATTGCTGCTGCAGTGCTGTCAGTTCATGCAGTAGATTTTTGAATTTGTATGTTCTCCCTGTATCAATATGGACTTCCTCTAGGTACTTTGGTTTTCTCCTGCACTGTAAATACATAGCCATTGGTCAATTGGCTTCCCATGAAATTGTCCATAATAATGTAAGTGGCTAAAATCTGCATATATTGAGAATGGAGAATATAATTGAATATATAAAAAGTAATGGGAAATAATCTGGTTAACAAGCATACTGCATGTATGATGTACCTGACTTTATGTGTCAGAAATATCAGGCGCTATACTGAGAAGAAATCTTCTGGCTGTGCCCAGCGTGACCATTCTGCCTGATGCTTCTTTTGTCTAAAGGATAGTGCAGGGGTCTTATAAAAACCTTTCAAAGATCCTAGCCTTCTATGCATTTTTGACATCCATGAACCTCAGAAGAGCCGGCATGCCTGACTTTTTTTATATACCTGTCGAGCACATTATGGAAATTGAGGATGTAGATATAGGAAACAAAATGGAGAGGGCTATAGCTTTTGGACAGTAAAAAATAAAGATGGCATAAGCTTCTATGTCTCTGTATGTGTTTTTATGCTCCTGTTATATTGATTAAATGTTTAATACAAAGTTTTAGTGTTATTTAAGCTTTTCATTATTTCTATGACTTCTCAGAAGGAATAGCCCTTCCTGAATAAAGATGACTACAGGTGATTTTCATGATTTACATATCATTAGCACATTACTGGTGTTTATACAATCCTCTAATCCCAAGGTGTGAACCACACCAAATGTACAATGTCTGAGTTGAGCTAAAAATACTTTAAATGTGTTAGGACCGTGAGAGAGGAATGGTAACTGTACATTGAGAGTTTACATCAGTAACCTTAGATTTTTGCCCTTGTCTGCTAGAGCTTGCAGTAAGTGAATGTGGATTAAACAGAAAAAGTAGACACTTTAAGATTGTGTATGTGAATCCAAGTGTAAAAGCAAAGATTATCAAATACTTTAAGGGTTTGACCAGAATTTTGATCTTGATGGCCTATCCTCAGGATAGACCATTATTATCTTATTGGCAGGGGCCCCATACCCCCACGATCAGCTGCTTCGTTGTAGCTCCAGTGTCAGATCTACACATTACCATCTATTGTGTAGTGGGCAGAGCCTGGAACTGCTCCTATTGAAGTAAATGGCAGCACCGCTGTAGTTATTGACTCTGTCCACTACACAATGGATGGAGCTACTGTAGGACAGATGATTAGCAGGGGTTTGTGGGTTTCAGAGCACGCCAGTCTGATATTGATGGCCTGTCCTGAGAATAAGCCATCAGTATCAAAATACTGTACAATCCATTTAAGAGATACCGCAAGTGGGCAGTTATCTTGATCATACTGCTCTTGGAACGTGAGCTGAGGTGAACCATGCACATGAGGTAGCTTCCCTCAGAATACTTGTTTGGCCAACAGCCTTCTCTTCCAACTCCACCAAAAATATACATGCTTAGGTTAACTGAGTGTACTTTTATTTATATGAATAAGATGAGAGGGGAATTTGTCACTGCCAAATCACTCTAAAGGATCAGGCATTTTAGGTTTCAACATTTGTTGCCATCAAACAGTTGGGAGGCCCCATACACATTGAGACAGATTTATTAATTCTTTTTTTTAGTAAGACAGTGCAAACTTAGACAGTCTTAAACAGTGCCAGATAGTCAAATTTTACACCACCTATTTGCTTAATTTTAATTTGGGACAATTTGTGGTAATATTTAAAGTCACGCCCCTTTCGCTAAGCCTATGCTCTCTTGTTATCCAAGTTATAAAAGAGTAAAATTTGCCTATAACAATAAATGTGGGCCAAAACATGTACATCAGTTTTTTAGCACAAAGAGGAAGATTTATCCTTTCCCTGATTTGTGGCATAAAAAAAAACATTCTTAGACACCATTGCGACAAAATATTGTCACAAGTGGCATCTTTTTACTTCACCCTTGCCACTTTTCTAAAAGGGGGCATGATGAGGAAGGAGACGTGGCCATCAGCCGCAACAAATTTATCTTAATTTAACCAGTTTTCTGGCGCAAATGAAGACAGAAATTTATGCTGTAGATTTCTGTTTTGGTGCACGGACTGTCAGAGGATGTGCCTAATATATGAAGATGCATGCATCTCTACATAAATAGGCTTATATGGCAGCACAGGGACTATCAAGACTGGTGCAGAAAGCTTGCATAAATCTCCTCCAAATTGCACCAGAATTCTGGTGCTCTCCGATAAGTAAATCTCCACCATGAATTCATCAGCCAATCCTACAGACTTTTCTAATGTGTATGGTCATCTTTAGTGTTGCATTTACTCATTATATGTGAAGTTGTACTTGATTATTTTAGAGTAACATGTTACATATGTGATGCTGAAGGGCAGATATTAATGAAGCTGTATGTTTCAGTTAATATTACCTTTCTGATGTCTGTATTCAGCTCTTAGCAACCCTAGTTCTCTGTGCCTCTATTTCAGCATCTTCCTAAGATGGCCTCTTCTGCACTTCCTGTGGTAATCTTTGCCCTGTCCTTGAGGCCATCCTGTATTTCCCTCACTTCCCATAAGCCTTTGCTCTCCTCACATGAACTAGCTCTGACTTCCAAGAAGTGACTGAGCATGCTCTGCCTGGCCGATTAATCATCAGGTCAGTTCGCTATCCCACATCATAGTCACGTGGGTCTGACATCGTAGTCCATTGGCCATTGTTTTTAGCAGTGCGTGATGGGAAGCCTGTTTGTGACGTCAGCAGAAATGCAGCATGTAGGGAAGGAGTAATCATGTGACATGTGCTCCAATCTCTGGCATAAGAAGGTATTAGCGGTACAAGTATATTAGGAGGTTAGAGGATCTGTCAGCGGATGGAACAATGGTACAATTTACAGAATATCAATTTACAGACTCTATTTATAGTCTGTAGGAATATAGACTATTTTTTTTACTAAGGTTAGAGGTGCAACGTCAAAAGGAAATTGTTGAATCATGACTGGAGTAACCTTTAAGAGTGATGATACAGTTAGGGCCAGAAATATTTGGACAGTGACACAATTTTCGCGAGTTGGGCTCTGCATGCCACCACATTGGATTTGAAATGAAACCTCTACAACAGAATTCAAGTGCAGATTGTAACGTTTAATTTGAAGGGTTGAACAAAAATATCTGATAGAAAATGTAGGAATTGTACACATTTCTTTACAAACACTCCACATTTTAGGAGCTCAAAAGTAATTGGACAAATAAACATAACCCAAACAAAATATTTTTATTTTCAATATTTTGTTGCGAATCCTTTGGAGGCAATCACTGCCTTAAGTCTGGAACCCATGGACATCACCAAACGCTGGGTTTCCTCCTCCTTAATGCTTTGCCAGGCCTTTACAGCCGCAGCCTTCAGGTCTTGCTTGTTTGTGGGTCTTTCCGTCTTAAGTCTGGATTTGAGCAAGTGAAATGCATGCTCAATTGGGTTAAGATCTGGTGATTGACTTGGCCATTGCAGAATGTTCCACTTTTTTGCACTCATGAACTCCTGGGTAGCTTTGGCTGTATGCTTGGGGTCATTGTCCATCTGTACTATGAAGCGCCGTCCGATCAACTTGGCAGCATTTGGCTGAATCTGGGCTGAAAGTATATCCCGGTACACTTCAGAATTCATCCGGCTACTCTTGTCTGCTGTTATGTCATCAATAAACACAAGTGACCCAGTGCCATTGAAAGCCATGCATGCCCATGCCATCACGTTGCCTCCACCATGTTTTACAGAGGATGTGGTGTGCCTTGGATCATGTGCCGTTCCCTTTCTTCTCCAAACTTTTTTCTTCCCATCATTCTGGTACAGGTTGATCTTTGTCTCATCTGTCCATAGAATACTTTTCCAGAACTGAGCTGGCTTCTTGAGGTGTTTTTCAGCAAATTTAACTCTGGCCTGTCTATTTTTGGAATTGATGAATGGTTTGCATCTAGATGTGAACCCTTTGTATTTACTTTCATGGAGTCTTCTCTTTACTGTTGACTTAGAGACAGATACACCTACTTCACTGAGAGTGTTCTGGACTTCAGTTGATGTTGTGAACGGGTTCTTCTTCACCAAAGAAAGTATGCGGCGATCATCCACCACTGTTGTCATCCGTGGACGCCCAGGCCTTTTTGAGTTCCCAAGCTCACCAGTCAATTCCTTTTTTCTCAGAATGTACCCGACTGTTGATTTTGCTACTCCAAGCATGTCTGCTATCTCTCTGATGGATTTTTTCTTTTTTTTCAGCCTCAGGATGTTCTGCTTCACCTCAATTGAGAGTTCCTTTGACCGCATGTTGTCTGGTCACAGCAACAGCTTCCAAATGCAAAACCACACACCTGGAATCAACCCCAGACCTTTTAACTACTTCATTGATTACAGGTTTACGAGGGAGACGCCTTCAGAGTTAATTGCAGCCCTTAGAGTCCATTGTCCAATTACTTTTGGTCCCTTGAAAAAGAGGAGGCTATGCATTACAGAGCTATGATTCCTAAACCCTTTCTCCGATTTGGATGTGGAAACTCTCATATTGCAGCTGGGAGTGTGCACTTTCAGCCCATATTATATATATAATTGTATTTCTGAACATGTTTTAGTAAACAGCTAAAATAACAAAACTTGTGTCACTGTCCAAATATTTCTGGCCCTAACTGTATGTGCATTTCTTTTGGGATTTCCTGAGTGTGGACTTGATCAGTACAGATTAGAATAATGAATGTACATGGTGAATGACATCTAATTAATAAAACAAACTTAAATGGGTTGTCTCACTTCATCAAGTCACATTTATTGTGTAGAGAAAGTTAATACAAGCCACTTACTAATGTATTATTATCCATATCGCCTCCCTTGCTGGCTTGATTAATTTTTCCATCGGATTATATGCTGCTCGTTTCCATGGTTATGACCACCCTGTAATCCAGCAGCAGTGGTGGTTATACTTGCACACTGGCCTCTTTTGTGGCATGGACCGCAGGAGTGCATATAGACCAGCCCTTTTTTCCTATAGTGTGTAAACACGGCCACCACTGCTGGATTGTATGGTGGTCGTAACCCCTGGATACTAGCAGTGTATAATGTGATGGAGAAATGAACCAAGCCAGCAAAGAAAGCAATATGGACAATCACAGTACATTACTAAGTGCCTTGTATTAACTTCCTCTACATGATACATGAGTGAGACAGCCCCTTTAATGGAAATGTATCATCAGAAAATTGACTATTGTTTAAAGCATGTTTTTATGTTAATCATATTGTTAAAGCATTTTGGTAATGCTTTCAATATCTATTGAAAAAATTAAATCCTGCAGTTTTTGCACTGGCCACTAAGCCTAATAATAGGTGCCACTTCTTGGTCTGTACAGATCACTTTACTACAGTTGTCTGCTTATCATTACAGGTATGATTAGATTGACATATTTTACCTATATACTGTATATATAACACATAATTCGCCATTCGCAATAGGTGATTGTCAAACCTTACCTACTCCCTCTTGACCTCTGCACAGTCACAGAGCGTGCCTAGAACACTGGCATCAATATTTGTGACTGGATGTTGACGTTCCAATCTGGGTTTTGAACTAGAGCTTCAGTCACTGTTATTGTGACCCAACGATGTTGTGACTGTCAGCAATAAGAAGTCTTAGACATCATTGATTTCTTTGAAAGACAGAACTATTTGAAGTTGTCCCTTCCTGATTACATTATGAGGAGGATACTCCATACTTTTTTTTGCACAGGGATGCTTAGTTATATGTGCATCACTCCTTCAAGCATATAGGTGGACCCAAATTTACTTCCCGTCATCTTGGTTGTCTGTATATTACATAGGCTAATGATAGGACTGTGAGAAAAGGACGCTAACTCTGCAAGGGCATATATGTGTCCTGTTGCATGGGTGACTGTGGAGAAGTAAGAAGGTAGAACCATCTGTTACTGGCTGCTGTGCCCTCCAGAGAGACAACATTGGGCAGATTTACTAATCCTGTAGATAGCATAAACTTAGACAGACTGTCTAGACATAGACCAAATTTATCACTGTGGCTCATGCTGGATAATAAATTTGGTGCAGGACTGGATATTGTGGTTTAACCTACAAAAGTACAGTATTAGTTGACTTACTTTGCAGCACAATCTAACACCAGAATTGTATTGGAATTTTCTACAAAATTTTGCTATTTAAGCCACATTCCCTTTCCAGCTAAGATGTATCCCATTTTGTATGGTGGATTGTTCTAAAATTAGATGTGTCAAGTTGCACCATATTACACTAAATTTTGGTGCACTCTATGTCAATGTCTTGCACTTGCATTAGTAAATGTGGGCCAGTATTGTAATATGTGTGATCACCTAGAATAATATTTAATATTGGAGAATAATACTGTAATAATAGAAATATTATCATATTATACGTGTAAGGCTACTTTCACATCTGCGTTTTCGTTATCGGTTTTCAGATCAGCAGAGGATCGCAAAACCGCATGAAAGTGCATCCGTTTGAATAATACAACCAGAACAGATCGGGCACCACTGACTTACATGGAACTTGGTGCCGGATCGGACATGTTAAGTTTCCCATACCTCACACAAAAACGCTGCTTGCAGTGGTTTTGTGTCTGGCATGGGAACGCAACAAACAGAATTCTGGTGCAGTCCGTCCGTGAATGGGGACAAAACTGTAGCGTTTTCCTTCAGTTTTGATATCCTATGCTGGATCTTAAAACTGGAAAGGAAAACGCAGATGTGAAAGTACTGTAGTCACAAGTCACAACAGGGGGAACCCTAATGAGTACTTGAAAACGTGTACTTTAGTATAAATAGGTCACTTAAAAAATTTCAAATAAATGCTGTTTATATTTACTAAAACATTGAGGCAGTGTCTTGTAGGTAATGAATTAATGATCCAGATCTCACTTGGGTAAACTATAAAATGAAAAATTGCCAAGAGGTACCAAAAACTGGTAAATAGTGTCTGGCCATGAAGGGTTTAAAAAGATCATAACCATTAAGTGGAAAAAATGTACCGTAATCCACATCAATCTACTTGTGATTATTAAACCTCTGAATAAACATGTCTAAGCCAGACATTTAAAGTCCCACCTTGCGTTACATATGAATGATCCAGAGCTTCTTCAAGGTGTGTTCTTGAGGCAGAAGGTGTGTAATGGAGCAGCACACTTCCACTAAATATATGCTGAAGTGTTATTTCCTTACCTATTACTTTTGCATTCACCCATACCAACTTCCTGCCATTCGCCATCTGGTACGTAGCCACCCAGGTTTTAATAACAACCAGAAGGCAGATGTGAAGCACATTTTAAAGTGATATCTTAAGACTCTTTGAGAATGTTCCTTTGAAAAGTGAAGGTTTTTAGATATATTTTAAAAGATAAAATATAAACGTTGTAATATTTGGTTGCTGATTGTATATATTGATTGTATATATACAGTGCCTTGCGAAAGTATTCGGCCCCCTGGAACTTTTCAACCTTTTGCCACATTTCAGGCTTCATACAAAAAGATATAACATTTTAAATTTTTGGTGAAGAATCAACAACAAATGGGTCACAATTGTGAAGTGGAATGAAATTTATTGGATCATTTAAACTTTTTTGTAATAATAAACCTGAAAAGTGAGGCGTGCAAAATTATTCGGCCCCCTTGCATTAATACTTTGTTGCGCCACCTTTTGCTGCGATTACAGCTGCAAGTCGCTTGGGGTATGTCTCTATCAGTTTTGCACATCTAGAGACTGAAATTCTTGCCCATTCTTCCTTGCAAAACAGCTCGAGCTCTTTGAGGTTGGATGGAGAGCATTTGTGAACAGCAGTTTTCAGCTCTTTCCACATATTCTCAATTGGATTCAGGTCTGGACTTTTACTTGGCCATTCTAAGACCTGGATACGTTTATTTTTGAACCATTCCATTGTAGATTTTGCTTTATGTTTGGGATCATTGTCTTGTTGGAAGATAAATCTCCGTCCTAGTCTCAGGTCTTTTGCAGACTCCAACAGGTTTTCATCCAGAATGGTCCAGTATTTGGCTCCATCCATCTTCCCATCAATTCTAACCATCTTACCTGTCCATGCTGATGAAAAGCAGGCCCAAACCATGATGCTGCCACCACCATGTTTGACAGTGGGGATGGTGTGTTCAGGGTGATGAGCTGTGTTGCTTTTATGCCAAACATATCGTTTTGCATTGTTTCCAAAAAGTTTGATTTTGGTTTCATCTGACCAGAGCACCTTCTTCCACATGTTTGGTGTGTCTCCCAGGTGGCTTGTGGCAAACTGTAAACAAGACGTTTTATGGATATCTTTGAGAAATGGCTTTCTTCTTGCCACTCCTCCATAAAGGCCAGATTTGTGAAGTGTTCGACTGATTGTTGTCCTATGGACAGACTCTCCCACCTCAGCTGTACATCTCTGCAGTTCATCCAGAGTGATCATGGGCCTCTTGGCTGCATCTCTGATCAGTCTTCTCCTTGTTTGAGATGAAAGTTTAGAGGGATGGCCGGGTCTTGGTAGATTTGCAGTGGTCTGATACTCCTTCCATTTCAATATGATCACTTGCACAGTGCTCCTTGGGATGTTTAAAGCTTGGGAAATCTTTTGGTATCCAAATCCGGCTGTAAACTTCTCCACAACAGTATCACGGACCTGCCTGGTGTGTTCCTTGGTCTTCATGATGCTCTCTGTGCTTTAAACAGAACCCTGAGACTATCACAGAGCAGGTGCATTTATACAGAGACTTGATTACACACAGGTGGATTCTATTTATCTTCATCAGTCATTTAGGACAACATTGGATCATTCAGAGATCCTCAATGAACTTCTGGAGTGAGTTTTCTGAACTGAAAGTAAATGGGCCGAATAATTTTGCACGCCCCACTTTTCAGTTTTATTATTACAAAAAAAGTTTAAATGATCCAATAAATTTCGTTCCACTTCACAATTGTGACCCACTTGTTTTTGATTCTTCACCAAAAATTTAAAATATTATATCTTTTTGTTTGAAGCCAGAAATGTGGCAAAAGGTTGAAAAGTTCCAGGGGGACGAATACTTTCGCAAGGCACTGTATGTATATATATTCCATATATATGTATGTATTCCATTCATTGGCAGCTGTGCTTCGTATTTCAGCTAAGCCTCATTCGTTTGAATGGGACTGAGCTGTGCCTAAGCCATGTGACCAATGAATGTGACATCACATGGTCTACGAAGAGGCCTAAGCGCTTACGGTGCACTACAAGTCCCCTATGCTGCTGATCAGCAGAGCTGCTAGGAGTGAGACTCCCAATGATCTGATATTGATGAATTGGAGAACCCCTTTAATAGTTTATTTTTATCAATTAACAAAATGCAAAGTGAATGAACAAAAGAAAAATCTAGATTAACACAGTTAACACACAGTTTTTGAAAGAACTTTACAAGGAGGTTGTTTCAGTCATCTTGGAGAACTAATCACAGATGATCTGTGGATATGGACTTGCTCAAATCCATGTGTTTCTTCATGTAATCCCAGGCAGACTTGATGGTGTTGAGATCAGGACTCCTTGGAGGCTATATCATCATTTCCAGAACTCCTTGTTCTTCTTTATGCAGAAGATGGTTTTAAATGACAATGGATGTATTTTTGGGGTTGTTGTGCTGCTTCAGAATGCATTTGCAGTCAATCAGGTGGTTCTCTGATGGTATTGCATGATTGATAAGTATTTCTGAGCATTGAGGACATTATTAATCCTGACCAAATCCCCAACTGAAATGCAGCCCCAAACCTGCAAGGAACCTCCACTTCCTGCAGCCCTTTGCGAACAAACTGCTGTCTCTTACAGCCGAATTGATGCTGTTTTGAAGACAAAGAGTGGTAACACCATTTTTTTTATTTAATTTAGATTTCTCTTTTCTTCACTCACTGTGCATTTTGTCACTCAAATGTTGCACTTATTGGTACAGTTCTATTAACATTTCCATTTTTTAAAGCATCCTTAATTGTCAGCATTTTTTACACACCTGCCTACAAATTTTCAACAGTACTGTAAATATATATTTGTTAAATACTTGGTGTTTTGTGAAAGTGCAGCATGCCGAGGTTTCTGTTGTTATTTTCTTGTATTCGGACATCTCCCCCTGTAAAGGAGAAAAAAACTGGTTTGCACTGTCATTTAGAAAAAATGTTGCTAAAAAAGCTATAAAAACGCAAGCATTATGGTAAAACTGTGAGTGGTGTCTATGGTGTCTTTTCAGTGAGAGAAAAAAAAAACCTACAGAGCAAAATCATTTGTGTAGAGGCCCTATTACTGCCACTTTCTGTCTTAGATGAGGCATTACCCTATGCATGCTGTGGAGTATGAGGATCAGTTTTTAAATAAGGGATGTTTAAAAATAACCCAAAGAACATAATACTGAAAATAAAGTGAAAAGTGATTTTAACATACTATATGTTACAATTGGAAAATCCTATTTTTCTAGTAAGCTATTTTAAAAGTAAGCTGATCACATGGTATCACACTTCTGGGACCATAATAATTAGATGTAATCTTAATGGGGCACCATAGCAGCTACTGTTCAGTGGCTCTGCATCTTCACATGTAATTAATTTAAAGGAAAATACATAAATTGCAGCCACACACCGCTACCAGATAAAGCACAAAATGCTATAGTGATATAGTATTCCAAAGCTCATGCTATGCTTGTATAATAAGTTAGAGACTCTTGGCAAATACATTTTGTACAAAATTATCTGAGCCCATTCACCACAGTCAAGGTGGTCTCTGCAGAATGGGAACCTAACATTTTGTCCTACCTGTTACGTGCCAGTCTTGGCTTCCATATAATCAGGGGATGTAATGTCCACTTGCCTTTCGCCATTTCTGGTACTACAAAGGTCTCCCCTAGTTCAGGAGTGCAGACACTAACATGCATGCCGAATCACTCGGCTTTATAGTTGCACTGATTAAAAAACCACTTGTGGGGCAAATGGGCTGGTCAGGAGTGCATGACCAAATGGAGTAGCCACACCTCCAATACAAACTTACAAAGAAAAAAATTTCAGTCAGCACATCAGCACACCAGAGTGCAGGTGCTGGTTGCTATGGCTAAATACATGTCAAAGGAAAATACATAAATTGCAGCCGCACACCGCTACCAGATAAAGCACAAAATGCCACAGTGATAGAATATTCCAAAGCTCATGCTATGCTTGTTTAATAAATTAGAGACTCTTGGCAAATACATTTTGTACAAAATTATCTGAGCCCATTCACCACAGTCAAGGTGGTCTCTGCAGAATGGGAACCTAACATTTTGTCCTACCTGTTACGTGCCAGTCTTGGCTTCCATATAATCAGGGGATGTTTTGTTCCACATGCATGTTATGTCCACTTGCCTTTCGCCATTTCTGGTACTACAAAGGCCTCCCCTTAATTTAACTTCCTAAAAGTCACAATAAAATTGAAAAAAAATCTCCCAAAAATGTCATTTTTTTATTGTGGATTTTTAGTATATGTCTAAAGTAAACACAGGGGACGCAAATGCATTTTTAACCCCTTAGGCCCCTTTCATACGCGCAAGTTTTCCGCATGGATGCAATGCATGGTGAATGCATAGCACCCACACTGAATCTTGATTCATTTCAATGGGTCTGTGTACATGAGCATTTTTTTCACTCATTCATTCTGCGTTGCGTGAAAAACGCCCTAGCCCCATAGAAGTGAATGGGGCTTCTGTTAAAAATGCATTGCATCCAGAAATAAGTCCAGATACAAAGCGTTTTTCACTCATGATTGCTAAGAGATGTTGTTTGAAAACCTTCAGTTTTTTATCACACATGTGAAAAATGCATCAAAATACATTGCATTACGTGGAAAAAACAGAACAACTGAACGCAATCGCAGACAAAACTGACTGAACTTGCTTGCAAAATGGTGCAAGTTTCACTGAACGCATCCGGAGCCAATCCGCCATGATCATGTGAAATATATATTTATATATAACTTTTTTTTCTTTCCTCCCCAACTGCTCCCCCTCCTCGTCCAGACTGAAGGGGTCTGCTTTAGCTGCTCATATCTCTGGCTTGGTAGCATCTAGAAATATGGGCCTGGTCTTGTTGGAAAGCATAATCTCCACTACATCGGAAGATATAGCATTTACTCCTGGTTTCATGGCTTTCACTCCTGACTCGATTTCTAACAGCAATACCTCCCGATCTAGTGACTTATGAAGTGTACTGTAATTCTGGTCTTGAATGAAATCTTGGAATACCAGCTTTCAAACAACACTAGGCCGAATCCAGAAGTATAGGCAATTTGAAGTCAATTGCGAATTACTCACATTTGACTTCAAATTCCCAAATAGGATATTGGAAGCTTTTCTATTTTTTAACCAAACTGAAATATGGGGATCACCAAGAGGTGTCCTTGAATCAGGACTGCCCAGAACAGCCAAAGCAGAAATCTCTCCTCAGAGCAGCTCTTGTTCATGTGTGCTCAGCAAGCCATGTGTTCAGGGCATATCTATAGAGAATATACTGGTAGCAGCCACACTTCAGCCCTGGTGCCTGAGGTGGCAAGCCCAAAGGCTAATGTGCCACATAAGATGAAACCAGTATTACAGCTGGACATAGTAGAGCCCTGTTACAGAGTTTCAAATTTGCTTGGACTACATAGCCATTCATTCTCTTATGTACTGTACCAACTACTGCTTCGGTTTTGCTCAAACTATGTATTGGTCTTTTATACATCTAATCTAAACAGGGTCTCACCAATCAGCTAGATTTGTCAAGCACATTTCCGCTTTCCTTACTATTTATGCAGTATACAGAGGCATCCCCAGAACATCTACTGCAAAGAAGAAGATGTGTACACTGGCTTTGCCGCTTTCCATTATACTTTTTGATTTATCAAGATTACTGATACCCCTGATATGTTGTTTTACTGCCTTGTTATTAATGTGGCTACTTGTGAACTGTTTTTACTAGTACCTATTAACATGTACAGGGATATAAAGTATATGCCATCCAAACCCATTAATTTACACATTTGTGTGCACACTTAATAATTCAGCGTTGATGGATGTCACCTCTAGCTAGCTATTTTTGTCTATTTTAGCCTTAGGTGAGAACATGGAGTTCTAGAGAGGTTTTTACCACAACAGTAAATTCTGTTTTCTTAAAACCAATGCACAAGAATTTTATAAGTAATATTAATATGCATTGCCCTTTTTAATAATAAAGCTTGATAGTAATTAGTAACACCTTAAGAAACTGGGATTAAAATTCCAGCCTAAAATGAATACAAACCAGGTATTATGAAGTCTAGCATAAGTCTTCTCTGACATAGCACTTAGAAAATGTTCTTCATTTCACAGTATAAGTGTTCGGTTTCAGTCGTGGAGGCTGTTTACCCGCAGGAAAAGTTCTGTTTGTACCTATTTTTGGAAAATGTATACAGCTGGCTTTTTAAAGAATGCTCACTGCTCAGAGTGGATTAAAACCACACACAGAAACAGGAAAGTTTTTGTCATCACTCAGAATCTAACTTAATTTAAGTATTCAAGGATTTTAATGGTACAATGTTGCTTTCTTTGAATCCTGCAGGGGCCCCCATTAGATAAAAACCAATGATGCAGCATTGAACCCAATGACAAACATTTGTAATGCGTGTTTCTCACTCAAGTGACTCCAAGCTTAGCTTGAGAATTCCTGTTGTTATGTGTAGAGTTGTGAAGCAGAGGAGTCAGTGGCTGCCATCTAGTTGCTTATTCCATCATGGTCAGTTTTCAAAGCAAGCCAAATAATCTATTATTGTGTTTTTTGGAGTGTGGGAGGGAACCGGAGTACCTGAAAGAGGCAACCACAGAGGACATTCAAACCTGATGCTGATATGTTGCCCATGGTCAGAGTCAAACCTGAGACCTCAGCACCGCAAGGACCAGTGCCAACCACTGGACCAAAGTGCTGCCCAAATAGCCATCTCTATAGTCCTTGTTTTATGGATATGCCATAAAACTCAGTAGCAGGAAAAGCCGTTTAATGGGAACCTCTCATGTTGTACATGTAGTTCTATCTAATTTTGTGGAAAAATGTAGTATAATTGGTGTTTTTTTCAATAACTGCTCTTTTGATGCTTAGGAGTTCAGTGACTGTCCTTCACAGTGACTTCAGTATCTCACTGAATAGAACCACCTACTGGATTCCAAAACATTGTAAGAGCAGAGATTTCAATGAATAAAATACAAGTTTTGATAAATATTTTCACACAATGTTTTATATCAATGTGCATAGCTCCAGTGACAGGTTCCTTATAAGCTTCTGTGGAAAGTTAGGTTTGGCGCTATATTGACTTACATAAGGGGGCTGTCATGCAATATTTTTACATAACTTGCAGATAACTCAGAAGGGATTTACTAAAATATATGAGTAAAATGACAATAAAAGGCACCCCTTTAATCTGTCAAATGTTCATGAACTTTGTTTCGGATCCATAAACTCCAATCAGGAACAACTAGGAATGACTGTGCCTTCATTTAGACTTGAATCTCAGTCTGCAATATGGTGTGCCATAGAGAACCACATTATGCGCCATACCTTTCTATGGGTGCCTTATAGCACATCATATATTTCTAGAAGCAGGAAAAGCATCCATGTAGGGGAGGAATATGGTTTATTTTACAGTATATAACAGAAAATGCATAATATAACACGTATTGAAAAATATTCCATACGTACATATATAATAAGTAGTATACTATGCATAGTATAATACTGTAGTGATAACTGCCATTAGAGGAGAATTGCAGACGTATAAAAATATTCCAATATATGTCAGGTTTATGTGCGAATTCTGTTGCATGGTATAAGTGCATTTCTGTGTCTACTGTATAATAATGCCATACCCATAGTTTATGTGAGGATCTGTAATACCACTGACTTCCTTGCTTTCTTATAAACAGGATATGCATTTCCTTTATGACCTGAGTAGCCCTGAAGGTTTCTATATAGATTACATGTCCTTCCTATAATTCTTGGTACTAGGTCAAGATAAGAACTGAATTTAGTCACCTTATTAAATGGATTATTTTAAATGTCATGTAGACTTTTATCAGCCAGAATGGAAAGCAGTGACGTTATTTCCCATCTTCTCACTGAATTGCCACTAAATTATCTTCATCTTTGAAACCAACTTTTTTTTATATATTGCTTTAATGCACCAAAAATAAAGATTCAAGCAACCTTGCATAGTCTTTATTAAGAAATCTCCTACTGCTTTGTGTATACAGCTATTATGCAGAACTCTTTTGGGGTCACTTATCAAATCTGCTACGCTAGTTTTTTTGCGAAAAAAATTGATGTCCACATGCAACATTTGGTGTATATATTTGCAACTTTTTGTCAGATTTCACGACATTTGGTGAGCCTCACCACGTTTAGAAGTGTAGTGAAAAGTAGTCAGGATTTCATACTAGAACAGCTTTAAAGAGGACCTTTCACCACTCCTGACATGCCTGTTTTAATAGCTCCATGCATTCCCCACGTACTAACAATTCTGGAACATCTATTCTTAGGGCTCTGTGTTGTGTCATTCCTTTATTATTTGCACTTGAAGTTATGAATGAATTGCTATTTGCCTTCAGTAAAGGAACAGAGGGGAGGTAACAAGTGTGGGGTGTGTACCTGCACAGACTGACTCTAGCCAATCAGTGCTGCCATGTTCAGACTGTGCAGGTGCACACCCCCAACTTGTTACCTCCCCTCTGTTCCCTTACTGAAGACAAATAGCAATTCATTCATAACTTCTAGTGCAAATAATAAAGGAATGGCACAACATACAGACATAACAATAGATGTTCCAGACTTGTTATTACATGGGGAATGCATGAAGCTATTAAAACAGGCATGTCAGGAGTGGTGAAAGGTTCTCTTTAAGCGTCCTTTATAATGTGTAAAGGTTTTAAAAAATTTGCAAAAAAATATTCCCATCTCCACACCAGGCAACCCCCTGGTGTACTTTTACAGATATAAGTGTACACCACATTACACTAGTTGCAAATATATTATAACGTTGCACCATTTCATTAATTTGGTGCAACCTCACAAAGCAAAGACAGACGCCTTCTGATCATTGTCAACTTTTTTTCAGGATATTTCACAGATTCGGTAAAAGAAATCATGATGGGATCCTTTTCAACTGTGAATTATATCTTGATATAACTCCAAATGAAACGGTAAGTAATGTAATTGCTGCAAAATAATTGCGTTAGCTGTCAGAAATCACCACCATCACAATTTGACTGCTTTATTTTCTATTAAATATGCACAAACATTTTATGGTAGATGGGAAACACATACAGTAATATAAACATTATAATATTATAATATTTCATTATAATATATAATGATAATAATATATACATACCGTACATACAGAGAGTCAGCAATAAATAAAGCACTTGGGCACATGGTCATTTTTGGATTTGAAAGAAGAATGATTTGCACCATAGACCCACTTCAGATAGGAAACAGTGGCTCATGAGAGATCATTGCAGTTTTAAACGGTACCTATCATTTTAAAAACTTTTGACATGTCATAGTGATATGTCAGACGTTTTAATTAGTGTGGGTCTGGATTGACCCCCAATGATTGCTAAGCAAGGCAGTAAAAGTGCTGAGCTGAGCACTGTACTCCTTTGTTTATATATTGCTCTGCTACTGTCCCTGAGCAATCCATAAGACTTTCTATGAATCGGTACACTGCTCATATGAACATGGCACCGTGCAGGCAGGAGCGTACCTAAAGGCTCATGGGCCCTGATGCAAGAGTTCAGCTTGGGCCCCCCTTCCCTCAGTGCTTTGTGTGTCTTCTTATGCAGCAGAAGGGTCTTTGGGCCCCCTCAGGCTCCTGGGCCCGGTAGCGACTGCTACCTCTGCACCCCCTATAGCTACGCCCCTGCGTGCAGGCACATATGAACATTGGACCAACACCGATGCCTTCAGCTGCCAAGCGCACATGCAACAGGTCAGCCAGTTTCATAGGTACAAATCTACTGATCTGGGAAAGCTTGATACTCTATACGGTCCATCAAAGAGCAAATTGATGGAATAGAAGTATCCTCCAGCTTGTGAAGGTTCCAGTAATAACAGTTATATTTGGTTATTGCTGTTTATGAAAGGTCAGCCTACATTTCCATTTAAACTTAAAATTTCAATTTTCTAAACGGATTATCATTGGCAAACTTGACCTTATAAAAAAAGATATTTTCTTTTAGTTTAATTAAGTGCTATTTTTGAATATGTTGTTTGTTCCCTACATGTACATATAAAGCAGGTCTTGCATCACAGGCACTGCCATTTCATTATGGTGAGTTTTCAAACCTTTCAGCAGTATAAGATTAAGTACGTTTTGCTGAATGTGTGCATTGATAGAGAGACAGCTAATTTGTCTGAAAGGTTTGTGCAATTAAAAACATCTGCCGACAGCATTTGTAAGAGGAGGCCCGCTAATCCTTTCCTTGGTGTTACTGCCATGATAGGATAACCTGAGACTATGTGACAGCTATAAGCTACGTAACGGAAACGTTTGCAATGAAGGAATGAAAAATGTACAATATTTGTTGCTTAAAAGTCTTAACAAACATGGAATATGAGCATAAATATACATCCTATAAGATGAAACAAATTCAAAGGTGCACATATACCATGGCTGCGATACAAAAGATGCATCAGCACACTGCAAATGTTGACTATATAGATTATAAATTGTACTGATGTATATTCACAATATAAATGAATCTGAGGTCTTAGCAAATATTTTGATCAGTAAATGGGCCCATCCACCATGATAAGGTGACCTCTTCTAGATGGGATCATGCTCAAATATAATGTCTAGGTTTCAAATAAATTCAGAGAAAGTAGAATATAGCTGTATTTTACTTGAATTAAAAACACCTTGGACAGATGGATATCCTTTTCTATGCATCCAAAAATTTTTTTCAGGTGATTGGTATAGTGACCATAGCCTAGACTATATTTCGAGTGAAAGTTGACTATTGCACAAAGAAAACTGCAGCAAACAATATTTCATATTTAGTCCAGGTCTTAGTTACCAAATGAAAGACATCAACTGAAACCAAATCTGTTTTTATTTTGTTTTAGTAAAATTGAGTACACAATGGTCAATTTAGTAATTGAACTTGTGTGGTTTGGCTCTTTAGACTAGGTTTCCACAGGACAGCCAAAACCCATCCATGTCGGCTAGTGACAGACGGATTTAGAGGAATTTGGCCAACGAGGGTAGGATGTTGGCTGCACGTGGCATCCACAAGGTGTACGCCCCATATAATATAGGGAAAGACCAACTTTTTTTTTCCATTTTAAGCATTAACTGCGATACCAATTTTTGTCATGGCCTGTATGAAAGACCTATGATAGACATTTTAGAAAAAAGTGCTGTATTACCTAATGTATAAAGCCCACAGATCAAGATGAAAAACAAGCAGCTGTTTCCTATTTCATCATCATTATTGCAATGAAATGTAACTTTCTTTTATTTAACAGAGAAATGGGGAACTCAGAAAGTCAGTACAGTGTTCAAGGGACACGAAGTCCGGGAGGAAGTCCCTTGTCAGATGGCAAACAGAAGAGCTGCTCTTTGAAAATTCATAGCATTCACGGAGAGGAAGAAAAGAACTGGCCTTCTCCTGGATGGGGACGGACAAGCAGCAGTGCTAGCTACAAATCTCGTTCTCTAGCAAGGACCTGTCTCTCTCAGTGTAAGAGTAATCCACCGTATTCATCAAGACATGGTGATGTTGTGCTCAAAAGCTCTAAAAGTTGCACCCATCACAAGCACAGAGCTAATCTAGCTGGTGAATGTTGCCAGGCAAATAACAATACATATATACCAGACAATAGTTATCATTATGTTGGTGTTGACACCCCAGTAGACCATAGGGGATGCAATGGACATATTTTAAGCTGCTATGAAATTCATGATAGCATGTCTGCTGCACTGCAAGCTGAAGAAAGGAAAAGCCCAAAGGTCTTGATAAAAACACTTGGAAAACTGGATGGTTGCCTCAGAGTTGAATTCCACAACAGTGGGAATGGTGTACCATCTGAAGAATCTGATGGACCTGTTCAGCTACTCAGGTACTCGCCTGCAATGGAAATGAAGGATATGACCCACCGTGACCCTCGGAGAAATTCTGGCATGGAGTATACTGCAAGCCATGGTCTGTCAGTGAGTGATTCTGGACTAAGATCAAGCAAAGGGAGTTCATTAAGTTCTGACTCTTCTTGGTATGATTGCCCGTGGGGAAACAATAGAGACATTAATGACTTGGATGGCTCATATCTGACTAGGAGTTCCATAGACACTAGTGTACATGGAGGACTTACCCCAACTGAGAGTAGTATACTTTTCAACCAGAGATCGTCTCTGTCTTCACTTCGTGAGTTATACAATTCTGATTTGCAAGGTGCGTTAACCCCAGGTCGACTTTCAGATGAATACATAGGTGGCCATCCTACTCTAAGCAACAGAGTTTCATTTGCCTCAGATATTGATGTTACATCGAGAGTAGAACACAGAGGACCTTCTCATTATTCTTCATACACCCTACCCTGCAGAAAAGCAAAACCTTTAACAGAGGATACATCAAAAAAAGATACACTTAAAAGTCGAATGAGGCGCATTAGTGATTGGACAGGTAGTCTTTCAAGGAAGAAGAGAAAGCTGCAGGTATGTAAAATATAGTTTTAAAAGTTGCTATAAAATAAATACTGTAAGAATTATTGTACAAAGGTTCAGATTTCTAAGGCCAATATACAAAATTGATATCATATAGTTTTCTTAAGAGTATTGCCTATTTACCTGACTAAAATAATGAATATCTGTAGGAACCTTGAGCATATGCATTGTGAGAAATAGCTTTACAAATGGTAGGCAACTAGCAGGATTGGATGCAGCATAAGGGTTTTATTAACAAAAACCGATAACAACAAAAGTATTCCAACAGGATGGCTTAACATCAGCCGTATAAAGTTCAATCATATAATGCACTTATCTTCAGCCAAAACAAAAGTAAGTTCTCATACTGCCATGTGTCTTGTCAGAGTCCTTTTACAAACAGGCAGAAGCGCTAGAGTCACCTTGTGCAGGGCACTGTGGAGAATCATGCTCCCAGAGCCTCTCCATTAGAGTCTTTCTTTCCCCTGCTCCCAGGCAGCCATTCCCTTTTTTAATTACCTCTGGGAACTGCACCTGGACTCTTTGTCAGTAGTGTGGAAACTCCGGGGTGAGCTGCCGGAATAGCCACACTGCAATCACTGGAATTAGAGCACTGAGATCAGTAACCTGCATGGCACATATCTGCCCTCTAGTACCTTTCCTGCTGGTTGCCTACAGCATGTATCTCAACTTTTAGTAGTTTAAAGGGGTTGTGTAGTGGCATAATATTGATGACCTATTCTCATGATCATCTGGTCATCAATTTCCCAGTTTAAAGGGTTGACGGCGCTCATTTGAGAACTGCTTCCTCTTTAATATTTCCCTGCATGCCGTCTCCCTGCTAGGGTGCAGTGTAATTTCAATTGCTTGTCCCATTCAATTGAAAGGGATGAGTAATTGCAATTATGCTGCATTGGTGATACAAGGGAGGGTAAATATTGAAGGGGACGCAGTGTTGGCAACAGTTGATTGGCAGGGGTGCTGGGAGTCTGACTCCTGATTGTCAGATATTGATGACCCATCCTGAGGATAGGTCTATAGTGCTATGCCACTGCACAACTCCTATAGTGCAGCAACAGTAGCAAAAGCAATGTCAATGAGTTATATATATATATATATATACAGTACAGACCAAAAGTTTGGACACACCTTCTCATTCAAAGAGTTTTCTGTATTTTCATGACTATGAAAATTGTAGATTCACACTGAAGGCATCAAAACTATGAATTAACACATGTGGAATTATATACTATAAAGTATGAAACAACTGAAAATATGTCTTATATTCTAGGTTCTTCAAAGTAGCCACCTTTTGCTTTGATTACTGCTTTGCATACTCTTGGCATTCTCTTGATGAGCTTCAAGAGGTAGTCACCTGAAATGGTATTCCAACAGTCTTGGAGTTCCCAGAGATGCTTAGCACCCTGCGGTCCAGCTAACCCCAAACCATCTCGATTGGGTTCAGGTCTGGTGACTGTGGAGGCCAGGTCATCTGGCGTAGCATCCCATCACTCTCCTTCTTGGTCAAATAGCCCTTACACAGCCTGGAGGTGTGTTTGGGGTCATTGTCCTGTTGATAAATAAATGATGGTCCAACTAAACGCAAACCGGATGGAATAGCATGCCGCTGCAAGATGCTGTGGTAGCCATGCTGGTTCAGTATGCCTTCAATTTTGAATAAATCCCTAACAGTGTCACCAGCAAAGTACCCCCACACCATCACACCTCCTCCTCCATGCTTCACGGTGTGAACCAGGCATGTAGAGTCCATCCATTCACCTTTTCTGCGTCGCACAAAGAGATGGTGGTTGGAACCAAAGATCTCAAATTTGGGCTCATCAGACCAAAGCACAGATTTCCACTGGTCTAATGTCCATTCCTTGTGTTCTTTAGCCCAAACAAGTCTCTTCTGCTTGTTGCCTGTCCTTAGCAGTGGTTTCCTAGCAGCTATTTTACCATGAAGGCCTGCTGCACACAGTCTCCTCTTAAAGGGGTTGTCCAAGTTATGAAAAAAATATATATAGCACTGTAAATCTGATGGGCAGCAATATATAACTAAGTTCAGCAAGTTTTAGGCCAAAAAAAAAAATCTATATTTCCTCATTTCCCTGGTTCTCTTCTGGCCTTTGTTTACATGCAATAACAACAATCTCAGCCCCTCCCCCCTATCCTGCAAAGGCAGTGAATACAAGTGCTGAGTGACATGTCTGCCTGCTGGAATACTCAGCAGCATGTTCTTTGTGTAGGACTACAAGTCCCAGCTGTACAATGACACTGCTGATACACACAGGAAATTCTCCCTACCTGTTCTTGTACAATACAATTCCTCTATAGCTCCTTGCCCAGCATTTGTCTCCTCTCACTGCTGCAGCTACTATTTGTTGTAAAGCCTTGAGCCCTCAGTGTGTTCTGGCTGAAGGGGTTAGTGTTTTATCTGAAGGAACCCAGGGAGAGAGCAGATAGCAGGAGCCTGGTAAAGAAAGGGGGCGTGGCCAGTGACTTCTCGTGTACAGACTGTTATCTGAACTCTGAGGCTTGTACACGAAACATCACAGACCAGGGAGATAAGCTGACATCACAGGTCATGTGACCCTCAGTCAACTCTGAGAAACCAGCAGCTTTAGAAACACAAAGTATATAGGAAAGTTGTTATACCTGACAAGTTAGAAACATATAAAGAACAAAAAAATAACTCGGACAACCCCTTTAACAGTTGTTGTAGAGATGTGAGATGAGGCTGGTGAACCTAGAATATAAGACATATTTTCAGTTGTTTCACACTTTTTTTTGTTAAGTATATAATTCCACATGTGTTAATTCATAGTTTTGATGCCTTCAGTGTAAATCTACAACAGAAAACTCTTTGAATGAGAAGGTGTGTCCAAACTTTTGGTCTATACTGTATATATATATATATATATATATATATATATATATATATTTATAGTATAGTATATGAGTATGTCAATCTTTTCATATTGTTTCTCTATAATACAGTCAAATTCTTTTTTTTAGCATAGCAAGTGCTTGTAGGTTTTGTTACCTTTATACATATCTAATTTTTCACTAGGAACCTAAATGTAAGGATGCAAATGAATGTTTTGACAGTGGAATTGATGGCTTTACTGCAGAAACAAGCTCTCCACCGCATCTCTCCAGCATATTGTGGTCTGGGGGCTCTGGGCCTCTTATGCAGCCTAGAAATGAACATACTAGTGTTATTGGCAGTGATGCTGTAAGGCAGAACATCTATGAAAATTTTATGAGAGAACTGGAATTAGAAAAAACCAATGTGGAGGAAACTGCTACATCAACAGGTACAGAAGACTCAAGTAATGACTCTCTCAGTTCATTGGAGCAACTTGACCTACTCTTTGAGAAAGAACAAGGAGTTGTTCGCAAGGCTGGATGGCTATTCTTCAAACCCCTTATTACCCTTCAAAAAGAGAAGAAACTGGAGCTTGTAAACCGCAGAAAGTGGAAGCAATACTGGGTGACACTTAAAGGTAAGCCACACAGTAATGTGCTGGTAAAGGTGCCCCTTGCTTCATCATGACTACAGACTCTGCAGAATTTAAATGGATTATCTTTATGAGCCATAATAGCCATCTTGTCAATGAAAATTATTGTATTAATTAAAGACAATTACTCTCTATACCATATTTGCTAATGTACTCTTTGACTTCAAATTACATGCCATATTTTTCAGACTATAATATGCACCTAGGATTTGGAGGAGGAAAATAAGAAAAAAAAAAAGTTCAATCAGACTTCAGAGCAGACCCCCAAATCAGACCCTCATTCTTCATCAGACCTCAAATCAGACCCCCAATCATCATCAGACTCACAAATCAGACCCCCATTTTCCATCAGACCTCAGATGAGACCCCCAAGCTCCATCAGCCTCAGATCAGACCCCCCCAAACTCTATCAGCCTTGCATCAGATTCCTCTAGCCTCCATCAGCCCCCATCAGACCCCCAGTTCCCTTCAGCCTCAGATCAGACCCCCATCAGACTCCCCAGCCTGCATTAGCCTTTGATCAGATCCCCAGCCTCCATCAGCCTTAGATCAGACACAGTCCTTACCGCGACACAGTGCACAGCGGGACCCGGAAGAAGAACAGTGCTTCTGCCTCAACTGCAAAGAGGAGAAAGTTCCTCAACTTGCTGCAGGATCAATTTATGGACCAGTTTGTAGAAGATCACACTAGGGGCGATGCATTGTTGGATCTAATAGTTGCTAACAATGCAGAGCTTGTTGGAAATGTTACTGTTCATGAAACACTTGGTAATAGTGATTACAATATAATTATATTCCTCCTAAACTATAAGAAGCAAACTCTGTCAGGAACAGCAAAAACACTGAATTTTAAAAAGGCCAATTTGCCTGGATTGAGGGCAACATTTCAGGGCATAGACTGGGAGCAGATACTGTCACATAATAATACTGAGGATAAATTGGAGAGCTTTAAATACACATTGGGTGATTACACTACAGCATTTATTCCTTTTAGATAAAAAGTATAAACAGCTAAAATTAAAACCTACATGGCTTACTGCTACTGTAAAAAGGGCAATAAATGAGAAAAAAAAGGGCATTAGCATTTGGACTATAAGACGCACTGGCAAATTTTCCTTAAGAAACAGCCATTTTAACATTATTGGAAAGGAGATTCCCAGTTAATATAGAATTTTCACACATTTTAAGGGCAAATAATGATATCCATGAGTTGTTCTTAATATTTGCAGGGTGTGGTAGTAAAATATCAATGTCACTAAAGATATTTCATGGCAGAGCAAGTAGTATTATGAGTAGTGTCAATAACATCCTAGCCCCTAGGCTCCGACATGCTTTGTCAAGCTCTCAAAATATTCACTTTGCTTTGGGTGAAATTAGATATCAGGCCCAAATCCTCTTGTAACATTTTTGTATTAGATAGCTTTTCAGTCCAAGGTGAAAACCAAAGCACACAGACGTACGTTTTTTTTTTTGGCGTCGTACAAATAACGCCTAACTTTAAATCCCACCCCCCCAAACAACAACCACCAAGAAAAAAAATCTGAAAATGTAATTTCGCAATATGGTTAAAAGCACACAGTGCATGTGAAATAGTTTTAGAAGATGATTTATTGCTGCAAAATAATGCGTTTCGAGATTGAAATCTGATCCTTTCGTCTGATCACTGATCCTTCGTCAGGTAAGACACGTGTGAGGTTGTTTTGCACCAATAAATCATCTTCTGAAACTCACATCAAATCTTCTTCTCCCCGGAGCACTGCCAGTAGTTCCCATCTATTCTTCTTGAGACAGCCTTATTCTGTGTGTTTCTGGGCCTGTACGGACATTGGAGGGACGGCATGCAGCAACCGAGGCCTCAGATTTTGTACGCCCGCAAAGCTGTTGTGCGCTCAGCACAACAGTGTTTGGGGAGTAGCCACTCTGTGAGCCCTTACTCGCCCTGCCAGATGGTCTTGTTAAAGAGGAACTTTCACCACTCCTGACATGCCTGTTTTAATAGTTTCATGCATTCCCCATGGAATAACAATTCTAGAATTCTATTCTTATGGCTCTATGTTGTGCCGTTCCTTTATTATTTCTACTAGAAGTTATGAATGAATTGCTACCAGTCTGTAGTAAGAGTACAGAAGGGGTAGTAACTAGTTGGGGTACCTGCACAGACTCACTGTATCCAATCAGTGCTGCCATTTTCAGACTGTGCAGGTACACATCCCCTTCTTGTTACCACCCCTACTTAGTAAGTACTGTAATTACAGTCCTGTGTCATCATCTTAGAGCACTGATTGGAAGTGGTTCTCCAGAAATTGATATTGATGACCTATTCTCGGGATAGGTCAACAATGTCAGATGGAAGGGGGGGTGCAATTCTTCCTAGACCAGTGACGTCACCGTACATCGGTCACATGACCTTGTTGTATCTTAGTTCCATTCAAGTCAAAGGGGCTGAGCTGCAGTACCAAGCACAGCCACTATACAATGTATGGAACTGTGCTTGGTAAGCTGCCAGGAGGCCGCAGGGCTCAACCAAATTCTAGTGATCGCTGTGGCTTCCGGAAACATTTGATCTACAGGGATGCTGGGACTCCGACACTGCTAATGTGATATTGATGATCTATACTGAGGATAGGTTATCAATATAAGTTCCCAGATAACACCTTTAACACCTATCCTGTATATATATGTATATATGTACAGTACAGACCAAAAGTTTGGACATACCTTCTCATTCAAATAGTTTTCTGTATTTTCATGACTATGAAAATTGTAGATTCACACTGAAGGCATCAAAACTATGAATTAACACATGTGGAATTATATACTTAACAAAAAAGTATGAAACAACTGAAAATATGTCTTATATTCTAGGTTCTTCAAAGTAGCTACCTTTTGCTTTGATTACTGCTTTGCACACTCTTGGCATTCTCTTGATGAGCTTCAAGAGGTAGTCACCTGAAATGGTTTTCACTTCACAGGTGTGCCCTGTCAGGTTTAATAAGTGGGATTTCATGCCTTATAAATGGGGTTGGGACCAAGAGTTGTGTTGGGCAGAAGTCAGGTGGATACACAGCTGATAGTCCTACTGAATAGACTGTTAGAATTTGTATTATGGCAAGAAAAAAGCAGCTAAGTAAAGAAATACGAGATGCCATCATTACTTTAAGAAATGAAGGTCAGTCAGTCTGAAAAATTGTGAAAACTTTGAAAGTGTCCCCAAGTGCAGTCGCAAAAACCATCAAGCGCTACAAAGAAACTGGCTCACATGAGGACCGCCCCAGGAAAGGAAGACCAAGAGTCACCTCTGCTGCGGAGGATAAGTTCATCCGAGTCACCAGCCTCAGAAATCGCAGGTTAACAGCAGCTCAGATTAGAGACCAGGTCAATGCCACACAGAGTTCTAGCAGCAGACACATCTCTACAACAACTGTTAAGAGGAGACTGTGTGCAGCAGGCCTTCATGGTAAAATAGCTGCTAGGAAACCACTGCTAAGGACAGGCAACAAGCAGAAGAGACTAGTTTGGGCTAAAGAACACAAGAAATGGACATTAGACCAGTGGAAATCTGTGCTTTGGTCTGATGAGTCCAAATTTGAGATCTTTGGTTCCAACCACCATCTCTTTGTGCGAAGCAGAAAAGGTGAACGGATGGACTCTACATGCCTGGTTCCCACCGTGAAGCATGGAGGAGGAGGTGTGATGGTGTGGGGGTGCTTTACTGGTTACACTGTTGGGGATTTATTCAAAATTGAAGGCATACTGAACCAGCAGAGCTACCACAGCATCTTGCAGCGGCATGCTATTCCATCCGGTTTGCGTTTAGTTGGACCATCATTTATTTATCAACAGGACAATGACCCCAAACACACCTCTAGGCTGTGTAAGGGCTATTTGACCAAGAAGGAGAGTGAAGGGGTGCTACGCCAGATGACCTGCCCTCCACAGTCACCAGACCTGAACCCACTCGAGATGGTTTGGGGGTGAGCTGGACCGCTGAGTGAAGGCAAAAGGGCCAACAAGTGCTAAGCATCTCTGGGAACTCCTTCAAGACTGTTGGAATACCATTTCAGGTGACTATTTCTTGAAGCTCATCAAGAGAATGGCAAGAGTGTGCAAAGCAGTAATCAAAGCAAAAGGTGGCTACTTTGAAGAACCTAGAATATGAGACATATTTTCAGTTGTTTCACACTTTTTTGTTAAGTATATAATTCCACATGTGTTAATTAAATAAAAATAAATGTATATTTGTTGTTTCTTGTTGTTTCTCCTTTAACCCTTTCCCGACCAGCGCCATAATAGTATGGCATCTGAGAACGTGAAACACCGGAAGCGTGCGTTTCCGGTGATGCTCCGGCTCCCCGTGCGGAGATCGGAGGAGCCTGAGCATGTGTGCAGCAGCCTCTCTCTTTGTGAATGACAGGAGGCTGCTGCATAGTATTTCCTATGGAGCTTTTGTCATAGGGCTCCATAGGAAACTAGCAATTTTCTCATAGACTCCAATGCTAATGCATTTCCCTATGGGAACTATAAAAAAAAAAGTGTAAAAAATAAAAACGTTTTTAAAAACAAAAAAATAAAAAATAATAAAACTTAAACATTTAAATCTGCCCCCTTTCCCCAAAATAAAAATAAAAGAACTAAAAAATTGAAAAAATACACATCATGGGTGTCTCCATGTGTGTCCCATAGTATAAAGATATAAAAATATATTCCCCATACGGCAAACAGCAAAACGGAAAAACGTTTTCAGTTGCTTTATTTTCTTTTTAAATAAAAAGTGATCAAAAAGTCATACACATCCCTGAATGATATGAATGAAAAGTTCAGATCACCCTGCAAAAAATGAGCCCCCATACAGCTCCGTATACTTAATTACAAAAATGTTATGGGGGTCAAAATAAGGTGATAAAAAAAATCAAACTGATTATTTCCAAATTTTTTATCCATATCAAAACGCAAGAAAAAAAACTATACATATAAGATATTGCCGGATTCGTACTGACCTGTAGAATGAAAGTAACTTGTCGGTTTTATTGCACATCAAACGTCGTAAATAAAAAATCCGTAAAACTGGGGCGCAATTGCTTTTTTCAATTTCACCCCATTTGGAATTTTCTTCCCGCTTGAATTTTTTAGCAGGCTCTGTGTTTACACTGTGTCTTGTCAAGGAACTCTGCTGATGGCTCATGTGAAGCTTACCTCTGATCTTCTGAATGCTAATTAAGTCTACTTTCACATCAGCATTTTTCCTTTCCGGTATTGAAAACCATCATAGGATCTCAATATTGTAGGAAAACACTTTAGTTATGTCCCCATGCATTGTCAATGGGGGCAAAACTGAACTGAACGGAACACACACAGAATGTATTCCATTCTGTTTGGTTGTGTTCCCATGGCAGACAGAAAAACGCTGCAAGCAGTGTTTTTCTGTCCGGCATGGGATGCGGAGCAAGACGGCATGAAACACAATGTAAGTCAATGGTACCAGACACAAAAGAAAATGGATCTGGCACCCATTGTCTTAGGCTCCATTCACACTTCCGTGAATGGCGTCCGCATCCGATCCGCAATTTTGCGGACCCATTCACTTTCAATGGGGCCGCAAAAGATGCGGACGGCACACAGTGTGCTGTCCTCATCCGCACTTCCGTTCCGTGGCTCCGGATAAAAATAGAACATGTCCTATTATTGTCCAGATCCACGGACAAGAAAAGGCATTTCTATTATGTGAGGTCCGCAAATTGCAGACTGCACATGGCCGCTGTCCGTGTTTTGCGGATCCGCAAAACATGGACAACACACACACGGATGTGTGAATGTAGCCTTACAGTGGTTTTAGTAACGGATCCATCATGGCCATTTTTTCATCTGTACATAATGGATGCAGCTGGTTGTATTACCGAAGTGTTTTTGCTGTTCCATGACGGATTCAGCAAAATTGCAGATGTGAAAGTAGCCTTAGGCTATTTTCACACCTGCGGCATGGGGCTCCGGCAGGCTGTTCCGGTGGGTGAACAGCCAGCCGGATCTGTGCTGCCGCAGGTGCACGTGTGGGGCCGGAACTACACTCCGTTGTATATTGTATTTTTGTTCCGACCGCCTCTCTCCAGGGGTTGCCGTGCTGCGGCCCGCCCCTATTACAGTGAACTACGCTTCGACCCAACACGTGCACCTGCGGCAGCACGGATCCGGCGGGCTGTTCACCCACCGGAACAGCCTGCCGGAGCCCCGTGCCACAAGTGTTAAAGGGGCCTAACATGCATTATAGCTCGAATCTTGTCTTACTGATAAGAATGTGGCTAAGGCCAGTTTCACACTAGCGGCAGCAGGTGCACGTGTGGTGTCGGAACCGCGCTCCGGGCCCACACGTGTCAGACAGTCTCACTAACATACATACATACATACACTCACTTACATACATACATACTTACATACATACTTACATAAAGCCATACTTACTGGCTCCCGGTGTCCTGGTGGCTACTGGTTGTCAGAGGCCCCAGCAGCTCCGGACAGCACAAAGGAAGGGAAGATTCCCCACAGCGCCCTCTGCTGGAGGGAGGAGGGAGCTGTGGGGAAAAGTGCAGGTGACGGATCAGTCATGAACTCCATTGAAAGTCAATGGAGGACGTATCCATTTACTATTGTGTCACACCAAACGGATCCGTCCCCTTGACTTGCATTGGGGGTCATTCCGGATCCGTCTTGGTGCGGATGCCCAGACCGGAGAGCAAACCGCAGCATGTTGCGGTTTGCTCTCCGGTCTGTATACTGAAGAGAACTGAACGGAATGCATTTGGGAGCCTTCCGTTCTCTTCAGTTCAGTTGTGTCCCCATTGACAATGAATGGGGACAAAACTGAAGCGTTTTATTCCGGTATTGAGCCCCTATGACGGAGCTCAATACCGGAATTTGTAAACGCTGGTATAAAAGTAGCCTTAACCACTTCTAGTCTGCCCATTGACTATAAACGTCCTTGAACTTTGCCCCCTGTGTGCAGCACCTGTACATAGAAGCTCGATGACTCAGCTGCCTCCTGACAGCCAAGAACATGGAGCTTTAACCTGAGACCTTTTTTTCCTGGCCTCCAGGCTTTTGATCACTCTGACAAGCTGTCAAAGCCATCACAAATGCTTGTACTATCTCCTTCTCATTACTGCCGGTCACAGAGCAGTTTACAACCACATATGGGGTTTTTCTGCAAACTTCAGAATCAGGAAAATAAATATTCAGGTGTGATTTGCGGTTTACCCTTGCTATCTTATAGGAAAAATTAATTAAAAATTGAAAATCTGCAAAAAAAATATATTTATTTTTAAATTTCACCTTCCTTCTGTTTTAATTCTTGTGGGAAATCTAAAGGGTTAACAAACTTTGTAAAAATCAGTTTGGATTACATTGGGGGCTGTCGTTTCTAAAATATGTTAATTTATGGGAGGTTTCTATTATTTAAGCCCCTCAAAGTCACTTTAGAACTGCAAAGGTCCTTTAAAATTAACTATTGGAAATTTTCATGAAAATCTTAAAAATTACATCTAAAATTCGAAGCCTTCTAACGTCCTCAAAAAATAAAATTACATTTCAAAAATTATGCCAACATAAAGTGGACATATGCTGAATGTTCATTAATAACAATTTTATTAGATATCCCTATGCAACTTATGCCCCTTTCACACGAGCGGGAGACTCGCATGTCTCCCGCAACGCATCTACAGGGCTGGACTTGGCACGGACAGGGATCGCATATAATGCTATGCGATCCATGTCCGTGCCGAGTCCAGCCCTGTAGATGCGTTGCGGGAGACATGCGAGTCTCCCGCTCGTGTGAAAGGGGCATTAAAAGCAGAGAAATTAATATTTTCAGTAAATTTTGGATTTTTTATAAATAAAGGTAAAATATATTGACTCAAATTTACCATTAACACAAAGTACAATGTATCACAAGAAAACAATAAAACAATCTATGAATGGCTTGGATAAGTAAAAGCGTTCCAAAGTTATTGCCACATGAAGTGACACATGTCAGATTTGCAAAATTAGGCCTGGTCAGGAAGGGGGTAAATGGCCCGGATGGGAAGTGGTTAAATAAGTGTTTATGAGCTGTTAGTAGTTCAGAGATAAGGGTGTTACATATTCATTAGATGATAGCTCAAAGTGAAAATAAACGTAAGATGCTCACAGCTAGGCTAAAATGTAACCTGCTGCAAATTTTTTAATAAAAGCCTATTTAAAAAATGAGTTTTAGCCGAAAATAAGTAGAATGCAATCATAAACAGAAATTAAATTGCACTTTTGGGTATATTTAGTGAGTGCCCTTAGGTCTCGATGCTGTGACTCTTTCAGATGACAGTTTTTATGTTTATTGTTGATGACAGATGCGTATAAAGTCATAATGAATGTTATCCATTATCACTATTCTAAGGTCTTTACCTATTAATGCATCACTTCATACAATACAACTTTAATAATAATTTTGTTAAAAGTGGATTACTAAACCCTATAATTACAGTATAATAAGTAGAAGAAGCTTAATATACAATGATGGAAGATTACCTAGAATGTATAAAGTTTAAGTCATATTAATAATTATATCATTTTACTTAAGGACTGTGAGAAGTTTTTATGAAGCTATAGAATCTTGGTGGGAAAAATGGCCTTGGCCTGAAGCTAGTTCAGCAACTTTTTAATGTCATGATACAGATGTCAGATGTTTCTCTTCTAGTTGATGGATGGATGGATGGCTGTAGTGCTGTCCAAACCTTCTCCCTGGCTGTGACGCTCTCCGCTGCGATTGGACAGCGCTACAGCCAGGGAGAAGGAGACGCCCATTGAGAATCCCTGGCGTCTCCTCCTCCCTGTTCCGATGCTATGCATTTGCATAGGGCGCGCCGGATCTTTACAGGGGCGCAGCGGGCCAACAGAGCTGCGCCCTGAAGAAATAGTAAGTTCCCCAACTCCCCGGCCCATGCCCTCCAAAACCTGCTACTTATTTAGCAGTGTGTGGACCCATGAAAGGTCCTCTTTAAGATAAGTATATTGCCTTGCGAAAGTATTCGGCCCCCTGGAACTTTTCAACCTTTTGCCACATTTCAGGCTTCAAACAAAAAGATATAACATTTTAAATTTTTGGTGAAGAATCAACAACAAGTGGGCCACAATTGTGAAGTGGAACGGAATTTATTGGATCATTTAAACTTTTTTTCTAATAATAAAACTGAAAAGTGGGGCGTGCAAAATTATTCGGCCCCCTTGCATTAATACTTTGTTGCGCCACCTTTTGCTGCGATTACAGCTGCAAGTTGCTTGGGGTATGTCTCTATCAGTTTTGCACATCTAGAGACTGAAATTCTTGCCTATTCTTCCTTGCAAAACAGCTCGAGCTCTTTGAGGTTGGATGAAGAGTGTTTGTGAACAGCAGTTTTGAGCTCTTTCCACATATTCTCAATTGGATTCAGGTCTGGACTTTGACTTGGCCATTCTAAGACCTGGATACGTTTATTTTTGAACCATTCCATTGTAGATTTTTCTTTATGTTTGGGATCATTGGCTTGTTGGAATATAAATCTCCATCCTAGTCTTAGATCTTTTGCAGACTCCAACAGGTTTTCATCCAGAATGGTCCTGTATTTGGCTCCATCCATCTCCCCTTCAATTTTAACCATCTTCCCTGTCCCTGCTGATGAAAAGCAGGCACAAACCATGATGCTGCCACCACCATATTTGACAGTGGGGATGGTGTGTTCAGGGTGATGAGCTGTGTTGCTTTTACGCCAAACATATCGTTTTGCATTGTTTCCAAAAAGTTTGATTTTGGTTTCATCTGACCAGAGCACCTTCTTCCACATGTTTGGTGTGTCTCCCAGGTCGCTTGTGGCAAACTGTAAACGAGACTTTATGAATATCTTTGAGAAATGGCTTTCTTCTTGCCATTCTTCCATAAAGGCCAGATTTGTGAAGTGTTCGACTGATTGTTGTCCTATGGACAGACTCTCCCACCTCAGCTGTAGATCTCTGCAGTTCATCCAGAGTGATCATGGGCCTCTTGGCTGCATCTCTGATCAGTCTTCTCCTTGTTTGAGATAGTTTAGAGGGACGGCCGGGTCTTGGTAGATTTGCAGTGGTCTGATACTCCTTCCATTTCAATATGATCGCTTGCACAGTGCTCCTTGGGATGTTTAAAGCTTGGGAAATCTTTTGGTATCCAAATCCGGCTTTAATCTTCTCCACAACAATATCACGGACCTGCCTGGTGTGTTCCTTGGTCTTCATGATGCTCTCTGTGCTTTACACAGAACCCTGAGACTATCACAGAGCAGGTGCATTTATACAGAGACTTGATTACACACAGGTGTATTCTATTTATCTTCATCAGTCATTTAGGACAACATTGGATCATTCAGAGATCCTCAATGAACTTCTGGAGTGAGTTTTCTGAACTGAAAGTAAATGGGCCGAATAATTTTGCATGCCCAACTTTTCAGTTTTATTATTACAAAAAAGTTTAAATGATCCAATAAATTTCGTTCCACTTCACAATTGTGACCCACTTGTTGTTGATTCTTCACCAAAAATTTAAAATGTTATATCTTTTTGTTTGAAGCCTGAAATGTGGCAAAAGGTTGAAAAGTTCCAGGGGGCCGAGTACTTTCACAAGGTACTGTAATTTAGCATAAAGCACAATCTTCTTAAAATAAAAGGTATTCACATGCTTACTTCCATCACATATCCACACAACAAGGAGATGATTCCTCATTCTGGGGTAGTGGGAAGAGACCTCTAAATTGTATCTTTCTATCCATAGTGGCCAATGGTGCAAGTAGAACCACTGAGCTGTAGAACATATTCAGCATAATAAATGCAGAGACAATTATTTCAAATTGAAAACAGTTGTTTTTGGCTACAGGATAGGTGATAAGTGTCTGATAACTGGAGGTCCCAAGGCTGGGACCCTCAACTACCTTTGAATGTAGTCAGGTATGTCTGCCTCTCCATTAAAACACTTTGGGACTGGAATTTGCATTACTAAACAAGCACTTGCTCATGTTTTCCATTTTACTTCAATATTCAGAGTCAAGCTTTGCCATTACTAGGTCTTGATTGTCTATGTTTAGAAATCATGTATTTTCTGGTGCATTGTCAATTTTAATGTAAATGAATAAGAATGTCCATAATGTCTAATACCAACATGTCTTTCCTCTTTCTCTGATTAATCAAAGGTTGCACCTTGATGTTTTATGAGACCTATGAGGGAAATTCCACAGAGCAGAGTACTTCACCGAGATATGCTTTGTTTGCCGAAGACAGCATTGTGCAATCAGTTCCCGAGCATCCAAAAAAGGAAAATGTCTTCTGTCTCAGCAATTCCTTCGGAGATGTTTACCTATTTCAGGTTGGCCAAATCCTTTCACTTGATTTAGTTGGTATCATATAATGTTTTTTTCTGGTATGTTAAGGTATTGTGCTGTAATTATGGATTTATAAAAAAATTAAGAAGTGATTTTCTGAATAGAAAATTATTACAACTTATAGGGGATTTCCAAATTTTGGATTTTTTGGCCATTTAGAAATGCCAGAAGGTTACGGTACATCTGACTCACAGAATTCTACATGTCCACTTCAAGCTAATAGACATTATCAGAAGCCTACAATTCAGAAGGTTTTTGGATTTGTTGAGGATTGCAGTTCTTGGATCCCACCTGTGTAATCTACTGAAATAAGTGGGAATCAAATGAAATGTTAGATAATTCATTTAGGCTAGGTTTACACCATTTTTGGTGGCCTATTTAAGACCTTCTGCCAAATGTGCTTCAGATGTACACATTTGTATACCTATACAGTTAAATATGTCTGCAATTAACTCCCATTACAAAAAGTATACCGCATATTATATTTTTTTCCATGCATTTGTTTTGATATCTGTAGTCTGAATTCTTCAAACACCGGATAGGCAATAAGAGTCTGAACCAAACTCTCTGGGATTGCGGAAAATAGCTGATTGAATGCTGTACTCTTCTACTCATATCGTCAGCAATTCCATAGATGTAAAAATGAACATGCTCATCCACTGCTTCATTGATATAAGGACACAGGACCCCTGTTGTATTGATTGGTGAAGGCCCCAGCAGTCAGACCACCACCAGTCAGACACTTAGCTACATAATAAGTTGTTATTCTGGGAAAACCCCTTTATGTCTATATGGACAAAAGCAGGTATATTGCCTATAGACCGAATGTTCACCACTGATTTAAACTAATACAGTACTTTAGCCCTGAGATAAGTAGGATAATTTGCACTAATTTCCATTTCAGCTGGCCAAACTAATTGCACTTAAAGAGGACCGGTCACCACTCCTGATGTCACTTTTTGTAAACAAATGTTTTCTACATGAGATGACAATTCTGGGTGTTACCATTTGGGGATCTGTCCGTGCGATGTTTGATACTTTCTAATCGGTGCTACTATTGTCAGAGCGTGCAGGGACACCCCCCAACTGGCAACACCCAGGTGGACCTTCATTGCAACCTGCTGGCTATTCACTCATAAACATCTAGTAGGAATAATAAAGGTATGGCACAACAACATTATGTGAAAAGGTAAATTGTTATTGACATGTCAGGAGAGGCAACAGGTCCTCTTCAATAATAATAAATCAAATCCGGAATCCCCTTTTATATTACTGTACAGTCTGGGGGGAATATTCATTTCTTATATTTTAAGGTCAAGATCATACGTACCTCACAGGCCTTCTCCATCCTCTCTGGACAAGCACCATCAGAACTTTATGGACTTGTGCTTTTTTTTTATTTGTCTTCATTGTGGGCATCTAGGCCTTTGTTTAGAGCTAGGTGGAAACTGCTGTGAAAAGTTACATAAGTATATGACATATGCATAAGTAGAATATAACCTGTAATCCTTGTTTGATTTTGTTCAGGTTATTGCACTCTCATGGCAATCATGATCTTTTTTTGTTGTTGACTTTAGCACCATCCATTTGTTTTATTTCTATTCAACCTGTAGGCCACCAGTCAAACAGATCTAGAAAACTGGGTTACAGCAATTCACTCTGCATGTGCCTCCCTTTTTGCCAAGAAGCATGGGAAAGAAGACACAGTCAGGCTGCTTAAAAGTCAAACCAGAAGTCTTATGCAAAAGGTTGACATGGACAGTAAAATGAAGAAGATGGCGGAGTTACAACTCTCTATAGTTAGTGACCCGAAGAATAGAAAAGCCATAGAAAACCAGGTATGTTTAATACTATACACAAAGGGTTATTTATGACTTGGGCCCCACTACAGAAATTAAATAGGTTGTGTAGATTTTTATGAAGCAAGATCTTATGCATTGTTTTATTAATCAAAATGCTCAAGAATTCTGATGAAGTTCGCATGCACCACATCTGTTAAATTGTACCTAACTGTCTTGTGATATCCCTGTTCTTTAAGTAGACCAGTCATGAACTTTTCTGAACATGCTGATGGAAATGATCATGTAAAGTGGGAACCCATACTAAGCTTTGCTATGGGACCCCCTGGTGGATATATATATATATATATATATATATATATATATATATATATATATCATGTGCTCCTTTTTTTTTCTCTTAATTTAGCACATAAAATTGTGACCACAGACATGCACACTTCACAACTGCTTATTCATAACAGTGTGATATCTTCTGAAGTATATCTAATTCACTTTCTTTCTACCTATGGATATATTGTTCATTTAATGTTCTCTTTTATGTAAACCAGTTGTGTTCCCATGCTAACACAATCTAGAGAATGATCTGCCGTGGTCTCAAGGTGTAGGGGGTGTAACAACTATTGTTACTTACATCAAGAAGTTTTTACATTAAATATGACTCACCACAGCTTCCCTGTCCCTGTACAGTCTTCCTACAGTGATTTTAAATTATTAGCCTTCTTATTTCTGTGGGAAATAAATTTGCCTATATGATTGCAAGGTGATGATTCTTATGTCATAGAAGAGACATCCACATTACATGTCTTTGAATATCCAGTGGTATTCCAAACAGAGTTGTCAAATTTGTGTATATGGTGTGAGATTTGTTTGGGGGTCGCCTTTGCTGGGGTCAAAGAACAAGTGTTTGTTTTCATCCAAATCAGATCCATAGCAAAGAATAGGTTTAAGCTGACATGTAGTCAGGTTTTATTGAGAAGGTTACAAACATAAAATTAAACAGCAAACAGGCACTTACTGCACAGATATAACATCCCTCGCTAACAGCTGGAGAACTTCTCCCTGCCAGCTTACAAAAAAACCCCACTTCCAGCAACCTTTTTACTCGCACTTGCCTGTCTCACAGATAGGCTTGCTGTCCCCAAGCAGAGATAGCTGCTGGCTCTGTTAAGTATCCACCCTCTGCGTTAACTAATTACTTCACAGGTCAGAGTCTGTCGCCTGCTACTTCATATAAGAGAGAGATCTTGGAGAACTATAACGCCCCTCCACAACCAATCATGCCTTGGTGTCACAATGGAAATAGCATTTCCATTTTGCATCAGTTTTTAAAAGATAATTTAGTGTTTTACATGCCCTGAAGTGCTCTCAGTATATTGTATGCCCCCCACAGTGCCCTATGAATATCAAAGGCCCCCATAGTGCTCCAGTATGAATAATGGCCCCTTAGAGCCCCTCATTATGTATATCTTCGTGCTCCCAATATATATTATCATCAGCCCTGTTAGTGTTGACAGATCCATTAAAAAAAAACAGAAAACCTCATTCACTTCCTCGTGAACAAACACTGCTCACTGGAGGCAGCAGGACCTGTGTTCCCAGAGTGATGACGTCATCCTGCTTGGAGCACCAGGTCCTAAAGCCTGGAGCTTGCAGTAAGAAGCGAATGTCCCTGTGCAGACAAAGGATGAAGTGGGTATTTTTTTTTATTTTAACCCCTGAATGACTTTTGGTGTACTCGTTCTTAACGGCCGTTAGGTGGGTGGACTCCTGCCTAAATGGCCGTTAAAAGATGGTCCCATTGATTTCAATGTCTGCCCGTAAAAACGGCTTGGATTCTGCTTGGATCTTAATTTTTGAAATAAGGAAAGAAGATTTTATGTGGTGAGAGCCGCAATCTTTTGTACTATTCTACACTACATACAGCATTATACTGATTGGTTATGAAGATTATTCATTGGTTGAAGTGCAATACGTTGTTATTTTTCATCTAGCATCCACACACTAGAGTGTTATATATGGATTTTCGTGACACATAATGAAATAATTATCCTAATAATAATATACATTTTTCCCAGGACTACTACAAAAGGATCAGCAACATTTCTTCCCCAACACACCCTCCACAATAGATACTGTTGACTCATTCTTCTGTGATCTATTACTTTTGAAGTCTAAACGTGTTCTCAGCAGCCATTTATCCAGGATAATCTGCTGCGTTAGGATTTTCTGTGCTCAGTCATAAGACTAAGGCATCATATTTTAACATTCTCAAGGAACAGCAGCTCACTGTCTCAGTACAATTACTATATTATTACCCTATTATGCTTTTCTTACCTCTTTGATCCATAGATACATTTTCATCTGTTATTTAAAGCTTTGGTAGGAAAAGTCATGCAACTGTGTTACATTTAATAGAGTAAGCTATAGCACAATACTCCTTAAATCCCTTCAATGTGCTGAACCACATATGCAATTTTGAATGAACAAAAACGAGAACGGAGCGGGGAAATGAACGGAGGGTGCACTTTGCATGCGCAGCTGCCCTCCATTCATTTCAATTGGGCCACCGAAAATAGTAGAGCGATGGTTCGGCTATTTCTGTCTGCCCCATAGAAATGAATGGGAGCAGGGGCTGCGCATGCATGATGTGCTCCTATTCACTTCTATGGGAGCAGCGCTTGGTGGTGGACGGACCCCGGGAAATCCAGGATCCTCCAGCCACAGCTCTCCCCGCTCCGTTCTCCTTGTAGGTGCGGGTCCCAGAGGTGGGACCCGCACCTATGAGACAATGGGGGCATATCGTAGCGATATGCCCCCATTGTATGTGATGGGAATACCCCTTTAAAACTTGCAATTCTCCAACTGCTTCCATAATACATTGTACTTTTGTTCTAATTAAAGGGGTTATCCCCTGACTAATATAAAAAATGAAAATCAGATATCATACAGTACATGACAATCCCTATATAACAAAGCTAGAACCAGCCCTGTACCTCACATCGATCCAGAGATCTCTCCCCTCATTGCTCTGCTGACAGCTCAAGGGGAGTGTCTTTTCTGCTGCAGCTAAGGGGACGTGTTCATGCTCTCTTTATCACAACTCAGGAGGCAGTTAAAGGATGAAACTGAGCATGTGTGGCCATCTCAGTGCACAGGACAAAGAAATGAGAAAACAAAAAACAAACATCAGGTGGTGTTATACAGATACATTTTATTAAATCCAGGTGCTGGACAACCTCTTTAAGACCAATTTTAAAAAAATGATTTTTAATATGGAAATGTTGGCCTACTGAAAATTTTGTACGGTATATGCACTCAATACTTGTTCAGTGCTTCTTTTGCATGAATTATGTGGCAATCAGCCTGTGGCACTGCTGAGGTGTTATGGAAACCCAGGTTGCTTTGATAGAGGCCTTCAGCTCATCTGCATTGTTGGGTCTGGGATCTCTCTTCATCCTCTTGACAGTCACTATAGATTCTCTATGGGGTTTAGGTCTGGCGAGTTTGTGGCCAATCAAGCACAGTGATACAGTGGATATTAAACCGGGTATTGGTACTTTTGGCACTGTGGGCAGGTGGCAAGTCCTTCTGGAAAATGAAATCAGCATCTAAAGCTTGTCAGCAGGGGGAAGTATGAAGTGCTCTAAAATGTTCTGGTAGATTGCAGCACTGACTTTGGACTTCATATAACAAAGTAAACTAACACCAGCAGATGACATGCTTCCCCAAACCATCACCGACTGGGGGAACTTCACACTGGACCTCAACAACTTGGATTGTGTGCCTCTCCACTCTTCCCCCAGACTCTGGGAAATACAACATTTACTTTCATCTTAAAACAAGACTTTGGACCATTGAGCAATAGTCCAGTCCATTTTCTATGTAGTACAGGTAAGACGCTTCTGGCGTTCTCTCTGGATCATTAGTGGCTTGACACAAGGAATGCAACAGTTGTAGCCCATGTCCTGGATATGTCTGTTTGGTGGCTCTTGAAGCACTGACTCCAGCTGCAGTCCAATCCTTGTGAATCTCTTCAATATTCTTGAATGGCCTTTTCTTGAGAATGCTTTCCATTAATATGCTTGGATACAGCGCTCTGTGAACAGCCAGCTTCTTTAGCAGTGACCTTTTGTGGCTTACCCTCCTTTTAGAGGGTGTCAGTAACTGTCTTCTGGACAACCGTCAAGTCAACGATAGCCTACTGAACCAGACTGAGGGACTATTTAAAGGCTTAGGAAACCTTTGCAGGTGTTTTGTGTTCATTAGCTGATTAGTGTGACACCATAAGTCTACAATATTGAACGTTTTCACAATATTTAAATTTTCTGAGATGACAGATTTTTGGGTTTTCATTATCAGTAAGCCATAAACAATAACATTAGGGGGATAGGAGATAACTATTGTATTGGTGGGGGTCCTACCACTAGGACCCCCACCGATCACAACAATTGAGGCCCTGTACCCCCTGCAGCCCCTTAAATTGAACAGATTGGGCGGTCGGGCATCCGTGATACCACTCCATTAATTTGTACGGGAGGTCTGGAGATAGCCGAGTACAGTGCTTGGCTATCTCCAGAATCCCCCTAGAATTGAATGGTTCTGCCGCGTGCATGACAACATAGCCACTGTGTTTATTTCTGGGGGGATTAGTGCCCCTATTCTTGTGATTGGTGGGAGTCCCAGTGGGAGGGTCTCCACTAATCTAATAGTTATCCCCAGGGGCTTAGCTAAAGGCTCATGGGCCCTGGTGCAAGAGTTCAGCTTGGGCCCCCCCTTCCCTCAGCGCTGGTGCACCTAGATTTTCTGCCGGCCAAGTCAAAAATTGAACCCTCCCCATCATGCCAAATTCTCACCCTAACCTTTTCCCTCCTAACATTACGTATATCGCTACAGAAAATACAGGGTAAGGCTACATTCACACGACAGTTGTTTTTGCGGCCTCTGATCTGCATATTTTGCGACTCAGATGCGGACCCATTCACTTAAATGAACACTGTGTGCTGTCCGCATCTGTATGTCCATTCCTATATTTGTCCGTTTTGCGGACAAGGATAGGCATTGTTACAGTGGATCTGCAAAAAAAAAAACGGATGCCATACGGAACATCATCCTTTTTTTGCGGATCCGCAATTTGCAGACTGGAAAACACAACGTTCGTGTGAATGTAGCCTAATACAGCGCCCCATACCTCTTACATCCAGTGTAATACAGCGCCTTATACCTCTTACATCCAGTATAATACAGCACCCCATACCTCGTACATCCAGTATAGTATAGCGCCTCATACCTCGTACATCCAGTATAATACAGCGCCCCATACCTCTTACAGCCAGTTTAATACAGCGCCCCATAACTCATACATCCAGTGACGTCTCCTCTCATGTAGATCTTCTCTTTCCTCATCTTCTCCTTTCAGACCAGACGCCATTTTTCAGCCATTTCTCATCTCTGCAGTTTGACAGAAAAAAATCTTAGTTTACTACTTTTCCATCATCCTCCCATGTTCTGGACAAATCATCCTACCACCCCATTACTGTGCCACTAGTACCACACAGATAGTGCCCTTCAATAATTATTGGCACACAATGTCCTAAAATAACTGCGCCTAGCAAATAGTGTCCCTGACAGTAATAATGTAAACATAATGCCCCCCTGCGCTGTGCTGATACTGTGCCAGGGTGCCCCCCACAGTAATAGTGCCCCCCAAAGTCCCAACTAATAATTTTCTGCCAGAGTGCACTTGTTAGTAATAGTGCCCCCAACAGTACTAATGTCCCCACTGTGCCCCAGAAGTAATAATGCTTCCAATGTGCCAGTAAGAAGTGCCCCAATAATGTGCCAGTAAGAAGTGTCCCCATAGTGCCCCCCAATAATGTGCCAGTACGAAGTGCCCCAATAATGTGCCAGAAGTGCCCCCAAAATTTCACCCCAATAATGTGCCAGTAAAAAGTATCCCACCCCTATAGATGCCCCCCATATTATGTGCCAGTAAGAAATGCCCCCCAAATTATGTGCCAGTAAGAAATGCCCCCAGTGCCCCCATGTGCCAGTAACAAATGCCCCAGTGCCCCCATGTGCCAGTAAAAATGCCCCCAGTGCCCCCATGTGCCAGTAAAAATGCCCCCAGTGCGAGTAAAAATGCCCCCAGTGCCAATAAAAATGCCACCAGTGCTCCCGTGCCAGTAAGAAATGCCCCCAAGTGCCAGTAAGAAATGCCCCCAGTGCCAGTAAGAAATGCCGCCCAGTGCCCCCATGTGCCAGTAACAAATGCCCCCAGTGCCCCCATGTGCCAGTAACAAATGCCCCTAGTGCCCCCATGTGCCAGTAAAAATGCCCCCAGTGCCCCCATGTGCCAGTAAGAAATGCCCCCAGTGCCCCCATGTGCCAGTAAGAAATGCCCCCAGTGCCAGTAAGAAATGCCCCCAGTGCCCCCATGTGCCAGTAACAAATCCCCCAGTGCCAGTAACAAATGCCCCCAGTGCCCCCATGTGCCAGTAAGAAATGCCCCTAGTGCCCCCATGTGCCAGTAAAAATGCCCCCAGTGCCCCCATGTGCCAGTAAGAAATGCCCCCTTGTGCCAGTAAAAATGCCCCCAGTGCCCCCATGTGCCAGTAAGAAATGCCCCCAAGTGCCAGTAAGAAATGCCCCTCAGTGCCCCCATGTGCCAGTAAGAAATGCCCCCAGTGCCCCCATGTGCCAGTAACAAATCCCCCCAGTGCCAGTAACAAATGCCCCCAGTGCCCCCATGTGCCAGTAAGAAATGCCCCTAGTGCCCCCATGTGCCAGTAAAAATGCCCCCAGTGCCCCCATGTGCCAGTAAGAAATGCCCCCTTGTGCCAGTAAAAATGCCCCCAGTGCCCCCATGTGCCAGTAAGAAATGCCCCCAAGTGCCAGTAAGAAATGCCCCTCAGTGCCCCCATGTGCCAGTAACAAATGCCCCCAGTGCCCCCATGTGCCAGTAACAAATACCCCTAGTGCCCCCATGTGCCAGTAACAAATGCCCCCAGTGCCAGTAAAAATGCCCCCAGTGCCCCCATGTGCCAGTAAGAAATGCCCCCTGTGCCCCCATGTGCCAGTAAGAAATGCCCCCAGTGCCAGTAAGAAATGCCCCCAGTGCCCCCATGTGCCAGTAACAAATCCCCTCCAGTGCCAGCAACAAATGCCCCTAGTGCCCCCATGTGCCAGTAAAAATGCCCCCATGTGCCAGTAAGAAATGCCCCCAGTGCCAGTAAAAATGCCTCCAGTGCCAGTAAAAAATGCCCCCAGTGCCCCCATGTGCCAGTAATAAATGCCCCCATGTGCCAGTAAGAAATGCCCCCAGTGGCAGTAAGAAATGCCCCCAGTGCCCCCATGTGCCAGTAACAAATCCCCCCAGTGCCAGTAACAAATGCCCCTAGTGCCCCCATGTGCCAGTAAAAATGCCCCCAGTGCCCCCATGTGCCAGTAAGAAATGCCCCCAGTGCCAGTAAAAATGCCCCCAGTGCCAGTAAGAAATGCCCCCAGTGCCAGTAAAAATGCTCATAGTGCTCCCGTGCCAGTAAGAAATGCCCCCAAGTGCCAGTAAGAAATGCCCCTAGTGCCCCCTTGTGCCAGTAACGATGCCCCCAGTGCCCCCATGTGCCAGTAAGAAATGCCCCCAGTGACAGTAAAAATGCCCCCAGTGCCCCCATGTGCCAGTAATAAATGCCCCCATGTGCCAGTAAGAAATGCCCCCAGTGCCAGTAAGAAATGCCCCCAGTGCACCCATGTGCCAGTAACAAATGCCCCCAGTGCCCCCATGTGCCAGTAACAAATGCCCCCAGTGCCCCCATGTGCCAGTAAAAATGCCCCCAGTGCCCCCATGTACCAGTAAGAAATGCCCCTAGTGCCAGTAAGAAATGCCCCCAGTGCCCCCATGTGCCAGTAATAAATGCCCCCAGTGCCCCCATGTGCCAGTAAATATGCCCCCAGTGTCAGTAAAAATGCCCCCAGTGCCCCCAATAGAGCTCCGGTCGTAATTGCAATAAAAAAAAAAAAAACACTTATACTTACCTCCATCAGCAATGCGATGCAGGCCTCTTCCGGCCTGTGTCCCGCGCTGTACGGCTCAGGCGGCGCGACGACATCATCGCGCCGCCTGAGCCGGCCTCTGATAGGCTGCAGGCCTGGTGTCTGCAGCCTATCAGAGGAAAGGGCAGGGGAGACGCCTCTCCCTCCCCTGCCCCACAGTACATGCATCTGTATCATACAGATGACTATGGAGATGAGTGCTTCCACAATGGAAGTGTTCATCTCCCTCTGCCCCGCCGCTGCCCCCAACTGTACGCAGGGCCGCGTCGCACCTGCCTAATTGGCGGTGCGGCCCTGCAAGTGGCAAGGGGGGCCCCCCTGGCTTAGGGGCCCAGTCGCAACTGCGACCGCTGCGACCCCTATAACTACGCCACTGGTTATCCCCTGTCATTTAAGTAGTTGTCTGCTTTTTTCTATTGATGACCTATCCTCAAGATAGGTCATCAATATCAGATCATTGGTGGTGCCACTCCTGACACTGCTGCCGATCAGCTGTTTGAAGAGAAAGTAGCACTCCTTCCTTCTCTTCTCTGTTTACTTGCTCACCATTGCACCCGCAGTGTTGAGCATTATAATCACAACTCTGACGTCCCCATTCATATCTATGGGACGGCTCTGTCCTATTCACTCGAACAGACGGGAGCCGTCCCATTAAAGTAAATGGAGATGCCAAAGTTGTAATTACACCTGCTCTCGGCTGCAGTTTTGTCAGTAAATATAAAAGAGAAGCCAGCCAGTAATAATATTTTAATTTATTGAGATGCATCATCATTGATGCTTTGTTGGGAAATTTTACACTGATATATTTCCAGATGCAATCAATCTATACTGGGACTATACTTGGTGCGTCACCTACAACAAATATAACCTACAAAACAGAGTATCTCCACACAAAAATAGGCAAAAACACTGTCAATCAATATAGAGACCTATACATATATGCTGGCTGGAATATATCCCATATAAAGGGTTAAATGCTGCTATACTGTACCTTATTTATATATATATATATATATATATATATATATATATACCGTATTTTTCGCCCTATAAGACGCACTTTTTTTCCCCCAAAAGTAGGGGGAAAAATGCGGTGCGTCTTATAGGGCGAATACAAGTGAATACAAGCTAGCCCCATAAGGAAGCGCTCACTTGTACGTAGGGACCCCCATCAGACCTCAGATCAGCCCACCCAGCCACTTAAAGACCATACTTACCTGTTCTGCGCTGCCGCTGCCGTCCAGTCCCACGCTCCGCGCTCCTCTCTCTTCCCTGCCGGCACGCACTATGACCTGACGCTGCAGCTGGGCTGGGTGGGCTGATCTGAGGTCTGATAGGGGCACAAGACGCTGATCTGAGGCGTGAAGGGGCACAAAACGCTAATCTGAGGTCTGATGGGGCACATTCTGCTGATCTGAGGTCTGATGGGGGCACATTCTGCTGATGTGAGGTCTGATGGGGGCACATACTGTTGCTCTGAGGTCTGATGGGGGCACATTCTGCTGATTTGAGGTATGATGGGGGCACATTCTGCTGATTTGAGGTATGATGGGGGCACATTCTGCTGATCTGAGGTCTGATGGGGGCACATTCTGCTGATATGAGGTCTGATGGGGGCACATTCTGCTGATGTGAGGTCTGATGGGGGCACATACTGTTGCTCTGAGGTCTGATGGGGGCACATTCTGCTGATTTGAGGTATGATGGGGGCACATTCTGCTGATCTGAGGTCTGATGGGGGCACATTCTGCTGATCTGAGGTCTGATGGGGGCACATACTGTTGCTCTGAGGTCTGATGGGGGCACATTCTGCTGATTTGAGGTATGATGGGGGCACATTCTGCTGATATGAGGTCTGATGGGGGCACATTCTGCTGATCTGAGGTCTGATGGGGGCACATTCTGCTGATCTGAGGTCTGATGGGGGCACATTCTGCTGATCTGAGGTCTGGTGGGAGCACAGTGAGATGGTATGGGGGCACAGGGGGCTGATATGGGGGTCTGATGTGATGTCCTTAAATTTATGGGCAGTCTGATAAGAGGATCTGATGAAAAATATTTTTTTCTTATTTTCCTACACTAAAACCTAGGTGCGTCTTATGGGCCGGTGCGTCTTATAGGGCGAAAAATACGGTATATATATATATATATATATATATATATATATATATATATATATTTATATATTTAGATTTATACAGTTTGCATAGACAAATACTGTAAAACCTCTCGTTTGCTGGTGCTCTGGTGCATTTTGTTTGTTATCTGGGTATACCCCTTAGAGCCTAGTCATTATCTCTTGAATTCTCATATAATTATTTGAATTTCAGAAATTATCATCACATGCAATCGTGTGCAGCGATCAAATGCCAAACAATAAATTGATTGTCTTCTGTGGTGGCACAAATCTTCCTGTCTGATAGGACCCTTCTACAGTACATTCACCACTAGTTATCTTTTGTGTTTATACAGCCCTAGAGTAAAACGATTGACATATGGACATTAAATGTTTCACTCACATGCCACGGAGTGTTTAGCTTCTTATCCTGCTGTCTGTCTACTAGCACTAAGCTGCATTTATGTCAGTTTTTGTCTGGACGCAGGATCTGTGGTTATCTAAGCCTTGCTAGCTGTCTCTTTTGGGTGGAGGGTAACGTGCACAGGTTTTGCATATGGCTTTATACATTTTGTAATTACTCCCCCCTCCAGTGCCATTACCATTTATTTACCAGTGATTAGGCACAAATGCTGGAATTATGGGGCAGCTTTATTAGTTTCAAAGTTAAAATAAGGTGAAACACATGCTACGATTTATTGTAGATTAAAGGATTCAGGGCCTGATCAGGAAACTCTTGAGGATCACATCTGGCATAGATTTAGATATATTGATTGGTTCCAGACTGCTTCTTTGTGATACCCAATGGCACAGAGCAGACACCAGCCTCCATGCAACTAATTATCTGAGTTGAAACATTTTAGTTTCTATTACTTTGAATTAGAAGGTATCTTTTTCCGGTCATTTTTCATTTCATGAAAACTTTGATCAAAAAGAAAAGATGTTTGACATGGTTATATGTCAGCAGCTGTCATGGTTTTATATAACTATCCTTATTTTAATATGGGCTTTTATTATATAATTATGATATACTACACTTACCATAGTTCTGTTGTATAACATACACTACTCGCAAAAAGTTAGGGATATTTGGCTTTCAGGTGAAATTTATGGAAACCGTAAAACGTTCACGCTACAATGATATTATATCATGAAAGTAGGACGTTTAAAGGGAACCTGTCACCAACTTTATGCTGACTGTACTGAGGGCAGCATAAATTAGTGACAGAAATGCTGATTTCAGTGGTGTGTCTCTCTTGAGCTAAAAGTGAGTGGTTGCTGAGAACCAACATCACAAACATTGCAGCCCAGGCCTTGAAAAGAGTCAAATCTACCTGAGAAGAGTCATGGTTATTCCTAATCTCCTGCTCTCCCGCCCATCTGCTGATGATTGGCAGTTCTCTCCTAGAGAGAAAGGGAGAAAACTAGGTAGAAGACTGTCAGTCATCAGCAGGTGGGCAGGGAGAACAGGAATTCATGAATAACCATGACTCTTCTCATGAAGATTTGACTCTTTTCCAGGCTTAATCTGCAATGTTTGTGATGTTGGTTCTCGGCAACCACTTACTTTTAACTTATAAATGACAGACCGCTGAAATCAACTCACCTGTCTCTACTTTATTCTGTTGTTAGTATGGGTAGCATAAAGGTGATGACAGGTTCCCTTTAAGTAGAAGCATGTAATGTTGATTTTTTTCATCTCAAAACATTTATTGAAACAAAAGCCAATAACAGTGACAACAAAAAAGGTCAATGTCTCAATAACTTGTCATGTGACCTAGAGCATCAATTACAGCTTGACAACAATGTCTCATGCTTTTCACAAGTTGACTTATTGTATGCTGAGGCATGGCATCCCACTCTTCTTGAAGGGCGGCCCTCAGGTCATTGAGGTCCTGGGGTACAGAGTTATGAGGCTCTACACGGCGACTTAGCTGATCCCTTAGGTTATCAATGGGATTCAGGTCTAGAGAAAGTACAGGCCACTCCATCTGAGGTACCACAGTGTCCAGCAGCTATTCCCTAATGATGTGACCTCGATGTGCTGGTGCATTGTCGTCCATAAAGATGAAATTAGGCCTGTGTTGTTCATGCAGAGGCACAGTGACTGGATTAATGATGTTATTCAAGTAGTGTGGGCTTGTCACTGTAACATTCACAAAGTATAGGGCAGTTCTGTATAGACTAGACACCCCTGCCCACACTGTAACACCACCACCACTGGTGACGTTGGTGGTCATCATTTCTGCTTAGTGCAAATCGACTTTCATCAGTGAACAGCAATAAGACGCACTGGTCCCTCATCCAGCTTAGCTGCTCCCTGGCCCATGCAAGATGATGACTCCTGCAGGTCATCTAGCACATAGACCACGCTGCTGTAAACAGTTTTGAATGGTCTGACGTAACACTTGGATTCCTCTCACCTTCCTTAAATGTGCCTGGAGTTGTGTGGCATTCATCATCCACAGGGCATTGTTCACAACGAAGTGGCCATCAATGTGGGATGTGGCCAAATAACTCTGAAACAGCATAGCTTGTTGTGCTACGCTGTTTCAGTAGCTCTTATGCAAGCGCTCCGCCATTTCCCGGCCAGGGGGTGGTCGGGATTGTGTCTCATTTCACCTTAGTATCGGCAAGATGAGACAACCCTTTTAATTAATGCTAGGCTCATCAGGTACTTATGAAACTGGCCGGTGGCAGAAAGTGCCCTCCTGCATTTAACTGTATTGCAGTCCTCAGTATAGAGATACAGATGAATACTTTTGCTGGGTCAGCAGGGCCATTCTTAGTTGGTTTTTTTTTCAAGGGCCACTTTAAATTGCCAGTCTTCCCCTGGGAACTGATGTCCAATAGTTTATATGCAGCTCCACTGCACTGGGAACATGGCCGCTGATGGAGGATCTCGTCCATGAGTAGAGTAAAATCCACAGTGTACTTTTCCTCTGTATCTTGTCAGATGTAGATGTACCCTCAAAGATTACACACATGCTATTTTTATCTTGCCTAGCAAGCTCCTAGAAACCTTATTAAGATATTATCTATTTTAAAAAAAAGGCAGAATGTGAGACAGCTAGGTGACAATCTTTATATGAGTTTCAATAACTAATGTACTTTCTTTCTTGCATACAGTTGTACTGAAATGTAGTCAGCTGTGCTTTTCAATACAATGAGGTGACTGTCCTGACATATACATGACAACCATGTGTCAGAAGGTTCCTTTTCGGGCATAGTTTGGCCTTTGAAGTCTGTGGCCACATTGGGTGTTTATGTCAGAAGATCTACATTCTGTACATCTTTTTATTTTATGTTGGCATTGGGTTCAGTAAATTCACCTTGTTCTTTATAATTTATCAGATGTTATATTTGCATAACTAGCAACTCTTTACTTAAACACATGTGAACATATAATTGGTATCACCTCTCTGTGCTAATCTGTATACGTGTATAAGACAAACAGGGGCGTTTTGGCCATAGATCTTACAGGGAAATTTCCAGGTGGGTCGATGCCCAGAGGGCCGCCTGGACATTCCTCACTGCTGGCCAATGGAAATTTTTGGGGATGTATTTTGTACTAGAACTATTTTGTGAGTGTTTTGGACTGTGGCATTTGGCTTTGTTGTGGTGCTATAATGTGCTATAATGTACCACATATGGTATTGCTGGCCGTGCCTTCCATCACTTTGGACCAAACTACAAAACAGGGCCACTTTTAGTATTTTTTTCCAGAGCCACTTTAAAGGGAACCTGTCATCTCCAAAACACCCCGTGAACTAGAGTAAACGGTGTATAGTGAAAGTGACGTTGAGTCCGGTTATGTAATTTTTATCTTCATACTCACTTCCATTCTGATGTTGTGCTCCCACAAACCTGCAGTAAAATGCACTCACTGGATTCCGGTGCTCACTCACATAATGGAGAGGACTCAAAGAAGAGTCCAGTGAGTGCATTTTACTGCAGGTTTGTGGGAGCACAGCGTCAGAATAGAAGTGAGTATGAAGATAAAACTTTCATATTCGGACTCAGCATCACTTACACTATGCAACACTTACTCTAGTTCAGGGGGTGTTTCGGAGATGTCAGGTTCCCTTTAAGTTCCCAGTCCGTCCCTGAACACAAATATCAATCTTAAGAAATAAAAATGTTAGACTTCTCGCCGGAGGAATGGTTTGACATTTTGTGGCTATCAAAAATACCTTGGCTGTTTTTCTTGTGTAGCTCTAAATACTGACATTTAATAATATTGTATGGATTTGGTGGAATGGCCATCTTATTATCAGTGTACTAATGAATGGTTTTAATTGTTTTCTTCTACCTGGATGATTATTTTTTGAGATAATGCAGGCAGCATTTGCAAAAATTAAATATAAACAGTAATAAAACGATCACTTGGATTTCATGGAATAACAGAAGGGCCAGCCTAAAAATTCTGTAATAGTGAATGATGGAGGAAATTGAATAGAGCTAGTTATAGCCATTGCCTATAGGTGGCAGCACTTCAGCAGCTGCTTTTCCCTGCTTCCTTATTTCCCTTCAAGTCCAAAAAGTATAAGTGGTTTCTGGAGAGCAGGCGAATATTTTTATGGAACATTTTTATAGCAGGTCTAATGGGATGGCTGTATTTTTCTTCTCATTTAGATGTCTTATTTTTTCTTCTATTTGAATGAGTATAGCTCATATAGGCATATTTCTTTCAGACCCCTGTTTGCAAATGATCAAAATGTGCATTCGTTCTACCTTATTTTCATTTCCCAGAATATTGGTATGTGTGACTTCTATATAGAGTTAGTTTTCTTCTGTTTAGGCCTCATGCACACAAACGTATTTTGTTTCCGTGTCCTTTCCGTTTTTTTTTGCGGATAGGATGCGGACCCATTCATTTCAATGGGTCAGCAAAAAATGCGGACTGCACATTGTGTGTCATCCGCATCAGTATGTCTGTTGCGTAGCTCCTCAAAAAAAATAGAACATGTCCTATTCTTGTCCATTTTGCGGACAAGGATAGGCATCGTTACAATCGATCCGCAAAAAAAACGGATGCCATACGGATGCCATTCGTTTTTTTTTTTTTTGCGGATCTGCAATTTGCGGACCGCAAAACACATACGGTCGTGTGCATGTAGCCTTAATCTGTAGTTAATGGATTAAAGAAGTTAAGAAACTAAGCCATGGATCTTAAAAATAAGGATCAAACACATTATTTTGCCTTATAGTAATGATCCACCATCCAATCTCCATTATCGAATATATGATAAAGTTTTATACAGAGCATTCCTCTGATATGATGATAATGGAAACACATGTATTACACATGAGACAGGTATCAACCTACATTGCTGCAAAGGAATTCCTAATTCTAGGAATGTTCTAAAGGTTTCAATCCCTGTGTCATGTAACCTTCATGTAACTAGGTGCGGCATAAAAAGTGTATATGTTTTCATCAATATGTTTATTTAAAGAAGTCCCTGCGTACATAGGTAATACAGTAGCTTGGGTCCCCACTGGTGGGACTCCTGTGACCAGCCGAACTGCTTGGAATCAGATCATTTTCCCTACATTTAAAGTTATGTGTACACCTGTGGCCAGATTCTGGCGTACCAACAGAATTCTGTAATTGCCATATCTGGCATATGCTGTCAACCAAAGGATCACAGTCACTATAATGGGGTCTATCAGATTTCCAGCATTAATACATGCATTTTACCAGAAACAATCCCGCTGGTATTTCATTGAGACTTTCATTGACAAAATACAGAGCACAAACATCTCTGAAGAAGTTTTATAATGCGATACAAATAAACTGTTGTATCTATCAATATACATTAAAACAATAAAAGAAAAATTGAAATGAAACACAGTGTCTCTTCATATCTATAAAGCAAGCATAGATTTTCGGGTGTCCCATGGTTGCCAACATTTCAAAAATTTGGCTGTCGTGTTCCGCTGCAAAGCTATTGAATACTCCAGGGATCTGATCTCCTGAATCCGGGTATAGAGATCCGGGCCCTAGGTGGAGGGACACATTTCCAGTTAAGGGCAATCAAACATTTAGCAGCAGACTTAGACTCCTTCTAGAACCTCTTCCACCGTTGTTAATCCACCCTAGCCTAACTATGCAGCGAAAATAAAAATTAATGGCACCTATCAAAATCAATAAGTATTCCTCTGAAGTGAGAGCTTCTCTTCAAGACTGCTCTTCCCTTTGGCTAATAATCAGAGTCAATCCTGCTTCACCAGTGTGAGCTGTTGACTCATGGTGAGGAGTCGGTGCTGCCAAGGCCGTTTTTGGTCCTCTGGGTTGCAGTTGCCAGCCAGAGGGGTTCAGAGGAGATACTGGATACGGAGTAGTGGATCACTTAGGTTATACCCCAAATGGTAAGCTCATGGGTGCAAAACATGAACGTTAGCTACTTTATTGGTAAGTATATCTCAAGTGGACAACATGTTTCGGGGTTCTGGGTCCCCTAAGTCTTAAGTTGTTAGTGGACGATAAACCGCAATTGAAAGTGTCACTGGCTGCTGTTAGATAACTGAAATGAGCAGCTAGAGGCCCTGGGAGAGCCTGTGTGGCAGCCTATGGGCGCCAGTCTGTGTCCAGCTGCTTTCAGAAGGCTTTGTGGCTAATAATGGCAGGTTTTGTTTAATGGACTTCCTTCTATTAACACAATATGACCTTATAGAAGTAGAGATTGGATGGTTGCTCACAGATCTAAAGGCCCCCATACACATGAGATTTCTGCCCCTTAACAAGATGCCATGTCTAATAGTGCTCGTTAAATGGCGTTTACATGCAGCAATCATTGAGAGTATGGAGATCAGTAATTGGTAATCTGATTGATTGATTGATTGCCCCCATACAGTTTTCATTTGTCACCACCACATCCCCTGTTTACATGAAAGCCCCTTACTCCTCTCTTCCCATTAAGAACAAACACTGAATTTGGCTACTCAAGATTTTTAATGATTTTGGACACCCCCTTTAAGGTGCTCTATACTTTCAATTGATGTCGGCTAAATGCTTGTTTGGCTGCCAGCTGTTCCTCACTTCCCCATACACTTGCTCGCTCTGCTTGTCTGAGATTTTAATTATGTCGAACAACCCCTTTATTGCTCTGTTTGGTCATGATAAGCTTCCAGTGGGGACTATACATAGCCAAGAGGTCATAATAGTTTTTTGGGTAATTTACAATGGTAATGGATATCTGTGTGAAGCACAGTGTAACAGTTGTTTCTTAACATTTTGTGGCCTATGATTTTAAAAATATATAAAGCCTGACTTTGCTCACTAAACTAAAACTTTGTTACAGATTCAACAGTGGGAACAGAATTTGGAAAAGTTTAATATGGATCTCTTCCGTATGCGCTGCTATTTATCCAGCCTGCAAGGAGGGGAGCTGCCAAACCCTAAAAGTTTACTAGCAGCTGCTGGAAGGCCATCAAAACTGGCACTGGGAAGGCTGGGTATATTTTCAGTCTCCTCATTCCATGCGTTGGTAAGTTGATGTATGTTCACTGCAAGCTTATTGCCTTACTGCTTAGTCACTCTGCTTGTGAAATGTATTCAACAGTGCAAAAGCCAGACTAGAGCACCCCTTTAATCATGGTGCAGCTACTGAATGTGGTCATAGATGGTTACTGATAGCCTGGCTTCAGTTTAGTCAATGCCCATAAAACATTGCTGGTCACAATCACCACTGCAGTGCTACTTCTTATTGCTTCTTTGGAGTAGCATCTCTAATTCATGCATATACTAAAGGTCCTCATAAAGCAAACACTTATATACTGTAAGTATACTTGGTTAGCAATCTGATCCTTGACAAAGGGGTTGGGGCTTTTGGGATATGCCCCTGCTGCTGGCTCCTCCTGGGCTCAAGAGATGTTTTCACATACCACGGCAGGTATCTCACTGCTAACTGCCCAAATGAATGAACTTAAACACAGATGTGCAAATGCCAGAATTTGAAATATATCAGGACAATTTCTATGACACATAAGAGAGATAAAGTAGATGGGAGAGAAACAGATGAGAATGAAAAACTGGTTTAAAATCATCCACTGTGCATGTCCACGTTATTGTTTCAGAATAAAGGCTATACTCGCACGTCAGCTTTTTCTTAGTCTGCATGAAATAACACTGAAAGGTCATCCTCAGTTTGTTTTTCCTACTGTACTTACTCTATTTTCTTGTATATGGTACTAGAATTTGTAACTAAGGTTTTGTTCACATCACCCTTTTTTAACCTGTTCTTCTAATCCGTCAGAATAGCAGAAAATAAAAAAAAAATTATTCGAGCATCCGTTAAGCTCTTTTTGTATGTTTGTGTAAGTTTCATCAGAGATCCGTTATATTTGATGGGAGAAAAAGCCCTGCGAAATGTGCAAGAGTCTAAATTAACTTTGTGCATGATGTGTCTGAAAGAACAGTTTTAACAGAACAGAAATCAAGTACAAACAACAGAAAATAAAAAATATACGGTATTATTTGAGCATCGTCATACTCATTTTGTATCAGTTTGTGTCAGTTCCGTCAGAGATCTGTTATTTTGGGGGCTGTCCCGGCAGAGGAACAACCTGTCAGAAGACATCGTATCTGGCATAGTTGGAAAACACCACCAGGCCCCATTGTCTACAATGACACTCTTCGGGATTAGAACTGGCATTAGTATCGAGATGCGACCTGACAAATTCCGCTGCAAGCAATCAGAGTTGTATGCAATGTATATTCTTCTCCAGTTTCCTTTGGTTATTAACACAGCCTGTCATAATCAGGAATTGCCTAATTCCATGAGCCTCTAAACTGGGTAAATGAAGGGAGAGGGTAGAGTTATATGTACCGATTTCACTGTTAAAGGAGTTCTCGCACTTCAGTAAGTGGTATTTATCATGTAGAGACAGTTAATACAAGCCACTTTCTAATGTATTGTGATTATCCATTTTGCTTCCTTTGCTGGCTGGATTCATTTTTTCCATCCCATTATAAACTGCTCGTTTCCATGGTTACAGACCACCCTGCAATGCATGAGTGGTGGTCGTGCTTGCAAGCTATAGGAAAAAGCATCAGCCTCTCTGGTGGCTGAGACCATGGGAGCGCACATAGGCTAGTGCTTTTTCCTATATTGTGCAAGCACGACCACGACTGATGGATTACAGGGTGGTCTGTAACCATGGAAAAGAGCAGTGTATAATGTGATGGAAAAATGAATCCATCCAGCAAAGGAAGCAATATGGATAATCACAATACATTAGTAAGTGGCTTGTATTAACTTTCCCTACATGATAAATACCACTTACTGAAGTGAGACCACTCCTTTAAATTTGGATGATAAACTAATAGCCAAGTTGCTGGCAGTTCGTTTGGTGCAGATAATAAGTGATATTGTTAAACTAGATCAAAAGGGTTTTATGGCTCATAAGACTACATTAATTAATATTCGCAGACATTTTTTGAATATTCATTTGGAGGTGTATAACCGGGCAAATAGAGCAGTTTTGGCAATGGATGGGACAAAGGTGTTTGTTAGCCTTGAAGGTTTGAAGCCCTAAGGTTTTTTTTTTTAAATTGGTTCCATTTTTATTAATTGGATGCATTTAGTAGAAACCTTGTAGCATCCATACGGAGAAATGGTGACTGTGTTTGGGTAGATTTTCTCTGGGTACTCCGGTTCCTCCCACAATCCAAAGACAAACTGATCTTAGAACTTAGATTGTGAGCCTCATTAGGGCGTGATGCTAATGTCTGTAAAAGATATCGCTATATAAGTGCGTAAAATAAATAAAAAAGTTATCTGAGGAAGTGAGGTTGGAGAGGAAAACAAGAAAAGGTTGCCCCCTCTCCGTCTACCTCTTCGCTATAGCAACAGAACCTTTAGCTCAGAGAATTCGACAAAATATTCGACAAAAATATTCAGGGCATGAAAAGATTATTCATTATACAGATGACATACTATATTTTTCAGAATTTAAAACACACTTTTTTTCCCCCAAAATGGGAGGAAAGTGGCAGTCTTTGAACCAGAAAAATATAGGTGGACATTTATTAAGACCAGCGTTTTCCACTCCAAAAACTGACATGGAAAATGATAAATGAGCTGGGCCTGCCAACCCATCCATGCCATGCTCCCTTTTCTTGCCACTTTGGCATGAGTGGCATGAGCAGGGCAAAACTACGCAGAATTTGATGCAAAATAGTGTGCGACAGAATCTGTGGCTTAAATATGCTGTGGCATATATCTGGTGGTAAATGCCCCCCAATAGGCCAATTTGGGGTATCTTTCTCAGAATTGCAAAGGTAATATGGGGTTCCAGACAGTTTTTGGATTAATTATATACACTAATTTGCATTATCTAAGCAAGGTCTTAGGGAAAAACCTGTTTTTCTTCCTTTTGAAGAAGGTTCATCAATTTTTACAGCGTGTAAAAGTATGGGGGTCCTATTGAAAATATAAATATCTCTTCACCAGCGATTGTCTTTCAAAAGCCTCTGATCTCTGAAAGAAAAGTAAGAAGTGGAATTGGGCCAGTTGTGTTGCAATATTTTTTTTTATTACATAGAGCAATTTATATTCCAGCATTACTGTCTAAATATCATGCTAATAAGGTGTCGTTATGCCCTATATGTAAAATGGCCCCTGGGAATCTTATTAATTTGATTTGACGATGCCCCAAACTGAATCATTTTTGTATTTCAGAATTAGAACAATTGAAGCGGGCTTTCCTTGTAGAGCTGACTTAGATCCATTATTATGTTTGTTTGGGATATCTGCTAAATCAAATGTATCTAAGAAAGTACAAATTGGCGTCAATAAGACCCTATTTGTTGCTAGGAAAATAATATTGCAATTTTGGTTATCTAATAGGATTTCAGTATTGAGAGACGGTTCAGGAAAAGTATGTGTAATTATATTTTTAGAGAGGATGTATTATCTGTATAACAACACGTAATTATTTAACGCAGGTACGGGGCAGATCATGCAGATATGTGACTCTCTGCCGAGTATTTCATGTGAATGTTTAGGATATATACAGTAGAGACCAAAAGTTTGGACACACCTTCTCATTCAAAGAGTTTTCTGTATTTTCATGACTATGAAAATGGTAGATTCACACTGAAGGCATCAAAACTATGAATTAACACATGTGGAATTATATACTTAACAAAAAAGTGTGAAACAACTGAAAATATGTCTTATATTCTAGGTTCTTCAAAGTAGCCACCTTTTGCTTTGATTAATGCTTTGCACACTCTTGGCATTCTCTTGATGAGCTTCAAGAGGTAGTCCCCTGAAATGGTTTTTACTTCACAGGTGTGCCCTGTCAGGTTTAATAAGTGGGATTTCTTGCCTTATAAATGGGGTTGGGACCATGAGTTGTGTTGGGCAGAAGTCAGGTGGATACACAGCTGATAGTCCTATTGAATAGACTGTTAGAATTTGTATTATGGCAAGAAAAAAGCAGCTAAGAAAAGAAAAACGAGTGGCCATCATTACTTTAAGAAATGAAGGTCAGTCAGTCTGAAAAATTGGGAAAACTTTGAAAGTGTCCCCAAGTGCAGTTGCAAAAACCATCAAGCGCTACAAAGAAACTGGCTCACATGAGGAACACCCCAGGAAAGGAAGACCAAGAGTCACCTCTGCTGCGGAGGTTAAGTTCATCCGAGTCACCAGCCTCAGAAATTGCAGGTTAACAGCAGCTCAGATTAGAGACCAGGTCAATGCCACACAGAGTTCTAGCAGACACATCTCTACAACAACTGTTAAGAGGAGACTGTGTGCAGCAGGCCTTCATGGTAAAATAGCTGCTAGGAAACCACTGCTAAGGACAGGCAACACGCAGAAGAGACTTGTTTGGGCTAAAGAACACAAGGAATGGACATTAGACCAGTGGAAATCTGTGCTTTGGTCTGATGAGTCCAAATTTGAGATCTTTGGTTCCAACCACCGTGTGCGACGCAGAAAAGGTTAACGGATGGACTCTACATGCCTAGTTCCCACCGTGAAGCATGGAGGAGGAGGTGTGATGGTGTGGGGGTACTTTGCTGGTGACACTGTTGGGAATTTATTCAAAATTGAAGGCATATTGAAATAGCATGGCTACCACAGCATCTTGCAGCGGCATGCTATTCCATCCGGTTTGCGTTTAGTTGGACCATCATTTATTTATCAACAGGACAATGACCCCAAACACACCTCTAGGCTGTGTAAGGGCTATTTGACCAAGAAGGAGAGTGATGGGGTGCTACGCCAGATGACCTGGCCTTCACAGTCACCAGACCTGAACCCAATCGAGATGGTTTGGGGTGAGCTGGAGCGCAGAGTGAAGGCAAAAGGGCCAACAAGTGCTAAGCATCTCTGGGAACTCCTTCAAGACTGGTGGAATACCATTTCAGGTGACTACCTCTTGAAGCTCATCAAGAGATTTCCAAGAGTGTGCAAAGCAGTAATTAAAGCAAAGGGTGGCTACTTTGAAGAACCTAGAATATAAGACATATTTTCAGTTGTTTCACACTTTTATGTTAAGTATATAATTCCACATGTGTTAATTCATAGTTTTGATGCCTTCAGTGTGAATCTACAATTTTTATAGTCATGAAAATACAGAAAACTCTTTGAATGAGAAGGTGTGTCCAAACTTTTGGTCTGTACTGTGTGTATATATATATATATATATATATATATATATATATATATATATATTTTATATATATATATATATATATAAAATCTGAGGCTGTTTTTGTTTACAATGTAATAAAGATAAAACTGAACTCATTTTGTTCTCTTTGATTTTTTTAAGATTTGCTCTCGGGACGAGTCTTCTTTTCGGAAACGGACATTTTCTCTGTCACATAAAATACAGATAAAGAAGAGCTTGTTTTCTTCCCTTAAAGGACTGGATACCCTGGCAAGAAGGGGGAAAGAGAAACGACCTTCTATAACCCAGGTAAAATACTGAGCAACTGCAACATAGGTTAGAAAACCATGGCCCAGATATTTCAGCCTCTTATTCTCTATTGTTGATGCAAGTGAAGGAAGAAAACACCTGATATGAAACAGTAGCCAAGTCAAAAACTCATTTTAATAGTTAAAGTGACCATCCAGTCGGAAGCTCAAAAATGATATAACTCTGTACATACAGTGGAAGATTACTTGCCATTTATTTTACTAAAAGCTTGCTGCAGAATCTACTAACTGATAAGCATTAAATGTAGCTGCACATGTGCATGTATTTTATTTTATACTCCTTTACTTTAAATTGTTCCCTATACTGTATAATGTGTGACCAGAGTAAGAAATAGGTGTTTTTAGTAAAACTTTATGCCTTTTGCAAGCATAATTAGCAACGCACATTATGACAACAGTGATATCTGCCACTTTGCACTGAATGATGGAGGTTTTACTTGCTACTTACATAAGATCGAGATATGGGAATGTATAATGCGGAAACATTTATTAATGCTAATTTGTATATTCTATTTTTTAATTATTCTAAAAAATTAAAAAGTTTTATCCTTTGTCTAGGTTTTTGATTCTAATGGGAGCCAATCAGGTCCTGGAACACAGATTCCACCTAATTTAAGTGGCTCCAATGAGGTAAGCTGTACCTCTAAGGCTGCTTTTTGATAACTGTAATCATGACATTAACACATACCTATTACCTAGTACCACGGGCATAGCATGAGCTGCGTGGGCCCCTTAGTGTTGCTAGGATCCTGGAACACAATATCTTCTTTAGCAGAATACGTACAGCACTGATTGGAATACGCTAGAATTGTTTGTCCATTTTAAGTCTTCAGACCCACACAGATTTGAAGGTCTAGAATGCGCATCTTAAGACTTTGCCTGTCAGGTGGATTGACTGCCAGATAGGTGTGAAATGAAGGATAGTTAGAGAGTTGTGGTCATTCAGAGGACCAGTGTAGGAGTTTTATCTGGTCAGTCTAAATGGTAAAACACATTTCTTATTAGTGACTGAATTTGAAGAGATTTATGTTATTTCTTTGAGATTTGTTTCCCATTTAGACAATGTATTTGAGCTCAATTATATTGAAATGTGTTCTTACATAGACATTGAACAGATTCTGTGAGTGAAGGGCTTTGAAAAAAATTGTCCAATTTTTCTTTACAATTTATGCTCTGCTGGATCCATCACAAGACGGATACCAATGGTGCCAGACAGACCCATTTGTCCTATACAGCCATGGAGGCAGACGGTGTAATTGCTATGGGGACCATGGGAGGCCTAATGCTAAACTACTTCTTCTGTTATCAACATTTATCCACAGCATTTTCCAGCAGCTGCCACTAGCTCAGTGCACAGTGATTTTTACGGCTTCCATTAAGTTGTCCCATCTGGGAAATGTAAGGCAGATCGATAGGATATAACATAAATGTCCAATGGATATGGTTCCCACCTCTAGGACCTGCTCCTAGCTGAAGAATGGGGCCCCAAAATGAATCTGGAGCACACTGCATATGGCATCCTCTTCATTCATTGCTATTCTGATAATAGCAGAGTGACTGTGTTTTTGGAAATTCCATCACAGTGAATGTGGAACAAGCCACGCATGCAGCTTCGGAGTGCCATTCTTGACATAAAAGACGATCCCAAAGGCAGGATATTTATCAACATGCCTTAAATGTTCCACGTGGGAATACCCATTTAAATTAGTTTTCCATTACTTAGATATTGATAGCTAAGGCTACTTTCAGACTACCCATTTAAATAAATTTTCCATGACTTAGATATTGATAGCTAAGGCTACTTTCAGACTAGCCCCACTATAATGGGGGCAGGCCAGAGTTCCGTCCGCAGCACTGCAAACATGCCGAGAGGCAACCGGAATAACATTACAACATTATAGTGAATGGGGCCGGAGCGGACTTCCGGCAGCATGCGTGCACTAGCGGCAGCACGGATCCGGCAGGCTGTTCACCCGCCGGAACAGCCTGCCAGAAAAGGCTGCTGCTAGTCTGAAAGTAGCCTTAACTTCAGGCCATCAATTGGAGTCCTGAGAAAAGCAAAGCAAGTGTGCATGCTGGGAGTCGTAATTTCACCACAGGGGGAATGTTGGAGGTTGCTGATCCCTTATGCATTATGTGAAGGGGATTAGATATTTAGAGCTTTATCGGGGAGATTTATTCATTGATTTATGCTAAATGTAAATGCCGTAAAATGGTGTACAGTAAATACAGTAAAAAGGTGCATTGAAAGAGCACCATTTTTATGATGCATCCTCTTCTACTTTTTCCGACTTAGATGTTGGGTAAAGTGTGTGGAGCCTTTTTTAAATTCAAAATTCCCTCCACTTAATTGAAAGAACAAAATTTATCATATAATTCATTGTGGAAGGGGGGGCATACAATGAATTACTGTGGGATCCTATGAGATCTGTGTACGCCCCTGTGCTCCCAAGGCAGCTGTGAACAGACACTGAAATTGGGATAATTTTCCCACAGTATACGCTGATGTGAAATCATGATATTCTAATTATTATTTGTAATCCTAGAAATATAGGTAATCTCTAAATATCTTATGTAATTACATGAGGATTTGTGTCAGTTTGAAAAAGTCTTTAATATCAATATTGTTCTGAACTTAAAAAAGAAAAGCATACACAGACTCATCATTCATGATATTATATCATAAGATTTAGCTTATTTGTCAATGAAGATAATGATAATCGTCTATGTTATCGCATTGCTAACATAATGAATGCAGTGATTTTGTCTCATTGCAAAATGCATCAATTTCAGGCAAGATGTCTGCATGAAAAATATTGTTATCAAAATGAAATCTGTGAGTAATGTTCTTCCGGGAAATCTGTTAAGTAAAATATTCCGATGGAATTAGTTGTATTGTACACAGTGTTCAGAACAACACTTGGGCCCAGATTTTGAGCAGCTGAAATAATTTGCGGAGTGGAAGAAAGAACACTGGGTCTACTGTATATAGATTCAGACTGCCTTGTAATATGACAAATGATAATGATATTGATAAAAAATATAAATATATACTTCATTTTATAGTTTTACCGTAAAGGGGACTTCCAGGGAAAAAAAATAAAGGTGGTCATTTATTAAGACCAGCGTTTTATATGCTAGTCTTAATAAACCCCTATACCTGGGGGTGGATCCGCTGGAGTTATGAAGAGGCGTCGGCTTCCGAGCTGTCTTACATTTAGAACTTTTTCTACGCCTGAAACATAACATAGAAATTGGTAAATGAGAGACGCCTGCCGGACTGTCCCCTTCCCCGTCCAATTTTGTAGACCTGGCGTGAACCGAGAAAAGTCGTAGATTGCGGCGCAACTAACCATTGTGCCGAAATCAACTACCTGAAATATGCCTAATTTAGGTTTATTTCAGCTTCATAAATGACCCCCAAAATGTATCAATAACTTTATTTAGCAGAATATCCATCTTTTATGTAGGTGACAATCAGTGTAGTAAAGTAAAATAGCCGCCGACCTTTGAAACAGTAAGAAACCTGTCTAGAATATAACTAGCCTGGGGATAGAGACATGTGTGTTGGAAGAGACTTTCTACTATCAGCTATGGAGGTGGCAGCTGTAATCAGTTGTTCCTAGCCACAGTGCCCATTTATTGATCTTACTTGTCTTCAAGTAATGCACTGATTCAGTTTTACAAGTGAAATAAGGACACACGTTGGCGATCGTTCTCATACATAAACAGTGTGGGCCAGATTTATCACAACCGATGGCGTACGCAGGGCTATGATAACCAGGTGCTCTGCAGGATGCTGCATCTGATTTAAGATGATATGTACGCCCCCTGGCTGGCGTAGATTTTAGTCTTCTTCCATGCCAGAAAACTAGTATAGTAGATGATAAATGTGACAGGGCCACCGGCCCTGCTGCCTTGCCTTGCCCGCTTTTCAGGAAAGTGTCAAGTACTGTTGAAAAAGTCGCATACACGCTGTTTACAGCTTTCACAACACAAAAGTGGCATATCTGTATGGTAAGTGAGGCCCTACTTTCTTTTACATTGGGCTCCTTTTTGTGACTCTAAAGTTGTGTTGAGACTACAAGTCTCAGCATGCACTAATAGTCGCATGCAGTCAGGGTATACTGGGAGTTGTAGTTGGAGACCCCTTATTTTTAGATGAGCACGTATTTTTATATTCTAGACTAAGGTGAAATGGACAAAGAGGCTTATTTGTGCTTCGAGGGCTCAAAACCGTCACTGTTATGTCAGGAATGTCCATTACATCATGTAACTGAAAGCTACATGTGTTCAGTGTTACAGTGAGAAGCCTTTTATAGGATGTCTGAGAAATCAACCTCCTCTGAAAATAAGACTATATTCCAGGTCACGTTTTTCAGTATATAATTTTTCTGTTATGAATATCTATTAATGTCAACAATCATTAGAAAACTGTTCTTGTTTGCCGGAATTTAATAATGTTCGTAGACATCTGCAATTCTAATAGGAAATTTGTCTAGCCTTTAAGAAAATGCTTATTTCCCTAGTGCCTCCACAACACAGCTGACAGAAGTTTCACCCCACCTCCCCAGAGATAGGAAACAACGTTGAAGCCCAAGATAAAAAGTCTACTCTTTCTTCTTGATTCAGTATTTTTGTTTTCTGTCCGCTCGGTATGTGTGGGAGCCTTGAGCCACCACATGTCTTTTGCTTGCTGAATTGCGCAGTTTTCCTTTCCCCAGGTTGTCTGGTAGGCCTGGGCACTGAACAGAGGCTCCGGGAGGGGAGTTTGCACTCCTTCGCTGTTTTAGGTGTAAGCCCTTCGGTGAAGGCAGCCCTGGGCTGGATGTGTCAATGAAGACACGTGGGATCAGGCATTTGGTGTGCAACGATGGCAAACGAGGATCCCTTCCTACTTCCGGGGACGGACTTCCAGTGTAGTAATGACGTGGCCGGGATGGGAGATCTCTAGAAGTCATGTGGAAGGTACAGCAGGCTTTATAATTATTGAAGCCTCCTGTGAGTTCCCCTACTTTGAATTCTGCCTGCCAGAGTTATGATGTATCGACCTGGGGTTTCCCTCTGACCTTCCCTGCAGGTCTGCACATCCCCTCAATGCCCTCTGCACGGTATGCCTCCTTTTTTATTCTGCATTCTTGATAATGTTTTTGCACCTTGTTCGGAGTGTCTGGGGGTTTTGTAACTATACTTAAAGTCTGTTTGCCACCTAGGTGATCCTTCCTTTTTTGAGGTCTTTTTAAAAAAATTTGGTGATTGTTTTATGTGATAACCGTTCCTTTAATATGTTCCAGACTATAGAGGCCTCTTCTGCGAAATCCTCAGGTGGTGAATCCTCTTGAAAAAAATGTGCCTTATGCAGAAAAACTCTATCTTCTCTAGAGTTCAAGCTGTACTGGAAAACTGGTGGTAAAGGAGTCTCCCTTTTTCATGGATAATATGAGAGCCCTAATAAGAGATGAAGTTAATTGGGCTATTGACAAGAGAATGATTCCTTCTTCTCCTCAGTCCTAGAAAATGTACTTTCCATGTGGATCTGGATGATAGTGACTGATGTGGACTCGGACTCATCTGACGATGGCTCAGGTCACCCCCTTTGTTTCCCAGAAGATGTGGCCTTCCTCCTTAAAACAGTGAGCACTACCATGAATCTGGAGGGTCAGATGTTCCAGGGTTTGAGGGAAAGGAGGAAGAGAGTTTTCCGTGTTCACAATAATAATTGTCACAGAATTGAAAGACCCAGAAAAGAGACCAGGGATCTCTAAAACATTAAAGAGAAAATATCCTTTTGCTGATGCTCACTTGGGGCTATGGCCCAAAAAGTAATGCCCTGGTGGCACAAATTTCAAGCAAGTCCTCTCTTCTGTTTGAAGATATGGGGCCCCATGGAAAAAAAAAATGAGGAGGTATTTTAAAACATTTCCGAGAGACAAGCATGACTATGTTGAGACCAGCTTTAGCAGCAACTTGTCAAGATCCCTTTCCCTGTGGTTGAACCAGTTGAAGAATTACTTTGCTGCGAGTACCTCCAGAGAAGAGATTATATTTTTCTTACAGTATGGAAACAAGCTTCTAATTTCCTGGCAGATGCTTCAGCTGATAAGATGAGGATATCTGCGGCTCTTTCCAATGTGACCGCAAGGCAGTATAGCTGATTATCTGGTCTGATGACGCAGGTTCGAAGAGTAGGTTGTGTTCTATACCCTGCAAAGGCAACAGACTCTTCAGGTCTGTTCTAGATGATATCTTGGATAAGGCATCTGAAAAGAAAAAAATTTTTAGTCAGAATCTCATTTTTTAGAGACAGGCCTTTCATAACCAGGATCATAGCAGGCTGGAACAGAAGGCAATGCTCTAGGAAATCTCAGTCATCCTGACAACTCCTCCAAAAAAATTACAATGATGCCATATGTCCTGTAGGAGGCAGACTCAGGTTCTTCCACCATGCCTAGAAAACTGTCAGTGCTTCCACCTGGGTCTTGGGCTTCCTGGGCTCCAGTCGAGTTATTGCATAGAATTTCAATCTGTCCCACCAAACAGATTCATGATCAACAGACGCCTTCCTGAAAGCTACAGTCAATTAGCATTGGATTTGAAAATTTCTGCTCTTCTTCAGAAACAGGTTTTTACCCCAGTACATCAAGATCAACGGGAACTTTGGGATTTTACCCTCTGGTTTTCCTTGTCAAGAAACCCAGTGTTTTTTTTTCACAGCAATTGTCAATCTCATTTACCACAAAAAAATTAAGATAGAATCCATCAAGTCCCCATTGAATCTTCTCAATCAAGACTGTTTCATAGTGACTTTGGTCCTATCCACGAGGACTTCTTGACAATTGCATTATACATAGGGGAGTCCAGGGCAGGATCAGGAGTTAAGATGGGCCTCTTCAAACTGGCAGGAATTTATGGTGGTGTTTACTGCAATAATAAATCTCTAGCTTCTCATTGTTGCTCAACACATAAAAATCCTTTCAGAGAATGTGACCACTGTTACCTATTCTCCATTGCAGCTGTCTACCTTAGGGGCAAAGACAACCTGCTGGCTGACTGTATCTGCTGACAGACCCCAAGGAAAGGAGAATAGACATAGAATGTGGAAGTATTTTTTAAAATAGTGGAAAAATGGGGCACCCCAACTCTGGATCTGTTGCCACTAGAAAAATAGTCGAGTCTCTGCTTTCTATTCTCTGTCTTTCATGCAGGAGCATCACCTTTTAGGCACCTTCTGTATGTATGCTTCTGGAGGCTTCTGTATATGTTTTCTTTAATTTCCAGAAATCTTATGAAAGACCTGGAAGAGGGGGCTCAGGTGATAATGATTGCCCTGTATTTGCCAAAAAGGACCTGGTTTCCCCTTTTGCTATAACTATCTTCAGGAGAATTCTGAATTCTACCAACAATCCCCAATCTTTGAAGTCAGTCTCTAACTTGCACTAAATGGTACTGAGCTGCTCCTAGGCCACATGACTGATAAACATGTCGTCATTCAGCCTAGGAAAATCTGAGAGAAGGCCACGGCACTACTGCTAGTGCCGCTGCCTTCTCAAACAGCTGATCATCGGAATCCCCGGGTGTCGGACCCCCACAAATCAGATACTGATGACCTATCCTCTGGATAGATCATCAGTAAAAAAAATCTCAGAAAAAGAAATGCAAAAAACACAGCATGCATGCAAATATTGGTAATATGCATACATATTTCCATGTATATAATTTTCCATCCCCCTATACACACTGTAATTTTAAAGGGATTTTCTGGGATTATTATGGCTTGTAACAGATATGCTCATGTAGTTACTTACCTCCTGTTTTCACCATGTAAACAAATCTTCTGGTTTGTTTCCATCCTGTATGTAGCACTTCCTTTTGCTGTATCCAACCAAACCCATGATGCACTTCTCCTTTCTCCACAGCTCTAGCACCGCCCCTAACAACGCCCAGCTAGTTTATAGCTCCTCCCACCCAGCTAGTTAGACACTCTCCTATCACTGCCCCTTGTTTCTGCTTTTGACACACCCATTGGCATAACATCACAGGAAATAAGAACGAGCTGTGTGGACATAGCCATGTGACCTTAACCCAGATTGGAAGACCGGAGTAGTGAGTTAAAAAATTACAGCTACCTTCATAAATGAATATTTTAATGGATACGAAAACCCCTTTAATTAAAAATAATAAATCCTTAAACCAAATATAATGGGACTGATTTACTTCAGCCTTATTCACACATTGTTTTGGTCAGTGTTTGGCATCAATGATTGTTATTGAAAAACAAGGATAGAGGCTTCAACAAGATAAGGAATGATTTGCACCTGATCTGTGTTTTTGACCAGAGCATTGACATCTGCATTAGCCCTTATTCACATATCTGTGTCTGTGATGATATCCGTGAGAAGATAGTCAGTGTTTCATTCATGAAGACGTCTGTGATTGGCTCATGTGTTTTTTCCTCTGTGTGTCTTCCATAATCCATGTGCACTGATAAGCTGAAAAGCACTTTCAGAAATAAAACTAGGAGTGAGAGTTTCAGTTATTCGCAGCCCCTACATCACCTGGCTGTGTCTAGGGCTGTATCACAGCTAGAATCTTAGGGGGTCATTTATTAAGACTGGAGTTTTAGGCACTGGCCTCTACATAAGTTCGGCACATCCACCGCCGGTCTAAATCAAGGATGGAGGCAAGGAAGCTGGCGTACATTTAGAACATTTTCTATGTCTTAAACAGCCCCACCCCCTTCTCCGCCCATGCCCCCTTTTTTTTAGACCTGGTGTGGGCAAAAATTTGCAGATTGCGGCGCAAATAACCTTTGCACCGCAATCTGCAACAGATATACACCAGAAAACTGGAGTATATCAGTTAGTAAATGACTAGAGATGAGCGAACGTGCTCATAACGAGCACTGTACCGCTCGGCTCCCCTGCGCTCGCATGGGCGCAGGCAGCCGCTTCCGTCGGGTGAGGAGGACGGAAGCGGCTGCCTGCGCCCATGCGAGCGCAGGGGAGCCGAGCGGTACAGTGCTCGTTACGAGCACGTTCGCTCATCTCTATAAATGACCCCATTAGTGTTTGTTTTAAATTTTAGATTGATAGCTTTAAAACAATACCTGTCTCATATCTCTAGCTGTAAAACAGCATAATCAACCATATTAAACTAGGCATATTGCCTGGTAGGGTTGATCATGCTGATTAAATCTATATCTGTGTTATGACTATATAATCAACTGCTGCAGCAATATATTTTTATATTTATGCAAATGACCTAGTTCAAGCACTGAGGGGCTGGCAGTAGCGCTTGTAGGACCACTACTGCTATGTCCTTGTGCTCTGTACATTTCCCCCTTTCCTTTGATTAACTGTCTTCTGGTGCCTGCACTGTGGTTAAATGTCAATATATTATATATAGCCATTGGTGTCAGTGTGTATTGGCAAAGTCATGCATTCCACGTCTCCTTCTCTATAGGCAACATTTTTTTTTCAAATTTCTGTGTTTTAGTGAAAACAAACAAAACACCAGAGCAAATCTGTGTGTGTACAAATCCTAAACATTGTAATTCTTTCTCTCTGCTTGACTGCTAGTATCAGAAACTTAATTTTAGCACTTCTTGGATAGTTGAGATAATAATGTCCTGTTGAAAAATATTAGCATTGTATTAGGACTGTAATCTGGAATTCTTGTGTATAGCATCTTCACATCTGTAGTTTCTACAAAGGATCAGCGGCCAGTAAACGCTATGTAATTAAGAAAGGCAGCCAGGCTGATAGTGGTTATTAGCCTGTGAAACTAATGCTATTATAAAGGCCCTTCCTTTCCAAAATTCCTTGGAAGCAAACTGTTAAACCAGGCCAACATTTTTCAGCAGATTGGCTTGGCTTGACACTGCGAGTTAAAGTAAGCCACCCTGATTACCATGAGTAGACATCGAGATCCCTCTAGACTGAAAGGGTGGCTTTGTACTTCGAGCTGCCAGAAATAACCAGCATACCACATTTGTTCTGGATTGCTAGTCTGCAATAGAGAACTATTTTCTGTACAAACTTGCAAACTTGTGTCTGTGAGGGGCGGATTTAGTAAGAAAGCAGCTGTCATAACGGAGCGGAGCTTGTTGACAGAGCATTGTAATAGGCTTGTAAACCATGCCTGCTGCAGCTCTGGCTTTGTTTTATTTGTTGTGTGAGATGTTATAATGTGCATTGTACATTTTTTTTTATTCTGTCCCTTTTTAAAAGAACATTGGTATCTTGGTACATAGAAATCAGCTTATACCCATGAAAATAATACATCTTTTTTTCCACGAGATAAGGGTCTTTTTTTTCTCATATATACAAATGTTTGGATAAATTTGACAATTTTTAAGATGTTCACCCTCCCCATGAATGACAAAGAAAAGTGCTTCCAGCTATCTATTGTGGGCTGTCACAGTGATACGCTATGTATGAAGATGTTCCAATGATATAGCCTAGATGGGTGTCAGGTAATATTTTCTCCCAAGTATCTAATGAACAGGTCCTTCCATGACAGGAGGTAGCCAGCTGCCTTTTCTGGATGGCTAGGAACTTTCAGTAGAAGGGCTTCTGTCTTATCCCAGTTTATAGTAAATCCCAAAAAGGGCACCTAGATCTTTTATTTCATTGAGGAGTGAGACAGAAATCAGAACCACCCTACCAACCTAGGTAAAGGTTAAATAAACTAGAAAGATCAATGGGGTTGTCTCAGTTTAACAAATTACATTTATCATGTAGACAAAGTTAATACAAGCAACTTACTAATGTATTGTGATTGTCCATATTACTTCCATTGCTGGCTGGATTCATTTTTCCATCACATTATACACTGCTTGTTTCCATGGTTACGACCACCCTGCAATCCCGCAGTGGTGCTTGTGCTTGCACACTATAGGAAAAAATGCTGGCTTCTCTGGTTACTGTGGGAGCTCAAATAGTCACGCATGTGCAGCAGCTCATGTTCTGTCCACCTCATATCTACATCGCAGTGGTGGTCATAATCCCTGGAAACAACAGTGTATAATTTGATGGAAAAATGAATCAAGCCAGCAAAGGAGGCAATATTGACAATCACAAAACATTAGTAAGTGCCTTGTGTTAAAGGGTTATATTTATGACTTATCCTCTGGATAGGCCATCAGTATCAGATCTGCAGGGATGCGACACTCAGGACCCCCTCCCATTAGCTGTTAAAAGACACCTTGAGCACCGCAGCCTCTTCCTAGGCTAGTGACATCACTGTACTTTGGTCCGATGGACTAGTTGCAGCTCAGCCCCATTCAAGTCAATAGGGTTTAGCTGCAATACCAAGCACTGCCACTATATGATGTACAGCGCTGTCCGTGGAAAGCTGCTGAGAGCTCCGGTGAGCGCAGCGGCTCCCAGAAACAGCTGATCAGCATGGGTGCCCGGATAGGACCCCCTCTGATGTGATAAAGATGACCTTCTGAGAATAAGTCATCATTATTTTTTCCAGAATAACCCGAGTGATATGTGTTATTTGCTGTAGAGAGACAACCCCTTTAAATACGTATTCCTACCCCCCCAAGAGAGCTAAATAGAGGGTGTTTTGCCATTAATCGTTATTGTAGTGAGGACCTGAAGTTAAGGGTCATTCGACTGCCATGATCCCCAAGTGTGATATTGTTTTTTTATTGTTGTAATGTGTTATGCACAAGCAATTAAAGGGGTAATCCCTTGTCATAAAGTGATGGCATATCACTACAGTAGGATATGCTATTACTTTATGATCCGCCATCTGTTGTGCAGGGGAAATACAATCTTGCTCAATTCAAGTGAATCAGTGCAACAACCCCTGTGAGGATCCTGGCCCAGCGATGTGCCATCACTTCGAGATGGAAATATAAAAAATATATTGTTTATCAGCTGTGGTTTTAATTATTAATAATGAACAACAAAAAAAACATTCCACATGCTTGTAACTATTTGCACATGAGGTGCAATCACAATGTGTGAATGAACCTTTCAGCCATGTTCACATGCTGGTACTGATGCGTTCACACCATCCTTCGGCCGATATCAATCATCTTGTGAGTACAGTACAATTGCCCCGCAATCAGGTAGGAACTTACTATCATAGAACACTATAATGCAGTCAGTTTGGATAGGGGAACCACATTCAGTCTGTGAGATGCGGCCAGCACATGGATGGTGTTTGCAGGACCAAGTCACTAACTTCTATAGTGAGTGTGTGAGAAACACCTGAATCCAATAATTAATAGACATATTGTTTGAGGATGTAATTATATATATATACACACTATATATTTTATATATCCGAATAGAAGGTACTAATTGTAAGACGACAGGAATCATTTACAGAATACAAGTTATGGATGGAGGCCTTCTTTGGAGCAGCTGAAGAAGAGATTCCATTGCTTAGTGCTGCATTTGGGATCTTCATGTAGTTGGGTGGGAAAGGGTTGTGATATTAGTCATAGTGGGTATGCTATAAATACTTTACCTCATGTGGTTTGGTTTCTGCAGAAGGAAAGATTGCATAAAATGAAGGGCTTTTTAACCACAATTTCAAAATAATGTCAGGAACAGAGTAATAATATGTTTCCCATGCAATTGTATGAATAAAAGTGCTTATTGTCAACTATCAAGATCAATGCCTTGGGCTTGTTGTAAGGAATAGCTAATGATCACATAGATTCCTGTGTTTTAGTATGACAGAGATGTGCAAACAACAATTCAATTTAATAGTTCCTAATAATCGTGATTTAAAGATTATTTTTCTAAAATGTATAATAATATATTAATTATATTAATATCACTGCATAATATTTCCAATTCTGCTTTAGTATCAAGTTTTCTAAACGGATCTTCTTAAAGATGTTGGCCATGTACGGGCAACTCCTTTCTTGGGATGGCCACCCCTAAGGGAAAGCTGACCACCGAGGATGAAGCTGCTGGTTAATCCACTTTTGCTGCAGTGGAAATGACATTACTGGTTGATGATGTAATATATGACCGTGCCAAATTCTTCTATCTTTACAGTGGCTTTCCACAAAGGCTCATGCACACGCCCATTGCCCGACTGTTCCCCTAATTGTGGCCCGCAAACAGTGGTCCGCAATATGTGTCACCGGCCATATGCTCACCGCATCACCCTAAAAAAATAGAACATCGGATGTTGCAAATTGCGGTCCCCAACGCACAGAATGGCCGAGCAACCGCTGTGTGCATGAACCCTAATAGAGAGTGGTCTTTGCAGGGGTTAGGGGATAAGGACAGTGGTTGTCCTGCGCAGACAATGCTTTTAAGCTTTTTAATCATAAGATAACTGTTGGAAAAGAATGTTCAGCCCACAGTTATTCTTTGCCTTCACTACAAACGTGTCCAGTGAGCGTTGCAAAATGTATGTTACTTCTATGCAGCGAGTAAGTGGCTGCATGGGAAACAAAGAATCACACAGATTTCCTCTCGAAATGCTGGGCCAATAGACTTCTGACAGCCAGTAATTATCCAAAGTCTGTGCCCAGCATTAGACATGGCATTAAAAAAAATTATAATTAAAATATAACTTTGATCCAAGTTCAAAATGTACACATTGCCCTAGATTTACTACAGCAGGCATCCGTCTAAGGCCTCATGCAGACATCCGTGGAGCAACCAATGATGCTGTGTGCTCCTGCACTCAGCATGACCGCAGGCCTGGTTTTCACAGACCGTGGTCCACGGATGTCTGCATGAGGCCTTAGGCTGTGTTTGCATCATGTTTTTACCAATTCTTAACATATACACATGCTGCATACGTTAAATGGTTGCCTCTAACAGATGCCATGCAGTGGCATCTGTCACCATAGGGTTCTACTGTAAAAAAAAAAAAACAACAACAAAAAAGTATTTGTTTAATGTATACCTTTTGTTTGGACTCTGCAGGATGTATCTGAAAGCAAGCCAAGCAGTAGTTGCTTCGTATAGAGTTAGACAACAGAGTGTAGCCATGTACCGAATGTATCGTCCAGCCTGATAAACCTAGTGCACGTCCATACAGCCTGTCTAAAGTTCCTTTCACATGGTTCAATAATCTGTCCAATTACTAGGGCTAAGTATTTGTAGAAATGCCCATTCCGGATAATTGGCTCATGTAATGGTCCCAGCAATCATCCAATGATCATCCAAACCCTTGTTCATTGGGTGATCATGCAGCAGATTGCTCTGTGTAAACTGTGATCAATGAATTTATTTGAGGATGAGGGACTGCTATAGTGATCATTAGTCCCCATACAGAGGAGAAGATTGCTGCTGGTAAATGCATCTTCATCTCCTGACGAGCAGGCAGTTATCGGGAACCAAAAGTTTGTTCCCAGTAATAGCCTGTAACATCAGTCCATGGGAAAGGACACTTATGTACAGGGATCCCTTGTCCCCATACAGATTCATTGTTTCTGGGCAGTATATCACAGTTTACACAGGACAATCTGCTGCTAAGAAACAATGATTTTGGGTGCCGCATCACCAGTGTTTCTACAAACACTCATCCGTGATAGTTGACCCAATGATCGGCCCGTGTAAAAGAATCTTCTATATGATTAGAAATCTGCTACAATGTGCATTGTATCGTACCATGGTAGCTCCGTGTGTGAAGAAAAGTGGTTTTGATGTCACAAAGACAACCCTTGCTGTTATGCCTTTAGGACATAGAAATGTCACAGAGAGATCCCTTGCCATTATGTAAGTGCAGCTCACACTTTACATGGTACGCTATTCATTTGATCACTGATTTCCGGGCCAGCTACTGTTTAATAAGAAGTTGGATTCATGAACCAACCCCTTTAAATAGAATCAGGACATCCGTTTATGCTTCACTTATCTTTATTTTGTACTCCTACAGACCAAAAACCGAATTGGGTGGCCTAGTTCCCTTTAAGATTTTCCCCAACAAGAATGTTTAAAACCAAGTTATGGTGACCAATGCAAATAAATCAATTCTGTGCAGCTCTGTGGAATATGTCAGCACTATGGAAAAGATAAATATAATAATTATAATGCCTCCATTTTTCAGCTAGCAGATGACACAGCCTTCGTACTCTCTCTTGCGTTCATCATTGGCAGTCTGTGCTGTTGACTTCCTCTTGTTTTTCCGCCCCCAGATGAGCAGTGTTATCAAGTCATTCTGGTGTGTGGGTCGTTTTCATAAAAACAGCCTAGTTCTCCTTGGAAAAAGAGACACAGCTTCCAATCGTGCACAGTGTTCTGAATGGCTAGTGTAGTTGCTGGGAAGCTGGGCAGCTTTGGAAGGACAATGTGCTGGCACACTGTATGCGTCACATTTATTCGTATTGGATCATTTTGATGGAATTTACGTGACCTGAAAAAGGTTCTGATTCTTTTCCTCTTTAGGAAGTTTGAGCTCATTTTTATTTTATATAAACAAAATAATTTATTCTATTATTATCATTTTCTCATTCTTTCACCTTGAATTATACAGTGCCAGCCTATTCCACAGTGCTGTACAGAGAATATACTCACAAATGTCACATTATGATCTAGAATTCACAACAGACAGATGTGATTTTTATTGGTTATAATACGAGGGATTTTAACATATGATGATCTGTAGTCTTCACCCTGACAGTGCTCAGATATTGTGCAGTGCAGTGCGGAGCACATCATCAGTACTGATGCTTTCTGGGTTAGGAAACGAGGCTCCTGAGGTGACTGTACAGTGAAAGAGTTTTGAGTGCATTGTGTTCCACAACCTACACAACAACATCTCATTCCTTTCTTTCCTATTATAATTTTTTTTTATTTTGTGTTATATAAACGCCATCCATCGGCTAATCCACAGTGACCTCTAGTGGAGAAAAGTATATTTGTGTGGATAAAGACACTGTTCCTGCAGTTCCAAAATGTGTTTGATAAAATTTTATAAAATAGTAAAATGTATTTTAATGTGAAATTATTGGCGCAGGATTACCAAAGATTTTGAATGAAAACATAAGGAGTCATGTTCACACTTCACAGTTTTTTTTCTGGTATTTTTTTTCTGGTTTCCAGTATTTTCGACAGAAACATGTACTGTGGGATTACTTCTACCAACCAATAGGTGGTATAAGTTAAACAAAAGTGTGCACCAAATATAAATCTGGCACATCTTTAGACAGGCTGTCTATCTATAGGATTAGTAAATCTGCTCCATTATTATGTTTCATATTAGAATGGGTTTTGAATACATGCATAAACTGAGATGTATTTTATTATTACTTACAGAACGTTGAAGACTTGGTGGCTATCTATAACACAGTCCCAGAAGTTGTTCCTAAAGAAAGTTCTTGGGAAATCCCATTATTTGTCCACTTCTACGATGGGCATGGTGTTACAGTGAATCTCAGACCGGAACACAGAGTGGAAGACATCTTAAACTTAGCGTGTAAAGTAAGTTGTCTTTTAGGTACAATAATAGGTATATGTATAGCCTAATAATAGGAAAAACAAAGAGGTGAAATGTATTAGCTGAGAAATCAGGGGCTTTCATGAAATTACATTTAGTTATAATCGAAAATGTTGTTCATTTAGTGTCATTTACAGATTACCAGCAGATTGTATGGCAATAAGTATTTGTTCTTCATCAACAATATAATGGGGCAATATCAAAACTGTCTAAAACACAACATTTTTTTTGTTGTCTTTGTTGACCAACCACAGCACAGTTTTCATTTTACTAGTGTAGTATCTGAAATAAAAGCAAAGCTCTGATTGGTTTCTATGGGTAACAAAGACAGTTTCGGCATAGTTTCACATATGCAGTAAGAGATGGTACCAGAATGCCCGCCGGCCACATTAAGTGTAATGGGGCCCAGCGTAGATCCAGCCATTACCCGGCAAACATGTGGAGAAACGGCAGGACAAAAACTGCTGTGTACCTGAACAGCCTGTCACATGTGTGAAACTAGCCTTAGACAGTTTTAATAAATAGGGCCCCATGTGCGAGAGAACAGCCTGAGTGTCTCCTGCTGTTTGAGGAAAAATGGATCATAGCTGCAAGAATTTAACATGCCTGATCCCTTATATCCATATGAGATAAGTTGATGCCATACATGTATGACGGCTGCTTAGACCATTCTCATGCTAAACACGGGCATTTGGCTAACCGAACCATGCATATTTATAGAGGAGTCAAGGGAAAACATCTATTTTTATGTGTCTTTTGGTGACTTTACAGCTTTAGTGCTCTGTAGAACTTAGTCTTAACCTATAGAACATAGTTGCCAACTGTCCTGAATTTGCTGGGACTGTCCCTGATTTTCAGAGACTGTATCAGCAAATTCAGGTTGCCCTGGGGAGTTGGGGTGTTCCGGGGCAGGGGGTATAGATACCCCATATTTACCAACTTAAACGTTGGAAAGTATGGTAGGAGCTCTATACTGTAGGTTTGCATAGTATGCATGGCCTGGATTAAGGTCTGTATCTATAATCAGGGTGCTATGAAGACATACTGATTTAGTTAAAAAACTAATTGGTATGGGGTGGCTTAAAAGGGTTTTTCCAGGCTTTTACTATTGATGACCTGTCCTCAGGATAGGTCATCAATATCGGATCGGTGGAGGTCCGACACCCGGAATCCCCGACGATCAGCTGTGCACAAGTGCCATCTCCTAGACATAGCAGCAGTGAGCAGGAAGAGAGACAGGAGAAGGCATGCACGCATGGGTGTGTGCGTGATCCCCGAGAAATCAATGGGCCAGTGTGCTAGCCACAAAATATATGAATAGCATGCGGATGAAAAATACGTTGTATGCATGAGGCTTTAGAAATATTTGCTATGTAACATATTGCAGTGTATATCCCCTCTGATCATTCATGTTGGAGTTCACAATGTCCCTGTCATAAGCACGCAGTAACCAGGGAGAATGTTTTAGAAGGCAAGCTAACCTAAGTATGATTTTAATATTATAAGAATCCATTATATTTCATATGGTTATGCTCAGAGTCGTACCACTACCTCTGTGAAGGAGGAACATTCCTTGCAGTGTCTTGAAAGATGTCCACAAGATGGCAGACACAATTCAACTTGCATTTTCTGTTCCCCAGGAGCTCTATTACTTGAACAGCAATTATACATTAATTAATAAAATAATTGCCTTAGCAGACGATAACTTTGTAATTATGGTTTTAAATTCATGCGTGCAAAGGTGAAATGAGATAGAACCTAAATGTCTTGTACATGATTGAACTTGAGATGAAGTATTAACTGTCTTCTCGCTTCTTAGACTAGACCCATGACAAGGGCATGTCAGTGGCGCTCTGTGACTGCTCATATACAGTAGCTGTTAAACATGAGCCTTTTTTTTCAATTTACTTATAACCAAATGAGTAATTTGAGGGCAAATAAACAAACATAAGAAAATATCCAGCTTCCCTTTACAAGCTATCGAACATGACAGCAGATTTATACAGGCCAAAAACATATGTGATAATAGGTAACGTATGAATCATGTATGAAGATCTTTGAACACTTATGTGCTATTTTTGATTTGAAAGTTAAATCCTGCACATCCACTGTCCACATATATATGTCCTAATTGTCGCTGCAGTGTCTAAACTCTGCATAAAAGAGCTTGGGTCATAACCTTGTCAGTCCGAACCTACAAAACAGACAGGTAGTTAAATTGATCAGCTATCACATAAAGTGCTTAAAATAATCTTTATTTACACAGCACCAACATATTCTGCAGCACTGTACAGAGGAAGGGATCAGCAAAAACACTTCCATTACTGATAATACAACCATGTGCATCCGTTATGAATGGATCCTGTTGTATTATCTTTAACATAGCCAAGACAGATCCATCATGAACACCATTGAAAGTCAATGGGGGATGGATCCGTTTTCTATTGTGCCAGATTGTGTCAGAGAAAACAGATCTGTCCCCATTGACTTGCATTGTGGGTCATGACGGATCCGTCTTGCTCCACATCCCAGGACTAGGATGAGAACGGTATGAGAACTGAATGGAATGCATTTTGAAGCATTCTGTTCTGTTCAGTTACATTTTGTCGTCCATGACAGATCTCAATACTGGAAAATATTAACGTTAGTGTGAAAGTAGCCTAACAGCTTACAGTCTATGAGCAAAGCACTCAAGGTGATTCCAAATAGCAGCTAGTGGTCGGAGATGATCAAGAATACCCTTAGAAAGTATGGTTGGAAGAAATCTAAGCATGAATAGGAGTTGTATACACAAAACGGTAGGATCCTTTTATGTTGTGAAACACGTGATATAACATATAGAAATGTTGCATGGTTTGCACAACCTCATAAGGATGAGAAACTTAAAAAATAAGTAAATAAAGGAAGGAAAGAAAGATAGAATGATGTCCCTCTGATCCCTCTTCCGCTATATGACTTCAATGAGGAGGAACCCAAATAGAGTTCATTTCCAGCTGACAACTGAGCTTGTGCAGAGGTTATTCTTATGTCCATGGAGGATTGTATCCAGTGGGGAATCAGATCTTCTCAAATCATTTTTCCTTATCTTGGAGGATGTTGGAAAGTTTCTCATTGACCATAATCTAAGACAGTGCAAGTTTTACACAATCTCCATGCCCCTGCTATTGTGATTCTAGCAGTTAGGTTTACTTAGTAATGCTTCCCTGGGGGACTTACATTTTGGCGGGAGATGTGTATCACAGACTATAAAACTTAAAGGGGTTGTCCAAGTTATGAAAAAAAATGTATAGTACTGTAAATCTGATGGGCAGCAATATATAACGAAGTTAAGCAAATTTTAGGCAAAAAAATCTATATTTCCTCTTTTCCCTGGTTCTCTTCTGGCCTTTGTTTACCTGCAGTAATAACAATCTCTGCCCCTCCCCCTTCCTGCTATGCAAAGGGAGTGAATACAAGAGCTGGCCTGAGTGGCATGTCTGCTGGAATACTCAGCAGCATGTTGTATGTGTAGGACAACAAGTCCCAGCTGTACAATGACACTGCTGATACACACAGGGTCTTCCCCTTTACCTGTCTTGTACAATACAATACAGTACTCTGCAGATCAGCTCCAGTATCAGCTGTGTGTCTGTAGGGTGAGGAGGGCAAATCCTGTGTCTCTTTACATCTGCAGCTGCTGTTGTAAAGCCTTCAGTGTGTTCTGGCTGAAGGGGTTAATGTTTTATCTGAAAGAATCCAGGGAGAGCAGATAGCAGGAGCCCGGCAGAGCAGGGGGGCGTGGCCAGCACAGTGATGTCTCGTGTACAGGCTCTGTGCACGAATACAAGATTAGCAGTGAGGCAAGCTGACACCACAGGTCATGTGACCCTGAGTGAAATCTGATAAACCAGCAGCTTTAGAAGCAGAAAGTGTATGGAAAAGCTGTTGTATCTGACTAGTTAGAAACATACAAAGGACAAAAAAATAACTCGGACAACCCCTTTAAGCGTATCCAGAAATTGTGTACTTTGGGAAGTCCATCAGATATGTAATAATGGGCCCTTACCTCCATGGTAGTAGGATATGTTCAATCAAGATTATTTACAGTTGCTTAATTTTTAAATTTTGAACAATGAATAATTTTGATATTAATTTGGATTCCTGGACCCATGTGAATATTACTTCATGAATTTAAAGGGAGTTACAAATGAATTGAATGTAGTTATAATTTTGTATCTATCTATTTCTCTTGAGAGAAGGAAGGAAGGAAGGATTAGGGGCATGAGTGCACAGTTAGCTTGATGCCAAAAATCATGAATACAGATACAAATACATAAACTGGCGCTCAAGTATGCCATTAATTTGCAAAAAAATATAGGGTAGTAAAATACTAATTTATAATATATTTATATATTATATGCATAATAAAATTGAAGGATGACAAGACACTTCATAACATAAAATAATTGTTATGGCAGTAGGTGTGGAATCACTGTGTCAACCAACCTGTTTGACTTTGGGCTAAACCTAAGGGCATTAACCTGACAGTTCCATGGTGTTCACCCTTTAAGCCCCTGTACAGGGATCTGGACTTTGCTGCAGGGGAGCCATCAGGCAGATACCATGGGTCAGAGTAATTAGGAAAAATCTTAGTAACAGGATGAGGTCAGGGCAGACAATGTTCATTCAAATACATAAAAGTGGTCAGAGTGCAGGCAGCAAAGGGTCAAAAATGGTGCAGAGGGTTGGATTCAGGAAACGGCAGAGATTGATACACGGGCAGCGCACCTTGCAGGATCTACAGAACCTTATTGCTCAGGCAACTTCCTACTGGGGAAAGTGCCTTAAATCTCAACAAGTTGTCAGCTATTGGCTGGTGAAGATTGGAATGCACATCAGCCCTTTAAGAGTCAGGGAAGCGTGTATGCCCTTCGATTCAGTGGAGAGGCTGACTGACAAGCAGACCATGGCCTGTGCGAGAAGGCAGCGCGGGCCGGCTGCCAGGCCCAGCTGGGTACGTTTCACAGAGCAGCGATGGCTGCGAGCTTCCGCTTCTGTAACAATAATATAGAATAGATAAAATGAAAACTAATAATACCAAGTGGCACCCTGTGAAACTGATGTAAAAAATTATCACAATATGAAATATTAGTATATTCCATGTACATTTGCACAATCCAGGAGACAAATGGCACTATAGCTGCGGGGCACTCGCAGTCAAAGAGGTGGTGAGAGAAACCTGCGGGTCATATACTGATTGCATTTTAAATGGTTTTAAATTAGCTCTGTGGTCCACAGTTATTGGGGTACTTGAAAGCCAGTTTATGTATGTGGAGTTTAGCATTTGCTACCTTTTCAAGGTTCTTTGAAAAGAGTCTGTTTGGAAATTAAGTTACATTGTTATATTACGTTATTTCATTCCGCAAACTTCAACCAAAACCAATTTCTGTATGAACGTATGTATCTAAAGACTTTACTATGTTTGATGATCTCCCTGGATAACACTATTTCTATAACTGTTTTTCATTTACTGCATCATGTTGTTCAGCAAGTCTGTGCAATGATTTATTGTGTCTGCTATCTATGTCTAGTGAATGCTTAGGCTCTCCTCGGCTTATGCTAACCGTAAATCGCACTGCATATAAGAACGCAGCTATGTAGCCAATGAATTGCTAGTGTTATCAGTCAGCGTCTGTGTGACATCTGTGCACCAATGTAGCAGTGACTGTTTGATTTAAACATTTTCCTTTTTTTCTGTCTTTTTTGTGCTTGAAAGTTTATCATAGCCGTGTATAGTGCTGACTCCTTTCTTCTACATCTTTCCTGGTTCTTTTTCCTCCTTACATTTTCTTACTGGTCTGGTGAGTGCAAGGAATCTTAATTCGTTTTGCACACTGCACAGTACTTCTTTACAGGTTTAAAACAACTTTTGATCTATGATGTAGGACAGTTTATTCTCCTGTCTGTATCAATTGATGCATGAAGCAAGACATGTTTATTCCAGACATGTGTAGGTGCACAACATCAGAAATAAGATATGTAGGTGTCTAGAGCTAGCCATACACACCAGGTATACACAAAACTGAAGGTTAAAGGGGTTCTCCAGGCTATAGATATTGATGACCTATCTTCAAGATTGGTCATCAATATCAGATTGGTGGTGGTCGGAGCACCACACCTAGCACCCTCACAGATGAGCTGTTTTAGCTGCTGAGGCGCTGGATGATAGCACAGAGTGGAAGCAGAAGGCAACTTACACTGTGTGGTTTCCAGCACAGCCTTCTGAAGCTCAGGTCCTGTGAATGGGAAATGTATTGCAGTACCCTTGCACTGCCACTTCACAATGTATGGAACTGTCTGCCTTCGGTTCCATACAATGTATGGTGGTCACCACCACAGCACCCTCTAAAAGCTGATCAGTCCAGGCGCCAGGTGTCAGACCATTTCCAATCTGATATTTATGATCTATCCTGAGGATAGGTCATCAGTATCTGTAGCCTGGAGAACCCCTTTAAGGTCAAACTCTACTAAACATTTTATCTTCTTACCTTTGCCAGCCCCAAATCCTGGTTTATGAGATAGCAAACATTTCTGACATTCCGTTGGAATCTAATCTTTTGCCTGTAGGAAAGGTAGGGTTAGTCATCAGGGCTGCTCAGGCAGAGAACCTGGGAAGGTGGAACTGGAAGGATGAATATCCAGCGCAAATTAATTATACTCTTTTTGATTTGCCTTAAACGGTATCTGTCAGCCTGGCCCTGTCAATCAAAGTGCAGAGAGTGCGTCAGTTGCAGAGAAAGCGGAGCCTCTAGGTGTAGCTCCTAGAGGCTCATTTGCATATATTAAAGCATAGTTTTCTCAGAAATGTGGACACATACAGTGGGGGAAAAAGTATTTAGTTAGCCACCAATTGTGCAAGTTCTCCCACTTAAAAAGATGAGACAGGCCTGTAATGGACATCATAGGTAGACCTCAACTATGAGAGACAAAATGAGAAAACAAATCCAGAAAATCACATTGTCTGATTTTTAAAGAATTTATTTGCAAATTATGGTGGACAATAAGTATTTGGTCAATAACAAAAGTTCATCTCAATACTTTGTTATATATCCTTTGTTGGCAATGACAGAGGTCAAACGTTTTCTGTAAGTCTTCACAAGGTTGGCACACACTGTTGTTGGTATGTTAGCCCATTCCTCCATGCAGATCTCTTTTAGAGCAGTGATGTTTTGGGGCTGTCGCTGGGCAACACGGACTTTCAACTCCCTCCAAAGGTTTTCTATGGGGCTGAGATCTGGAGACTGGCTAGGCCACTCCAGGACCTTGAAATGCTTCTTATGAAGCCACTCCTTCATTTCCCTGGTGGTGTGCTTGGGATCATTGTCATGCTGAAAGACCCAGCCACGTTTCATCTTCAATGCCCTTGCTGATGGAAGGAGGTTTGCACTAAAAATCTCATGATACATGGCCTCATTCATTCTTTCATGTACACGGATCAATCGTCCTGGTCCCTTTGCAGAGAAACAGCCCCAAAGCATGATGTTGCCACCCCCATGCTTCACAGTAGGTATGGTGTTCTTTGGATGCAACTCAGCATTCACTCTCCTCCAAACACGATGAGTTGTGTTTCTACCAAACAGTTCTACTTTGGTTTCATCTGACCATATGACCTTCTCCCACTACTCTTCTGGAACATCCAAATGCTCTCTAGCAAACTTCAGACGGGCCAAGATATGTATGGCTTAAGCAGAGGGACAAGTCTGGCACTGCAAGATCTTAGTCCCTTAGCGGCGTAGTATGTTACTGATGGTAGCCTTTTTTACGTTGGTCCTAGCTTTCTGCAGGTCATTCACTAGGTCCCCCCGTGTGGTTCTGGGATTTTTGCTCACAGTTCTTGTGATCATTTTGACCCCACAGGGTGAGATCTTGTGTGGAGCCCCTGATCAAGGGAGATTATCAGTGGTCTTGTATGTCTTCCATTTTCTAATTATTGCTCCCACAGTTGATTTCTTCACACCAAGCTTCTTGCAAATTGCAGATTCAGTCTTCCCAGCCTGGTGCAGGTCTATAATTTTGTTTCTGGTGTCCTTCGGCAGCTCTTTGGTCTTCACCATAGTGGAGTTTGGAGCGTGACTGTTTGAGGTTGTGGACAAGTGTCTTTTATACTGATAACAAGCTCAAACAGGTGCCATTACTACAGGTAATGAGTGGAGGACAGAGGAGCCTCTTAAAGAAGAAGTTACAGGTCTGTGAGAGCCAGAAATCTTGCTTGTTTGTAGGTGACCAAATACTTATTTTCCACCATAATTTGCAAATAAATTCTTTAAAAATCAGACAATTTGATTTTCTGGATTTGTTTTCTCATTTTGTCTCTCATAGTTGAGGTCTACCTATGATGTCAATCCTCTCTCATCTTTTTAAGTGGGAGAACTTGCACAATTGGTGGCTGTCTAAAATACTTTTTTTCCCCACTGTATGAACATGGGACCAACACAGAAGCCTTCAGCTGCCCAGCACTCATGCAGCAGGTCAGCCAGTTTCATAGATACAAATCTGCTGACAGATGCCCTTTAAAAAGGAATATGTCATCAGGTTCATGCTGCTCTATTTGAGGGCAGCATAAACTGGTGACAAAGCACCTGATTACAATGCTGGATCACTTATTTGTTTTGACCCAGTCCTTTACCTAAAATTACTATTGTAACCTCTGGCTACCCCCACCCTCCCAATGATGATTTACAGCCCTCTTTCTCTACTGTGTATAGGAAGACAGTTCCCAGTCGGGGGCTGAGCTGCATTATGCTGTCTCAGTTCGTACACACTGGGCTGAGTCTTTTGCTTTCGGCTCCGTCCACTGTTTCTGACATCAGGAGCTGCCCGGTGTTGGTTCTACACCAATCTGATGTTGATGACGAATGCTGAGGATAGGTTATCAATATCTCCAGGCTGGAAAACCTGTATCTTATGTTGGTCATATGCAACCTGCATAGCTGTACAGAACAGGTGGCCAGGTGTGTGCATATAGTGTTAATGTTACACATCTGTCTTCTCCACTCACATGTCTCTGGTGATGTCTAGTATTAGTTGCCAGTCTAGCCTTTTGTGTGGGAAAAGTTTAAGAATACTTCAATCTAATATGTACAATGGGTAGAAGTGATAGTCGCGCTATTACGTCATCTTGATAACAGATGAAATTACATAAATCCCGCATGTGTACATTGATAAAAATGACTCAAAATAGGGAAAATAATCTTGACAATAATTCCAGTAGAAGATCAGTTTGTTCTGCAGGCTCCATTGCAATGTAAATTCGGCAGATACTCAGCCTCTAATGTACTACCAATGACCAGCCACGGAATACATTTTGTATTCCTGGCTCATCTGGTATGACTACTCGTAATTTGGAGTGAATCATTTTTTCAAACCATTTACACTAGAGAATATTATTCTTATTTATTATAATGATGTTGCCTTAGGACTTATTACACATTTAATATACCAAATAATTGCAGATAAACAGATTTCTAGACCTATCAACTGATAAACATGTCCTGCCATATAAAAATCCTCTTTTATTTCAATATTTTAAGGTTTAAAAAAGATTCTGCTCACTCCATTATTTGTTGAGAATTTGCTAATTGTTTATATACTTTCACAATAACATGCAGTTTTTACATTAACCATACACATTGCATGTGGTATTTGCCAGTATGATATTTTAGAAAACTAGGCAACTGAACACCAATTAATATTATACTGTATGTGCTTGCTTTGTATTTGTACTGGATGTGTGTGTTTGCTGAGTACATTCTTGTCAAGAGCTTTGTGTGTATTATTGTGCATTCTGCAACCCCTCCTCTCTGTACATATGATTATGGTTAATTGGAACAAAACCCTGAGATTTCACTAAATAAAGTAGGCTCTAGAAGAACTGTGACACATGTTGCTAGCTTTAGCTAGCTGTGACATCTTTTAGTGACAGATGTCTTTCTCTTAGGTTCGACAATTGGACCCTGGCTTTTTTGGATTGCATCTAAGAAGAAATGTTGGAGAAAATGTTGAGTATTATGTCCCTTCACCAATGGACTACATACAAGATCAGGTATTTTTTGTTGCTAATGATAATTTAATAAATGTTCTGTGAACTGTTTTCTTTCATATGCTAAAATGAAGCCCTGCAGAGAATGAACCAAGCAACCACATTAATGTAACCTATCCCCAGTGTAGCTGTCCTGAGATATGAGAGGTTACTGTGCAAACAAGTAGAATGTCAGTCTCATAGAAATGTAGAAATGGCACTCCAGCTGCTGTGAAACTACAACTCCCAGCATGCACACATATTCAGCTGTTCTTGTAATTCCCATAGAAGTGAATGCAGGATTTTGGGAGCTGTAGTTTCAGATCAGCTGGAGTGCTGGAGGTTGCTGATCCCTGCTGTAGGATCTGGTGAGTCTCACAGGGGTAGATAAGTTCTTCCAGTGGTGGTTGGCAGTTATTTATCTTCCCCCCTCATTGAAATAAACATGATTGTTTGGACTGTCAATGAACACACGTTTATGGAGTCAGCAGAAATAGTTGTAAGACCATTGCCCCTGTTGCAACCAAGTTCCACTAATTTCTGTGGCCAGACCCTCCCTGGCTGCTATGATTGACAGGGCCAGGTTAGGGCAGGTAGATTTAGTGGCCTGGAGCAAGGATACTTTGGACCATGGACATTTGCCCCTATTGAAGTTGGAAAGGTTAACTTTCACTATGATTTATTCCATTGTTTACACTTATACTGTTTTATATTGTTGAACTGCATGTATATGTTTCTTGTAATATATCATGTTCATTTGCACTGTTATTACATAATATCTGCAGTGCATGGCACTGTGGAAAGGGTTATTGAGAGACTTTACGACTTTCTATCTATGCACTGAGAGGTTAGAAATCTTCCACACTTACAAAAAGGGACTATGAAAAGTTTTGGAGAAAAAAACAACACACTGAACTTTTGAACACACTGAACACTCAACTTTTGACTGTCTGGTTTAGCTCTGTTATTTATGCCTGAAGACTGGAAAAACTGCTTAGTCGTGCCATAGACTTCTATTGAAACTATACAAGTCTATGACAGACTGAAACTGCAACATTGTTTCTGTTTAGGCTGTGCTTCTCCCCTGCACCCCACCCTCTAGAATGTTTTAGCTCCATTAGAAATTGTATAAAAGAAGAACAGTTGAAGGGGTTATCCGAGTTATATTTATTGATGACCTATCCTCAGGATAGGTCATCAATATCAGATCCGCGGGCGTCCGACACCCGGCATCCCTGCCGATCAGCTGTTTGAAGAGGAGGCGCGTGCGTCGTGCCAGCGCTGCCTCCTCTTCATTGTTTACTTGCAGGTGTAATTACACCCAAGCCGCCCCATTAATTTCAATGGGACGGCTCGTTCCCATACAAGTGTATAGGAACTAGCCGTCCCATTGAAATGAATGGAACGGCTTGGGTGTAATTACAACTGCTCACCGCTACTTATGTTACGGCGAGCAGGTAAACTATGAAGAGGAGGCAGCGCTGGCGCAAACAGCTGATCGGCGGGGGTGCCGGATGTTGGACCCCCGCCGATCTGATATTGATGACCTATCCTGCGGATAGATCATCAATAAATATAACTCGGATAACCCCTTTAACCCTTTCACTACCAAGTCACTTTTCACCTTAAATCCCAGGCCGATTTTTGCAAATCTGACATGTGTCACTTTATGTGGTAATAACTCTAGAACGCTTTTACTTATCCAGGCCATTCTGAGATTGTTTTCTTGTGACACATTGTACTTCATGACAGTCATAAATTTGAGTCAATATATTACACCTTTATTTATGAAAAAATCCAAAAATGTACCAAAAATTTTGAAAAATTTTCCATTTTCAAAATTTCAATTTCTCTGCTTTTAAAACAGAAAGTGATACATCATAAAATATTTATTACTTAACATTCCCCATATGTCTACTTTATGTTGGCATCATTTTGTAAATGTCATTTTATTTCTTTAGGAAGTTAGAGGGCTTAGAAGTTTAGAAGCAATTTTTCAAATTTTCAACAAAATTTCCCAAACCATTTTTTTGAGCACCAATTCAGTTATAAAGTGATTTTGTGAGGCTTACCTAATGGAAACCACTAATAAATGACCCCATTTTAGAAACTACACCCCTCAAATTATAAAAAAACTGATGTTAAAAACTTTGTTAACCCTTGAGGTGTTCCACAAGAATTAAAGGAAAATGGAGGTGAAATTTCAAAATTTCACTTTTTTGGTAGATTATTCACATTAATAATTTTTTTCTTGCAACACAGCAAGGGTTAACAGCAAACTAAACCTCAATATACATTACTCTGATTCTGCAGTTTACAGAAATACCCCATATGTGGTGGTAAACGTCTCAATGGGTTTGTGGCTGTGGTCAGAAGGAAATACGACATACGGATTTTGGAGGCAGATTTTGCTAGAATGGTTTTTAGGCACCATTTTGTAATTGAGAGACCCTGACGTACCCCTACAGTGGAAACCCTCAAAAAGTAACCTCATTTTGGAAACTACACCCTTCAAAGAATATATTAAGGGGTGTACTGAGCACTTTAAGCCCCTAAGCGTTTTACGGAATTTGGAAACACTTGGCTGTGAAAATGAAAAGTTTCATTTCTTCCAATAAAATGTTGCTTTAGCTCCATATTTTTCATTTTCACAAGGGGTAGCAGGAGAAAAGCACCCCGTAATTTGTTACCCATTTTTCTCCTGAATACGGCAACACCCCATATGTGGTGATAAACTGCTGTGAGGGCAGAAGGAGCGCCATATGGATTTTGCAGCGCAGATTTTGATGGATTGGCTTGTGGGTGCCATTGATTTTTATTTTTTTTAGTTATTGTCTTATGTGGAGGCTCATTTTTTTGTGGGATGAGGTGACGTTTTCATTGGTACCATTCTGGGGTACATAAGACTTTTTGATCGCTTGGTATTACACTTTTTGTCAAGTCAAGGTGAAAAAAATAGCTGTTTTGACATAGTTTTAAAAAAAAATGTTTTACAGCATTCACCCGAAGGGGGAAATCATGTGATATTTTTATAGAGCAGGTTGTTACGGACGCGGCAATACCCAATATGTCTATTATTTTTATTTTTGTTAAGTTTTACACAGTAAATTAATTTTTGAACAGAATAAAATCTTTTTTTGTGTTGCAATTTTCTGAGAGCAATATTTTTTTATTTTTTGGGCGATTGTCTTAGGTAGGGTCTAATTTTTTGCGGGACGAGATGACGGTTTGAGTGGTACCATTTTGGGGTAAATACTCCTTTTTGATCGCCTGCTATTACACTTTTTGTGAGGCAAGAGGGAAAAAAATGGCTGTTTTGGCATAGTTTTTTTAAAAAATTTTTTACAGCATTCACCTGGGAGGCCATCTCATGTAATATTTTTATAGAGCAGGTTGTTACGGACGCGGTGATACCCAATATGTCTAACATTTTTATTTTTGTTACGTTTTACACATTAGATGCATTTTTGAACAGAATAAAATCTTTTTTTTGTGTTGCCATTTTCTGAGAGCCATATATATTTTTTTTTTGGGCGATTGTCTTAGATAGGGTCTCATTTTTTGCGGGGCGAAATAACGGTTTGATTGGTACCATTTTGGGATTAAAGTGTCTTTTTGATCGCTTGGTATTACACTTTTTGTGAGGCAAGAGGGAAAAAAATGGCTGTTTTGGCATAGTTTTTTTAAAATAATTTTACAGCATTCACCTGGGAGGCCATCTCATGTAATATTTTTATAGAGTAGGTTGTTACGGATGCGGTGATAACCAATATGTCTAACATTTTTATTTTTGTTACGTTTTACACATTAGATGCATTTTTGAACAGAATAAAATCTTTTTTTTGTGTTGCCATTTTCTGAGAGCCATTTTTTTTTTTTTGGGCGATTGTCTTAGGTAGGGTCTCATTTTTTGCGGGACGAAATAACGGTTTGATTGGTACCATTTTGGGATTAATACGTCTTTTTGATCACTTAGTATTACACTTTTTGTGAGGCAAGGTGATCAGAAAATGGCTTTTTTAACACTGTTTTTATTTTTTACAGCGTTTACCTAGCGGGGTGGGTCATGTGATACGGATGTGATGATACCTAATATGCCTACTTTTCTTTTTTTCCCTATTTTTTACAATTTTTTTAAACTTTATTTTGGGAAAATGACGCTTTTTTTTTTTCTTTTTTTACTTGAAACTTTATTTTTTGTCCCAGTCTGGGACTTCAACTTTTGGGGGTCTGATCCCCTGCACAATGCATTACAATACTTCTGTATTGTACACTGTGTTTCAAATTATTATGCAAATAATATTTTCTCATATTTTCCAAAATTACCTATATGAATTGCAGTCATTGTAATTTTCCAGTCATCAACTAATCGAGTATAATTGAAAGGTTTTTGAACAAACTGCCTATGATAACAGTATATTAAAAAAAAAAAAAAAAACACTCAAAATGCATGTTCTAAATTATTATGCACAGCAGAGTTTTCAACCTTTTCATTTTTATTAAGAACAAAAAAATGGTCATTTGTGACATTATAAGCATTAGCAGGTTATTACAAACTGAAATCAAACAGTTTTCAAGTCAAAACTTTATTCTAGGTGATGTTACATTTGCACATAGGACCCCTTGTTTGAAAGGAGCTTCTGAACTCTCTCGTCCATTGAATTTGTCATTTTTTGGATGGTTTCTGCTTCAATTGTTTTGCATGAGGACAGAATACCCTCCCAGAGCTGTTGCTTAGATATGTTGCATAGACACTCCTTTTGATGATGCTCCAGAGGTTCTCAATGGGGTTGAGGTCAGGGGAGCATGGGGGCCACACCATAAGTTTGTCCCCTTTTATGCCCATAGCAGCCAGAGATGCAGATGTGTTATTTGCAGCATGAGAGGGTGCATTATCATGCATGAAAATGATCTTGCTGCGGAATGCACGGTTCTTCTTGAACCATGGCAGGAAGTGCTGTTTGAGAAACTCCACATACATTACGGAGTTCATCTTTACCCCTTCAGGGATCCTAAAGGGGCCGAAAATCTCTCTCCCCATGATTCCAGCCCAAAACATTACTCCACCTCCTCTTTGTTGGCGCCGTTGCCGTGTTTGCATGGGGTGTCCATCAACCAGCCATCCTCCACCCCATCCATCTGGACCATCGAGCGGTGCACGGCACTCATCGGTGAACAAAACAGTTTTGAAGTCAGTCTTCATGTATTGTTTGGTCCACTGGAGCCGTTTCTGCTTGTGTGCAGGGGGCTGGATCTCACAGGCTTCCGTAGAAGGCAGCCCTATGCCTAAAGAAGGCATCGGGCTGCCTTCCCTGCCATCGGGTCCCCGTCACAGCAGCGCGGGGACCCGATGGGCTCTGCCTCCCACCACAGACATCGAACATGCCGTGGTCAGCGCTGACCGCGGCAGTGCGAGGGTTAATGCACTGGCATCAGTGTTTTCACCCCTGCAGCTGATCGGGCAAGCGCAGCCCCTGCGCCCGCCCGATCAGATCGCCGTAGCAGTGCGGCGCTGGGATTTGTGTCCCGGCTTCCAGCGCTGAACATGTACAGCGCTGGGAGTGTAAGGGTTAAAGCCTCCAGTTATTTGCAGATAAATTTGTTTTTCATTTGTTGGACTAGTATGAATTATTGCCATTGTGTCCCCTTACAGTTGATGTCGCCATTTCCCTGCACTTGTTTTTAATATATGGATGTTTTTCCTTATGAATTTTGTAAATGAAATATATTATTGACTTCATGCGGTCTGGCATCTTTTTATAGGTACTTCTAGGTTTTTCCCCACAGACTTGGATTAGGTATAACTGCTGAACAGAAAACTGGAAAAAAAATCATTAGTTCACAGTTTTGGATAGATCTATATCACTATGACAATTTCCAAGTGGCTTAGTCATTACACTAAACATTGATTACGGTAATCTGTAAACTGCAAGAAATCTCTAGAAAACTGAAGCATATCCTTAAAATATTGTAGGTTTGAACTGCAGTGTGTCAATGAGATGTTGTATATCCTTCATTCTGCAATGTATAATCTGGCTGCTGTGATAAAACACCAGTGTGTCCAAAGCACAAGAAAAGGCACATGTGAATGTACCATGAAAGTTGATCATAACAAAAAATGACTTATTGTTTAGAGTTAGTATTGGAGGTTAGCTTTTTACTATTTTAAATAATGTTGAACAAATGTGAAGATCATATATACAGTAACAAAACTGCCCTGCTTTACAGGTGTTTGATGAGCTAGAAATATTCCCTTTGGGCATTTACAATGTGCATCTTGTCAAGTCTGGAGGAGAAACTGATTTTGGTAAGTTAAGCTCAATTCAGATAAATAGCAGAAAAGAGAGTGCAATATCCAGGGGAAATGTTATTCAGATAGAACTGAACACTGGGGGGGGGGGGGGGGATTTATCATGAAGGGAATATTTGAAGTTAGTCTTGCTGAGTCTGTGAAAACAGTAAATTAAAAAAAGGAAAAGAAGAAGAAAAAGAGTTAAAAGAAAATACAAATGCAAATCACCCCCCCTTCCCAATTTTGCATATAAAAATAAACATAATAGGTATCCTCCACACCAGACTCATCTAACCATGCTTTTATGGACCTTGCTGTGTGCATTGGGGCACAGCCATGCTGGAAGAGAAAGGGCCTTCCCCAAACTGTTCCCACAAAGCTGGAATCATACAATTGTCCAAAATGCCTTGATATGCTGAAGAATTAAGATTCCCCTTCATTGGAACTAAGAGACCTAGGCCAACCCCTGAACAGCAACCCCAGAGCATTATTCCTCCTCTGACAAACTTTACAGTTGGAACATGTAGTCAGCCAGGTAACGTTCTCCTGGCATTCGCTAAACCCAGATTCTTTGGATGTAATGCTTGCATGCAGCTGCTTGGCCATAAAGCCCCTGGTGCGCAGTTTATGTGCTGATGTTAATGTCAGAGGAGGTTTGGATCTCTGCACCTATTGAGTCAGCAGAACGTTGTCAACTTTTTGTGTAGCCGTACATGGCGGAGTTGCTGTGGTTCCTTAAAGGCTACGTACACCTTTGGGGCAATTGTTTTTTTATTTGGAGCTAAAAACAATTTTTAAAATTGGTCTTTATTACAAATATGGAATCCTTTTTTCTGTACAGAGCTGAGATGCTCTAATAGAGGATCTGAATTTTCTCTCTGCTTTGTCAGCCAGATAATCTGACTGGCTCCTTATTTCTGCTCCCTGACATTATAAACACTCATTAAAGAGGACCTTTCACCTCTCCTGACATGCCTGTTTTAATAGATCCATGCATTCCCCACGTACTAACAATTCTGGAACATCTATTCTTATGGCTCTATGTTGTGCCATTCCTTTATTATTTGCACTAGAAGTTATGAATGAATTGCTATTTGCCTTTAGTAAAGGAACAGAGGGGAGGTGACCAGTTGGGGGTGTGTACCTGCACAGACTGGCTCTATCCAATCAGTGCTGTCATGTTCAGACTGTGCAGGTACACACCCCCAACTGGTCACCTCCCCTCTGTTCCCTTACTGAAGACAAATAGCAATTCATTCATAACTTCTAGTGCAAATAATAAAGGAATGGCACAACATAGAGACATAAGAATAGATGTTCCAGACTTGTTATTACATGGGGAATGCATGAAGCGATTTAAACAGGCATGTCAGGAGTGGTGAAAGGTCCTCTTTAAAGCACAATCCTTATCTTACTGATAAGAATGGGGCTTAAATAAGCATTTATAAATTACAGATGAGGGTTATTAGATGACCAGCACAAAGTGAAAGTAAAAAGTACAATTCACACAGCCAAACAGTTAACCCCTTTGTGATAGAACAGCTCAATATTTTTAATAAAGACCAATTGCAAAAATAAGCCCATAAATAGCCCAAATAAGTAAAATGCAATCATAAAAAAACACTTCTATTTTGCAATAATACTACACCCCAGATGATGGTGGAATATCTAGGAGGGAAGACATTTCATAAAGTGACTTGTTGCAATGTTGGCCTCCAATTACAATGTAACATTCACATATTGCTTATATACTAATTTATAGTGCTGTACAGTACTCACATACTGTCAGCAGTCAGTGACAAAACAAGGTTGTACTGATATATGATGCTCTGCGCAAGCAACAACCCATACAGAGTTCCAATAATATTGTCCCTTAGTGTCCAAATAATATTGCTGTATAGTGCCCATCATATTTACTAAGAAATAGTGGAATGCAGGAATTTGCAGAACTAATAATTTTTCAGTGATTGATACATAAAAGCTTTTTAACTGGTAATGGTGAAACAGTGGTGTATCTCTGCTAATATATAGCACACATCTCTTCTAGGTTTTGCGGTTGCTGCTCGGGTTGATGATCACAACAGTCTTACTCACATCTATGTAAGTTATGTTCATCCTGACGGACTGGCCTACAGAGAAGGTAAATATCTATGGTATATGCATTGTTTTTTTTTTTGCTGTTCCAACTGCATTATATAAGATTACACTAGAAGGGAGCGATATAAGTTATATATACTTATTTCTAAAGAGGACCTGTCACTTCTGACATGCCTGTTTTAATAGCTTCGGGCATTCCCCATGTAATAACAATTCTGGATCTATTATTATGTTTGTATGTTGTGTCATTCCTTTATTATTTCTACTAGAAGTTATGAATGAATTGCTAGCAGTCTGCAGTAAGGGTGCAGAGGGGTGGTAACAGGTTGGGGGTGTGTACCTACACAGTGTGAAAATGGCAGCACTGATTGGATAGAGTGAGTCTGTGCAGGCACACACCCACAACTGGTTACCACCCCTTTGTACCCTTACTGCAGACTGCTAGCAATTCATTCATAACTTCTAGTAGAAATAATACAGGAATGGCATAACATGGAACCATAAGAATAGATGTTCTAGAATTGTTATTACGTGGGGAATTCAAATAGCTATTAAAACACGCATTTCAGGCGTGGTGAAAGGTCCTTTTTAACTTTGCTAGATGTTTATCTGACAACCAGATCTATCTATCTATCTATCTATCTATCTATCTATCTATCTATCTATCTATCTATCTACCAAAAAATCAACGGCACTCCTCTGTAAGCGGTGAAAAAAAACAAGTGTATTTATTCACACATGTCCCAGTGACGTTTCAGTCCCCTCACAAAACCTTTCTCAAGCCAAGAGAATTACAAAGTGCAAGTGCATATATTTATACATCACCCGATTAGATACATCATTAATTCATCAGTGAATAATTGCAAACATGATTCGTGTACATCAACATGATTATAATCAGGTATACATGATTCGTGTTTATCCAAATCAATAAAGTGCAAAGTGAGAGTGTATCAATATTAAAAACTGCTTGGCCATCAAGATAAAGTATGTATAGAAACATTAAATTATTGAATGGGTGGGCACACTTGCATTTGATGTTGTGGCAATTCGTTATAGAGGGTTGTGAAGTAGGTATATTCTAATATCTACGCAGATAGCAGATAAGGGGAGTATCTATTCAAAGTATTATATATAGTATATTCCTTCTAATGCAGATAAAAATGACATAGATTCCTTAGTGCTGTATAAAACATATAATCATTTATTTCTTAATTAAAAATGAAGTTATACTAGAAATAGCTGGGCCCAGTTCTAAAATAAAATATATCATAACATAGTAACATAGTAACATAGTTTGTAAGGCCGAAAAAAGACATCTGTCCATCCAGTTCAGCCTGTTTTCCTACAAGTTGATCCAGGGGAAGGCAAAAAAAAACCCTGTGAGGTAGAAGCCAATTTTCCTCACTTTAGGGGGAAAAATTCCTTCCCGACTCCAGTCAGGCAATCAGAATAACTCCCTGGATCAACGACCCATCTCTAGTAACTATAACCTGTAATATTATTACCCTCCAGAAATACATCCAGGCCCTTCTTGAACTCTCTTAGTGAACTTACCATCACCACCTCCTCAGGCAGAGAGTTCCAAAAAATAAAATAATAGGGAAAAAAGGGAATAAAATGGGAAAAAAATGAAAAAGATGAAAAGATGAAAAAATATGATACTGTAAAATGTAATTGTATAAAATTATATATTAGGTTAGTCCCAAATCTTCTTTAGGTCTCCTTTGTGTTTATAATATAGTGCACTGTGTGTCAATAGCCGTGCAGCACGCTAGTTTGAGTCTATATATACTCAGCATACATGCTGATTTATGTTTATGTATGCAGCAAGCATCCTCCAGTTATAAATTTCAATAGTCTTTCATTTGGCATGGGTACTTTACCCTTTCCTGGCGCGCTGTGTGGGTGTTCTGCGGGTATTCTCTGGGCTGTATTCCTGGTAGATTCTCCTCTGTCTTCACAGTCGGGCAGCACTGAGCAATCCGATTGCCCAGTGCTGCCCGACTGTGAAGACAGAGGAGAATCTACCGGGAATACAGCCCAGAGAATATACGCAGAACACCCACACAGCGCGCCAGGAAAGGGTAAAGTACCCATGCCAAATTATTATTATTTATTATTAAAGCGCCATTCATTCGACAGCGCTGTACATGTTGAAAGGGGTTTACATACATAGTCTAGACAATTGCTCTAGGACAAACAAGTTACAGACTGGTACAGAAGGAGAGAGGGCCCTGCCCGTGAAGGCTTACAATCTATGCGGTATGGGAGGACACAGTAGGTGAGGGAAGACTATTGAAATTTATAACTGGAGGATGCTTGCTGCATACATAAACATAAGTCAGCGTGTATGCTGAGTATATATAGACTCAAACTAGCGTGCTGCACGGCTATTGACACGCAGTGCACTATATTATAAACACAAAGGAGACCTAAAGAAGATTTGGGACTAACCTAATATATAATTTTATACCATTACATTTTTACAGTATCATATTTTTTCATCTTTTCATCTTTTTCATTTTTTCCCTTTTTATAATATATTTTAGAACTGGGCCCAGCTATTTCTAGTATAACTTCATTTTTAATTAAAGAAGAACTCCCGAAAAAAATTTTATTCCATGTCCTGCTAGAAATGTACATGATATAATCTGTAGTGAATGTCATTTTCTTGCCAGTGTCTGAATTTTTGACTTATATCATCCTGAAGTTTCTTATCTGTGTCATGTGACCAGCAATTAGACCCACCAACTCACACAGAGACTTATGTGTGGACAGGAAGTCTAATTCTCTATGTATTCCTATGAGACTGAAAGTGAGGCTCCCATAGGAATGAATAGAGCAGTTACTGGCTTTTTGTCCTGGGTCAGTTGGAAGTCAGGGAGTTGGTCACATGACCCAGCTACAATAAGAAGAGAGGTTTTTACTCACAGAAACAGTCACTGATAAGAAAATGACATTCACTACAGATTATATCATGCACCTTTCTAACAGGTCAAAGAATAAAATTTTTTGCGGGAGTTCTTCTTTAAGAAATAAATGATTATATATTTTATACAGCACTAAGGAATCTATGTCATTTTTATCTGCACTAGAAGGAATATACTATATATATAATACTTTGAATAGATACTCCCCTTATCTGCTATCTGCGTAGATATTAGAATATACCTACTTCGCAACCCTCTATAACGAATTGCCACAACATCAAATGCAAGTGTGCCCACCCATTCAAAAATTTATTGTTTCTTCTTATTAAGGACTCTTGGGTAAAGTCAAGGGTGAGAGCACCTTATATTCATTGTCTCTATTCTGGTGAGCCACTAGATACGATTATCTTATGTATAGAAACATATATCACCAAGGGGGATCATAGTCATAAGCAGTATTCAATAGTCACCATAACAGCAGATCAACCGTGCCTCAGCCGAAACACAGCTATTAGAACCATTAGAGCCTGACCAATTCACTTCAGGTATCGCCATTACCAACCGCTCACGGGCCTTTCAACAATTCTTTCCGAGCAGATATATGCATACAAATATATTATTTGGCAACCTGCTGGTGGATAAGTCAAAAAAGTTTTTTTAATGTAAATAATGTATACAATTCGAAACTATGGTGTACCTCTATGTCCCTTGTTATCATTCCCCTGCGGTGCGGCCTTTTTTCATATTGTAAAAAATAAAGAATAAAATAAAGATAATCACAATTTTTGCAAGAATCATTATTCTACCTCATATACATCCAATAGAGAACCACTAAAATTCACTAGTTATAAAAGCAGGGTGGAAAAAATTCACTAGGCATCAGGAGCAGATCGCTTTAACTCATCATACCCACTGTGACTCTAAAGTCGACATTTAAATCCTTTGGTTTTAGGGAATTTAAGTGAAATATCCACATTAACTCACGTTCTTTTCAGGACGGATAACCTATCACCCCCTCTTTTAGGCATTTTTACTTGGTCTAAAATCATAAACCTCAACTCTTGTTCGTTGTGTCCTTTGTCAATTAAAGAGGACATTTCACCACTCCTGACATGCCTGTTTTAATAGCTCCATGCATTCCCCACGTACTAACAATTCTGGAACATCTATTCTTATGGCTCTATGTTGTGCCATTCCTTTATTATTTGCACTAGAAGTTATGAATGAATTGCTATTTGCCTTCAGTAAGGGAACAGAGGGGAGGTGGTCAGTTGGGGGTGTGTACCTGCACAGACTGACTCTAGCCAATCAGTGCTGCCATTGTCAGACTGTGCAGATACACACCCCTAACTGGTTACCTCCCCTCTGTTCCTTTACTGAAGACAAATAGCAATTCATTCATAACTTCTAGTGCAAATAATAAAAGAATGTCACACCATACAGACATAACAATAGATGTTCCAGAATTGTTATTACATGGGGAATGCATGAAGCTATTAAAACAGGCATGTCAGGAGAGGTGAAAGGTCCTCTTGTGTTTAGACACTGGTAAATCCTTTCTCTTGTTTCTAATGGTTTGCCTATGATCATTGAGTCGGGTTTTCATATCACAAGTAGTTTCCCCCACATACAGTAGTCTACAGGGGCACCATAACACATAAATAATCCATGATTAGAGATGAGCGAGCATGCTCGGCCGAGCGTACTCGGGAGCAATTTTCGAGTAGTAGCGTACGCATCTTCTAATCTGTACGCTAATGCATACGCATCTTGTAATTTGCGTACAAATTTATAAGATGCGTACGCATTAGTGTACAGATTATAAGATGTGTATGCATTAGCGTACAGATTATATATAAAATGCGTACGCTACTACTCGAAAATTGCTCCCGAGTACGCTCGGCCGAGCATGCTCGCTCATCTCTATCCATGAGGAATCACATGTCAAATAGTAATTAATCTTAAACCTCTCCTCTGTATCAGGATGTATAAAGAAAGAGCCCTTGACCATTAGTTTACAATTAACACACCCTAAGCATGGAAAACACCCCATGCGCCTGGGTTAAAGAAATAGTTGTGATGTACACTTTCCTCTCAGATTTTACTATTTTATCTCTAATACTCCTTGATCTCTTGTACGACATCATTGGGGGGTCTCTAAATGCAGTTATCTGAGGATAACCATTTTTCAACATACCCCAATGTTTTTGTACAAGTTTCTCTATAGATGGACTCAACTCATTGTACACTGACACAAATGGTAGTCTATTACTTCTATGTTTATGTTTGTACTAAATTCTGTGGATAAACTCTTGATATAAAAGAGCCTTCCATTGTCTTTAGGGCTTTGTCAGCATTCTCTTCAATATCTACTATTCTCCTCACCCTCAACATCTGACTATATGGCAATGAATTTATTATTCTTCTTGGATGTCAACTTGTAAAGTGTAATAATGTATTCTTATCAGTTTTCTTAATGTTCAAATCAGTATGTAAACTCCCGTTCTCAATATACACCTGTATATCAAAGAACTGGACACGATGCTTAGAAGCAGTCAAAGTGAATTTCATCTGATCATCGATAGAGTTCAAATAGTCATGGAACTCAGACAATGAATCAAATGTTCCTGTCCGAATCAGAAAAATGTCATCTATATGTCTCTACCACGCCAGAACCTGTCTATAGTGGGGAGACACAGATGAACCGTTCCTTAAGGGAGAGTACATAAATATTTGCATAAGTGGGTGTGACATTGGACCCCATTGCCACGCCCACTCATTGCAAGTAGAACTTCCCCTGAAAAGAGAAGTAATTACACATTAGAGTCAATTCCAGAAGTTCTAATATATATCAGTATCATCAGTATAGGGAGACTGATCCAAGACATTTTCTATAGCCTCTAAACCTCTAGTATGGTTTATAGAGGTATGTATACAGAGATACAATGTTGAAGGAGGCCAAAATTGCCCCTTGTGGTAACTCAATGTCATTTAATTTTACTTAAAAAATCTGTAGTATCCCTGATATATGACCTAGAATTTATGGCAAATTCTCATAATACCTTGTCCAAGAAAATTACAATATTTGACAGGATAGAGTTCCTGTCAGATATTATAGGACGCCCTGGAGGATCATCTAATTTTGTATTTTAGGCAACACATATATTAATGGAGTTACTGGAGATGTAACAGTCAAATATTCTTTCAACTGTCTATTTATAATGCTCATTTCCTCTGCTCACGTCAACAATCTGTCTATCCTTTAGACTATAGTAAATCTAGGATCATTGTCTAATATAGTTCACCCCATCATTTAACTGTCTATAAATGGTTTTGATATATTTAGAGGTGTGCATAACCACGACCCCACCACCCTTATCTGCGGGTTAGATGGTTTGATGGTGAGGTCGAGGTTATTGGACCAACCCTCCAAAGCAAGCATCTCACCCGTAGTGATATTGGGACGCGGTAATGAACCTTGATTATCAGACAATCTTAAAGAGGCAATATCACATTCTATCTATCTATCTATCTATCTATCTATCTATCTATCTAATATTTATCTTTCTGTCTATCTGATAGATACCTGTCTGTCTAAATTCATCTAAATCTAAATTCACTGCTACATTTGTTAAAGGGAACCTGTCACCATGAAAATGCACCATTTTCTCCAGACAAGTTATAAAGCAGGAGGAGCTGGGCAGACTGGACTGATATGCAGCTTTATGGGAAAAGATTCAATATAACTTGTAATTTATCCATTTAAATTCCTGCTCTTTCTGGGCTCTGAAGTCAAGGAGGTAGTCCTATCAGTGACTGACAGCCTTCCCTCTATGACTGTGTATACATATAGCTGTCAGTCACTGATAGGATCGCCACCTGCACTTCAAAACCCAGAATGAGCAGGAATTTAATAGAATAAATTAAAGTTTTGCTGAATCAACTTCCATAAAACTATATATTAATTTGCTCAGCTCCTGCTCTAAAAAATGCTAATTTCATATTAGGGTCCATTCACATGACCCTAGGCCGTCTGTTCCCGTATTGCAGACCATAAATGGTGATTCTGCAATATACAGGTGAATCATGGATGCCGACCCATTGACTTAAATGGGTCCGCAGTCCTCAAGATGTGACGCGGTGCAGAGCAGAGGCACGGATCAGAAAGCCCACGGAAGCGCTTCCATGGGCTTTTTGGTCCATGGCTCTGCACCGCTAAAGATAGGACATGTTCTATCTTTTCCCATATATTGTAGATCTTGGACCCATTCAAGTCACTGGGTATACACTGCAATATTGGATTGACATGTGGTCCACAGCATGGGCATGGACATCTTACGTTTGTATGAATGTACCCTAACACTGCATTTCATTGTGGCAGGTTCCCTTTAAAGGACGTCAGTCAGTAGATCTGTACCTATGAAACTAGCTGACCTGCTACATGTGCACTTAGCAGCTTAAGACATCTGTGTTGGTCCCATGTTCATATGTGCCCACATTACTGAGAAAATGAAAATTTACTATATGTAAATGAGCCTCTAGGAGCAATGGGGGCATTTATGCCTGGAGGCCATGCTCTCTCTGCAGCTGCCAGGCCCTCTGCCCCTTGATTGCCAGGGTCAGTCAGTAAAAAAGTCATGGTACCTAGCCCTGTCCATCAAAGTGTTTATGCCAGCAGTCAGTGAGCGAACATGTCCTTTCTGGCTGTCAGAAATCTTTTCCATCTGTCACAAATGTTTTAGATATTCCCTTCTAGTACTAATCATTATCGCCATTACTGTAGCTTGTAGCGGGTATCACTAGAGAAGCAGTCTACATATTTTATGCTAAAGATTCATGAGACATATTTACTAATGTGATTGAGCTTAGACCTTGTTGGAAAGTCTGCCAAAATTAATGTTACATCAAGTTTTAGACCTGTTTATAAAAGAAATGTGGTCAAAAATGTATCTTTTGCATCTCACTCTGAAGAGGTGTGGCTTAGCAGGAAAAGGAGTTTGATCAAAAAGGGAGTATAACTTATGATTTGACAACATCCACCAAAATTCCCCCAAATTTTGTCACAAAATAGGCCAACAGCAGCCTGAGCCACTGTGATTGGTACACCTTTAGACTGCCTGTCTGAGCTTATGCTGCCTACATTTTAGACAGGAATAGTAAATCTCCCTTAATATGTTTTCTTTTCAAGTCCTAACTAATATATCTTACATGTCTCTTTATTAGGCCTTCGCACAAAAAATGAAATTCTCTTTATTAATGGAGAATCAGTTACAGACCTTGACCTCAGGAAAATGGAGTTTTTATTCTCTGAGAGGAGTGTCTTGCTGTCGTTGAGGTCTTGTCACGCTGATGTCAAACCATCACTAACCTCACCCTGGCCAGAGAATTACATTTTCAAAGATCAGATGAGACCTTTACCACCAGTGAACCAGTCACAGCTCCTAGAAGAATTCCTGAATACTTTCCGTAGGAATTCAATGAAAGGTAAGGCAAATGTATACACATATTATTGGAGAGGACACTCTGATTCTATTGTCCAGTTCAATGCAAAGAAATATTTAGGTGTTTTCCATCTTCAGGGGCTTTTCGACCAGACCACCGACTCCCACATGGCCGAACCTATGGTGGGAACCTAAAGCCTCATTCACACGTCCGTGTCCATGCTCAAATCCGTGAGCAGGTGGTCAGTGAGGCATCCGTGAAGCTGTCCGTGAAGGATCCGTGTTGGGTCTGTGTGTCCGTTTTTTGCTGTCCGTGTTGCATCCGTGTTTCACTGACACTGAACAGCTGAAAAATAATTTTCAAAGCATCTCTTCTTAATGATCCGTGAAACACAATGCAACACGGATTGCATCCGCGTTGCATCTGTGGTTTTCACAGACCCATAGACTATAATGGGCGTGAGGGATCCGGGAACACGGATCAAGATACGACATGCATCCGTGTGAAAGAAACGGAACCACGGACCGTGATGAAACACTGATGTCTGAACACACACATTCAAATGAATGGGGACGTGTGCTGTCGTGTGACAGCACAACGTGTGAACTACCTGCCCTTTGCCACTGGGTTCCGGTTTCTTTGCCCACCCGCTGTGGCAGAGCTCCAACACCCCTCCAGTCACCTAGGGGGGTGTTTACCCGAAAGGCCCCTGAACATGGAAAAACCTTTTAAACCTCACGTTAAGATATTATATCATAAATAAGTAAAACATACATTGATTTAACCATTTGTGTCCTCTTGTATGGCTATTTCTGCATATGTGTTTCTTTAGAGAAGACCTGTCACTTCTTCTGACATGTCTTTATGTGTAAGTACTTGTATTTCCTATAAAACTAAAAATTTGGAGCATCTATAAATAAATGGACAACTGAGTGTTACCATTTACCTTCTCAAAAACAGTCCCTACACAGTATGACACTATAAGCACTAATTGGATAGTGTCAGAGTTTAGTGGGAAACACCTCCAACTGGTAACACACAGTTGTCAATTTATAAATACTTTCCAGGAGGAGTAACGGAGGGACCACACAATGCACAGTTATAAGAAAAGATCTTTTTTTTTAATGAGGAATTCAAGTATTTACAAAAAAACAGACAGATCAGGAGAGATAGCAAGTCAACACAGCAGAAAGAATATTGCACAAAGGACTGTTGATAAAATGCCAGTTGTAATGCATATAAGGTTCAGCAATTGTTTATTACTTATCTTTATAGGTGGGGATGCTGTAAAAATTGCTACTGGCAGCATGATTGGTTAATGGCACTACCATTGGTAGCAGTCTGGATGGGTGCAGTGTAAAGGAGTTATCCCTTCAGCAGACAAATGTAGACCAAGTGGAGATGAGCTTTTCCAGCAGCTCTTTGCATTGACTCTCCTCTGGCATATAGAACTATGCTTCCCCTCTGGCACTGCTAAAAAAAGTTGGGGCAAAACCACAACATTGTGGTAAAATTGTGGCAATAAAAATGTGACAAAAGCTGGCACAAAACCAGCTCAGGTAGATAGACAAGGTTTCAGCATGTGCCCAAATGACTGCATCCCCCATGGGCTGTGACTCTTTACCACATTTTCCATTTACTGAGAAGATGCATTTCACCTCTGTAAACTATCAGCACGATTGACTGTACTGACTGGGTAGTGTTGTCAATGGTTCATATCATCAAACATTTTAGAACCTCTAACATCAAAGGAAAAACACTAATGTGAACTGTGCCTTACATTCATTAGCTGCCACTCATTCTGAGTTACAGCCTGTATTGCTGCCCAGAGCTACATTCAGAAAGGTATATGCTTCTGAGCTGGAATCTCCCATCATTTACTGCCGGCCTAATACAGAGCTTGTTGTGCTTTTTATACCAAGGACTGTACAGTAAGATAGCTGTCCAACTGCACTATAGTTGTCTTGCTGAATGAAAATGATGATGGTGAATCTAACACATAAATATGGCACCAAATGGACCCCACTAACTATACATAAATGGGTTTGTCAGGGGGCCCAACATTTTAATTGACAAAATAACACAGCATGCTAAACTATTTTATCCAACTTTTTTTGTTGGACTCTGTGCTGGAGGCTTGTAATGGACGCATGACACAGATGTTCAATTGTTGTAATTAGCTTCTGTTCTGAAACCACAGAGCTTCGTACACTGTGTAGTGGCTTTGCCTGGTTACTGAATTCTGCTCCCATTCACTTGAATGGTAAGAGTGTTACAGTAACCAGGCCCGGACACTACACAGTGTATTGAAATGTGTATTTTTTGCACTGTAGCTATTAAAAACAGCTGATGGGCAAAGGGGAGTCAGACCTCCACCAGTCTAATATTAATGACCTATTCTAAAAGTCCTTTTGCATCGACTGATAACCAGGCAGATTATTGGGGATGAATGTTTGTAGAAACCAGGCACCATCCTGATAGAGTGGATCATGCTGATAAAAACAATACTGTAATTATGACTATCCGTGGCCCCATTGAGAAAAGCATTTTTAGTCATAGGTAAATGACATTACTCTTCAAGCAGTGCAGAAGATAAGATGTCTAACCCTGTTAATCCAGGGGAAAGGGGGAGGGACTAAAGCAGAAGGGGTATAACAAACTGGTGCTAAGGGGGCTCTGGCCAGCCCCTCAGTGCTCCAGTTAGGTCATTCGCATATGACAAAAATGCATTTTTCTCAGCAACTGGGCCAAGAATAATCATAATAAGGATATCATTTTTATCAGCATGATAAACCCTGCCAGGCCATATGCCTGGTTTATTAGGGTTGATCATGCTGACAGCTGCTAGTTAAGGTTCTTGTTAAAAAAAAAAGTCAGGCACTAACACGCTGTGATTTAAAGTATTTCCAATGATTCTGTCATAAAAGATCTAAAGAAAATTAAGCTCCTTCCATTTTCTTTCTCTGCAGCAGCTTTTACATTCCTTGTAAACAACTGAATTGCGAATGCAAATGAGATGAATTATTACTTCTAATTAAGCCCTTACTGCATCTCTTGTGAGGAATATTAGGAAATCAATCTGTAGTATCAGAATGTCATTAAAATCCCCTGATAACTTCCAAATAATGCTTCTAGAGATAATGAAATAGTTCATGGCGCAGTGTTAATGCTGTATCTTGGTACTTTCCTTTGTCTAGGATGTTTTTTTCCTTCCACATTGTAACATGTGAATAAGTGGATATCTGGAACGTGTTCACTGTTGCATCATTAGATGGTGGGTGGTGTGGGATGGATGATGTCAGAAGGAACAAAACAAGCTCTGCTGCCTTAGTAAAACATTTGTTTTTATAAAGCCTTTAATTAAATATGTCCTTGAGCACAGACGTCTTCCAAGTGTAGTTCTTAAAGGGGTTGTCCGGGTTCAGAGAAGAACCCGGACATACCTGCAATTTCACCCAGGCAGCCTGCCTGAAGAGGACATCGGAGCATCTCATGCTCCGATGCCCCCCCCTTGCCCTGCGCTAGATCGCGCAGGGCAAGGTCTCTTGTTTTGAAAATACTCGCTGCCGGGCGGGTACTTCCGCCCGGCAGTGAGTTCGGTGACGTCACCGGCCTTAATGGGCCGGCTTTAGCGCTGCCCTAGCCGTTTTACTGGCTAGGGCAGCGCTGAAGCCTGTCCATCAGCGCCGATGACGTCACCGACTCACTGCCGGGCGGAAGCCTCTGCCCGGCAGGGACCGGTACGTCACCGGAACCCGGCGAAATTCCTTTGCCCTGCGCTAATTAGCGCAGGGCAAAGGAGGGCATCGGAGCATAGGATGCTCCGATGCCCTCTTCAGGCGGGCTGCCTGGGTGAAATTGCAGGTATGTCCGGGTTCTTCTCTGAACCCGGACAACCCCTTTAACTAGAGATGAGCGAACGTGCTCGTAACGAGCACTGTAGCGCTCGGCTTCCCTGCGCTCGCATGGGCGCAGGCATCCGGATCCGTCCTCCTCACCCGACGGATCTGGATGCCTGCGCCCATGCGAGCGCAGGGGAGCCGAGCGCTACAGTGCTCGTTACAAGCATGTTCGCTCATCTCTTTTCTTAACCCTTCTCCCCAAGGCACAATTTCAGTCTAATAGCGGTTCAGATGTAGTATACGAAGTATCACAATGTATGTTGTGTACAGTATGCAGGACATGCAGAAAATTCTCAGCTTCATGTGTCTGGTGATGAATGACCTATTAATGTTGAAGCTGCTAGCAACACTTGGATCTGTGACTCTCATTAAAGCCTCATTCACACGTCAGTGTTTTGGTCACTGATTTCCATCAGTGATTGTTAGACAAATCCAGGATTGGAGCCTCCACAGACATAAGATATAAGGGGGAGATCTGCACCTGTTCTGTGTTTAGAGCCGCACCTGGTTTAGGCTCAAAATCACTGACCAAACATTGACGTGTGAACGAGGTATAATATCGCAGGATTATCACAACACAACCTTAGGCCTCATGCACATTGCGGTCCACAATGCACAGGCACTGACTGTGGGGCTTCCGCATGTGTATCGCCGAGCCATTCACTTGAATGGGGTCCACGATCTGCATCCGACTGTCCGCACCGCGAAAAAGTAGCGCATGCACTACTTTTTTGCAGTGCAGAGGCACGGACTGAAAACCCACGGAAGCACTCCATAATGCTTCCGTGATCTTCTGATCCTTGCCTCCATTCCACAACGCACCGCATCTCCTGGATTGTGGACCCATTCAAGTGAATGGGTCTGCATCCGTGATATGTGGTGCACACGGCCGGTGCCCATGTATTGTGGACCCGCTGTTTGCGGGCCGCAATATGGCCACAGCCGGTTGACGGCCATGTGCATCAGCCCTAAAAGGGAATGCGTCATCAGAAAATGACCTATTGTTTAAATCACATTTTTATGTTTAACATATATAACAATAAACATAAATCCTGCAGTTTTCGCACTGGCCACTATGTCTAATAATTGGAGCAACTTCTTGGTCTTTACAGATCACTTGTCATTCCTATCCTGCCTTTAATGAAATCACTTCTGTGTATAGATAAGACACCAGTAGGTGACTGTCTAAGCTTATCTATTTTTATCTTGTACAATGACCTCTCCACAGATAACAGCATGTCTAGAAAACTCTCCCATAGAGGTCAATAGGGTCAGGTCCTGTCCATTGTGTTCATTGCCCATGTGGCTGCCGTAAAGCAATTAGTTAAGAAGAGCTCAGGCAAGATGGCAGCCTCCATAATGACACTTTCTTGATTTAGCGCACATGGTGGTTTAACAGTCCAGAATAAGTTTTGCAAGTTTCTACGTGACACCTAGGGCTTTTGATAACATTTTTTAGAGAATTTTTGTTTTGTGTCTTATTTGGCGAAAACTATAGCTCCTTATTCTTTAAATATGCAAACTGACACCAAAATAAATTATTAAAATGGGTTTTCTATGTTGTGTCTGTTGTTTTGCTGTGCTAATGAAACTAACAGTCAGTGGGGGGTATTGCCCCTATTCCTAAAGGCTCTGTTCTCCCTCCTCTAGCCACATTCTCATCATATTGATGAGGGCCAGACAGCGTTCATCTGATCCTGGTTGGCCCTGTCAATCAACATGATAAGGCCCGGCCAGAAGAGGGAGAATGGAGCTTCTAGAAGTAGGGCCAACACCTCCATTGCTCCTAGAGGCTCGTTTGCATAAAGTTTTTCATAAAAACAGAGGCACATGGAAAGAAGGGACAGAGACAGTAAGCTTCAGCTGACATTAGCATTTGTCTAAAGCCAGCAAGTTTAACCCCTTGATGACAGCCATCTGTGTATATACGTCCTATCTGCACATGCCCCGTGCAGATAGCACGTATATATACACATGCAGGCAGCGCTTTAATCCCAGCGCTGATTAGCGCTGGGATTAAAGCTCCTGCTCCTGCAATCTAGCAGGAGCAGGTCGGGTCCCAGCTCACAGACAGAGCGAGGACCCTGAGGAGAAGACAGGAGCGGTTTATTCTGTCTTCTCCTCAGCCGGAGGACAGCCATACCTGGGTGCATGGTGGAGCAGAAAGGAAGCGGAAACAGTGGAAAAAAACAGTGGAAACTGTGAATGTCCTCCAGAGGTCTTTTAATGACGTCCTGGGGGACATATTATTTGTCAAAAATAAATTAATATATAAGTAAAAAAAAATAATAAAAATACAAATAAAAGGTGTAAAAAAAAAATAAATTAAACACGCAGTCACCAACGGAAACAGGCACCATAGTCGCCGCGTACAATAAAATCTATACATGTTATATATCAAAACGATCGTCATCAAATAGGGAACCCATTGCAATAATTAATTTGTGTGTCAGTTTTAATATTTAAATAATAAGAATCTCTAATTAAAAATAATTACTTTTTTTAATAAGAATTAGCGGTTTTCATCCAAATTACACCTAAAAAAATATAAAAAATCTTTAAAAAAAACATTCTAATAAAAAGTCCTAAGTGTCAAGTAAAAAAAATTTCAAAAATTATTTTCGTATTAAAAAAAAAAAATTAGGGTCACTAAACCACCATGTGCCCAAATCACAAAAGGTTGCATGGACATTCAGGCCTTTTATAGGTCCGGTCATGAAAGGGTTAATAATGATGTTCCTAATGACAGAAGCCCTTTAAAAAATTTCTTGCGTAGACTTTTTTTTTTGTAATTTTCAACTTTCCAGTGTTACTGGAACATCCAAAGAAGCCTCATTTAAAGGGGTTGTCCATTTTCCGATACTGATGAACTATCTTTAGAATAAGTCATCCATATCAGATCAGCACTGCTTCCTCTTTATAGTTTACCTGCTAGATGTCCACACCGCAGTGGCGCACAGTGTCCCAGCTGATTGGCACAGTGACGGGAGTTGAACCTCTGCTGATCTGGTGTTGATGACCTATTCTGACGATAGTTCATCAATATCGGAAACTGAGCAACCCCTTTAAAGGAGAATACAATTCCCTGTGGGAACACCTGGCGATCAGAGCGAGTCCCTCTGTTCACTGTACGACGCTTTTTGAGCGCTATATACAAAAGAAAGACATGGCTGATTTCTTCCAGTGCCACAACTGTCTGTGGGTTGTGCTCTGGATACCAGCTCAGCTTCATGGAAATGAGTGAATATATGGCTGACCTGGACTACCACATACTACCGATGGGAAGGTTAGGACCCTTTTCAGTACAGTGGTATCCCATAAAGTATACTGGACAGTATACATTTATTTTAACCTGAGTGAATGGGACACATTTGTAATTAGATTGCATCACTGCTAAAATGGAGTCTGTGTGTAGGTAAATATTCAGGAGGATGCAGTACTGCCATGAGGGCCATGACCCCTTCAAATGGCTGATCGGCAGAGGTCATACCCCAGTTGATCTAATATTGATTACCTATCTTCTTTCTGCTGAATCCACTTCTGGCATTGGCTCAAAAACAGCAACTGCCACAAACAGCTGTTTGTTGACTTTTTTTTTTTAAGGCACATTTTTATACCAGCATTTTTTAGACCAAAAAAATGCCCTGGCCAAATGTTATCGTCGAAACACCACATTTTTTGTAGTAGTGTTTTAATATAGTTTTCTGGCATTTTTTCCTATATATTTTTTGTTATAAGTGCTGGGCAGCCATGCAAGTCGATGCAGGCTAATATTAACTGATCTGGACTTAAAAGGGTGTTCCAAGATTTTATAACTGCTGGCCTATCTACTGGATTGGTAATCAATAACTGATCGGTGGGGGTTCGATGTGCCTCAAGAAGGCACAAGTACAGCGCCGTACATACATTGTACAGTGGCTGTGCTTGGTATTTCGCTCAGCTCCATTATCTTCTATGGGGCTGAACTGCTCCTAGGCCAGGTGACCGATGAACGCGTCATCACAGGCCTAGGGAAAGCTATCCTGTGGAAAGGTCATCAGTTATAAAGTCTCAGGATACCCCTTTAATTGTTTATTTAATCCATTTTAACGGATCCCCATTTTTCTGTTCCTCTCACGGAAAAAACAAAGATAACAATGCTGATGTGAACAAAACCCATGGCTGAGTTACCACATTCAGGTTTTTAGTTTTGAGATTCAGGGCTCATTCACATGAATGTGTCCCAGTCGTGCCTGTGCTGCGGACCGCAAATGGCGGTCCGCAATGCACGGGCTCTGACCGTGGGGCTTCCGCATGCGGATTGCGGACCCATTCACTTCAATAGGGTCTGCGATCTGCCTCCAACTGTCCAGACTGCAAAAAAAATAGAACAAGTTCTTTTTTTTTGTGGTGCGGAGGCACGGAGAGAAACACCATGGAAGCACTCCGATCCATGCCTCCGTTCCACTCCGCACCACATCTCCGGGATTGCAGACGCATGCAAGTGACCTATCCTCAGGATAGGTCATCAATATCAGATCAGCAGGACTCCCAGAACCCCTGACGATTAGCTGTTTAAAAAGAGCACATTGCTTGTGGTTCTGTTCCATTAACTTGAACGAGAAGGAGAAGTTATAGTTACACTCCATCACATTCAAGTGAATGCGGACAGTGGAGCTAGAATTAGGCCCCTTTCACACGGGCGTCACGGATTCAGTCCGGATGCGTTCCGGAAAATCCGCACGCATCCGCACCAATCCGCACGCAATCAGTTTTGTTTTGTCAGTTTTTAAGAATGCGTACGTTCGTTCAGTTTTTTCCGTGCGGGTGCGAAGCGTTTTGATGCGTTTTGATAAAAAACTGAATGTTTACAAACAACATCTCTTAGCAACCATCAGTGAATCACGCATTACATCCGCACTTGTGTGCGGATGCAATGCGTTATTCACCCAGCCCCATTTACCTCAATGGGACCAGGGCTGCGTGAAAAACGCAGAATATAGAACATGCTGCGATTTTCACGCAACGGCGAACTGATGCGTGAAAAACATCGCTCATGTGAAGAGCCCCATTGAAATGAATGGGTCAGGATTCAGTGCGGGTGCAATGCGTTCGCATCACACATTGCACCCGCGCAGAAATCTCGCCCGTGTGAAAGGGGCCTTACACTGCTTGCTGCTGCAGTTTTTACTGCATGCAGGTAAACAGTGAAGAAAACTCAGCGATCATACTAGCACAACAGTCTTTTCAAACTGCTGATTTGCTGGGTTACTAGAAGTCGGACCCCCGCCAATCTGATATTGATTACTTATTCGGAGGATAGGTCATCAATATCTGAAACCAGACAACCCCTTTAAGGGCACATGCACACAGTGCAGATTTGTGTGCAGAAAATCCACAAGCAATCCGCACATAAATCAACACTGTTCATTAAGGTTTTGAATCACACAAAGAATTCACATGCTAAAGATTTTTAAATCTGCACATCAGGTCAATTTCTGCACATACAAAAATAAGTAAAGTGTACACGAGATTTGGTAAATCGTATTCACTTTGCTGGTACTGTGTAAAAGACAAAGGGGGAGATTTATCAAAACTGGTGTAAAGGAAAACTGGCTTTTAAGCCAGCTTTCTGTTACACCTTTTTGATAAATCTCCCCTAAAGTGCATATGCAGCCATCATATACTCAGCCCTAAGCCTCATTCACACGTCAGTGTTTCACGGACGTGTGCTGTACGTGTTCTCCACGGACAGCACACGTCCCCATTCATTTCAATGTGTGTATTCAGACATCAGTGTTTTAGCACAGTTCGTAGGTCCGTGTTTTTAGCACGGATGCATGTCCTATCTTGATCCGTGTTCCCGGATTCCTCACGCCCATTATAGTCAATGAGTCAGTGAAAACCACGGATCCCTCACGGATGCCATCTGTGCTGCATCCGTGTTTCACGGATCATTAGGAAGAGATGCTTTGAAAATTATTTTTCAGCTGTTCAGTGTCAGTGAAACACGGATGGCAAAACATGGACCCAACACGGATCCTTCAAGGACAGCTTCACGGATGCCTCGCTGACCACCTGCTAATGGATTTGAGCACGGACAAGGACGTGTGAATGAGGCTTTAGACAACATTGTCACTTGTGTTGTTTCAGTTTAGTCCTCATGCATTGAATGGAAAGAGATCCGTTAGGATGCATCAGGATGTCTTCCGTTCCAGCACTATTCCGTTTTGTGACCGGACACAAAACCGCTTCAAGCTTCGGTTTTGTGTCCGGTCATAAAAACGGAAAAAAAAACGGATCCGTCACTAAAAACAATGTAAGTCAATAGTGAAGGATCCATTTTTTTCAGTTTTTATTTGACATAACTGCATCCTAACAGAATGGATGCATCCTGATGTGCAAAATCAAAACAGATCTGTTTAATTCCGGTATTGTGATCCTCTGCTGGATCTCAAAACTGGAATTAACACCACAAGTGTGAGAGTAGCCTTAGGGCTCTTTCACACCACCGTTAGGGATTCCGTTCAGGCTTTCCGTTATAACATCGTTAAAACGGAAAGAAACGGAATCCCTAGGACGGACACCCTTAACCCCTTAAGGCTACTTTTACACTTAATGCCGAAGCCACATTTTTTAAATCTGCCATGTGTCACTTTATCAATTCATAACTTTGGGATTCTTTCACCGATTCGACTGATTCCAAGATTGTTTTTTCGTGACACATTGTACTCCACGACAGTGGTAAATTTGAGTCAATATAAATCACCTTTATTTATTAAAAAAATCCTAAATTTACAGAAAATTTGGAAAAAATTTGTAATTTTCAAAATTTGAATTTCTCTGCTATTAAGGCAGATAGTGATCCCTCACAAAATAGTTATTACTTTACATGTCCCATATGTCTACTTTATGTTGCCATCATTTTGTAGATGTAATTTTATTTTTTGGGGATGTTAGAAGGCTTAGAATTTTAGAAGCAATTCTTTAAATTTTTTAGAAATTTTCCAAAACCATTTTTTTAAGCACCAATTCAGTTCTGAAGTCACTTTGTGGGGCTTACATAATAGAAACCACCATAAATGACCCCATTTTAGAAACTACACCCCTCAAGGTTTTCAAAACTAATTTTACAAACTGTGTTAACCCTTTATGTATTCCACAAGAATTAAAGGAAAATGGAGATGACATTTCAAAATTTCACTTTTTTTGCAGATTTTCCATTTTAATCCATTTTTTCCTGTAACACATCAAGGGTTAATAGCAAAAAAACCCTCAAAAACTATTACCCTGATTCTGCAATTTACAGAAACACCCCGCATGTGATTGTAAACTACTGTATGGGCGCATGGCCAAGCGCAGAAGGAAAGGTGCGCCAGATGGTTTTTGGAGGGCGAATTTTGCTGGACTGGTTTTGAGACACCATGTCCCATTTGAAGCCCCCCCGATGCACCCCTACAGTAGAAACAACCAAAAAGTGCCCATATTTTGGAAACTAAGGGATAAGGTGACAGTGTTATTGATACTATTTTGGGGTACATATGATTTTTGATCACTTTATATTACACTTTTTGTTAGGCAAGGTAAACAAAAATGGCTGTTCTGGCTCAGTTTTTATTTTTATTTTTTTACTGTGTTCACCTGAGGGGTTAACTAATGTGATATTTTTGTAGAGCAGGTTGTTACGAACGTGGCAATACCTAACATGTATAGTTTTTTTTATTTATTTAAGTTTTACACTATTATTTTTGAAACAAAAAAAAATCATTTTTTAGTGTCTCCATTGTGAGAGCTGTAGTTGTTTTTATTTTTTGGGCAATTGTCTCAGGTAAGGGCTCATTTTTTGCGGGAAGAGGTGACGGTTAGATTGGTACTATTTTGAGGGGTATATGCCTTTTTGATCGCTTGGTATTACACTTTTTGTGATGTAAAGTGACAAAAAATGGCTTTTTTGACCCTGTTTTTATTTTTTTTTTTTTACGGTGTTCACCTGAGGGGTCGGGACATGTGATATTTTTGTAGAGCAGGTTGTTACGAACGTGGCGATACCTAACATGCTTGGGGTATTTTTTATCTTTTTTTACTAATTTCAAATTTGAGTTTTGGGGGGAAAATGGGATTTTTTAAAAAATTTTTTTACATTTTTTTTTTACACTTTCTTAGACTCAGACCCACTTGGTTCTTGAAGACCCAGTGGGTCTGATTGTTCTATTACACCATGGCAAGCCAGACGCTTCTGAAAGCGTCCGGTTGCCATAGTAACCATCGGGACGCTGCCACAGCAGAGCAGCGTCCCGATGGGAGGGAGAGGGAGCTTCCTCCCTCTCTTCTGGCCACACCATCGGCGCTGCCAGCGCACCGCAGCGCCCGATGGGAGAGGGAGGGAGCTCCCTCCCTGTTAACCCCTTCCATACAGCGGTCCCTGCGGACCGCGGCATGGAAGGGGTTAAACCGCTGACATCGGTGAAAACCGCTCGCCATCCTGAAAAATCATTGCGGGCGGCACTCCCGCCGCAGCCGCCCGCCCGCACATTAACCCCCCCATCGGCCATCAGAGAAAACAGTGGGGTGGGGGGGATATATATATATATAATATATTGTTAAATTTATTTTTTTATTTTACAGTTTATTTCAGTTACGATCGCTGTGATTGGCTAGTCTAAACAGACTAGCCAATCACAGCGATCGCTAGCCCGGGACCGCCCCCATTGGTCCCGGGCTGGTTAGCTGAGACCCCTGGCTGTAAGTAACAGCCGGGGTCTCAGCACTGTCACCATGTCATCAGACATGGTGACAGTTTAATGCCATGACGGCTTGTCCCGTCATGGGGCGGCAAGCGGCTCCTGCCCATGACGGGATAAGCCGTCATTGGGCGTTAAGGGGTTAAGAGGCATTCCGTTTTGATCCGTCATAATAGAAGCCTATGGGAAAGCATAACGGATCCGTCTGGATGCCGTTATGCTCGACGGAAACCAAAGTCCTGTCGACAGGACTTTGGTTTCCGTCGAGCATAACGGCATCCAGACGGATCCGTTATGCTTTCCCATAGGCTTCTATTATGACGGATCAAAACGGAATGCCTCTTAAAGGTGTCCGTTTTGATGTCCGTCCTAGGGATTCCGTTATAACGGAAAGCCTGAACGGAATCCCTAACGGTGATGTGAACGCAGCCTTATTTGTACGTAGTGTTTTGGTCACTGATTTCGATCAGTGATTGCAAGCCAAAACCAGGACTGGAGCCTCCACAGACATAAAGCATAAGGCCTCATGCACACGAACGTGTGCCGGCCGTGCCCATGCTGCGGGCCGCAAACTGTGGTCCTCAATGCACGGGCACTGACCGTGAGGCCACCACATGCGGATCGTGGACCCATTCACTTGAATGGGGTCCGCAATCCGCATCCAAGGGTCCGCACCGCAAAAAAGTAGTGCTTGCTTGCGCTACTTTTTTGCGGTGCGGAGGCACAGCCAGAAACACCACGGAAGCACACCGTAGTGCTTCCGAGGTGTTCCGATCCGTGCCTCCGCTCCGCATCTCCCGGATCGTGGACCCATTGAAGTGAATGGGTCCGCGATCCGTGATGCGGGCTGCACACGGCCGGTGCCCGTTTACTGCGGACCCGCCGTATGCGGCCCGCAGCACGGGCAAGGCCAGCGCACGTTCGTGTGCATGAGGCCTAAGGAAAAGATCTGCACCTGTTCTGTTTTGGTTCAAAATCACAGACCGAACACTGACTGTGTGAATTAGGCCTCATGCACACGGCTGTTGCCTGACCGTTCCATACATTGGGGACCGCAATTTGCGTGTGGCTGACACAGATAGATCCAGACCCATTCAATGCATCTGTGATCCGCCTGCACTGTAAAAAAATAGAACGGAGGCACGAAACCCCATGGAACCACTAGTGCCTCCATACCGCTCTGAACCTTCCGGTTGGGGACTCATTCAAGTCAATGGGTCCGCATCCGTGATGCGGTGCACAAACAGCCAGTGCCTGTATATTGCAGAGCCGCTGTTTGCAGGTGTGCCAGTCATGCCCATATTGCAGCCCCCGCAAACAGTTGGTCTGCCATATATGGGCCCTGATTGTATGCCCACCATCTGCGGATGCAGACCCATTCACTTGACTGTGGTCCGCACCACAAAAAAGTAGTGCATGTACTACTTTATATGGTGCAGAGGCAGGAACAGAAAACCCATGGAAGCACTCCATATTGCTTCCATGAGGTTACAATCTGTGCCTCCGTTCCACACCGCACCGTATGCAACGCAGATAAATAACTGCCAGATTGGGCTAGCTATATATTATTAGTTTCCATACAGTTACTACCTAAGGCCTCGTCCATATTTACGTTTTTCACGGACACTACACGTACCCATTGATTTGAACGTGTCTGTTCACACATCAGTATTTTTTAATGACATTGAGTCAGTAAAAAAAATCACAGAAACATACACTACTTTGGTCCGTGATGCGGATTGCTGCGATCTGTAGCACCAAAGATCACCATATAGTCTCATTCTTTCTCTACTTTAATGATCTTCTCATGTTTTTGGCTTCCAAAACTGACTGTGTGGCTGTGTGGAAGGAGGATGGTACTAGATTAAATCTGGGTGTGTCTGGTCAAAGGCCCAGGTTGCGTTCTGAAGAGCAGAAATAAGTAAGTTTAGATGTTTAGTGTGTGGAAATGTGATGAACAGCTACTTTTCTACTGTTATCATGGAAGTTATAGGGGTAAGGAAAAATAGAAAAATATGTTTATTGACTATATTTCTTTTATGCTGTGTTTTTTGTGCTAACTAGACCTCATGTATTTTTTTTTTTTCTGCGTCCGAGCCATATTTATTGTGGACCACACTTGGACCTATTCATTTCTGTGGGGCCACAAAAAATGCAGACAGCACATGGATACAAATTATAGAACATGTCCTATTCTTGTCAGTTTTGTAGACAAAAAGCCTTTTCTATAATAGCGAGGAAAGTGTGGGATGCACATGGCCGGTATCCATATTTTGTGGATCACAAAAAGCATTGTTGGAAAAATTACCTAAATTTTTATGTTTAAACATTTCTTAACAGTTTTGGTTGTTTTTTTTGTTTTAATGTGCCATGTCACTGGGGAAGATTTATCAAAACTAGTGTAAAGAAAAACTGGCGTATTTGCCCATAGCAACCAGATTCCACCTTTTCATTTTTCAGCGCTCCTTTGGAAAATTAAAGGCTCACTCTGAGTGAGTATACGGCAACTTCCGTCCTGACCTCCCAGCACTGCTTGGCTCGCATAGCATTTATGTAACCCTTACAGTTCTGGAATGTATTGTATAACACTGACATAAATCTAATTGGTTACATAGCATCATAAATCAATATAGCACTATGGAACCCTGTCAGTGCTGGGAGGTCAGGATGAGAGTTGCCTCATACTCGCGCTGTGAGTCCGGACAGTGATACGTACTTGTCTGAAGGGGGCCTAAAGGTCCTTTTACATGGGCTGATGCACAGGTAATTATCAGGAAAAAAACAGGGGGCAGATTTATCAAAACTGGTGCAAAAGAAAACTGGCTAGTTGTCTATATCAACCAATCAGATTGGAACAAATGAAAGGCGAAATCAGGTTGCTATGGGCAACTAAACCACATTTCCTTTGCACCAGTTTTGATAAATTCCCCCCCCCCCCCCCCCCCCCCATAATATTTCCTATAATTGCCTGATCATTGGGCAGAGGTGATAAAGATATTGAAATGCAGCAACCAAAAAAGTACAGCCATAAGAATGTTAGATTCCCTTTAAGGATATGTTGATACGGGCGGAGATATTTATTTTATTCATTTTATTTCACTCACTTATATAGCACTGACATATTCCACATGGCTTTACAGACATTAGGCCTCTTTTATTAAAACTAACAGAAAAACTTGCTTAGTTGCCCATAGCAACCAATCAGAGCTAACCTTTCATTTCTAAAAATGTGTTCAGATAAATTGCTATGGGCAACTAAGCCAGTTTTTCTGTTAGTTCAGATAAATGACGCCCATTATCGTTGCTTACTGCCCCCAATGGGGCTCACGATATCAGTATGACTTTGGAGTGTGGGAGGAAACCCGAGCACCCAGAGCAAACACGGGACGAACATACAAACTCCACGCAGATGTTGTCCTTGGTTAGATTTGAACCTAGGACCCCAGCAAGGCACCAGTGCTAACCATGGAGCCACAATGCTGTGGATAATGTCCACCTTCAGCATTCTACAGTTGCAGGAAACTGGATGAGATTTTAAATAATGTCTTATGCTGTGTTGGTTCCCTGTCCTGATGACCTCTTTCTATATCTGAAGTGTGGCTACCCTGCCTCTGAAGGTGGTGTTATTCCCATTCTCTTGTATTCTGCCCTGTAGACCTGATGTCAGCAATGATGCTGTGTCTTAGGCCTCTTTCACATGAGTGAGTTTTTCCTCCAGATCCGATGCGTGTAGCAAGCACATAACATCCGGACAGAATCCTGAACCATTCGTTTTAGCGGGTCTGTGTACATGCATCTCCCTAATGGCAATTTCAGGGTATAGTCATACGTTGTACCTTTAACTGCAACATCTGAATATAGCCTGCATACAGAGTTTGGTCCTAATTTCTATTATAACAAACTCAATGGTATAATGGCTGACTGCACAATAAAAGGCCATTGACAACCCAGTGCTCTGCATAGTCAATACAAGATATGTCTGGTGCACCAGTGCGACATAGCTCTTACGTATAAGACTCTTTATTTGTGTGCAGCTCCATCCACCAGAATATTTAGGTTTGGTTGAAAGAACAGTAAAGACACATTCTCATGGTAATCCATTTGTCATTATTCTGATATTCTGGATTGAGCAGAACTGACTGCACAGTAATTACAGGCTTGGAATGTGTTAAATGACTGAACAATAATGGAGGTTTTTGCATTTTCCTACTCTTATGGATGAATGCGCTGCATGGTGGGTGATAGTGACATATTCCTACTAATTCTGCTTCCCTTTGCCTCTTATGACTCAGTCTCTGTATTGTATCAAATGATCATAAGACACGGGATACTTCTTAGAATGACTGGAGCGTCAGGGGAGCATGGATTGTATGTCTGCGCAGGCTACAGCCCCCCTGATGGGGTTATTGACTTCAGTGGGTACAACGCAGTGGAAACTGTGTGCAGATAATAATTGTGCTCCTGTGGGGTTCACTTTGTCCCTGTAGTCGCCTAGAGCGAGCTGAACACTGCAGTGACCACTATTACACAAGGTGCATGTAGACAGGTGACAGCGGCAGATCAATGGCATGACATATATTTAGTACTACGTTTATTTTCCTGGCGGTTTCTAAAGATGGAAGACAGATACTCAGGACATAGGAATTCAAGCTGAAATAAAATATTCATAGGCTTAAAGAGGATCTGTCAACCCTCCTGACATGTCTGGTTTACTAATTACTGGAACAGTTTTTTCTGTATGTTGTGCTGCTCCTTGGTTATTTCTACTAGAACTTTATGAATAGAGGTAAAACTGGGTCTTACCTAGTTGTACCTTTTATTCACTGGTCGTGTGACAGCCGTTGTGGCTAGGTTCGCAGAGTAGTGGTAATCTGCTAGAAATTAATTGGATCACTGCGACCCATCGCAATAAATCCAACACTTCTAGATTTCTTGCTTCCGGCACTGCAATCCTATTCATTTCTTTGGGCTCACTGCCACTCTGTTACCTGGCTATGACGTCTGATGCATCACCGGTGTCACCATGTAGCTGTACCCTAAGGGTACGACCACAGAGAGTGGTGGTGTGGTGCTTGCAACGTGGCTGCGCTGTGTTGGAGTACTGCACAGCTGTGTGGGCTCCATCAGGCTCTAATTAAATGGGAAGCACATACTGTACATGATAGGAATCCACTAGAAGTTATGTTAGTACCACGTGTTAATACAATTGCCACAAACTCTGCTTTCTAACCTGCAAAATTCAGTCCATAAGAGCTGATTAATGTGTCCACGTAGATATGTAGAAGGACTCTACGTATTTAGTGATCAACATACAGTATGTGGTGTCCTTACAGTAGTACCAGAACAACCCTTACAGCCGTTAGATCTAGATTTGCCCCAAGAAATCAAATTTTGGCAAAAAAACTGCTTATTTAGGGCCCTACATATGCTCATATCTACCATGCTTTCTTGACAAAATTGCTGCATATTGTAAATGTGTTCTAATTGCTTAAATAAAGGAATTTACGTGCAGTATAGGACTCATCCATATAAACGAGCGATCATGCTGTAGAAATGTCCTGACCCCTAGTGGCTGAATGAAATTGAAAGTCTGTGAAATTAAAAGTTTTTTACGAGATATTGATATTGACAGAGGTCGGTGGTGGGGTGTAGGGTTGACACCTCCAACCATTGCCAATCTGCTGTTTGAGTTCCTCGCAGCTTACCAAGCACAACTTTGTCTATTGGATAGTGGCTGTGCTTGGTATTGCAGCTGAGTCCCATTCACTTGAATGGGACTGAGCTGCATCTAGGCCACATGACCAATGAATTTGACGTCACTGGCCTAGGAACGGCTTCACCCCACCGATCTGATACTGAGAATAGGTCATCAATATTAAAATCCCAGACTACCTTTAACAAGTAATAACTTTTAAATGCAAAACCCTAGAAAGGGCATGGGGGTCATTTTAAAGGGGTTGTCCGGATTCAGAGCTGAACCCGGACATACCCTTAATTTCACCCAGGCAGCCTGCTCCGATGCCCTCCTTTACCCTGCGCTAATTAGCGCAGGGCAAAGGCGTTTAGCCTGGTTCCGGTGACGAACCGGGCTCTGCCGGGCGGAGGCTTCCGCACACCAGTGAGCCCGGTGACGTCACCAGCGCTGATGGGTGGGCTTTATCGCTGCCCTAGCTAGTAAAACGGCTAGGGCAGCGCTAAAGCTGGCCCATTACAGCCGGTGACGTCACCGAGCACACTGGGCAGTCTGTTATGTAAACAGAAGAGCCCTTGCCCTGCGCGATCCAGGGCAAGGGAGGGCATCGGAGCATGAGATGCTCCAATGCTAACATCAGGCGGGCTGCCTTGGTGAATTTAAGGGTATGTCCGGGTTCAGCTCTGAACCCGGACAACCCCTTTAAGAGAATGAGGGTGTTCCTTTGAAGAAAACCTATCACCAGGAAAATGCAGCGCAGTCTGCAGGCAGCATGTTATGGAGCAGGATGATCTGAGAAGGTTGATGTACAGTTTGGTGGAACAAATTTAGAATAACTTGTGTTTTATATTTTAAATCTGTCAATCTGAGCCTAGTAGTCCAGTAGATGGTACTTTGTAGTGATTTACAGCTTTCTGCATGCACACTGTCAGTTACTGAGTAGGACCACCCCCAGGACGCCTAAACTCAGAACGAGCATAGGATTTAATGTATGAAATACAAGTCATACTGAATCTTTTCCCATAAAACCAAAAATTTGTAAAATTTGAGAATACCGTAATTCTTTGTGACAACTCAAATGGTGTTATTTCGCTTGCACTAATAATAATTTCTTTGATGTTTTAGATTTAAGCAATGTACCTGATGTCACCATTAGCACTTTGAAAAGGAGCAGCACGGATGACGCTTTGGATCAGGCTCAGTGCAGGCCACGGATTGATCAAACCTATAAGGTAAGAAGTTTGTTATTCATATGAGAGGTAAAATTTAGGCCTTGTCTCATTTTACATATTTATTTCATTTAAAAGTCTGTTCATGCCTTTAGTGAAAAGAGGGCCCCATAGCAAAACAGTATGGCTCACCTGCCCCACCTAGTTTCCTATACACATGTGACAACCACTCCCAGGTAACACAAAGTGCAATGCCCTTTTTTATTTTTTTACAAATTTACCTGTTTTTTTATGTGGGAGAAATTAAAAAAAAAAAAAAAAAAAGTCTCCCTGTTCCTCAACCACTTTATTTGACTTCTATTTCAGAAAAAATGGAACCGGTACTTCATAAACATAGCACTCATTCTGAGCACCATATTTCTCTATGCATTCAGATACATCTGCTGCTTCCCTTCTATTATACAGCTGTCCGCCTGCAGCCACCACTAGGGGGAGCTCAATGCACAGGAATTTACACAGTAACTATTCACTGGAAGCTGAAATAATCTCCCCCAGTAGCGGCTGCAGTGCTTTTACATCATGAAGAGAAAGGAGGAGTTCGGCCCTGGCCCCCTTTCCCCAAAAGTCCCAAAGCGGTTGCGTGGTCTGCCTCAATTGGAGGTATGCCACCGAGTGAAAATGTAGCCTTTATGTTCCAGAGCATTTGAGGTGGCATACATATCTCAGTACATGCCCGAAATAAAATAAAAGAAAATCAGATGTTCAACACTCTTGTGGGACTGTCTGGTAGTTTTCAGTGACTACGGTGGTTGATCTTGTCTGAAAATAAATGAAATGCATACTACTTGACATCCTTAATGAGTCCATGAAGATGTGTGTTGTATATATTAGTAGACAAAATGTTTTTGCTGTGGCACAGCTTCTCTTTAAGAAATGGTTTAAAAAGTGACAGCTGCACTTGTCACAGTATTCCAACCTGTTCTAGTTAGCAGTCTGTTCTAGTTAGGTGCCAAATGACCATGAGAATAGCAAAAGGGAAATTAAAGGGGTTTTCCAAAAATTTTATACTGATGACTAATTCTCTGGATAGGTCATTAGTGTCTGATTGGTGGAGGTCTGACTCCTGGGACCCTCGTCGATCAGCTGTTTGGGAAGGCATCGGCACTCATAGTAGCACCATACATTGTATAGTGGCTGTGCTTGGTGTCACCGCTCAGCCTCATTCACATCAATGGGGCTTAGCTGCGCCTAGACCATGTGACCGACGAACATACCGTCACATGGCCTAGGGGAAACTGTGAGAGGGCAGTGGTGCTACTATGAGCTCCAGTGCCTTCTCAAACAGCTGATTGTCGGGCGTCACAGGTATCGTAGTGGCCTTCTCGCAGTTTAGCCTAGACCATATGACGTCACTTTCATCAGTCACATGGTCTAAGAGAAGATCAGCCTCATTTAAGTGAATAGGGCTGAGCTATGATTCCAAGCACAGCCACTATACAATGTACTTGGTAAGCTGGGAGAAGGCAGAGTTGCTACTGTGCTTTCTTTGACTATAAATGGCATAATCAGTGAATTAAGATAGATATGCAGGTGGTATATGGTATTTCATTGATTTGGGTTTGATGGCTTCTTCTTGATCAGTGGGGGTCGACATCCGGCACCCCTGCCAATCAGCGCTGCTTCCCGTTCATTACACTGCTTGTCGTCTTGGAAGTGCAGTGTAATACATGTACTCACTCCATTCAAATGAATGGAACGAGTGCTTGTAATTACAATACGCCACTGCTCCACAGGAGATGACTCGTAGAGTAAAGACGTGGAAGCGGCGCTCGCATGGAGTGTCGTCTCCTTGTCAGACAGCAGATCGGCGGGGGGTACTGGTTGCATACCTCCCAAGTGTCTCTCTTTTGGAGGGACAGTCCCTCTTTTTGACCCAAGTCCCTCTGTCCCTCTCTTATCCTTAAATGTCCCTCTTTTTGACCTGGAGGATTAATGCATAAATGTGCATTAATAAATTTACTAAATTGTTCTTAACTAAAGTGTCTGTATGGTTTCTACCTATAAATTAGACCAGAACTTAATTATTTGGTGCAATTTGGACCTTAAACTATCTATAATCTGATGATTTATGTGCTGATATTTATATGGACAATGACACGCAAGAAAAAAATTGCCGCAAGGGCTCTAGTAATTATGCTTTGGGCGGAGTTAGAGGTGTGGCCTAGTATGAAAAAACTGCCGTGATGCGCGCCGCACACATTGTCCCTCTTTGCAATTTTCAAAAGTTGGGAGGTATGTGGTTGTTGGACACCCACCGATCTGATATCTATGCTATGCTGATACCTATGCTGACAATAGGTCATCAGTATATGGCTGGACAAACCCTTTAAGTACATGGCCAGCAGGTTGATTAGCCATTTGGAATATGCTGTGGTTATATATGATCAAAATTAGAACCTAGGACCCCGGGTGTGGCTGTCTGGGCATGTTGGGAGATGTAGTTATGTAACAAGTAGGGAGCTACAGGTTGGAGACCACTGACCCAGACTGATCTAATAGCCAGAAGGGGCTGTTGAGGGGCATGTTTATTGACCTTATAGAAAAAAAAGGTTGGGCATTAACACCTTTAGACATTTGCCAGTAATAGTTACGGTATATTTTGTAATATCTAGGATGTCATGAGACATTTTTTTGTAGAGGTGTCAGGGTCCTATGTCAAAAACAGTTTTTGAAACCTGGTTTACTTGGACGAAACAGCAGTTGTATTTCAGTCGTCAACAGCTCTGCAATTTAACAAAACTGTGAATTATGGGGAACTTTCTGCTGAAGGTGCCCATTACTGTCATGATAATTTATTTATTTTAACTAAATGCTGCTAGCACAATCCACGGCTGAAACTCTGCAGTGACGGCGACGCTGCTGCATGTGTGAGAGCTTTTCAGCTTGTTAACCCTCTGATACTAATGAAAGCAATTGCTCCGACTGAAAGATAAAAAAGGAACATTTGGTTCATGCTGTCCTGGAGCCGCATGTTTCTGTTAATCAGAGCCTTTCAGTGTTGCAGTACATTGAATTATGTAATGTACTTTTCTCCAGTAAATATTACTGACTGCCAACGATCGGATCATTTGTATTGTAACACTTGTGCGGGCAAGGCGATAATGAAAGGGGTTGGGGAGGGTGAGGATCCCAAGTCTCTGTCAGGAGCTCTTCCATGAATGAGAGGTTGGTGGCGCTAGGAGAAGCAGCCAGTTGGGATGATTTCAGAGCACGGCGAGACCATTGCTCATTTACCACATATACAACAGCTGTATACCTGATCACTTATTCTGTGTCCATGGAATCCGATTTGGTTTGCCTAATATATCAAGTAAGTGAAAAATGAGCCAAATGTTCATGTTTTAAATGATTTATTATGTGTGTGAGACAGTGAGATGTACTGCATCTCATCATATCGATATTGAGTGTATCTGTGTATATGTAGTTTACGTATAAATTAGGTATCAGTTTATTTAGTGAAGGTTTGATCCGATGTTCTTCTGATGGCATTATTCTCCTGCATTCAGCGACTTAATCGTATGCTTATTGAATGTAAACTCTGGAGGTTGTTGCCTCTGTTGCTGTACTTGTCTCTTTTATTATGAAGATTATTTGACCGCACTTTTTGAAGTCTTCAATTCAAAAATGTAACCTTTTGCAGTGAAATGCAAATCCATGTATAGTATAATGCAGCTGATCAGAGAGAAATGCATTTTTAGAGTATTTACTTTTAGGAGTAGTCTGTAATCATCAATGGTCGCAAGTCAGGGGCTTATACAGTTAATGAGAACATGGTGGCGGGTAAAGAGTTAACTCTGAGTTGCTAAGGGCAACCAACAATTTCAGCCTGGTGAAGATAAATGAAAAGTGAAGCAGGAGGTACAAGTCCGTGCTTCAGCATTGAGATCTAAATTGTGCAGCTTTGTAACAGCTTTAAAAAGAGGTAAATGTCGAGTACCATACAGATTTATTCTGAATTGTGTGAAGTAGTACTGGAAATGTGCACGGTAGGTTTTATTGTCACTTTTGTCACAAATCTGCTCATTCAATTCTGAATTGATAAGAAAATTTAGTAAGAAATAACAGATACGTGTCCATACTTGTATTTTTTTTTTTCTGTTTTAAGTCCTGTGCCCACACGGGCCGTTGGTATCGCTCTAGGTTACAACATAAATTGGACACCATTTATTATTTTTTTTAAGCTATATTAATATATATGCATCAAACTTATACGTCACTGTAGTACACAAGGCATGTGGGGTGCTGGACTATATTGTGGATTTTTTAGTCACTCGGAGGCTTGACTAATAAAGTACGTAGTGAATCATTTTCCCGTTGTTGATTCTGGAAGTCTTTGTGGGCTTGTGACAGTTGACTCTAATTGGCTGCTTTTCACGCTGTCTGCTAGATGCGTATTGTTCCCACAGCTTGACAGGCCTGACTCTGAACAACTGGTTCTTGGCATATGCTACAAGTAGTCACAGTCCCTATTTAATAATGATGGCTGTCCTCAAATATGTCAGATTTATCTCCAGGAAGAAATTCTCCAGATGATAGTTGTGTGTCTTACAATAATGAGTTTAAGGCACATAATTCTTATATCATTTACATTTCTGCCTCATGAATCTTTATGCTGCTGGAATATAGCTACAGCGGGCCCGTCTGCTTCTTAGTGCTTATGTTTTCATTATGATTGAGAAACTGCCAAATACAATATGTAACTAATATGAAGAGTGTAGGGAGCCTTCTTTTAGGACACTAAAAATTCCACTCTTTTCAGACTTCTTCCAGGCATATTCTATTAAGAATGCAATGTATAACCGTGTCACCTCACTGTTATGAGATTAATATAAAGCATGATGGCAAAATGGAGATAAGATGCTCCTTTGTGTGCTATGTTTCACTGAATTCATCCTAGATTGAAAATGGACCCTTCCACCAGTGGCGTGGGCAAGCTCTAAGGTTACCAAAACCAAAGGAAGCAATTAAAGGGCAACTATATGATGGCTAACTGAATGTCAAATGCGTTACAAAAAAACTGCAATGTCTAGCACTCCTGCAGCTGTAAAGCTTTTAGTCACAGTGAAGGCTTTGTCGGTGCCGTTATTGATAATATCTGTATTGTATGATCTAAAACTCTAGTACAGCATAGCTAGATCTAAACACGTTTACTATAAAACAACCTACTATCTGACATTTTGAAAAGAAAATGAAGCACACCCACATAAACCATTGTACACCACCCCCACTCATGTGTACTCGCATATACAATAAATACCGCCTTACCTAATATTAAGCTAATATACATTTCTATCCAGTGTGTGAAAAAATGCCACAATAATGTTCTTATTTTATCTATTAAAAAAAAAAAAAAAAAACCCAGAGCCAAATTTACTTGTGATCGGACCAGCTTTACCTCGCTTTTTAATTATGCTCCAGAATGTGCTACACCTAAAATAAGAGATCCACACATCTGTTCTGCTGCTGAGTCACGTGCTGCTTTGGGACACGTCACTGCTGAGGCCAATGGCCACTTCTGGAAGTTTACAGGCTGGGAGCAGGAAGCATCTCAAATGGCAGGGCACAGATGAGGTTTTCTTATTTTATGAGGAGCAAATTCCAGGGCATAAAGGGATGTAAAGATGGAAAACTCATTTAAAGGGATTGTATCCTTTCTATTTTTTTTTAATTATTATTAAAATCAGACAGATTTTTTTTTTTTTTTTTTTTTTTTTTTTAGACACACGAAAAAAAGCTTTGGATGCTACTTTTCGGCCCAAGAGGCCTTTTTCAAGCATGCCCACACCATCAGTGCAAGGGTTTAAATAACCCCCTAGTGACATCAGCCCATCCCACATTCATCGTCATGAGATTGGTGGGCGTGAACAGTGAATACATATAATAAACATAATTCAAATAATAACATAGTTTCTGGATTGTGTAATAAACTAAACTGTGCATATACAGCCAAGAAAGAATCAACATAGATCTCACTGTATCTCGATGCCCTGCTCAGTAGTTTCACAATCACAATTTAGCATCAGGATCACGGACCCCACTGTCAAATCATCATATAGAGACACCTCATTACCTGTGTGTCATGCTGCATTGTAGTCATCACCATAGCGTGGTGGTGGGATAGTGGGGCGCAACATGGAGGCTACACGTGTGGGACGCTGTAGGAGGGAGCGCGCGGCCGGCCGAATCGCCTGTAGTGGCGCATGCACAAGGTGAATAGAAGCCTCACATGTGTAGCGCTGTTGTGGATACAAATAAAAAATGATCTACAGTCATGGCCAAAAGTTTTGAGAATGACACAAATATTATATTTTCACATGATCTGCTGCCCTCTGGTTTTTGTGTGTTTGTCAGATGTTTTTATCACATACTCATAATATGATTGCAATTATATTTCTGTAACAAAAGCTTATATTGACAGTTAGAATGAGTTAATGCAGCAAGTCAATATTTGCAGTGTTGACCCTTCTTCTTCAGGACCTCTGCAATTCTCCCTGGCATGCTCCCAGTCAACTTCTGGACCAAATCCTGACTGATAGCAGTCCATTCTTGCACAATCAATGCTTGCATTTTGTCAGAATTTGTAGGTTTTTGTTTGTCCACCCGTCTCTTGATGATTGACCACAAGTTCTCAATGGGATTAAGATCTGGGGAGTTTCCAGACCATGGACCCAAAATCTCTGTTTTGTTCCCTGAGCCATTTAGTTATCACCTTTGCTTTATGGCAAGGTGCTCCATCATGCTGGAAAAGGCATTGTTGATCGCCAAACTGCTCTTGGACGGTTGGGAGAAGTTGCTCTCGGAGGACATTCTGGTACCATTCTTTATTCATGGCTGTGTTTTTAGGCAAGACTGTGAGAGAGCCGATTCCCTTGGCTGAGAAGCAACCCCACACATGAATGGTTTCAGGATGCTTTACAGTTGGCATGAGACAAGACTGGTGGTAGCGCTCACCTCGTCTTCTTCGAATAAGCTGTTTTCCAGATGTCCCAAACAATCGAAAAGGGGATTCATCAGAGAAAATTACTTTACCCCAGTCCTCAGCAGTCCACTCCCTGTACCTTTTGCAGAATATCAGTCTGTCCCTGATGTTTTTTCTGGAGAGAAGTGGCTTCTTTGCTGCCCTCCTTGAGACCAGGCCCTGCTCCAAGAGTCTCCGCCTCACAGTGCGTGCAGATGCACTCACACCTGCCTGCTGCCATTCCTGAGCAAGCTCTGCACTGCTGGTAGCCCGATCCCGCAGTTGAAACACTTTTAAGAGACGGTCCTGGCGCTTGCTGGTCTTTCTTGGGCGCCCTGGAGCCTTTTTGGCAACAATGGAACCTCTCTCCTTGAAGTTCTTGATGATGCGATAGATTGTTGACTGAGGTGCAATCTTTCTAGCTGCGATACTCTTCCCTGTTAGGCCATTTTTGTGCAGTGCAATGATGACTGCACGTGTTTCTTTAGAGATAACCATGGTTAACAGAAGAAAAACAATGATGCCAAGCACCAGCCTCCTTTTAAAGTGTCCAGTGGTGTCATTCTTACTTAATCATGACAGATTGATCTCCAGCCCTGTCCTCATCAACACCCACACCTGTGTTAATGGAGCAATCACTGAAACAATGTTAGCTGGTCCTTTTAAGGCAGGGCTGCAATGATGTTGAAATGTGTTTTGGGGGATAAAGTTCATTTTCTAGGCAAATATTGACTTTGCAAGTAATTGCTGTTAAGCTGATCACTCTTTATAACATTCTGGAGTATATGCAAATTGCCATTATAAAAACTGAAGCAGTAGACTTTGTAAAAATTAATATTTGTATCATTCTCAAAACTTTTGGCCATGACTGTACACATTGTTTATGTTTCAGCAGACGGGGACCATCAAACACTTATTTAAACCCTTGCACTGCTTAAAAAAGGCCTCTTGGGCCGAAACGTAGCATCTGGAATAAAACTTCACTGAAATACGTGATGTCTCCACCAAACTTTTTTTTTTTGTGTATCTGATCCTTGTGGGGGAACTCGCCATCCCCCGAGGAGACATGCACCCGCAACCAAGCAAACCTGGCGTGCTGTCCTGCCCTAGCTGTACTTGTGTTTTTTTATTTGTTTTTGTTTTTTTATTAATTTTTTTTTTTTTACTAATCTGTTTTTTATTTTTATTTTTTTATTGTAGATTTTTTTTTGTTCTATTTTCTGTACATATTACAGTGGCATCCACCTGTTACCAGCATTTATAAATGTGTTTTAAAGCAGTTTTGGACCATAGGAACATGTGGACTGGAGATGTTTATTGACTTGGGCCCCTTTCACACGGGCGAGATTTCCGCGCGGGTGCAATGCGTGATGCGAACGCATTGCACCCGCACTGAATCCTGACCCATTCATTTTAATGGGGCTTTTCACATGAGCGTTTTTTTTTCACGCATCACTTCTGCGTTGCGTGAAAAACGCAGCATGTTCTATATTCTGTGTTTTTCACGCAGCCCAGGCTCCATAGAAATGAATGGGGGTGCGTTAAAAACGCAACGCATCGCATCCGCATGCAATCCACACGTTTTCAATGAAACGCATCCTGAACAAATCCGCGACGCTCATGTGAAAGAGGCCTTAAATGGGAGGGTGTTCTAGGGATGTTCTCCACTGGAGGGAGTAGATGAGCTGTTATGCTTTTGTAAATAGTGGTTTCTGTGTTACCGGTATATACAGTAGATGTTACAATTCATAGTAATCCTGTCTGTGATTTTATAATGAAATGACTGCTGAAAAGTGATTTCTACAGAAAGTGTCAGAATATTATCAGGCTTAGTGGCCAGAGTCAAAACTGGAAGATTTCAGGATTATTTTATGATCCAGACATTTAAAATCACCAAAAATGTTTAAACATTTAGCATAAAAAAACAACACACAAATCAAATACAGTTCAGTATAGTTGGAGGGTATGAAAAAAATATAATATTTTTTTTCTGAGTGCATGAGACCGTTCATAGTAGTTTGTTATTATATCAGTATATGTATATTATATATTATAGTATATATTATATATACTTTAGTGTGTGGTACAAGAATCGGCACATGTTGTATCTGGTAGTTTGTTTAGAAGTAGACTGGATCTCCTGGGATATCTGGACTATGAGTGTTGCATTAAGTGTATGTAGAAAAAAATGTTTGTAGTTCGCGATCAGTCTGGGACATGAAGCCTATAAACAGGATTCTATATGTAAAGGGCTTTAGGGCAATCATCAAATTTGATGACAAACAGGATGCCTATAAACAATTTTAAACTGATATATAGTCATTGTTAAGCAAGTTATCCCCACCTATTAGTTGTTTAATGAGAATGAGCTCTGCGTCCAAATTCCAGCATCTCCGCTGATCTTGTATTGATGACTTGGGATATATCCTCTCCATTCATACCCAGACAACTGATATTTGATGGCTCCATGGTGCAGCCCCTACTGGTTCAGTGTCACATTGGAAGCATACACCTCCCCACTACAGTGTATGTGTATACAAAGCAATAAAAAGTGGCTGTTATAGAAGAGTCAGCTGCCAGGATTCCTCCATCTAGTTAACTACTACACTTGGTGGTGATCAGTGCATGGTAAAGCATAATTGTATTTGTTAGTGGGCTTTTTGGAATTGAAACAGAAGTTCTTTAAAGGGAATCTATCACAAAAACCTGTTCTATATTTTATTTATGCTAAAAAAATGTATTATATATTTGTAAGAAATAATAAATAAAAATTCCAATGTATGAAATATTATAAATAAATATTAGATTTTACCATATTTACCATCTTTGGTCACCAGGGGGAGCTCTGCTGGCCAAATGAGGCTTTGAGCAACCTGTAAGAAGGCATGCTGCAAAAAAGTGGGTGGTACCAATGACATCACTGCTTCAGCAAGATAAGATGAGACAATGGCTTCGTTACAAAAACACAGATCTCTGCTCCTCAGACTCCTCCCCCACTGGTCACATGGCCGATTACATCACTAAGGTCCTACAGCCCCAAGAGCCTCCATCTACTCTGTTTCTGAGTCCTGGGCCGCTCACCCCAGCAGTACACTCAGCAAAAATTGTCTGCACTGCTGGGGTGAGCTGCCATAGAATTTAGAACAGGCAGCCTAATGAAGACAAGGACGCTGCTGCAGGAGTGAGGAGCAGGCACAGTGGGCTTCCCCCAGCAGCAAGGAGGGAGGACCTGGCTGTGTGTTACTGGTGTCATTACTCACGTCTTCCATTCATTCTCTATAGGGTCGGCAGCGACTGAGGAAACCTATGTACATGCCTGCCGTAAGTGAGGTGCCATTGTGTTGTAAACCCAGACTGTCACACTTTACTTCCAACATGGCAGCCCCCATGTAAGGCAAGAAAACTGAATAAAAAAAAAACATTTACACAATTTGAAAAATACATTATGTTAAAACCTGCTTTTGTTATGTTGTAAAACATATCAAAATTTTTTTCTTCGCGATAGTGTCCCTTTAAGGTCCCTTTACATTGGAAGACAGAGCAGCAGAATATTGAGAAGGAAGCATTCTTTCCTGACAATCTGATTCTCGGTAGTGGAGGAGACTGCAGCATTTACATGCAGCGCCTCCAGAGTATGGGGAGGAGCGATCATTAATGCCATCACTCTTCCCCAAGCGCTAATGATCAGATAACCCGATGTACTAAAATAATCGATAGCTTCAACCCTAATTCAGATTTCCACTCCCTTGACCAGTATTTCCAGGCCTTCCTTTTTTCTTTCTCCTTGCCTTAACTTCCCTTCCTCCTGTTCTAATATGGTTTGTAACATATGGTATGCATTAAGTATTCTACTGGAATCTGTAAATCATTTGCTCCCTTTAATGTTATAATCAGAAATTAACTAATTTACCAAAAAAAGCTGCATAATTGGCATAACTATTTGACATGTATTTTCGTTCCGCCCGCCACTCGACGGGTTGCTGTGCTGTGGCCGGATCCGCGGCCCGTCCCCATTACAGTGAATGGGGCCGGAGCGTAGTTCTGGCCCCACACGTGCACCTGCGGCAGCACGGATCCGGCGGGCTGTTCACCCACCGGGACAGCCTGCCGGAGCCCCGCGCCGCAGGTGTGAAAGGGGCCTTACATATACACACTTGGTTCATCTCCCCCTGCTGTGTATTTGTTTTCAGATGGGAGAGAGTAGAAAGCTTATCTCCCCAGAGAACAAAAAGATTGAGTGTTAAAATTCTGCACATGTGATCTTTCTCACCCGACATCTGTCTGGGGAGGCCCATACACTTTAGATTATTGACTGCCCCAGCTCCTGGGGGATAGATCAACATTGTCTAGGCCTCTAAAGTGTATATGGGCCTTTAGACTAAAGCACTTCTATCTGTGACCAGCTTTCTACTACATTTTAAATAATTTTCTTGTGTTTCTTCCTGTAACAATACTTTTACAAAATTGTGTTTCTGAATACAAATGAGAAGGTGCTTCTATTATATTAGGTTTGGATATGTGCAGCTATACAACATGGTTTAGCTTGTTTTTGTCACATAAATATGATTGACTAAAGGCACAATTATATTTCTAGCTTTTGTCAAGAGAAGCAGAAATTTCAAAGCTCTCTGCATGTTTTTTCATATCCATAGTGTTTGTTGTAATGTCCTTGCTAGCTATTTTAGAGACCCGAGGAGTTTTCCCATGTATGACTTCATGGCAAGAACATGTTAAAGGTGATGACAAACAGGAGGCCTATAAACAACTCTAAACTGACATATGGTCAACGTCAAGCAAGTAATCCCAATTAATCCTGGATTAGTTAGTAGTTGTGCAGGGCCACTTCCTTGCGTGTTCTCTTCCAGTCTAATCTGGATTAGCTCTGTTTTAGAGTAAATAAGATATTTTATATGTGAGAAGGAGGACCTCAAAACGATACTGTGGACAGTTTTTTTTTTTTTTTTTTTTTTTTTTTCCCTGGAGGCAATATGGATGAAAAAATAATTTCTATAGAATTGGCTATTTTAGCAGTGAAGTTTGCTTTGAAAACGACTCTCAAAGATCTCACAACATGCCTCAGCTGTTTAGATGATTCGGTTGCATGTTTTCCGGTACGGTAAGAAATCAGGAATTAGCTGTAGTTTTCTGTGTAGCGTCATACAAAATGCATGTTGAAAAATGTCAGCATGACCCTTTCATGTATAAAGTAGATGGTACTAACCCAGATTGGATGCCTTTTTATAACTTCAGTAGGCTTTACTTTATTAATATAGTCTTTTAGTGTATATATTGTATAACTTTTTTCTCCAAATATGTAGGTTACTTTAATGCATAACACACAGCAAGTACATGGATCCTAAAGTAGGCACACAGGGAAACCTATGATTCTATACTGTACCTTCACATGCCTCTGATTTCATACAGACATGCATACTCCCCTAAAAGTATTGCAATACAGAGGCACCATACTACAACAGTTAACTACTGTGTTTTTCATGTTCTATGATCTATTTATACTTACACATTGCATTTTATGTAGGGTAGAGCCTAAACAAGAATTTAATTAAACAAAGTTGGTACTTCAGATTTATCAGATTCATCAGATTTAACCCTCTTAAACCTGCCGACATTAGCGATATGCTAATGTCAGCAGACCCTAACTGTGGTATTATTATGTTTATTGAAGGCCCCCTTACTGTGATAATCCTACTTTTGTAATATGTAAATGAGCCTCTAGGAGCAGGGGGGGAGGCGTTGCTCCTGCTCCTAGAGGCTCCGTTCTCATACCTCCTTCCACGCCTCCTTGATTGACAGGGCCAGCATTCATCTTCTCCTGCCAGCCCTCTGTGTCGGGGAAATCTCGCACATGCGCCGTGCAGCACACAGGGCTGGCAGCAGGAGACGAACGCTGCCTCGTCCTGTAGTAGTTAATGTCAGCAGGTTTAAGAGGGTTAAATATGGCAGAAACCCTTTTTAAAGAGTTTTCTCTTAGTTGAATAAAATTCAGGCTGCAGCTGTAATTGGCTTAAAATAACAAAAGAAGCCATGCTTGCCACTTTTCTCCGCTTCCTGCTGCTGTTTGCTTTTCTTGCTGCAACATTGACGTTCTGTGCACACCGTGTCACCGCTGCAGCCAATCACTGTCCTCAGCATTGACGCCCCCTATACTGTTGAGGCCAGTGATTGGCTGCATAGTGACCTGTGCTCAAGGAATGTTACTGCCGCAAGGAGGACCAGAGTACAGTGCAGGACTGGAAGAGGAGTGATGAGTATTTCTTCTTTTGTTATTTTTGACTGTAGCACAAATTTTTATTTAACTCTGACAACCCCTTTAATCTTAGTATTTTTCTGATCCGTTCTCAGTCTTAATGTAATGTTTTTATTTGAATTGGGCTCTTTATAAAGGTGAAGAATTCTCATTCAGAAATCCTTTTTGAAATAGGCACTTTACAGTGGCCTATACTGAACGCTCACAGAAGCTGTTGCAATGTGCTGCCAAATGAAACAGCGTTCTATAGATGATGCAGGAAAACAATAGGTAGGATCTTAAGTGCATTGGGATGGTCTTAAAGGAAGTGTCACGGGAGGTCTGGGGAGAGTGGCGGTCCCTTAGCTCGACCCGCAACCCCTGTCCCTGCCTACTTGCCTCACCCTAGGCTAAAGGTCCTAGGGGGACAACTGGACGACAGGCCCTAGCCTAGCTAGGGAAGCGGGGATGGAGGACAGACTGACAGACAAACAACGAGAAACACAGAGGAGGGTCAGACGGTCCGAGGTCGATAACAAGAGAGCAGTATCAGGTCAAAAACGTAATCCACAAGAATGTCCAAGAAGCTAGCCGGGGTAAAGCACAGAGAGTCAAAATAGCAAAAACACTGAGATCAAGGCGAGATCCAGGAGCACAGCTGCGATAGGATACCAACAACAGGAGCTCAAGGAAGGCTGGTGACTGCTGGAAGACCAAACAAGCACTGGCAATGAGGTGCAGCAGGAAGGAACCTAAATACAGACGGGACTCCCGCCCCAAACCCTGATAGGGGCTGGGAACCTGTCAGTAAGATTAGCCCCAATCACAGAACACCTGGTAACAACAGGGTGGATGCCAGTGAAAACAGCAAAGCCAATTTAAAGGGACATGCGCACTGAAATCAGAGTGTGTGTAACTAGGAACGCGAGTTGGGTGCGGCAACCCCCTGCGTCCCTAGCAGCGGTTCAGGCGCAGCCGAGGCACGGCGGCCAGACCTGCAGCCGGCCCTGACCGGAAGTAAAGGAAGCATTTGCCACTTTTTTTTGGTCTTTTTTTTTTTTTTTTTTATTTTATACTTTGTGATCCCCATAATGCCATACAATATCTTTTATTTTTTTTATTTTTTAATTTCTTATGTAGTTTGAGCTGACATATTAGCCCCAGTCAGAGGGGGGGGAATATAACCCACAAAGAGGATGTACAAGTTTGTGTGCAGCTGTGGTCATGAACATTTATGAACGTCTGTACAGAGATAAATGCTGAATACTCGGATATATAGTGCCTTGAAATAGTTTCATGTCCCTTGAACTTTTCCACATTTTTTTCATGTTACACTCACAAACTTAAATGTATTATTGGGATTTTTTGTGATAGACCAACATTAAGTGACAAGTATGTGTTAAGTGAAAAGAAAATGTTACACGGGTTTCATAATTTTTAATAAATAAAAATCTGAAAAGTGTGGAGTGCATTTGTATTCAATACTTTGTAGGACCACCTTTCTCTGCAATTTCAGCTACAAGTCTTTTGAGGTATGTCTCTACCAGCATTGCACATCTAGAAGCTGAAATTTTGGCCATTCAAGTTCAGTCAGATTGGATGGAGATCGTCTGTGAACAGCAGTTTTCAAGTCTTGCCACAGATTCTCAATGGGATTTAGGTTTGGAGTGTGACTGGTCCATTCTAACATATGCTTTGATCTAAACCATTCCAAATTAAATTATAAGGTATTTTACTTGCATAATAATTACGAGTGGAGCATATCCACATCCTGCACCTCACAACCTTGGACATAGAGTGCAACCCAAAATCTTACCCAATAATTTTTATGGGTCTGCAAAAAATATGGACAGTACACAGATGACATCCATGTGCTGTCCGCATCCATGCGACCAGTCCAGAAGTTAGAGAACATGTCCTATTTTTGTCCATTTTTTTACAGACAAAAATAGCCAGTTCTCGTGTAGGGAGTGAGAAAATTGCAGCTTGCACATGGATGGTATCTGTATTTTTGTGGATTTGTAGTTTTTAGACCACAAAATGGATAGTCATTTACAGAATAAACATTCAGTACTGAAAACTAGATTGACATAAAGATCTTATGTATTGATGCTTGCTAATATCTAGTATATTTATGTGGATAATCACTTTATTGTTAAGTCTGATAATTATTATGCTACACAGGTACAGTAAAGGAACAAAGGGTATTTTCATCTCGTAAAACTGGTGTAGTAATTTGACCTGGCTTTCGTTAGTTTGAGTCAACTGGTTTATTTTTACTGCTACTTCTGTATGAAATACAGTATTATACTTTAATGAAAAAGAAAGCACTGTAATTTTCTGCATAGAATGTATAAAAATACGTATGAATTGGCATAAATACATTTTAATAGAATATTAATAAAACGCTACTGTTACCTGCATGAGGTCAATTAAACCTTTTTTTCCTGAATTTCTTCATCTTCAGTAATAACTGATGAGAGATACAGTTTTTGTTGCACCGTGATCTTCTGTGGTGTGGTTACTATGTATTGTGATTTGTAACAGACCGGGCAGTCAGATGTTACACTGTTATTTTTACATTAGTTACATTATTGTGAGATCTCGAAGAACCCCAGTTTAAAAAATACATAAATTGGAGGAAGGACCGGCAGACATAGACGGGCCATATGGTTATTATTAAAGGGGTTATCTGAGGCTGGAGATGACCCCTGCCCCCCCCCCCCCCTCACACTGCTTCTACTTACCTGGCTCCCCACGTTGATCCTGGTGCCACCACAGCCGCTTTCCATTTACTTTCCTCTCGTCTAAAGTAAGCGATCTCAGACAGAACTGAGAAAAACAGAAAACTAAACTGATGTGAGCTGGCTTTATTAGGTCAAAAACAGAAATATGAATAGTATCAGAGTGAACATCCATCAAGTAAAACAATGAGATGAGTCCAAAGACGTCCAAACATTTTTTTAAATTGTAAGAAACTAAAGAAACCCCCATAAATTATTGGGTGGGATAAGTAATAACCACAGCAGTAAATACAGGAATATTATCCATTTCTTACTGTAGTGTGTGACTTTTTCAATTCAGGTTTAGAAGATGAACAAGACAGGATTGTTAGGCAGCACCAGTACGTCAGTGCTAATTCTGAACCGTTTTTATGGAAAAAGGGCACATTATCCATAATAGTCTGAGTGAAGAATATAATGTAATGTCAAGGAAATAATTTTCAAATACATAGCAAATGGTGTAGATTTGCGTCAAACCTATATTATCTTTGGTTTGAATACAAACTGAATACTTGACTGTTCACGATGTGTTTATGGGTCTTTGTGGGAGGTGTTGATGAGCCATAATAGGATGGGGAATTGGAATAAGCTTTGATTTTTAGTTGTTAAGTACCTTGCCTCCAAGAACAAACATAAGTGAAACGAAAAATATGTGATGACCTTAAAGGGGTGTAAAATAAGAAAAAAATATGGCTGCCTCCTTCCAAAAACAGCACCACCTCTGTCCACAGGTTGTGTGCAGTATTGCAGCTCTGCTCCATTGACTCCAATTGAGCTGAACTGCAATACCTGACTTAAACCACAAGCAGGGTTGGCAATGTTTTTGTAAGGAAGCAGCCATATTTTTTTCTAATCCTGAACTACCCCTTTTAATGTGGGTTTCAAAGAACTGATACATTTTTTGCAATGATTTCCAATGGTAAAGCAATTTGCCTTCATGCTGCCTGGGGCAAAAATTTAAACTGTACCCCTCATGCCAAATTCTTGACCTAACCCCCCTCTCCAGCCAAGGGTGTAACCTGACCAGGATGCACTTTCTTTAATACGGATGTCTTGTTATGCACCACAAGGGTCTTTGGGTCCCTTTAGGCTCCTGGGCCCGGTAGTGAATGCTACCTCTGCACCCCTTATAGCTACGCCCCTGCATACCCGTATGACTACTATTATAGTTCTAAAGTCCTGAATGGCAAACATTTCTACTGACTATTGAGATGTGATCACCTCTTTCTTACTGAGTTAGGCCGTATTCACTAGTCCATAACCATGATAACATCTGTGACAAGATGGTCAGTGTCTGTGTATCATCCATATTCCACGTACACTGCTACATCTGAAAATTAATTTCCAGAGGTTCTACTACTAATGGTCTACGAAAACCAGAACACAGATACCGTATGTGTTGTGCCAGTGGTTTTCACAGCTCCATAAACTTCAATGGTGGTGTTTGGTCCATACGACAAACCAAAAAAGTGCATGTCTCTATGGTTTCTCCACAGACTTACGGTCAGTGGAAAATCACTGATGTGTGAAAAGACATATCAAAATCAATGGGTCTGTGAAGACAACTGACATTACAGGTCTGTGATTCACCAGATGACCTGGCCTCCACAGTCACCAGACCTGAACCCAATCGAGATGGTTTGGGGTGAGCTGGACCGCAGAGTGAAGGCAAAAGGGCCAACAAGTGCTAAGCCTCTCTGGGAACTCCTTCAAGACTGTTGGAATACCATTTCAGGTGACTACCTCTTGAAGCTCATCAAGAGAATGCCAAGAGTGTGCAAAGCAGTAATCAAAGCAAAAGGTGGCTACTTTGAAGAACCTAGAATATAAGACATATTTTCAGTTGTTTCACACTTTTTTGTTAAGTATATAATTCCACTTGTGTTAATTCATAGTTTTGATGCCTTCAGTGTGAATCTACAATTCTCATAGTCATGAAAATACAGAAAACTCTTTGAATGAGAAGGTGTGTCCAAACTTTTGGTCTGTACTGTATATATTTCTTACAGGTACACTGGAACCTAAAGTGATTCCACTAATTCTGGCCACCTATGTGCATTTCTAATGAGGAATATAATTACATAGTAGGAGTTGGCCAAGAAATACCATAATTAGTATCTCTGGAATATACTGTATTTACCTAATATACTAGAGAGAATTGGCCTTTGTTCTGTAGCAGCATAACTGTGGTGGGAAAACAGGGTCTCTCCCCTTACTCCAATACTGCACTCACGTTATGAACAGTAAACCATTTGCTTAACTACAGATCTTTGAACTAATCATTGACTTTTTTTTTTTTTTTATACACTAGAGTGCTGATCAAATCTCAGCATTGTGTCGAAGCATGCAGGAAGTCAATCAGGACATGATGGATGGGCGCAATGACAGCCCAGACCCTCCAAGGAGACCATTAGCTCGCCACTTATCGGATGCAGATAGGCTTCGGAAGGTCATACAAGAACTAGTTGATACAGAAAAATCCTATGTTAAGGTAAAGCTTATGATTAGTGTATATGTTCTGTTAGACAGTTTTTATTTTGTTTCACGTGCTGTAATGCTGTTTGTTGTTGGTTTTTTTTTTTTTTTTTGTCTGTTATAAAGTGCCAGCATATTCTTACAAAAATGTCCCTAGTATGTGTGTGTGTGTAACATGCCAAGCAAGATAAAAAACACCATGGGGAGAACATAAAAGCTTATTTTACTTTATACCAGAAATTGTCTGTTGTTCAGACTTTATTAATTCATTTATCATATTTACAGATTAATATTCAATGTTTGGGTGATCTCGGGTTAATAAAACTGTGATCAAATTACACACTATAAAATGTTGTTTTTTTTTTTTTTTTAAAATCGAATTCACTTAATATGGACTGTAAAAGAAGGAACAGAATGGATCTGGGATTACAAAATAGCCCTGGCACACAAACCCCACCTGCCCACATATGATATTGCCTAAAAATACTGATTCGCAATGCACTCAGTGCTAATTTTTTTTTTTTCATTTGCCATACCCCTATGCAAACCATCAATACAAGAAAGGAAATAAAAATGGAACGCTGAAATCCCAAATCACATGGTCAGTGATATATGTTACCCTCCCTTATAGCACCACAGACCATAATGAAGCTCCAAATACCTTCCAGCAGCATCCAATACCACCATGCAGCTCAAAATATCTCCCTAATAGTGCCAAATAGTGCAATACCCTGACAACCCCTCCCCCTAATGGCAGCAGTATTGTCCCCTGACAACCCTTCCACCCTAAGCTGCAATATTGTAACTGACAACCCTTCCTCAACTGGCAGCATAGCATTAAAATGTCTCGCCTTTCTTGCGGACTTGCAGGACAAGGGCAGTAAGGCTGGAATTGGAGTGAGAAATTCTCCTACTGTTCTCCATGCTGTTAGGTAGGTGAATGACCTGTGATCATCACTGGTCCTGCACACTTCAAATCTTAGAACAGCACCATTGTCAGTTCAGTTCCATTACTTTTAGAGGGTTTGGGACCTGTGATGATGTCATCACAGGTCCTTGAGCTTTGCAAGCCTCTGGACTGCACAGATGATGCAGGGTTTGCATTATCAGTGCAGTTATCGTTTATTAATCTTGTCAGGCAGCCCCTTGACAGAGTGGTCTACTGGGAATCTGCATGGTAGAGCAGATTACCAGTTCAGGCCTGCTGAGTTCCATTGGCAGAGCAGTTCTGAAAGATCTCAAGTATGAAATTGTATATGTTGTTCCTGTGTAACATGGCATTATTGTGTATTTGGTTACTAAATTAATTAAAATCTGCACACATGCATAATACAAATTTATTTATTGTAATCATAAGTTATGGGTGCCTGGCAATTATATATGCCCCCAGGCTTCATGTTCAGTTTCTTTTTAATGTTCCTCTTAATCTATACTCTTTTTACAGGATTTAAGTTGTCTTTTTGAATTGTACTTGGAACCACTGCAAAATGAAACTTTCCTTACCCAGGATGAGGTAATTCAAAAATCACCATTCTCTATTGCTAACACAAGGGAATAACTTCTTATGTATGTGTACACTTGGCTGCAACGTTTTCAGTAGCTTTAACCAGCATTAGGAGTACAGTTAATCTATTTTAGTTAATAACTGTAATAATTTTAATCCATTGCTTTCAAGTCTTTTCACTGGGAACATTGTACAAATCTATTAAGCTGTTATATTAGGGAGATCAGTAGATATCATCTGCATAGAGATTCAGAAGGAAAATATGTCAGGGCTCATGAATATTAGATTGTATTTAGCTAACTGCTGCTATAGTTAATCTCTGGCACTGCATGGCCTGTTGTGTGTATGCTGAAATTTACACTAGTAATAATGATGGATAATATTTACAATAATATTCGCCTCCTGCAGGCCACAATAAATGTGTCTGTCTGCCATTTCTTGATGCTAAAACTTTATTTTTTGCTGTTTATAGATGGATTCTTTGTTTGGCAGTCTGCCTGAAATGCTTGATTTCCAGAAGATATTCCTCCAAACCTTGGAAGATGGCATTTCAGGTTCTCCTGATTTTAACATACTTGAGACTCCATCGCAGTTTCGAGTAAGTCATTAATTGGTAGTCATTATAATTACAAACGGCAGGATAATGAGCGTGACATACTGCTACGTGCCTGCTCTATTTAACTGTGTAGGTTTGATTATTCATGGCTATTAGGAATATCAGCTGACAACATCAATATGGTTTGACGGAAAATAAACTTTCAGTTAACTTGTTTCCAAGGATATTAGTTGGTGTATGTGTACATCATGTATGAGGACACTAACTGGTATGGTGCTGGACATAATACAGTGGTAATACAGTGCCTTGTGACGGTATTCACCCCCTCTCCTCCCCTTCCCCCTTGGTGTTTCCTGTTTTGTTGCATTACTACCTGGAATTAAAACAGATTTTAATTTAGATTTTATGTAATGGACCAGGTTAAATAATCAAAATTGTTACAGTGGAAAAAAAAAACTACCTTGTTCAAATAATAAAATCTTAAAAAAGTTGGGAGTGCATACACTGTATGTATTCATACTTTTTGCTAGGAAGTAAAATCTGGCCCAGCCAGTTAACTTTCAAACTCACATAATTAGTTGAATTAAGCTTCCTGTGTGCAATCCGTGCCACATTTTCTATCAAATGATGTATGAATACAACTGTAAGGCCCCTGAGACTGCCCCACTACTAAGCAAGACCAGGTGGCCCTCCAACCAGGTCACAAACAAAGTTTTAGAGAAGTATATGCACATGCCAGCCTGCAAGGGAGGCATGGGTGAGGTAGAGTGGATGGGAATGGTGGCGGTGACAGTGAAGTCTCCCAGGCCAGGCGTGTAGTGCTACCCTTATTTCCCTCGGGGCACTCCCTGGATTTTGGGCTCCAACCAGATTGTGAAATACTTGTAAAACTGTGCCTAATGCTTGTATTTGCACAGTGACAGTCATCACCCACTCAGTAAAAGAGGGACTTTATTATAACCCAGCCAGTCTGGTTATTGGTCTACATATCCAGAGTAGGTTTTTCCAAAAAGCTGCGTCTTGGGATGGCTATGATGGTGGTCCTCCCTGAGTCTCTTTCTATAGATACATGCAGTCTTCCCAAATGCCGAAAGGTGTGCAATTTCTTTCAATATTTCTTGCACATATATTAAACAGATCCACAAGCCCCCATTATACCGATAGAGGCCAAGAGGGTTTTGTTTGTGTTCAGCAGCACCCACTGGGGTTCACATTTTTCTTTTTTACGAATGGAATAGGACAGCAGGCTGTGCAATTCCGTACAGAGGAATCCACAAAAAATGCTGCTTAGTGGCATCCTTCAAGTGCGTGCACCTGAGGTTTTCATTGGGGAATCCTCGGAAACCTTGGATGGACTCTGGATCCAGAGCGTGAAAACCTTTATCCATTGTGTTCTTTATCTTTCAGAAATTGCTGTTTTCTCTGGGAGGATCTTTTCTTTATTATGCAGATCACTTCAAACTGTACAGTGGATTCTGTGCAAACCATATAAAAGTGCAAAAAGTTCTTGAAAGAGGTAATTCAGCTTCTACTTTGCAAGACTTTTCAATAATGAAACAATGCATAAATGAATTAATTTAGATATAGAAACAGACAAATGTTGCCAGAGAAAGCTAGTCTATAACCTGCCTTTACATTATTCCTTTTTTACTTTTCTCTTAGGATAAATACAGTATGTGTATCCTACGCCTGTATTAGACCTGCAGATAGTTTGCCAGATCATCGCTAACAAGCGTTCATAGGTATGCTTGTTAGAAATGACCTTCCTGTGTAAAAGTGCCGCCGAATACCTGATGACAAGCAATCGTCAGCCTCATCTACTGGTCTAATACAAGCCCTAGGCATTGTAGATAGCAGATTTGTTAATATATATATATATATATATATATATATATATATATATATATATATATATATATTATAATTTCTTCCATCCATTCTCTCTGCAGCTAGAACAGATCCAGCTTTTAAGGAATTTTTGGATGCCAGAAACCCCACAAAGCAGCATTCGTCTACCTTAGAGTCATATCTGATCAAACCGGTGCAGAGGGTTTTGAAATACCCACTGTTGTTGAAAGAACTGGTGTCATTGACAGACAATGAAAGTGAAGAACATTATCACCTGACAGGTACTTTTATTTATGTTGTGTTGAAGGGAATGCGTCATGACCTATTGTTTCAATCATTTTTATGTTATTTTTAAATAATTTTTGATGTTTTTTTTACATTTTCCATGTTTGTTTGTATGTCTGTCTATCTGGAAAATAAAAAAAAAAACAACCAAGTCTCAACATACTAGGCCTAGTGGCCATTGTGGAATGCATGATTTTAGAGTGTGATTTAAACAATAGGTCATTTTCTTTTAAGGGGTACCAAAAATTCCCATTGTAATTATTCTCTTTGGAGTCCACAGTAAAATGGATGGAATTAGAAATTATTACTTTTTGGCTACTGTTAGGACATGCTGCTACTATGGCATATATAAATGTGGTTCACTGAACAAAATCAGTTTTCTATGTTTCCTGCTCATGCTGCGTTTTGTTGGCATCATATAAATGGTTATAATATAATTTGTGTTTAGAGTTGGTAATAAGATCAGTATATAATTTATTTCAGGTCTCATAAGACTTGTCAAACCTATTATAATTGTCATTGAATTGTTTAAAGAGGCTCTGTCACCCAAATGCAACCTACCAAATGCTTTTACCTGATGCCGCTGATAAAAGCCAAACCTTTGATAGTGATGTAAGATGTCCAGTTTTGAAGAAACAATAACTTTTACAAATATTTAAATGAGCCTTCGGAGCACTCGGAGGCAGGGTTACGCCGTCCGAGCACTGCTGAAGGTATGCCCCTTTTCATTTCTAATGCTTCAGCCTCCACTAAATAACGCCCCCTTGCTTTTTGAGTGACAGCGCTAGACCGGTGGGTCTAGCGCTGAGTTCCAGCGCCTGCGCACTTGTCTCCTTGCCGGCGCGTGCGCACAGGATCATTTCTTTCCTGTCCTGGCCTCCGAACATGTCTTCTGCGCACGCGCCGCCAGTTCTAGGTTCCGTGACGTGGCGGCGCATGTGCAGAAGACATGTTCAGAGGCCGGGACAGGAAAGAAATGATCCTGTGCGCACGCGCCGGCAAGGAGACAAGTGCGCAGGCGCTGGAACTCAGTGCTAGACCCACCGGTCTAGCGCTGTTATTCAAAATGCAAGGGGGCGTTATTTAGTGGAGGCTGCAGCATTAGAAATGAAAAGGGGCGTACCTTCAGCAGTGCTCGGACGGCGTAACCCCGCCTCCGAGTGCTCCGAAGGCTCATTTAAATAAGTTAATGTTTCTTCAAAACTGGACATCTTGCATCACTATCAAAGGTATGGCTTTTATCAGCGGCATCAGCCCTACCAGGCTATATGCCTGGTAGGGTAGGTTGCATTTGGGTGACAGAGCCTCTTTAATATCATCTGTTCATAGTGCACTGGATCACCTCACTGGCCATCACAGTGAAAGTTCAAGAAGGGTTACTGAGGCAGAGAATGAGGATTTAGTCGTTCATACTAGCCGTGGTCTCTGCTTCCACTGTGTGTGGCATACTTTATTGTCATGCAAATTACATGAATTGTGCCAGCAATTTTCTACAAAATTCTGCTTCTATTCATGCGAAAGTTCCTGCTGCCTTTACTTAATAATCCAGGCAGAACGGTTGCTGTGCATCGGTTTACTACTGTTATCCAAATATATGCTTACACAAAACAGCTATACCGTACTTATACAAGTCATAGCGTGTACATCAAAAAGGCATGAGAATATACTGTTCTGAAAAATATATCTTGTAAGGTGTCCATATAGATTAAACTTGTGCAAATAGATGATTTCAACTGTAATGGTCTTTTTCTGGGTGAAATTTAACATCAATTATTTAAGCCAATGAATGACACACTGTTACTATCTAGAAAGAAGGCGTTTATCATTTTTTCGTAGTAGTTGGCTTCATATATACAAGAACATTTATCATTGAAACATCGTTCTATAAAAAGCATTAGTTCAGGCAGTACATCAGACATGACACATGTATTGCCACTTTCAACAACTGCAATGGACAACACTAGCTAAGGGGCCGCTGGCGGCATATTTTAGGTCTCCGGCAAGAATTGCCCTGGGGAAACAGAGTATAAAAGATTAAACTTTGGACTGTGATCTGCTTTTTCTGACTGTGTACATTTAGTATACCACTCATTTGTGTCCTGCAAGACGGAAAGGAGGTCATACAGATTCTAGGGTTTAAATTAATGGATCCACTGAGGGATACATGTGAATACTGAATTTAAACATATCTCAGAATGCTCGGCGGAGAGCTAAAATATGATGTGAACATCCCCTAAGGTGTAATAAAACCAAAATATCAGTGTGCACAGATCCGGGAACTAAATGAGCACCCAGCGTTCATTAAAAGTTCAAACTATAAGTCAAGTAAACCTCTTATTGAAACAAGTTGTATCCTCACTAAAATCTCTTTAAAAAATTGGTGAATGTGTCAATCGAAGCTAGCACATTAACAAAAATGGTGTCAATTTCTGTGTCCAAATTCACACTGCTCAATATGATGACTGTCTTAAAATTCAATGAATAAGCAAATATGTCTGTTATGAGTGTGATTCTTCGATTTCAGTGATAGATGTTTTATATTTGTCCTCCCTCCACACTTATGCTACTTGTAGTTCCACAAGGGTATAGTAGACTAAGCTTTCACTTTCCCTTCAGTCTCGCCTCTAGCTATATGAACATACAGAAGTACTTGGAGATAGTGTAGTGTGCCAGGACTCGGTAAGAAGTCTCACTTTATTGCACTTACAGAATCAACTATTAGTACAAGCCTAACATGTCATAAAAGTTCTACACGCTGCACACACAACACAAAGTACTCGCCTGACCCAGAGACAGCTTCTTCCGGGGAAAAAGCCATCAGAGTGACACCCTGGGTCAGGCAAGTTCTTGGCAAGTTCTTACTGAGTCCAGGCTGCTACACTATCTGCAATTGCATCCGTATGTTTATAGAGCTGAAGAGAAGATGGCATGGATATAGTCTTATTCGCTTATTGAAGTTACGACAATCGTCGTATTGAGCAGTGTGAATCTGGACTACATTAAGTTGTATCCACAGACTTGGTTGCTATGGGAAAGAGTCTGCCAAGAGAAGTCGCTCAACAATCTGTATTCCCTGTATCAGAAAAAATGTGGAGAAATGACTTCAATGGTGAAAGTATGCAACAATCAGATGCCTCGTACCGCAAACAATTTTATTGCACTCACAAGACTCCCACAGTAAATGGCTTATAATAAATCATAAAAGTCCAGATGTTAAGTTCTAAACATAGTCTTCTAGGTGAAATTTGAAGCGAGTTGGGCCATGTGTGGAGATACAGTACTTCATTTAGAAGACTGATAGCAACCAATATTGAGGATACAGCTTCTTATTTATGCAGGAAACCACTGAATCACATTATAGTCAATGGGTATTCAGTGTAACACTATTATGTCTGGCAATGCCAGAAACAAGGAGCTCCGCTAGCCTGATGGTCTGTCGGATCAGGCTACTGGATTCCCAATACTGTGAACGCAGTCTTGGTGATCTGATCGTATACGCAGCAAAAAACAAAACAAAAAAAAACAGCATTTGTTAGCAGCAGGTCGCCCTGTGTGTGATGTTCTGCTGACAAACAATGAATCTTTATTAGGACAAGTGATCACAGTACTGATCATTCATCCCCATCCAGAAGCATGCTGCAGCTTAATGAGTAGGCAGTTCTCTGAAATAAAAGGTTTGTTCCTGATCTTTGCCTTGTTTATTAGCCCATGTGAAGAAGATACATCCTGTAGCCAAATATTTCACATTAAACTCTAGTTACCTCCTTGATGTTTTCTATAGCGGTTTATTATAGAAGGGCACCGGCTCTGATACGGCTCTACACAGAATTGGGTATATCTGCTCAATTTATGATCCACTGAATTAATGTGACTATGATCACAGTTACAAAGCGTTAGTCCATCTGTTCATGCTGTCTGTGAACATTTAGAAGCATTGACTGTTCCTGTGGTGTCAAAATTCTACAGTTCTAATAAAATGCCCACATTTAGACTTTTTATAGATGTGGAAATGAGCTTTGAACAGGACTGGTGATGCTATTTCAGTCTTTCATAAACTACGTACTGTATATAAAGTACGATCATAAGAAACCTTAACAAGTTTACTCCTTGATAATGTAAAGTTTTACTCATTTTAATTTCTTTTTTATGTTAGTGATTGTAGTGTACTCTGGTGCTTCAGAGATGTACTGTCCTTACTGTTTGGAGTGCCATGGTCACCCGGATTTGCCCATTATCAGATGGTAGATAGAGATCCTGGGCTGTGACAGGGCTCCCCATCTACCACATGCCATTCGTTGGCATTTCAGGGCTATTTTTCCCCCCTTAGATACAAAGGCCAGGATGCAACTACTGCCCCTATATATAAGCTACTGGTTGTAGATATGTCACATTATAATTACAATGCCCCAAATAATTGGGTTTATTAGATCTATTTTTTTCATCTGCTATATAGACCATGGTTCTGCTATGTTTATAGTATAAATTGTTTTCTTACCGGTCCTAGAAAAACATACTGTATATTTCAAACACCAGCTATAGGCCCCATAATATTGGATGTGCAAACACCCAAGCAATATTCCCCAATACTGCATTTGTGACTTAAGGAATATAGTAATTACTGCACGAAGCTGGGTAACACAGGGTGACTTAAAATCTTGTCCCCTTTTCCAACAAATAATGACATTCAGCAGGTATGATGAATCAATGAGGCATACTTATCAATACTTACACCAGATGCATTAAAGGGCATATGTCAGCAGATTTGTAGCTATGAAATTGGCTAACCTGTTGCATGTGCACTTGGCAGCTGAAGGCATCTGTGTTGGTCTTATGTTCTTATATGCTAGAATGATGATTTATTACATGTAAATGAGCCTCTAGGAGCTACGGGGGCGTTGCCATTACACTTAGAGGTTCAGCTTTCTCTGCAACTTCCACTCCCTCTCTATTTTGATTGACAGGACCAGAGAATGGAAACATCATTATACCTGGTCCTGTCAATCAAAAGCACAGGGTGCGGGCAGTTACAGAGAAAGCGGAGCCTCTAGGTGTAACTTGATGGACTTATGTCTTTTTTCAACCGTATTAACTATGTAACGGGCGTTGCTCCTAGAGGCTCATTTGCATTTTTCTCAGCAATGCAGGCACATATGAAGATGCCAAGTGCACATGCAACAGGTCAGCCAGTTTCATAAAAACAAATCTGCTGACAGATAATATATATATATATATATATATATATATATATATATATATATATATATATATATATATATATATAGTAACATAGTTTATAAGGCCGAAAAAAGACATCTGTCCAACCAGTTCAGCCTGTTTTCCTACAAGTTGATCCAGAGGAAGGCAAAAAAAAACCCTGGTCGGTAGAAGCCAATTTTCCTCACTTTAGGGGGAAAAATTCCTTCCCGACTCCAATCAGGCAATCAGAATAACTTCCTGGATCAACGACCCCTCTCTAGTAACTATAACCTGTAATACCCTCCAGAAATACATCCAGGCCCTTCTTGAACTCTTTTAGTGAACTTACCATCACCACCTCCTCAGGCAGAGAGTTCCATAGTCTCACTGCTCTTACCGTAAAGAATCCTCTTCTATGTTTATGTACAAACCTTCTTTCCTCCAGACGCAGAGGATGTCCCCTCGTCACAGTCCTCAGGATAAATAGATGATGGGAGAGATCTCTGTACTGACCCCGATATATTTATACATAGTTATTAGATCTCCCCTCAAACACATAGATCTCCCATATACACATACATATAGTGTAAGTATTGATAAGTGTGCCTCACTGATCTTGGTAATCCCCTTGACTGAGAGATGCACTTAATTATTTTCTTAGCAATAATCACATAACACAGTATTTTTATTTTATGAGTACACATATACAATTCTGTTTCCATACTTGGTGATATAAATTAATACATTTTGCACCTTCTAAATTTACAGAAGCACTAAAGGCTATGGAGAAGGTAGCCAGTCATATTAACGAAATGCAGAAAATCTATGAAGACTATGGAACAGTGTTTGATCAGTTGGTAGCAGAGCAGAGTGGGACAGAGAAAGAGGTACTGTAACAGAAGTCTCCGAATGAATGTTTCATTGAGAGGGAACACCTTACACATTCTGTTCTGTACTTGCAGGTCACAGAGCTCTCTATGGGGGAACTTTTGGTATATTCTACAGTTACCTGGCTTAATATCTTCCCATCTCTTGGTAAAACAAGAAAAGACCTTGAGCTGACGGTGTTTGGTAAGTATTCCATCCATCCAATCTACCAATGTATGTAAGAAAAAAGGGCAGCATGTGTGGACTGTGTTTGGGAACAGCAATACGATTGGTGCAAATCCTCAGGATAAAGCCGTCCTTCATATATTAAAGGGGCTCTCTGGGAATTAAGAAAATGAAAATACTTAAAGGGATTATCCAAGTTATATTTATTGATGACCTATCCTCAGGATAGGTCATCAATATCAGATCGGCGGGGATCCGGCACCCCCGCCGATCAGCTGTTTGAAGAGGAGGTGCATGACATGCCAGCGCTGCCTCTTCTTCATTGTTGACCTTCTCGCCGTAACATCCGAAAGCGGTGAGCAGGTGTAACAACACCTAACCGTCCCATTCATTTCAATGGGACGGATCGCTCCAATACAAGTGTATGGGAACGAGCCGAGGATAGGTCATCAATAAATATAACTTGGACAACCCCTTTAAATATTATTTTATTATAAATATATTCCCAAATATATTTCATCAGTTATAATGGCTCATTTTGTTTAGGGATCAATCATTAGGTGAAATAAAATGGCCACCATCCTATTAGTACAGACAAAACCTGTCCGAATCACACAGAAGGACAAGTTACTTTACAACATAGAGCTATAGAGCTGCCTCATCGCCCTCTCTGCTTGTCAGGAGTTATGATTCTGAATACTGCTGATAAGATCTTCAGCTGAATCTCTGTACGAATGGAGTTCATGAGGAGGCATGAAATAGAGAGAGGGAGGAAAGGACAGACTGTGATAATGTGGGGCTGTGGTAATGGAGACTGCATATAAGTTGCTGCTGCTCATTATTACACCCCGACCATCCTATCTGTACTTCATGTCTCCTCATGAACTCCATTCCTACAGAGATTCAGCTGAAGATCTTATCAGCTATATTCAGGACCATAATCCCTGACAAGTAGAGCAGAGAGAAGGATGAGGCAGCTCTTTACCTTTGTGTGTACTAATGGGACAGTGGCCGTTTTATTCCCCCTGATGATTGCTCCCCAGACAAAACAAGCCATTATAACTGATGAAAGGTATTTGGGAATATGTTTATAATAAAGTAATATTAAAGTATTTTAATATTCTTAATTTCCAGAGAACCCCTTTAAGTAGAAAAATAGCTCATCAAGGCTTGACAAGGTTCCTTGTTGTGTGGACTGAAATGTCACACAAGGCGAATTAAAGTTCATATTTTTATGTATTTTTGGCGTACTGCCTGTTTTTCTATGTAATCTGTCTATTTTTATCTACTATACATACTGTATGCAACTACTACTATTTATGAAAAAAATTACATCAATAATTCCCAAAAATAGTAGAACCATGAATGTGCAGTAATTGTACTGTAAGCTGCATTTTCACAAGACCTAAAACTAGTGAGATACAATTATGAAGTTTCCCTGATTCTAAAACAAGTGCTGTAACCGCATGCTAAAAGGAGGTCAGTTCTATAAATGTAATACAACTGTTTTAGAATTTTGAAGAATTGATAATCCAGGGCCTGTCAAGTTGCAGTGAAGGGGATGTGCATTGAAATTTTTTTTGGCATGGATACTGTTTCCTCCAGAGGATGAGGGACTTTTCTTAGTGGACCTCCGCTCAGGCTAATAGAGGGGTTCTAGACCAGGCGACCTCTATTACTGAGGGTGATTTTTAAATCTCTGTGAAGCCGTTAATATCTCATATGAGATATTTATCAAAGTAGAGCAATTTATCACAGTCGGTCAACAAAATTCTATTACCAAGCTCCAGTAAGGGTACATGCACATCTGACTGAAATGCGGCAAATCTTCAGAGCTTAAAGGGGTTGTCTGGGCTTTTACTATTGATGTGCCATCTCCCTTCGCTCTTCCTTTCCGCCGCTGCTGTCTAAGGTCTTTGTTATACACAGCAGCAGTGGACAGGAAGGGAGACTGCACATGCGCACTGCACGCGCCGTCTCATCATACAGCTCATTGGCGGGGGTGCAGGGTGTCGGAACCCCACCGATCTGATATTGATGACTTATCCTGAGGATATAGGTCATCAATAGTAAAAGCCCAGACAACCCCTTTAAGAAATCTCATCCCCACGTTTCATACAAAAAAAAGTGTAAATTGACCTGCGGTGCATTTGAAATCTGCAGCACGTCCCCTCATTTCTGTGGCAAAACTGCATGTAATACATGTATTTTTGTTGATATTTTGTTGTAGTTTTTGCTGCTGAACTGTATCAAAACCACACTGGACTTTACCGCTGTATTTTCAGGCAAATGAGGACTTAGAACAAAGCTATATCCACTCGTGACTGAAAATACAGCGGAAAAGTCAACAACGTTTTTTGCTCTAGTCCCTTATTTAAAAAAAAAAAAAAACCCTGTTGCAAATCTCAGATCTGCACCACAGGTCAATTTACACTGCATGTGGATGAGCTTTCTTAAAAACCCATCCAACTTTGCTGGTACTGTACAATGCTGCGGATTTCTTGCACAAAATTTCAGAATGGCAAATCTGCAGTATTTCAGTCATATGTGGATATAGCCTAAAGCTCTTCTCTGCCACGTGTCAGTTTGAATTGCATGCCGGTTCGTGCTGGTCACGTTCACTACATGTCCCAGTTTATCGTTTTTGATCCCACCCGTTGCCATGCTGCCTGGTCTCTATTTCAGTAAAATGTGTATTTACAGCTTCATCTCCATGTGTCGGACAGAGGCCAAGATGATTCTTTACACACTAATTGTGCTTAATTGCCAGAATAATTATACCCTGGAAGATTTCCAGCTCACAAAACTAGACTGATTCTTAATTAAGTATTTTCCTAAAAGTAAAACTCTTAAAAAGTTTGCAAGACCCACAAGCCCAAATTAAATTGAAATCCTGAAAATAACACTTTAAAAAATACAAAAAAATAAAATAAGCCTGAACTATACCGCTGCACTGCAGATGGACATTATACATGGACGTAACATCCTGAATACTGCTAGATGATTGATTGCAACCATAAATTGCCTGACTAATGCCTGCAATCATCCTGGGGTAAACACATTGCAATACAAAGTACGTACTTCAGTGTGGCAGTGCAGTTACATGGTTATTTTTAGGTTGCTATATACACATTCAGGGTTTGATCAGGTTTTCTGAGGTGGTTTCTGAGGCCAAAACTGGGTGTGGATTATAAACAAAGAGTAAGTATAACGGATATTCTTCATCAGCTCTTTTGTGTGAATCTACACCTGTTTTTAACTGTGTCAGAAAATCTGATCAAATCCTGATTGTGTACCAGGCAGCCACTGATGTGACTTTCTGTTAATAAGACACTTTGTAAAAAAGCATCCTACATTCAGATAAGGCCTTATTCGCAAAGTCAGTGTTTGATCAGTGATTTCCATCAGTGATTTTGAGCCAAAACCAGCTCCGGCTCTAAACACAGAATCGGTGCAGGTCTTTCCCTTATGCCTGTGGAGGCTCCAATCCTGGTTTTGGCTCACAATCAATGATGGAAATCATTGACGAAAACACTGATGTGTGTATAAAGCCTAACAAAACTGGCCATGCACATTACGTAGAAGATGGTTGAACAGCACCTGAACAAACATCTGGTGAACGTTCCTTTTACCGACACGACCATACACATTTTGGTCCATATTGGCCAATACAGTTGTGCAAACTGCCCATATGCGTTCAATGAAACCGGGTGATGGATGAAAGATCTTTCTAAGAATGTTCTTTCAAAGAAATGTCTTTCATCTGACTATTAGACGAAATTATTAAACAATAATGGTCCATCATCGGTCAGCTAAAGCTACTGTCCATAAATTTCAACCAATGAACATTTGGTTGAAATCATCCGTTATGATCAACTTTATGGCAACTTTTTAATTTACATTCAACTGCATTAGTTGAAAGGCTTATTTTAGACCATTAACTTGTATATATTCTTATGGGGTGTATGAATGCAGTATAAGTAATTGTGGTTATTAATGGTTATTTAAAAAAAATCATCCTGCCTGGATATAACTAATGATTCTACAAAACTCTGCCAAGAAAACTTCAAAAACAGCTGCGGTTTTTGTCTGGCTGAATCCTGGCAATTGCTGGGTAGCAGCCGGATCGCCACTGGATCCCGATATAGGGAATGGGGCCAACAGGCATTCTGGTAACATTCAGCAATGCCCGATCAAGAGAGCTCTGGCCAGCCGGAAACTAAAGTGTGAAAGTAGCCTAAATGATGTTCAGTTTCACATCAAGAAGAACCCTAGAGCTTTAAACATTAAGGGCTCCTGCACACGGCCATTGCCATTTTTGCGGTCCGCAAATTGCGGATCCACAAAACACGGATACTGGCTGTGTGTGTTCTGCATTCTGCAGAGTGGAATGTTTTATCATGCACTGCCTCAGTATGTATGGGCTGTTGCTTGGCAACTGACATTGCAGAGAGTGGGCGACACTGCATGTTTTTGTGGCGATAGGGCTTTGTTCATGCTCTGTCAAATGGAGTTCATCAGTCAGTTTTCTCTTAGGGTATCTTCACAAGTAATGAAAAAGTCCACCAGAAAACACACCAGTTAAAGACTTCCCCCATGTTATCGGGTCAATCCCTGCCCTGTGCTCCTCTGTGGAATAACATTCTGCTCCCTGACTAATGTGCTGTGGCTTTTCTAAAGCAGAATGTCTCCATATTTTTAATGGGGGGTGTAATCTGCACAGAATTCCGCCACATCCTGCATATTTTCTGTTGGACTTTTCCGCCAGGTGTGAAGGCATCCTAAGAAGCACTAATTTGATGCTATATTGTTATCTGTGGCGCAGGAGACGTATTCTATGTAATAGAGGTGAGAAAATTTCCTATAACCCAAGAAATCGGACCATATTTATCTGTTGACCTGTCGACCTAAATATCCGTGTGATGTTCTTCTTTTCTGCTTCTTGCAGTGTTTAGAAGGGCCATCATTCTCGTGCACAAAGAAAACTTCAAGTTGAAAAAGAAAACGGTAAGTTTCCAACATACCGGACCACACGTGTAGTCTAATCCTCGGTAGCTTTGCTCTCTTCATAAACTCTTCCTGTAGGCATCTCAAGTATTGTATGTTGACAGCTGCTTGCCAAAAACAAATGCATCTGCATAGAAAAGGTATATATCTCTGGCAACAGAAAATAATTTTTTCCTTACAATTTACTAAGTAAAAGCTTGGAAGAAGGGCTGCATTTGTATTGGATTAGTCTGCAAACAGTCTAAAAGCTCAGTCTGGAAGGTAAAGTAAAGGGAGGGGGGGGGTGTGGAATCCTCTTATAAGCATGGGAAGAAAATCAACACACGCAGTACTGTGTGTAGGTGGCACGAACAAATGTACCATTCGTAATTAGGCCCTGTAGGAAAAATAGACTGCAGATTAAGATGATGACAGCATTTTACCGACACACTTATTTAATGTTCAATCAATTTCTCTGTTATTATATGCAAAGTTCTTAAAAGGAAAGTTCCAGAATGTCACATAGAAATCAAAGCACTGACACATAACATATTACGTGTAGTAGTCTTCTATGGGGAAAACAAACCAAAATCCTGATGTGAAAGCTACCATCTTGGTGAACCTGACATTTTTGCTCCTATAATTGGCACAGAGCCCATGATGTTCAGCAGTAGACAGCCCCATTTGTGGACCACTTGCTTTTTGCCATTCACCAGTATCCATACTCTGCTATTTATGCTGCTTCATTTAACTGCTGTGTTTTTTTTTTTATTTCTGTTTTTTTGAGCTACATCCACGGGTTGTACATAGTTTTGTAACTGTTTGGCTGAACGGCACAGCCCATGAGCAAGAGTGGTGTTATTTCTGGAGATACAATTCACATGCTCTGTTCCTGCACTTATTTCATCACTATATGCCTGTGGATAGAACTGAATATCAACAATAGATACCTTGCATCTTGATACGCATTTAACAATGAAGCGTCAAATAATGGACAGTTTGCATCCTGGTCCGAATGTAATAGTGAAGCTTCACTCAGATCTATTCAGCACACTACTTTGTTATTACATGGCTGATCATGGACTGGTTTACAACACAAAATAGCAAGCTATCTACTTTTCTGTTTCTAAAGGAGTAAAATGTAGTCAATCACTGCATAAAAATGACGTAAAGGATAATCGCACCCGCCTTGTCATATTTGATGCTTACATTATGTAAGTTTTCTGTGATGGGCGGACATATCAATTCTGTACATTCCACATCAAATGTCCAATGCTTAGTAACTATTTTAACATAAAATATTCAAATATTATACTTGGTTATTAATTCGGGTTATGCATTTTTTTCTATATTTTTATACAGAGTCAGAATACACGAAGCTCTCAAACCTATGGTGATATTGATCAGTTTAAATTCCGCTGGCTGATTCCTTTGTCTGCGGTTCAAGTCAGAATGGGAAATGCTGCCGGTAAATAATGCATTCCTTGAATAGAAATATTACTGTATGTTCTCTAAAGCATGGGAAAACTGAACAAGAGTGAAGGCTGGCTGTGTGGAATGCTGAGCAACAGACGGCCTTACTTTATTAGGCAGGATTCACACATGGCGCCTTTAAAACAGTGCTGACGATGTTGGCAGAACCAGATGTAACATCACATAGATTTAAATATTATAGTTAATATATTTAAACATAGACAAGGAATGAATAAAAAGGGTAAGGAGAGGAGAATAAAAATATTCGTTTCTATCCTTCCTCTGTACCAGTTTATTAATACGTTCAGGCTTATTGTACTTGTTTTGCTTTATATTATGTATAGATATTTAGATATACAACACTGTGGAATTAATGGCATGTTAAATAATAATTATGCCAATTTACCCTAAAGTGCAACCCATACATTACCAAACACAATTTCAAATGATGCATACCACCACTGGACTCTGACGCAGTGGAAACCTGTTCTGTGGCTTGACAAGTCACACTTCAACAGTCTGATGGATGAGTCAGAATTCAATGAATGCCAGGAGAACGTCACCTGCCTCACTGCACTGTGCCAACTGTCAAGTTTGGTGGAGTAGGGATAATGCTATGGGGTTGTTTTTCAGGGGTTTGCCCAGTCCCATTAGTTCCAGTGTAGGGAAATCTTAATGTTCCAGCATGCCAAGACGTTTTGGACAATCGTATGCTTCCAACTTTGTGGGAGCAGTTTGAGGAAGGCACTTTCTCTTCCAGCATTTCAAATCAAGTAGACTGGAGATTGCAAGCCTGGCCCTCTTGTCCAACATCAGTGTCTGACTTCAAAAATTCCCAAGGCACACTCCAAAATTTAGCAAAAAGCCATCTCCGAAGACCGGAAAGTGTTAGCTGCAAAAAGGAGACCAATCCCATATTAATGCCAATGGATTTAGAATGGGATGTTATAAAAGCTCTTGCAGGTGTAATGTGTAGGTGCCCCAATAGGGTAGGCAGTTTATGACACTAGCTTCTTCATATGAGCACATTTTTTACAGTATCTGTTCGTACCCCTTGAACTTTATTCAACCACAAACTTAAATGTATTTTTGGTGGTTTTTATGTGATAGACCAACACAAAGTAGCAAGTATGTAACATGAAAAGAAAACGATAAATGGTTTTCAAAATGTTTAATAAATAAAAAAAACTGAAAAGTATGGAGTGCATTTGATTCAGCCCCCTGTACTCGGATACCCCTAACTAAAATCCAGTGTGGGCAATTGCCTTCAGAAGTCACCTAATTAGTAAATAGAGTCTACCTGTGTGTAATTCATCCTCAGTATAACTACAGATGTTCTGTGACGGGCTCAGAGGTTTGTTACAGAACGTTAGTGATCAAACAGCATCATTAAAACCAAGGAACACATCAGAAAGGTCAGGGATAAAGCTGTGGAAAGGTGTAAAGCAGGTTATATAAAAAAAAAAAAATCCCAAGCTCAGAACATCTCACATAGCACTGGTTAATCCATCATCCGAAAAATGTAAGGAGTATGGCACAACTGCAAACCTAAGACATAGCCGCCCGCCTATCCTGACAGGCCAGGCAAGGAGAGCACTAATTAGAGAAGAAGCCAAGAGGCACATGGTCACTCTGGAGAAGCTGCAGAGATCCAAAGCTCAGGTGGGGAATCTATCAACAGGACAACTATTAGCTGTGTAGTGCACAAATATGGCCTTTATGGAAATGTGGCAAGAAAAAAAAGCCATTTTTGAAAGCTATCCATAAGAAGACTCGTCTGCCACAACCCATGTAGGGGACACAGCAAAAATGTGGAAGGAGGTGCTCTGATCTGATGAGACCAAAGATGAACTTTTTGGCCTAAATGCAAAATGCTATATGTAGCAGAAAACTAACAGTGCACATCACCCTGAACACGATCCCCACCATGAAACATGGGGCTGTTTCTTTTCAGCAGGGACAGGGAAGCTGGTCAGAGTTGATGGGAAGATGAATGGAGCTAAATACAGGGCAATCCATTTAAAAAAAGTGGTAGAGGCTTCAGTAGAATTGAGAGTGGGGCAGAGGTTCACCTTCCCACAAGACAACAATCCTAAACATACAGCCGGGGCTACAATGGAATGGTTTAGATCATAGTATATTCATGTGTTAGAATGGCCCATACAAAGTCCAGGCCTAAATCCTATTGAGAATCTGTGGCAAGACTGAAGAAAATTGCTGTTCAGACACAATTCATCCAATGACTGACTGAAGTTAAATGGCCAAAAATTTCAGCCTCTAGAGGTGCTAAGCTGGTAGAGACATACCCCAAAAGACTTGTAGCTGAAATTGCAGTGAAAGGTGGTCCTACAAAGTATGAACTTAGAGGGGCTGAATATAAATGCAAGCCACACTTTATTTTTATTAAAAATGTTGAGAACCATGTATCATTTTCTTTTAACTTTAGACATACTTGATACTTTGTGTTGGTCTATCACGTGAAATCCCAATAAAATACATTTAAGTTTGTGGGTGTAACATGAAAAAAATGTGGAAAAGTTCAAGGGGTATAAATACTTTTTCAAGGCACTTTATGTATTGTAATGGAAAGATGAACTTGGTTGGCTAATCAAGGGAATTTGTTAATGTGACTAGCAATAGCTGGCATGTATCTCAGCAGATGAACATAATTCTGTCTTGTGTCTAAATTTCTAAGGCTACATTCACACTTCCGTGTGTGATTGCGGATCCGCAAAACACAGACAAGGGCCATGTGCGTTCCGCATTTTGCGGACCACAGATGGCCGGCTCTGTAATAGAAATGCCTTTTCTTGTCCGTGTATTCGGACAAGAATAGGACATGTTCTATTTTTTTGCAGGGCCGCGGAACGGAAGTGCGGATGCGGACGGCACAGTGTGCCGTCCGCATCTTTTGCGGCCCCGTTCAAAATGAATGGGTCCGCACCCGTTCCGCAAAATTGCAGAACGGATGCAGACACATTTTATGGAGGTGTGAATGGGGCCTAAGGCTCGGTTCACACTTTAGTTTGTTGGTCAGTTATTTCCATCAGTTATTGTGAGCCAAAACCAGTAGTGAAGCCTACAAGCCTACTCCTGTTCTGTGTTTTTTGACCAGTATATTGTTTTGGCTAACAATAACTGACCAAATAAGTGAAGTGTGAACTCAGCTTTACATGGCTCCCTACAGCTGAGCAATGAAAATTGTTCTAATTTTCCCTCAATTTATTTTGCACAGGTACAGAAAACAACTGCTTGTGGGAACTTATCCATACAAAATCTGAACTCCAAGGGAGGCCAGAAACTATTTTTCAGCTCTGTAGTAGGTAAGTACAGTCAGTTTTATTATGAACTAATTGGCATATATCTGGCATATATCTTTTTTTCCTTTTTCCGCTGCTCACCCCAGGTCCAAAAAAGGGGGTGTTGCGTGGGCGGGGAAAATGGTGGGGCAGCAGCCCTGTCTCATTTATTATTTTCTACGTCTGTTTTAGGTGTCGTAAATGGTCTAAATCTAGATTTAGACAAGTGTAAAGTCCGCCTGCGCCTCTACATAACTTAGGCGGATGAGCCGCCAGTGCAGGAGGGATGAAGACTGGCATCTAAATCACCAGTCTTCATAAATGTCTAAGTTTTTATTCTTCCCAGTTACATATTATTTTAGCCACAGTGTACAGCAACATAGTGCTAAACATTTTATCCCTAAGGGTAACTGCACACGGTGTGAATTATATAGCACCAGCAAAGTGAATGAGATGTGCTAAAACTAACGTGCAATTTATGTGTATTTTATGTTCTGAAATTCTGCAGCATGTTAATTGTTTGTCCGATTCCATACCATATATCGAGTGGTTTTCCCCATAGATGTCAATAAAAGTGTTCTGTTGGCCTCTGTTGGGGGGTATACACTGGAGATTACAATCTTTTATTGTATGAAGGGGCAGCAGCCTGCATTTTTCCATACAGAGCCAACCAGTAAAAAGCGTCAGGCAGAAACAGCAGGCTGCCTGCAGATTGTATGCAGAAAATACGCACCAAAGCTGCACATAAATTTGCACTATTTATTGCGGTCTTAATGCTTTTTTGTGCATTTTGGGTAGGATTATCTGTTTATGTTAACAATCCTTTTTCTCCCATTAGTACAATGGAGGTGGCTGTGGGTCAGTTTAACATATGTACCGCAGGCTTTTTCGCCACACACGTTAAATATACATTGCAGATGCAGTGTGAAAGAAACTATGGGGCTCAGTCACACTGCCATATTGTGGCTCTCTTTTGTATACAGCCAGAATAGGACACCCACAGAGCTGCATATGGTCTTTACTGCGCCTCTTTATCCTTTTTGAGTTTAATTTTTTATTTTTTTTTCCTGTTGCTATGCTAACCATATAAACATGGTTGATCAGATAAATCCAAGAGATCTGCTCTCAAGGTTGCACAGTTATGTGGTATTTCACATTGATAATAAAAGTCAATATAAAATATATGCCTTTGTCAATTGAATGCCTGGAATATTTGTTACAAAACCTACCACTGGGCCTACAGCTGTAGTTATTAATCTACATATCACATCATGTGTCTCCTCCTAGTCTTGAGAATGCTACATATAACTATTAAGATATTTTTATATGATCCAGTAGTAGACAATTATAATCTCAAACCATCACAAAGCTAACATCTAGCCACATAACATGGTCGTGTTAATCAAATAAATAAAAATATATATACATATATATATATATATATATATATATATATATATATATATATATATATATTTAAAATCTGCAGCGCAGATTTTGATGGATTGTTTACGGGTGCAATTGGTTTTTATTTTTTAAGTGATTGTCTTATGTGGGGGCTCATTTTTTGTGGGATGAGGTGATGTTTTCATTGGTACCATTTTGGGGTACATAAGACTTTTTGATCACTTGGTATTACACTTTTTTAGTGGCAGTTTAAAAAAAATTAAAAAATTACAGCATTACCTGAGGGGGAATATCATGTTATATTTTTATACAGCCGGTTGTTATGTACGCGGCAATACCTAATATCTCTATCGTTTTTATTTTTAAGTTTTACACAGTGAAAGCCTTTTTGAATAGAATAAAATCTTGTTTTTGTGTTGCCATTTGCAGAGAGCCATATTTTTTTATTTTTGGGGCTGTTGTCTTTGGTGGGGTCTCATTTTTTTTTGCTGGATGAGTTGACTGTTTGGTAACGTTTTGGGGTACATAAGACTTTTTGATCACTTGGTATTACGCTTTTTGTCAGGCAAGGTGACAAAAAATGTCTGTTTTGAGAGGGTTAATGCACCAGCATCTGTGTTTTCACTGATGTCGGAGTGTACAGCAGGGGTCCGGCTATCAGTCACTGCTAGACCCCTGCAGCTCCCGCGCCCGCCCGATCAGAGCGCTGTGGCAGTACGGCGCTGGGATTTAGGTCCCAGCTCCTAAGGGTTAAAGGGCATCTGTCAGATTTGTTCCTATGAAACTGGCTGATCTGTTACATGTGCACTTGGCAGCTGAAGGCATCTGTGTTGGTCCAATGTTCGTATGTGCCCACATTGCTGAGAGAAATGGTTTTATTATATGCAAATGAGTCTCTAGGAGCAACGGGGGCATTGAGGGTCAACTCTCTCTACAACTGCCACGCCCCCTGCACTTTGACAGGGCCGGGCGTGATGATGTTTACATGGCCTGGTCCTATCAATCAAATTGCAGAGGACCAACACAGATGCCTTCAGCTGCCAAGCGCACATGAAACAAGTTAGCAGATTTGTACCTATGAAACTGGCTGACTGAATGTATACATCCAGTGGGAATACAGAAATGCGGTGTGCACATAGCCTGATCTCCTTGTATGCACTGCATTCCTACACTTGTAAACTTGTAAATTTTAATTCTTGTAGTGATTGTGAAAGTAAGACCAGCACAATCAAAGTGATCCGTTCAATACTGAGAGAAAACCTAAGGCGGAACATTAAGTGTGACTTGCCTCTGGAGAAGCTCAATAAAGATCGACTGGGTCCGTTAAGAAACAGAGTTCCAATGTCCGCAAAATTAGGTATCTTACAAAAAAACATTTTTGGAATTTGGAATGATTGTAATGCTGTACTGTCAAGGAACACTAAGCCTAAGTAGCATCTTGCAAAAAGGAGATAATTGTATTTTTTAGGACTTATTGTTAGTGATCACATAGAAACACACAACAGCCTCGCTCTGCCCTGCCCAATAAAGACATTTTATGATTGAAAACAGAAAATTCAGGAAAAATGTTTTGAAGGTACTAGTTTAGGCTACTTTCACACTAGCGGCAGCCCGGATCCGGCAGGTGAAGGGTGCTGCCGGATCCGGACTGCCGCAGGGACATGTGTGGAGCCAGAACCGCGCTCCGGCCTCACACGTCACACAGTACATACATACACACAGACATATACACAGACAAATACACATACATACTTACCTGCTCCCGGCAGGTCTCCAGAGCGCCGGAGAAGCAGGTTGGCGCGCACAGATGACGATTCCCCACAGCCCCCCCTGCTGGGCGCCTATGACGGAACTCAATACCGGAATTATAAAACGCTAGTGTGAAAGTAGCCTAACAAACTAGGTTATGCTAAGTTCAAATGTTTCTTTATTCATTTAGGTCTATTTGGCAAAAAAGAATGCATTAAAAACTACATTCTGTGTGACTTCCTAAGAATTCCCTAGTGTTTTTTTTTTTTCTAAACTTAAAAGGGGTTGTCTCACCTCAGCAAATGGCATTTATCATGTAGAGAAAGTTAATACAAGGGACTTACTAATGTATTGTGATTATCCATATTGCCTCCTTTGTTGGCTGGATTTTTTTCCATCACACTGCTCGTTTCTATGGTTATAACCACTCTGCAATCCAGCAGTGGTGGCCGTGCTTGCACAATATAAGAAAAAAGTTCTAGACTATGCGCACTACCACAGTTCCAGCCACCAGCTAGGCCAGCGCTTTTTCCTAAATTGTGCAAGCACGACCACTGCTGATCGTCAAAATGGAAAATCACAATACATTAGTAAGTGCCTTGGATTAACTTTTTCTACATGATAAATGCTTGCTGAAGTGAGACATCCCCTTTAACAGCCCCTTTCAGCTGCAGACTTTTCAACTTTTGCTTTCTGTCAGAGATCTACTTCTCAACTTCTAGGTCAATGACATAATAGTTTAAGTATGAACCTGAGATTTTTCCAGATTTCACATGGTTAAGTAATCTTACAGTAAGTTAATAAATGCAAACATGGTAAAACTGTACATTACACACAGTATTACCGTATTTTTCGCCCTATATCACGGGCCCATAAGACACACCTAGATTTTAGAGGAGGACAATAAGAAAAAAATATTTTTTCATTAGATCTCAGGTCATATCACCAATCAGACCCCCAACAAGACCTCAGATCAGACCCCCAATCAGACCTTAGCTCAGACCCCAATGTGAATGGCCCCCAATCAGTCCTCAGATAAGAGCCCCATATGCCTCTCATTAGCCCCCAGCAGCCTTTCATCAGCCCCCATTGCCTCTCATATTAGCCCCCAGCAGACCCCACAGCCTCATATCAGCCCCCAGCAACCCCTTTTGCCTCAGATCAATCAGCCCCCTTTGCCTTTGGCCAGCCCCATTTGCCTCATGTTTAATAAAATAAAAAAAAAAACACTTACCTTTCCTGCTCTGGACGCCGCCGCTCCTCTCCTCCAGCGCGATCCTCTTCATCTTGCCGCCGGCTGTGCTGTGAACCGGCGCGCACAGCGTGAGGGCGCTCTGTGACCAGGATGCGGTGAGTACAGAGTACAGAGCATTCCCCACATAAGACGCACGGGAATTTTCCCCCAAAAAAATGTCTCTTATGGGGTGAAAAATACGGTACTTTATATCCAATGTCAGGGGTGTAACCAGAAAATGCTGGGCCCCGTAGCCTGCTGGGCTGAGTAGGAGAGGGGACAGGTGGGATGATCCTCGGCCCGGGCCCTCTCCTACTCAGCAGGAGCGATAATGTCACTGCATCCCACCTGCTGGGGAGAGCACAGGCCATGGAATGACACACAGTAATCATTATTACTGTGTGTATACTGGCAGCAGACGGACAAAGGCAGTGACTTCAAAATACGCCCCCTCCCACACCCCACAGTCCAGTGTGATATTTGTCAAATGTACAGATATCATCGCTGCTTAGGGTGTTATTACATGTAGCATTTTTGTAATGTGTTCAATAAAGCATTTGAAAAACTGCAGGCAAAAATGTGTTTTTCTAGAAACTCACATGCATCTTATGTTTTTGATCTATTATAATAATCATTAATCAAAAAGGCATGTGCATTTGCAAAAAGGCATATATGTTTTGATAAGCATTTTTAAAGGAAACCTGTCACCATGAAAATGCGAAGTAGTCTGCAGGCAGCATGAAATAGAGCAGGAGGAGCTGAGCAGATAGATGTATAGTTTTATAGAAGAAGAATCAATATAACTTGTATGTTATACATTTAATGTCCTGCTCATTCTGGGCTGTGAAGTCAAGGAGGCGGTCCTATCATGATTGACAGCTAGCTCTGTATCATATGTCATAGAGAGCAGGCTTTGCAAAGTATTGATTGCCCATTGATTGAATGTATTGTTATTATCCATATTGCTTACTTTGCTGGCTGGATTAATTTTTGCATCACATATGCACTTCTCGTTTCCATGGTTACGACCTCCTGCAATCCAGCAGTGGTGACCATACTTGCAGATTATAGAAAAAATCACCAACCTATGTGCGCTCCCACTGTCTCTGCCATTAGAGAGGCCGTCCCTTTTTCCAACAGCGTGCAAGCACGACCACCACTGCTGGATTGCAGGGTGGTCGTAACCATGGAAACGAGCCGTGTATAATGCAATGGAAAAATGAATCCTGCCACCAAAGGAAGCAATATGGATAACAATACATTAGTAAGTGTAAGTATTAACTTGGTCTATGATAAATGACACTTACTGAGGTGACATAACCTCTCTTAAACAAGCCAATAATCACTCAAGTAGGACAAAGCAGAACACATGTAATGAATGTGTTGCACGCCATGAACGCCAAAAACTGCGACAAAATTCAGGCTCATTTTCAATTGTAAATCTAGTCAATATCTTATGTAGATCTCATTGCTGGTAAACTGTTTTTCTAAGTTCTCTTTAGGTCATGTTTAGACATGACTGCTATTGTGTAACAAAGTACATTGTAAACCAAGTGATGTTAGATCTGTTCTACAAGTAAAAATTCTTTATTTCTTACCTTTAACAGCATCGACAAGGTCCTTAAAAGTGCTGAAGCACAGCTCTAGTACAGATTGGAGCAACAGTACAAGGGACAAGGGAAATGGTAATGGATTAGATTCAGATGATGGCAGTCTAAGCAGTGGTACACAAAGTAGTGGTTGTCCAACAATAGAAAGCTTACAGGAATCCAAAATTCTCTCTCCAGTCAAGCACCTAAAAAAGAATGTTGCAGCCCTAACTAATACAACAGTGAAGGAATCAGACATTCTTAGTGATGATGAGGAGGATTACAGGTTGTCAAATGTGACAACCAGCTCAACAAGTATGAGAAACAGCCCAAATCAAGGAATTGAAGTACACTTCCAGAACCTTAATATTTCTGAACATTCCAAAACTGAGCCAAAATATGTGGAGCCCAAAATGATTGATGTAGAAGGTAACTTCCAGCATGAGGAACACCCAAAACTTGTACGGGGTCATTTCTGTCCAATTAAACGAAAGGTTACCAGCGGAAAACGGGAAAAGGGGATTATACAAGCAATGAAGGACCACCAACAATCTCTTGACAGCCATTCTGATTCTGCAAATATGGACCTGAATGCCATCCTGGAGAGGGAATTCAGCATTCAGAGTCTAACATCTGTAGTAAATGAAGACTGCTTTTATGAAACTGTTGGGAACTGTGGAAAGTCTTAGCTCCTTTAATTAGGTAGGAAATCCCAGTCTGTGTACATTTTATGTAAAATAGCAATGACATGGATATTGGTCTCAAAATAACAGAAGCATTGAACTGTAGAAATCTGGGATTTTCTTGTTTCTTTGCAAGCTACATGTGGACTAGAAATCGATGAAAAACTACTTACTGTATCTGTTGAATTTTATGTTGTGCACTACTTCATGTTGCCATAAGTTATTTTTTATTTATTGTGAATTGGAAAAAATAAAGCTGACCAAATTCAAAACTTTTTGAAAGGATATCAATATCATTTAATTCTAGAATGTGTAAAATGGTGATGTATGTAATATTATATTACGCAGGCGCCCAATGAGATGGTAGTTATATTTTTGCAAAAAGCAGTTGTGGGCACAAAAAAAAAAAAAAACCCTCAAAACTGGTTACGTGACATCATTAACATAAATGTGAAAGATGAAGTATGCTCTTATGGGCTATCAGTGACTGAAGGTTTAGGGCATTTTTTAAAGCTATTTTTGTGTTTTGTGCACCAAACTGCAGACATTTAATTTTGTACCCCACAATATGGTTTATAAAAAAAAAAAAAAAAAAGTAAAAGAAAAAACTATAAATATTAATGTATAAAAAGAAAATCCTGTACTGTAATATTTTGTTGGTTGTATTTTATTTTGTTTATCTTGTACAGTAAAATGAGTTGTTGCCCTAAAATATTGTTGGATGTTTATAATTGGTGCAGGATCATTATTCTTTATGCTATTTGAGTGTTTGTTTGTTTTTTACCCTTTACTTTTCTCAACGTCTATCAACCTCTTTCATGTATTTCTGTCTAAAAGCAGCAAATGTACAGTCATGGCCAAAAGTTGAGAGAATGATACAAATATTAATTTTTACAAAGTCTACTGCTTCAGTTTTTATAATGGCAATTTGCATATACTCCAGAATGTTATAAAGAGTGATCAGCTTAACAGCAATTACTTGCAAAATCAATATTTGCCTAGAAAATGAACTTTATCCCCCAAAACACATTTCAACATCATTGCAGCCCTGCCTTAAAAGGACCAGCTAACATCGTTTCAGTGATTGCTCCATTAACACAGGTGTGGGTGTTGATGAGGACAGGGCTGGAGATCAATCTGTCATGATTAAGTAAGAGTGACACCACTGGACACTTTAAAAGGAGGCTGGTGCTTGGCATCATTGTTTTTCTTCTGTTAACCATGGTTATCTCTAAAGAAACACGTGCAGTCATCATTGCACTGCACAAAAATGGCCTAACAGGGAAGAGTATCGCAGCTAGAAAGATTGCACCTCAGTCAACAATCTATCGCATCATCAAGAACTTCAAGGAGAGAGGTTCCATTGTTGCCAAAAAGGCTCCAGGGCGCCCAAGAAAGACCAGCAAGCGCCAGGACCGTCTCTTAAAAGTGTTTCAGCTGCGGGATCGGGCTACCAGCAGTGCAGAGCTTGCTCAGGAATGGCAGCAGGCAGATGTGAGTGCATCTGCACGCACTGTGAGGCAGAGACTCTTGGAGCAAGGCCTGGTCTCAAGGAGGGCAGCAAAGAAGCCACTTCTCTCCAGAAAAAACATCAGGGACAGACTGATATTCTGCAAAAGGTACAGGGAGTGGACTGCTGAGGACTGGGGTAAAGTCATTTTCTCTGATGAATCCCCTTTTCGATTGTTTGGGACATCTGGAAAACAGCTTATTCGGAGAAGACGAGGTGAGCGCTACCACCAGTCTTGTCTCATGCCAACTGTAAAGCATCCTGAAACCATTCATGTGTGGGGTTGCTTCTCAGCCAAGGGAATCGGCTCTCTCACAGTCTTGCCTAAAAACACAGCCATGAATAAAGAATGGTACCAGAATGTCCTCCGAGAGCAACTTCTCCCAACCGTCCAAGAGCAGTTTGGCGATCAACAATGCCTTTTCCAGCATGATGGAGCACCTTGCCATAAAGCAAAGGTGATAACTAAATGGCTCAGGGAACAAAACAGAGATTTTGGGTCCATGGCCTGGAAACTCCCCAGATCTTAATCCCATTGAGAACTTGTGGTCAATCATCAAGAGACGGTGGACAAACAAAAACCTACAAATTCTGACAAAATGCAAGCATTGATTGTGCAAGAATGGACTGCTATCAGTCAGGATTTGGTCCAGAAGTTGATTGAGAGCATGCCAGGGAGAATTGCAGAGGTCCTGAAGAAGAAGGGTCAACACTGCAAATATTGACTTGCTGCATTAACTCATTCTAACTTCAATATAAGCTTTTGTTACTCATAATATGATTGCAATTATATTTCTGTATGTGATAAAAACATCTGACAAACACGCATAAAAACCAGAGGGCAGCAGATCATGTGAAAATATATTTGTGTCATTCTCAAAACTTTTGGCCATGACTGTAGAAACAGGGTAAAAGCCTTCCTACAAACACCATGGCCCTGATTTATCATGCCTTCACTTCAGAATGTTGGTTCCAAAAAGTCACACTAGCGAAAAAAAAAATTGGGATTTTTACACCACTCACTTATTTTGAAATGGAAATGTGGCTGTGGTTAGCTATGTTGATAAGTTTTAGGGCTCATGCACCATGGTTTATGTCCACATCCATTCTGCTTTTTTATGCACTTCAGTGGGGCTGCAAAAGATGCGGACACCACTTATGTCTGTTTCAGGAGAGTGGAGTAGGACAACTGGAGTAGCTTTTGTAGATGAGTTATAATGGTCTGTGGTCTCTGGCCGACCTTGCATCTACTGAATTATACTGACATAACACAGTCAGTGCAATTCAGTACATGCAATGCAATTCAGAGAGAGACTCACAGCATTCTAAATAATGACGCCGTGCAGTCCTGTGAAAGGAACAGTGTCCATAAAAGGAAATCGTACTCCTACAGTGGTGGACACGCTTATCTGAAATTAGCCTGAGGGGGAAAAATACCATTCCTAGAGTATGCTACATAAAAAATCTAAAATGTTCAATTAGCACTTGATGCCATCAGCCACATTACAATCACATGAAAGGGGTGGAATTTACAAGAGTTTTATTTCTTTAAACACTTTTTTTTTTAATTTGCAGCCATTATAGAAAAAAAATATTTGCAAAGACGGCTTTAAATGTGTTTATCAGATATTATACAGAATAAATACATGGAACAAATAGATATATTTCCAACAGCATAGATCTGCAGGTGTCAAAATTATGTGCTTGTTGAAGTAATGTCTCATCTGGATAAAAAATTTCTCATGTCCTGATATAATACTTTTTATTTATTTATTTTTTTAGCATCTTCCTTTTATGATTTTGAAGAAAACCTGTTAGGTCTACTCTTACTTTTTTGCAAGGTAAATTTTTGTTCTACTGGAGTAAGTCACTCTGTAGAAAGCTACTACTTAGAACAGTTTATTCTTGCTGTGTCCTATGCATTACTTCTGTTATTATGATGATCCTACTGCAATCATAGTGTTTCACTTTCTTCATTGTTCTGGATATCTTGACCCTTCATTTTTTTCTGACGAAGTTCTTCTCTAAAGTTGTAGGAGAATAAGCTTGGATCCCGATCACACAGTTCTCTATAGGCATTACATAAACCTTGGAAATGCTTCATTGACAGTTCAGAAGGTCGCAGGGTTGGTTCGACATTAGCTAAGGTTAGAATTTGCTCTGTAAGTTTTGTGCGTTGCTCTTCAGGAAATAACAGTCTACAAAAGAAAGAGATTTATAAAAATCTAAATAAATGCATACAGCACACTTAGTGGTGACATGGTCCACAGAATTGTTAAAGTGAAAATTATTAACTGAGCAAAAGTAGCAGTGCAAAAAAAAAAAAAAAAGCTTTAGCATGAGTGTAAATGTTACCAGATGAATACATCACTTTACTGACACTGAAAATAATATCCAGCACTACAACAAGGAAACATCCAGCATGGTGATACAGAGGTATGCTTAGGGCACGTTCACATCACCGTTCAGCCTTTCCGTTCTCCTGAGCTGAATGTCCTGTATGCACAACTTTTGTCTCCGCTCCAAAATCATCTTTTGAGCGAAAACCTAACAGACCCCATTATCGTCTATGGGGTCCCTTAGGCTCCGTTCGGCTCAGTTATGTCCCGAATCCGTCCTTTCCATTCTGCTCCTATAACGGAGCAGGAGAATGGAAGGGCTGAACGGTGATGTGAACGAGACCTTACATGTTGCAGACCAAAAGGTCCTTAGACATGCCACGCAAGCGTACCTCTGTACCACCATGCTGGATGTTTTATCTGACTGAATAAAGAAGTCTATTCAGGACTCCCGTTGCAGTGCTGGATATTTTTTTCTTCCTGTATCAGAAGTTCTTCTGTGCCGTTCCCCTGCCTACTGACCAAGTGCATTTTCTGTATTAATTTTTTTTTTTTTTTTTTACTACCGGGAAGAAGGACAAACTAGTCTATTTCATTTTTTTGAACTTTTAGGCCTCATTCACACGTCCGTATAATGTGTCCGCATCCGTTTCCGCAATTGCAGCCAATTATGCGGATCCATTCATTTCAATGGGTCCCGAAAAAATGCGGACAGTACACCGTGTGGTGTTCGCATCTGTGTGTCCATAAAGAAATCCTCCTGTCCTACTTTTCTCCCGAATTGCGGTCCATAACACAAGGAAAGTCTAAGGCATCCGCATGTCATCCGTATTTGCGGATTCCGTTCCAGGAGGGGAGAAAAAAAAAGAAAAGGTACAGATGTTATTCATCCTTCCGTTTTTTGCGGATCCACAAAAAACAGATGACATATGGATACATCCTTTCCGTTTTTTTACGGAAAAACGGAACGGATGTCCTGGAAAAACTGAGTTTTTTGCGGAACGGATCCGCAAAAAACGGACCGTTTTCCAGGATGTACACAAATACGGACGTGTGAATTAATAGAACAGACAAAAATACTGAATTATGTTCCCTTTCTGTAACACTCATTTTGACATAGGAGATGTATGTGTAATTATTAATTATTTTTCTTTTTTTTTTTTTTTGTAACCTGTATTAACCCAGAGGTTTTTTCATTTTTCTTCCCTATCTTCCTTGAGCCATAACTTTTTTTATTTTTCTGTTCACATAGTTGTATGAGGGCTAATTTTTTGCGGGACAAGTCGTACTTTCTAATGCCAGCATTTATTATGGCATACAATGTAATGGGAAGGACCCCTGCTGTATGAGCCGGCATCGGTGAAAATACAGATGCATTAATCCTTGATGTCCCGCAGACATGCGATCTGTGGAGCACGAAGTAAGAGCCATCGGGTCCCCGCGCTGCTGTGACGGGGACTAGATGGCAGCCCAATGCCTTCCTTAGGCATCGTGGCCGTCATCCCTGGAAGCAGGCTGTAAGTGTATTACACTGTGTTTTGTGTATTACACTTACAGCCAATGCATTACAATACAGAAGTATAGTAATGCATTGTAAACGGGATCAGACCCCCAAAAGTTGAAGCCCAAGAGCGGAACAAATAATAAAGTGAAAAAAGAAGTTAAAAAAAAATAGTTTTACAAAAAATAAAAGTTTCAAGTTTAAAAAAAAAAAAACAAGTGCCCTTTTCCCAAAATAAAGTTAAAAAAAAAAGAAAAGTAGACATATTCGGAAGAGCCGCAGCCGTATCGACCGGCTCTATAAAAATATCACATGATCCACCCCGCCAGGTCAACGCAGTAAAAAAAAAATAAAAAATGTGCCAAAACCTTCCCACACAAAAAGTGTAATAGCAGGCGATCAAAAAGGCGTATTTACCCAAAATGAGACTCTATCTAAAACAATCTCCCAAAAAATAAAAAAAATGGCTCTCAGAAAATGGCAACACAAAAAAAGATTTTATTCTGTTCAAAAATGTTTTCACAATGTAAAAATTTAAAAGCATAAAAATAATAGACATATTGGGTATCGCCACGTCCAAAACAACTTGCTCTATAAAAATATTACATGAGATGGCCCCCCAGGTGAATGCTGTAAAAAAACATTTTTAAAAAAACTATGCCAAAACAATGGCTGTTTTTTTCACCTTGCCTCACAAAAAGTGTAATACCACGCGATCAAAAAGGTGTATGAGACCCTACCTAAGACAATCGCCAGAAAAATAAAAAAATGTATAGCTCTCAGAAAATGGCAGCAAAAAACAAGATTTAATTGGGTTCAAAAATGCATTTTTATTTTTGTTATCACCATGTCCATAACAACTTTCTCTATAAAAATATCACATTATATTACCCCTCAGGTGAATGCTGTAAAAAAATTTTTTTTTTAAACTATGCCAAAACAGCCATTTTTTGTCACCTTGCCTCGCAAAAAGCGTAACACCAAGCGATCAAAGTCATGTACCCCAAATGGTACCAATGAAACCTCATCCCACAATAAATGAGACCCCACATAAGACAATTACTTAAAAAATAAAAACCAATGGCACCCGCAAACCAATCCATCAAAATCTGCGCTGCAAAATCCATATGGCGCTCCTTTCGTTCTGAGTCCTGCCATGTGCCCCCACAGCAGTTTACCACCACATATGGGGTGTTTCCATATTGAGGAGAAAATTGGTAACAAATTATGGGGTGCTTTTTCTCCTGTTAGCCCTTGTGAAAATGAAAAATTTGGGGATAAAGCAACATTTTATTGGAAGAAATGAAACTTTTTATTTTCACAGCCAAGTGTTTCCAAATTCCGTAAAACGCTTAGGGGTCAAAGTGCTAAGTACACCTGTTAATATATTCTTTGAAGGGTGTAGTTTCGAAAATGGGGTCACTTTTTGAGGGTTTCCACTGTAGGGGTACGTCAGGGTCTCTTCAAATACAAAATGGTACCTAAAAACCATTCTAGCAAAATCTGACTCCAAAATCCATAAGGCTCTCCATTCCTTCTGACCACTGCCATGTGCCCATAAAGCAGTTTACCACAATATATGGGGTATTTCTGTAAACTGCAGAATCAGAGTAATGTATATTGAGGTTTAGTTTGCTGTTAACCCTTGCTGTGTTGCAAGAAAAAAATTGATTAACATGAAAAATCTGCATAAAAATGAAATTTTGAAATTTCGCCTCCATATTCCTTTAATTCTTGTAGAACAAAGTTTGTAACATCAGTTTTAAATAATCACTTTATATCTGAATTGGTGCTTAAAAAAATTGTTTTGGAAATTTCGTTGAAAATTTTAAAAATAACTTCTAAGCTTTCTAACCTCCTAAAAAAAATGACATTTACAAAATGATGCCAACATAAAGTAGACATATGGGGAATGATGACTGATAACTATTTTATGAGGTATTACTGTCTGTATTAAAAGTAGAGAAATTCAAATTTCGAAATTTATTTGTGACTTTTTCCAAATTTTGGGTAAATTTGGAATTTTTTTTTTTTAAATAAAGGAAAAATATATTGACTCAAATTTACCACTGTCAGAAGTACAATGTGTCATGAGAAAACAATCTTAGAATGGCTTGGATAAGTAAAAGTGTTCCAAAGTTATTACCACATAAAGTGACATGTCAGATTTGCAAAAAAATGGCTTGGGCAGGAAGGTGAAAACTGGACCAGGGTTAAAGAGGACCTTTCATGGGGTTTATATGTTAGAAACTGGTAGGCTTACCAGATGGGGCAGCCCCTACAGATGTCAGCACTTTTTTTTTTTCTTTCTAAAATACCCCTCTGTTCCAGTGTCCCCCTGCTGTTTTTCGTGCCCAGTATGTTAATTTAGAGTACTGGTACAACATGGAGGATACAGCCGGGTTTCTCAATGGGCGTCTCCTTCTCCTTGCATCTGTAGGGGCCGCCCTATCTGGTAAGCATACCAGTTTTTTAACATATAAACCCATGAAAGGTCCTCTTTAAACTTTTATAATTTTTTTATTTTTTTTACTTTTGTTATGATTTTGAAACTCTTATTTGAGCCTACAAATTTAATTTTTTTGTTTTTAATTATGAGCATTCATGGCTTTTTCTACATCCATTTAAATGTCAGAATTGCTCATTTCTTAAGGTTCCTTGCTTTCCAAAATAAGAATTGCGATCGGGTGCCATGTTTGCCCATTGCCGTACATGTACAGCACTGGTAGCAAAGGGGTTAAATAACCCCCCCCCCAAACAATTAAAGGCAATCTGTCAGCTCTGAAACACCCTCCAAACTAGAGTAAGCGGTGTATAGTGTAAGTGACGTCGAGTCTGGTTATGTAATTTTTATCTTCATACTCTCTACCATTCTGATGTTATGCTCCCACAAACCTGCAGTAAAATGCACTCACTGGACTCCAGTGCTCACTCATATAATGGAGATGACTCAAAGAAGAGTCCTCTGAATGCATTTTACTGCTGGTTTGTGGGAGCACAGCGTCAGAATAGAAGTGAGTATGAAGATAAAAATTACATAGTCGGATTCAACATCACTTACACTATACACCGCTTACTCTAGTTCAGGGGGTGTTTCGGAGATGACCGGTTCCCTTTAAGATATAATCCTATAGAGATTGTGTTTAGTCATGATATAGATTGTCACAATTTTAGGGGCGGATATATAGCTCATACTTACTGTCTTAATTACAGTTTGTTGATTTCATAATGTTCAGCAGAAGATACACGGTCTTCTCTCCATGTGATGTCCCATTTCTATTCCTACTTACCGGTAGAGCACCTGCAGTGGAGTCTTGACATGGGTTGTAATAATATTTTGCCTAAAAGTTTAGTTTATTGACTGATCACACTGAAAAAATATCTTCTGTGGAACCACTTTTATCAACTGTTACCTCAAAAGTGACATCCAATATGGCTGCACTTACAGTTGTCACATATGCAAAAGTTGACAAGTAAATAGAGATGAGCGAACGTGCTCGAAACGAGCACTGTACCGCTCGGCTCCCCTGCGCTCGCATGGGAGGAGGACGGAAGCGGCTGCCTGCGCCCATGCGAGAGCAGGGGAGCTGAGCGGTACAGTGCTTGTTTCGAGCACGTTCACTCATCTCTACAAGTAAAATAAATATAATAACCACATTTTTTCCACTGCTCTAAGTCTGTGTTCATATCAGCAGAGGAACAGCCTGCCAGAGTTCACCATAGCCGGATAATGCCGGGGACCGCCAGATTTTGATTCACTACAATAGCATCTGATGGGGACCCGGACGGTTGTATGCACAACTTTTTATCTGGCCAAAAGCTGGCATTTATGCCAGAAAGTGGCCTGATCCTATTGTAGTCAGTCAGCATTATCTAGCTGTGCCAGATGCTGTGAACTACGGCAGGCTGTTTTAAATTCTTTAATGGATCTAAAAATGGCAATTAGTGTGGAAAAACCTTTTTTGTATAAACGTGCGCTTAATAAATGTACGAGGTCCTCTGCTAAAAATTTGATTTATGTAAATATGGTCACTTATACTCTGGATTTTAAAAAAAATTATATGCAATTTATCTTGAAGAAAATCTATTTTATCCCTTTATTAAGTGTTCTATATCTGGAAATAAACTAAGATTAGCATTAATTTTACTGTGCAATAACATAATAATATTTCACTTACGAAACTCCTCTGTAGCAGTATTTCCGTCTGAGTTGGAATACACTTTGAACGACTTTTTCTATGAGTTTAAAAGGCTGGTCTATTTTTGGTTGTATTAATGGTGTGAAATGCACAACACCAACATCTACCTGCAAAATAATAAATAAGCTGATTTGCCAATGGAAGAAATCATATGGTCTGACAAGTACAGTACAGTCACAATGTATTTATTCTGAATAGCACCTCTTGCTTGTAGAGCATCATGCGAAGATTATTATTTTAGTTACATGTCACTAACATACTGGTAATTGAGGAGTACAACAAAAATTACAAATCACAGACATCCGTCCAAGGGCCAGTTGACAATGAGTTTTTGGTGCTGATTTTGGAGCATTTGTGCCTCAAAATCAACTCCAAAAATACCCGAAAACAACCTCCCATTCATTTCAAGGCGAAGTAGCACTTTCATTTTTTTAACACATGGAAGCTGCATGCCCTATCCTTGGTCAGAATCAGTGCTGAAATGAATAGGAAGCATAAAGGCTAGTTCACATGACTGTTTTTGAAAAACATGCTCAAATTTTCAGCTTGAGGTTTGGCTCACAATAATTGATTGAAATAACTGATCACATAACTGAAGTGTGAACTCAGCCTTACGCCTGAAGTAACGCACATATCTTCATAAAATCTGGTTTTAAGCTGGAAAATTTATTTTGAAAAAGAACAACCTATCTCTTAATATTATAAAAATAAGTTTCTGTCTGTCCTCTATGCGCGACCAAACTACAGTACTGGACCGATTTTCACCAAATTCGGCACACAGGTACAGCAGGTGCCCGGGAAGGTTTTAGACTAGGTCTCATCTCTCTAGGACATAACGTTCCCGAGATATTCCCAAAATATGACCTGCATTAGCCAATATTAGCCTGACAGCATTGGTTTTAAACTCCAACTGCCATTCTCTGCGCAGACACACACAGGGAGGGCAGGTCCAGGTAATTAGCAGCCAGCTGAGGATCTCAGGTAACAATCCAGTCATTTCTATTCAATGCTTTAAAGGGGCAGAGCGCTGTGGATGATACTGTTAAAGGGGTATTCCAGTTACCATAAATATGACTAATTTTAGACTATGACCATTCAGTAGTAAATCTTCCACTGCTACCCATTGCATGTCCTCATAAATTACCATGGCACCGACCTGTGATTCACACCACTCTCAAAAGAAGGACTTACAACACCTGCTCCAGGTTTCACTAAGCCACACCCCGACTCAGACCACGCCCCTTCCCCCTCCACAGCCAATTGGGATTGAAAAAATGAAGGTAAATATAAACTTCTGTCAGCTGCAGGGGTGCGAGGGTGAGTTTCTCTCTGCAACAACACACAGAAACATTAGATGAAATAGACTAATATTAGACTACTACCGTTCAGTCGTAATAAAAGATGTTTTCTTCCACTAAAAGGACTTAAAAGCAACCCCCCGCCCCCCCCAAGGTCCTGCTAAACCACGCCCCCGGTCAGGCCACGCTCTCTCCCACTCCGCAGCCAATGGGGATTAAAAAAATGAAGGTAAAAGTCAACTTCTGTCAGCTACAGGAATGGGTGGGAAGGAGACTTTCTCTCTGCAGTGACACACACACAAACATTAAATGAAATAGATTAACCCGATGCCGACCGCCCACTGTCTTTAGACGGCGGGCGGCGCGAGTCCCCAGTCTGCAGCGCCGACAAAAGGGGTGTCAGCGAGCCCCAGGACGGACGAGCAACGGGGGTCCGGCTGTGCCCAATAGCCGGACCCCTGCTGAATGCGCCAGCATCGGTGAAAACACCGATGCCGGCGCATTAACCCTTCATGTGCCGCGGTCAGCGCTGACCGCGGCACATGAGGCGTGCGGCATGGTCCGCCGCTATTCAGGATGGCGAGCGGGGCCATCGGGTCCCCGTGCTGCTGTGACGGGGACCCGATGGCTTGGATAGCAGCCCGATGCCTTCCTTAGGCATCGTGGCTGCTATCCCTGCGTTCCTGTGCGATCCAGCCCCCTGGATCGCACAGGAAGCAGGCTGTAAGTGTATTACACTGAGTAATACACTTACAGCCAATGCATTACAATACAAAAGTATTGTAATGCATTGTAAAGGGGATCAGACCCCCAAAAGTTAAATAAAGTGGAAAATGAAAAGTTAAAAAATAAAGTAAAAATAAATAAATAATAATAATAAAAGTTAAAAAAAAAGCCATTTTCAAAAAAAAAAGTTAAAAAAAATGGTAAAAAAAAGGTGAAAAAAGAAAGGTATACATATTAGGTATCGCCGCGTCCGTATCGACCGGCTCTATAAAAATATCATATCATCCACCCCGCCAGGTGAACGCAGTAAAAAAAAAAAAAAAAAAAAAAAACTGTGCCAAAACAGACATTTTTTGGTCACCTTCCCTTACAAAAAGTGTAATAGCAGGCGATCAAAAAAGCGTATGTACCCCAAAATGGTACCAATCAAACCGTAATCTTGTCCCGCAAAAAATGAGACCCTAACTAAGACAATCGCCTGAAAAATAAAAAAAATATGGCTCTCAGAAAATAGCAACACAAAAAAAGATTTTATTCTGTTCACAAATGCATCTAATGTGTAAAACTTTCCAAAAATAAAAATGTTAGACATATTGGGTATCGCCACGTCCGTAACAACCTGCTCTATAAAAATATTACATGAGATGGCCCCCCAGGCGAATGCTGTAAAAAAAAAGGTGTATTTAACCCAAATTGGTACCAATCAAACCATCATCTTGTCCTGCAAAAATGATACCCTACCTGAGACAATCGCCCGAAAAATAAAAAAAATATGGCTCTCAGAAAATAGCAACACAAAAAAAAGATTTTATTCTGTTCAAAAATGCATCTAATGTGTAAAACTTTCCAAAAATAAAAATGTTAGGCATATTGGGTATCGCCACGTCCGTAACAACCTGCTCTATAAAAATATTACATGAGATGGCCCCCCAGGCGAATGCTGTAAAAAAAAAATAAAAAAAAACTATGCCAAAATAGCCATTTTTTTCCCTCTTCCCTCACGAAAAGTGTAATAGCAGGCGATCAAAAAGATGTATTTAACCCAAAATGGTACTAATCTAACCGTCATCTTGTCCTGCAAAAATGATACCCTACCTGAGACAATCGCCCGAAAAATAAAAAAAATATGGCTCTCTGAAAATGGCAACACATAAACAAGATTTAATTCTGTTCTAAAATGCATCTAATGTGTAAAACTTAACAATAATAAAAATGTTAGACATATTGGGTATCGCCGCGTTCGTAAAAACCTGCTCTATAAAGATATCACATGACTTGCCCCCTCAGGTGAATTCTGTAAAAAAAATGCTAAAAAAAACTATGCCAAAACAGCTATTTTTTTCACCTTGACTCACAAAAAGAGTAATACCAAGCGATCAAAAAGGCGTATTTACCCCAAAATGGTACCAATGAAAACCTCACCTCATCCTGCAAAAAAATGAGCCCCTACATAAGACAATAGCTCAAAAAAATAAAAATCAATGGCTCCCGCAAACCAATCCATCAAAATCTGTGTTGTAAAATCCATATGGCACTCCTTCTGTTCTGAGTCCTGCCATGTTTACCACCACATATGGGGTGTTGCCGTATTCAGGAGAAAATGGGTAACATATTATGGGGTGCTTTTCTCCTGTTACCCCTTATGCAAATAAAAAAAATTGGGGCTATAGCAACATTTTATTGGAAGAAATGAAACTTTTCATTTTCATAGCCAAGTGTTTCCAAATTCCGTAAAACGCTTAGGGGGTCAAAGTGGCCAGTACCCCCCTTAATATATTTGTTGAAGGGTGTAGTTTCCAAAATTGGGTCACTTTTTGAGGGTTTCCACTGTAGGGGTACGTCAGGGTCTCTCAATTACAAAATGGTGCCTACAAACTATTTTAGCAAAATCTGCCTCCAAAATCCGTATGGCGCTCCTTCCCTTCTGACCACTGCCACAAACCCATAGAAACGTTTACCACCACATATGGGGTATTTCTGTAAACTGCAGAATCAGAGCAATATATATTGAGGTTTAGTTTGCTGTTAACCCTTGCTGTGTTGCAAGAAAAAAATTATTAACATGAATAATCTACCAAAAAAAGTGAAATTTTGAAATTTCACCTCCATTTTCCTTTAATTCTTGTGGAACACCTCAAGGGTTAACAAAGTTTGTAACAGCAGTTTTTTATAATTTGAGGGGTGTAGTTTCTAAAATGGGGTCATTTATGGGGGGTTTCATTATGTTAGCCACTCAAAATCACTTTATCTGAACTGGTGCTTAAAAAAAATGGTTTTGGAAAATTTGGTGAAAATTTGAAAAATGGCTTCTAAACTTCTAAGCCCTCTAACGTCCTAAAAAAGTAAAATGACATTTAGAAAATGATGCCAACATAAAGTAGACATATGGGGAATGTAAAATAATAACTATTTTTGGAGGTATTACTATTTATTTTGAAAGTAGAGAAATTGAAATTTGGAAATTTGCTAATTTTTCCAAATTTTTTGTAAATTTGCTATTTTTTTTATAAATAAAAATGAAATATTTTGCCACAAATTTACTACTGTCGTGAAGCACAATATGTGACGAGAAAACAATCTCAGAATGGCCTGGATAAGTAAAAGCGTTCCAAAGTTATTACCACATAAACTGACATATGTCAGATTAGCAAAAATCAGTCTGGTCACGAAGGGGCAAAATGGCCCGGTCATTAAGGGGTTAAATATACCCATGCGAAGCAATGTTTTCTTCCACTGCTACCCACTGTGTTTCCTCAAATTACCATGGCATTGACCTATAATTCAGGCCACCCTGAAAAGAAGGACCTAAAAGCACCCCCTCCCCAAGTTCCCGGTAAACCACGCTCCCGACCCGGTCAGGTCATGCCCCCTCCCACTCCGCAGCCAATGGGGATTGAAAAAATGAAGGTAAAAATCAACTTCTGTCAGCTGCATCGACTTTCTCTCTGCAACGACACACAGAAACATTAAATGAAATAGATGAAATATACCCAGGCCAAGCCGGGTCTTTCTGCTAGTACAATATAGGGATTAGACTGCTTGGAAACTGTACCCCAAAACCTGTGTATTTTCTGAAACCGGTGACTTCAGTTGCCTTGTCGAATTGTTGCCATGTCTACCTTCAGGTAACTTTGTGACAAACAAAAATTATTTTTTTAAAAATGCATCAAATCAAAAACTTACCTAAAACTCACATGCAAGCAGAAAGTTATACACACAAAAAATAATGTATTGAGGTGTGCAGAACTCATAAATACCACAAGTGTATGAACAAGAGCTTGTGCACTTACAAACGCTGAAAAAGTGTTAAAATGTATTCTGTACTCTACCAACAGCTGCCATGTTACGAAAATCTACATATTCTGAGAGCACACAGCATACCATTGTGAGACACTGAAGGGGTTAATCCTAGATGGTCGGTATATTTCACCTGGGTTCAACTATTATGCCTACTAGGACTGAGGGAAGTTCATGTCTCCCACCAGGAGACATGGGAAAACCAGGAAAGTGTGATATGGTCTCCAGCAAAGGTAGTTGCTGGAGACGTTTTGATAAAATATGTTTGGGCCTGTTTTTTTGGGGATGGATGACAGGTTTGGCAGTGGGGCCATCCATCTCACTTCCTCCACTCCGGGTCTTATCGTTTAGTATAGTGAGGAAACTACCTTATGTTTAGATAGTGATGGACAAGCAGGGTTTATTTTGTTTATGCCTGAAGCAAAGGCTGTATTTCGTTTTTTTTAACTTGCTAATAAACGCAGGCCAAGCCTGTATTTGGACTTTATCTCATGTCTGGGACTCTGACTCCTGTTCACACCAAAAAACCCGCACTCTACCGAGCTAACATCGCCACATATGGTGGAGGATGCGGGCAGTGAACAAAACGCAGTCTTAAAGAGACAAACACACTAAAAGGATGGATTTGTTGTGTGCCACTATATGTCTTGGGTGAAGGCTGCAGGTGAATTATCTAAAAAGGCAGTGGCAATGGAGGACCTTGTCAAACAGATGGTCCAAGCCAGTATGCAACAGCAAGAAGCCGCTTGGCAACAGTACGAGGCCTCCCAAGCCATGCTACAACAGCAGCAGACCACGCTACAACAGCAAGTTGAGATGAATAGACTGTTTGTAGAAAAGTTGGCAGGAGCCGTGACCATACCACAAACTATGACTACGGAAGGGACCTGAGGTGTGCAACCATCCGGGAGGGCCGCAGTGCAAGCCACGCTGCAAAAGACGACTCCTACCGACGTCGTAGAGGCGTATCTCACTTTCTTCGAGAGAATTGTGGGGCGTGAAAGGCGACCAGTGGACCAGTGGGCGGATGTCGTGGCGCCTTACCTAACAGGAGAACCCCAAAAGGTATACTTTGACCTGAGTGAGTTGGACTCCCGTGAATACACCAAGCTAAAGGCGGAGATCCTGGCTCGGTTGGGGGTAACCATGCAGGTGCGTGCAGGCCGGGTACACGCCTGGAATTTCTCGGAAAGCCTTCCACCATGGTCCCAGATGCATGACCTGATCCACCTAGTGTCCAAGTGACTATAGCCAGAGAAGTGCACTCCAGCGCAGATCATTGAGAGGGTCGTCCTGGACAAGTTCACCCGTTCCTTGCCGCCTCGGATACAGTGCTGGGTTGCACAAGCAGGACCTGCCGACGCGGACCAGCTGGTAAACCTGGTGGAGCGGTATCGTGCCACTGAGGAGCTGCTACAGACCTCCACCAGCAGGGGCAGTGCCAGGGAGACCAAGACGGCTAAAGGAGCTGGTAAGACTGCTCTGGTTACTCGGGATCTGAGACAGTCTACACAGGGAGGTGGCCCAGAAGGGGGGCCAGCAGTTGGGCCACGACAGGGGTCTCGAGATCGAGACCAAGGTTGCATACATTGTTGGCGGTGCCATGAATGGGGGCACATAGCGGCTAACTGTCCCCTTACAGTCGAGCCCATGGACTGCAACACCTCCAGGCGGAATTCTCTCTTTGCCCATCCCGTTCTGGCTGCAGAGACTGTGTCCGAGACTGAGCTGCAAATGTGCACTGTCTCCATTGGGGGTTACACAGTATCGGCCCTGCTGGACTCGGGAAGCCTGGTAACCCTCGTGCACGTGTCTTTTGTCAGTTCTGGGGTATACAGTGGGCGTACTGTTGGGGTGTTGTGTATCCACGGGACACACGGGAATACCCCACCGCTAATATCACCATAGGCACCCCTTGTGGTACTGTTACCCATGGGTGTGGTTAAGACTTTAGTTCATGAAGTGATCTTGGGAAGAAACTTTCCCTTGTTTTGGGACTTGTGGGGCGGAAGGAACGCATTGTGTGCTAATAATGTGAAAAATAATCTGTGTCAAGGAGTAACCCCCGAGCCTATATGGCTTTAAGTGTACCCGTACCTGCGGCTCAGTGACAATGTCGTGCTTGACTATGGAAGTACGCCCAGGTAATTCGGAGAACACGTCGGTATTCCTAAGGACAAACTCCTTTGTCTGCTGCACTTGGGCCCTAAATAGGGTTTCTGAGATACGCACCCCTGGTACACTTTTAGCAGGGGCATTTATCTCAGGTGGGGACTTCCCCGGGTTACCCCTACTGGGTGTAAACTCACTGTGGACAGGGACTCTCGCTCTTTTCACGACTTTAGCAAATTAACGTGGTAAATTTGCTCAGGCTTCCTCCTGCCAGGCTGGTACACCTTATAGGTAACTTCCCCCACCCTCTGAACAACCTCATAGGGCCTGTGCCATTTGGCCAAAAACTTGCTTTCTACTGTCGGCACCAAGACCAGCACTCGGTCCCCCGGCTTAAAGGTTCTGACCTTAGCCGACCTGTTACACTCGTCTCTGGGCCTCCTGTGCTTGCTCTATGTGGGCCTTTACTATGGGCATAACTGCCGCTATCTGGTCCTTCATGAGGGTAATATGTTCGATAACACTTGTTTAGAGGGTATGTTCATTCTCCCAGATCTCCTTGGCAATGTCCAGGAGCCCTGGGCTTGCTCTATGTGGGCCTTTACTATGGGCATAACTGCCGCTATCTGGTCCTTCATGAGGGTAATATGTTCGATAACACTTGTTTAGAGGGTATGTTCATTCTCCCAGATCTCCTTGGCAATGTCCAGGAGCCCAGGTGGGTGTCGGCCATATACTAGCTCAAATGGAGAGAACCCGGTGGAGGACTGGGGAACCTCACGTACTGCAAACATCAAATATGGCAATAAACAATCCCAGTCTTTCCCATCCTGGCTAACACGGCCCTAGATCCAGCCATCTGCAGCAAGCGCATACGTCCTTGGCAAGGATAGTGTTGATTACTAGGGAATTTTATAGGCAGGAAATTTCAAAGTTATTCTATAGAGGAGCACGTAGCTAGCTACTCACTTGTCTGCATTACTGGCACAGAGATTTTAACTCCAGTAATTAATTTGCTCCAACAATATTCTCTTGACTGCAGCAATCTGGAAGCTACTCAATGTATTCCCTATGGATTTCACAGGGATTTTCAGAAATGTGACAAAAAAACTCAGTCTCGCCTTAGCTTAAAAATGTAGGAACCAGACACGTGCAAATGGGAAGATGAATATAGCACAAATAGGCAGCTCAACATAAATAAAATAGAATTGAACAGATTGACCCTTTATCCTTGCTGTTTTAAATAAAAGAAATAAGATATATCTGGGCTCTCTGGGCAATCAATCAGAAATGACTAGAAGAAGTTTACAAAAATCATAAAATAAATACAAATGTAACTAAAATTGACTCATGTCACATGTGACAATGTTATCTCGTGCCATCTTGTGACAAAAGCCATTAAAATACATTGAAAGAGTTAGTTAACCTTTTTGTACTAATTTAATCAGTTTCTATGAGGAGATAAGTTCTAGACTTGACCACGGCAAATCAATGGATGTCGTATATCTGGACTTCTCCAAAGCATTTGACACTGTACCACATAAAAGGTTAGTATATAAAATGAGAATGCTTGGACTGGCAGAAAATGTCTGTATGCGGGTAAGTAACTGGCTCAGTGATAGAAAACAGAGGGTGGCTATTAACGGTACACACTCAGTTTGGGTCACTGTCACTAGTGTGGTACCATAGGGGTCACTATTAGGCCCTATTCTCTTCAATATATTTATTAATGATCTTGTAGAAGGCTTGCACAGTAAATTATGAATTTTCACAGAAGACACTTAACTGTGTAAAGTAATTGACACAGAAAAGGACAGTACAGATGGATCTGGATAGACTGGAGGCTTTGGCAGAGAAGTGGTAGATGAGGTTTAACACATTGGAAGGATTAATGCAAGTCACCAGTACATACTAAATGGTAAAACACTGGGTAACACTGACATAGAAAAGGACCTAGGAATTTTAGTGAACAGCAAACTAGGATGAAGAAACCAGTGTCAGACAGCTGCTGCCAAGGCCAATAAGATAATGGGTTGCATCAAAAAGGGCATAGATGCCCGTGATGAGAATATAGTCCTGCCAATTTACAAATCACTAGTCAGACCACACATGGAGTACTGTGTACAGTTCTAGGCTCATGTGAATAAGGCAGACATAGCAGAGCTGGAGAGGGTTCAGAGGAGGGCAACTAAAGTAATAACTGGAATGGGTGAACTACAGTACCCAGAAAGATTATCAATATTAGGGTTATTCACTTTATAAAAAAAACAACTGAGGGAGATCTAATAACTATGTATAAATATATCAGGGGTCAGTACAGAGATCTCTACCATCATCTATTTATCCCCAGGACTGTTACTGTGACGAGGGGACATCCTCTGCGTCTGGAAGAAAAAAAGGTTTGTACACAAACATAGAAGAGGATTCTTTACTGTAAGAGCAGTTAGACTATGGAACTCTCTGCCTGAGGAAGTGGTGATGGTGAGTTCACTCAAAGAGTTCAAGAGGGGAGTGGATGTATTTCTGGAGGGTAATAATATTACAGGCTATAGTTACTAGAGAGGGGTCGTTGATCCAGGGAGTTATTCTGATTGCCTGATTGGAGTCGGGAAGGAATTTTTTTACCTTAAAGTGGGGAAAATTGGCTTCTACCTCACAGGTTTTTTTTTGCCTTCCTCTGGATCAACTTGCAGGATAACAGGCTGAATGGATGAACAGATGTCTTTTTTCGGCCTTATAAACTATTTTACTATGTACCATTTTTTACTTAAAGAGGTATTCCCATCACAGACAATGGGCACATATCACCAGGATATGCCCCCATTATCTGATGGGTGCGGGTCCCACCTCTGGGACCCGCACCTACAACATGAACGAAGCAGGGAGAGCTGTGGCTGGAGGACGCCGGATTTTTCGGGGTCTGTCCACCACTAAGCACTGCTCGCATAAAAGTGAATGGGAGCACACTGTACATGCGCGGCCCCTGCTCCCATTCATTTCTATAGGACCAACGGAAATAGCCAAGCCAGCATTGAAATGAATGGAGGGTGGCTGCACAGTGCGTCCTCCACTACTTTCCCTGATCCATTCTCCTAGCGATATGCCCCCAGTGTCTGTGATGGCAAAACCCCTTTAACGCTTCAACTATCAAGTTTAGCTCACCCGCATATGTATGCATTAAAATACATAATAGTTACAAACTGCAATATAATATCCAGATTACCTAAAAACTGATAGATGACAACAGAGGTCGCAATAACGCATAAAAATGCGTCATAGACGCGTTTTCAGGCAATTTTACTCCCTGAAAAAAGTCTAAGGCGTACCACTACGCCTTAGACTTTTCCCAGTTTTTTATCAGCGCAGTGAGCGCAGTGAACGACACAGGCAGCACAGCAATGCTGCCTGTGCCTGAAATAACCAATAACAAAGCTCCTTACAGCAAGGAGCTTTGTTATTGGTGCACCAGAGAAATACAGATCGGGTGAGGCAGAGGAAGCCGGCGGGAGCTGGAAGGAGGAGGGGCCTGCTCCCGGGGCTGGAAGGAGAGCGGGCGCGCAGAACATGGACCCTGGGGAACAAAACAGGGCGGCAGGAGAGGTAAAGGGCCGCGGACTGATGTCACTGTTGCCTGGGAGAATAGCTGCCTCCGGCCTGTGTTCCCCCGGGTGGAGAGGGATGGGAGAGTTGTGGCAGTGAAAAGCTGTCCATCTTCAAGTGAGTGATTTTCCCCCTCCCCCAACCATGGTTCTGTCTAGTCTCCCAGTTCTCTGCCCCCCCTCCTCCTGTCACCCCACTAATAACCCAGCTCTCCCCTTCTAGTGACCCTGCTCCCCCTGTCGCCCCACTAATGACCCTGCTCCCCCTGTCGCCCCACTAGTGACCCTGCTCCCCCTGTCGCCCCACTAGTGACCCTGTTCCCCCTGTCGCCCCTCTAGTGACCCTGCTCCCCCTGTCGCCCCTCTAGTGACCCTGCTCCCCCTGTCGCCCCTCTAGTGACCCTGCTCCCCCTGTCACCCCTCTAGTGACCCTGCTCCCCCTCCTTCTGTCACCCCACAGGGAAGCTGAACAGACTCCACCGACTACAATGGGATCCGTTCAGTTTCCATTTGCAATCTGTCTTTTTACCAGACAAAAAACTTCTGCACACAAGGCTTTTTTGTCTGGTCTTTCAACAGAATCTGCAACAGAGGCTCCAAATGCAGCCTCCAACACAGATGTGAGCAAGTGCAGGCCTGCGTATTATGTAATTTAATTACCGCAGATTTTGTACTCCTCCTCGGATAAAAATACTCCTCAAAAATGGTCAGAGGAGTATTTTTACTCGTCTGAAAAAAACGTAGCGCGACCTCTTGATGAAAATATCAATAACTAAAAAACATTGTATTAGGAATACAAAAAAATGTCATTGTGATATTGTTCCTGTTGCTACTTACTACTGCTGTACACAAGCACAGGTGTCCTCAGTATCTCCCTCGATGACTGTATCTATAGGGTTTGCAGAGGGAGAGGGCCAATGGATGCTATGGCAACCTTAGGTCTTACAAAGGCTTTGGGGGCCACCAGCTACAGAGGCCTATGAAATCCAGTCCCCAGACTGGGTCTCATAGGCAAACTGTCCGTGTTAAACTGGCAGTACAATACAACATGTATTGTACTGCATGGAAACAGGGATCAAACCCTGAAAAGTTGAAGTCCCATAGTGGGACAAATATAAAAAGTAAAAATGACCCCCAACACAAGACCATCTGCAGAAAAATGAAAAAAAAAATGGCTGTCAGAAAATGTGTAAAATTGAGTAAAAAAAAACACAAAAAGAACGCCATTTTTTGGTCATCTTGTCTCACAAAAAGCATAGTTTCGAATGATCGAAATGTTGAACCTACCGATAAATTGGTACCAGTTAAAATGCCACTTCTTCCCACAAAAAAAGTACGAAAACCCCAGCAAAAAATAATCTCTCACATAGGTCCATTGCAAGAAAAAAATAAAAGTATGGTTGTCAAAAAATGGCTGTACTGTTACCCCAGCGGCTGTTTCAAAAGCTACATGGTGCCCGTAAAACCAATCGATTAAAATCTGCACTGCAAAATCCAAAAGGTGGTCTTTTCCTCCTGGACCCGGCAGCAGTTTACATCCACATTTATGGCATTTCCGTACTCAGTAGAACCCACCTAACAATTTAAAGAGGGCGGGGTGTCTTACATAGCACCAGGGTTGGACGATATAAAAAAATTCCCACAATAATGATATTAAAGGGGTTGTCCCACGAAAAAGTTCAAACCAGCCCCTGGATCTGAATACTTTTGTGCATGTAATTAATAATTTAGCATAAACACTGAGTTATTCAATAAAATGTATCTGTATAGCCCCACCTGCTTTTTTTTGTTTTTTTCTTATTTCTTTGACCTGCTCACTGAAATGGCCGTACATGCTCAGTTTCAACCTTCAACTGCCTTCTGAGCTCTGATAGGAAGAGCTGAGACATAGTAACATAGTTTATAAGGCCGAAAAAAGACATCTGTCCATCCAATTCGGCCTGTTATCCTGCAAGTTGATCCAGAGGAAGGCAAAAAAAAAACCCTGTGAGGTAGAAGCCAATTTTCCTCACTTTAGGGAAAAATTTCCTTCCCGACTCCAATCAGGCAATCAGAATTGCTCCCTGGATAAACGACCCCTCTGTAGTAACTATAACCTGTAATATTATTACACTCCAGAAATACATCCAGGCCCCTCTTGAACTCTTTTAGTGAACTTACCATCACCACCTCCTCAGGCAGAGAGTTCCATAGTCTTACTGCTCTTACCGTAAAGAATCCTCTTCTATGTTTGTGAACAAACCTTCTATCCTCCAGATGCAGAGGATGTCCCCTCGTCACAGTCCTTGGGATAAAAATATCATGGGAGAGATCTCTGTACTGACCCCTGAAATATTTATACATTGTTATTAGATCACCCCTCAGTTGTCTTTTTTCTAAAGTGAATAACCCTATTTTGATAATCTTTCTGGGTACTGTAGGCCACCCATTCCAGTTATGACTTTAGTTGCCCTCCTCTAAAACCCTCTCCAGCTCTGCTATGTCTGCCTTGTTCACAGGAGCCCAGTACTGCACACAGTACTCCATGTGTGGTCTGACTAGTGATTTGTAAAGTGTCAGGACTATGTTCTCATCACGGGCATCTATGCCTCTTTTGATGCAACCCATTATCTTATTGGCCTTGGCAGCAGCTGTCTGACACTGGTTTCTGCAGCTTAGTTTTCTGTTTACTAAAATTCCTGGGTCCCTTTCCATGTCAGTGTTACCCAGTGTTTTTCCATTTAGTATGTACTGGTGAGTTGCATTATTCCTTCCTATGTGCATAACCTTACATTTGTCAGTGTTAAACCTAATCTGCCACTTCTCTGCCAAAGCCTTTAATCTATCCAGGTCCATCTGTAGCAGTGTACTGTCCTCTTCTGTGTTAATTACTTTACACAGTTTAGTGTCATCTGCAAAAATTGATATTTTACTGTGCAAGCCTTCTACAAGATCATTAATAAATATATTGAAGAGAATAGGGCCCAATACTGACCCCTGTGGTACCCCACTAGTGACAGTGACCCAATCTGAGTATGTGCCGTTAATAACCGCCCTCTGTTTTCTATCACTGAGCCAGTTACTTACCCACATACAGACATTTTCTCCCAGGCCAAGCATTCTCATTTTATATACTAACCTTTTATGTGGTACAGTGTCAAATGCTTTGGAGAAGTCCAGATATACAACATCCATTGATTTGCCGCGGTCAAGTCTAGAACTTACTTCCTCATAGAAACTAATTAAATTAGTTTGACATGACCGATCCCTCATGAAGCCATGGAGTTATTTGCTTATTTTCATTGAGGTACTCCAAGATAGCATCTCTTAGAAAACCTTCAAACAGTTTACCCATGAAAGATGTTAAACTTACTGGCCTATAGTTCCCGGGCTCTGTTTTTAGACCCTTTTTGAATATTGGCACCACATTTGCTATGTGCCAATCCTCTGGAACACTCCCTGTCAGTATAGAGTCCTTAAATATCAGAAATAAGGGTCTGGCTATGACATTACTTAATTCTCTTAGGATACGGGGGTGTACGCCATCCGGTCCTGGCGATTTGTCTATTTTAATCTTTTTAAGACGTCTCTGTACTTCTTCCTGGGTTAGACAGGGCACTTTTAATGGGGAATTTACTTTTATATTCTGCATTTCATCTGACACTTTATTTTCCTCAGTGAATACAGTGGAGAGAAAAATATTAATAGTTTTGCTTTCTCCTCATAGCTCTCTGCAACTCCCCCTTCAATACTTTGTAAGGGGCCGACACCTTCAGATTTATACTTTTTAGTATTTATATAATTGAAGAACATTTTAGGGTTAGTTTTAGGCCCCGTTCAGACGGCCGTATTTTTACGGGTCCGCATTACTGCGGACCCGCAAATATACGGGGCCGCCCGGCATGTGTTCCGCAGGGCTCGGAACACACGCCGGGCGGCCCCATTGAAAATGCCTATACTTGTCCGTGCGTATGGACAAGTATAGGACATGTTCTATCTTTTCTTGCTGAGCCGCGGCACGGAGCCACGGCTCAGCAAGATAGGGTGCCGCCCATAGAGGTGAACGGGCCCGCCCCTATTCCACAAATTTGCGGAATAGGTGCGGACCTGTTCACATGGTCGTGTGAACGGGCCCTTACTCTCTTTAGCAATTAATCTCTCAGTCTCTAGTTTGGCTGCTTTTATTTGTCTTTTACATATTCTATTTTTTTCCTTATAGTTTTTCAATGCTTCCTCGCCACCCTCCTGTTTTAGTGATTTAAATGCTTTCTTTTTATCCACATTGGTTTTTTCTTGTTTCTTATCTTTTTATTCCCATAAGGTATGTACCTCTCACAATTAGATATTAGGATGCTTTTAAAAATATCCCATTTGTGGATGTATTTTTATTTTTGAGGATTTTGTCCCAGTTAGTTAGGCCTATGGCCTCTCTTAGTTGGCCAAATTTTTCTTTTTTGAAGTTTGGTATTTTTGTTCCTCCCTGAAGAAACACTCTTTTGAATGACAATTTGAAAGTTATTATATTATGGTCACTATTTCCCAGGAGTCCCCCGACCTGCCCATCTGTTGTTGTGTCAGGTCTATTGGTTAATACTAAGTCCAGTATGGCCATCCCTCTAGTTGGGTCCTGAACCAGTTGGGAAAGGTAATTGTCTTTGGTTATTTCCAAGAATCTGTTTGCTTTATGAGATATACAGGTTTCAGTTTCCCAGTCTATATCTGGGTAGTTGAAATCCCCCATAATAATGACCTCATTATGATTTGCCGCCTCATCTATTTCGTTTAGAAGTAGATTTTCTGTGGACTCTGATATATTAGGTGGTTTATAATAAACTCCTATTAGTATTTTATTATTGTTTTTGGCTTCATTTATTTCTACCCACAGTGACTCCACATCTTCATGTCCCTCACTTATATCTTCCCGGAGTGTGGGCTTTAGACAGGACTTTACAGAAAGGCAGACCCCTCCCCCTCTCCGGTTTTGACGATCCTTTCTAAAAAAGATTGTAACCCTGTACATTAACTGCCCAGTCATAGGTATCATCCAGCCATGTCTCAGTTATTCCCACTATGTCATAGTCCTCCTCCCACATCACTAATTCCAGTTCACCAGTTTTATTAGTCAGGCTTCTGGCATTAGTGTACATAAACTTAAGCGGTCTATGTATATTTTTTTACCCCACTTTTTAAATTACTATTACCTGTGAAGTGAATATCCGGGGTTTTTAGGTCACTTTGGTTGATGTTTTGCCCAGTCTTCTCCCTACATTCCTCACTAACCCCCCACTGTCCCCTCCTATGACCCACTCTCTATCTACCCCCTTATTACTATGACCCCCCACTCTCCCCCCAGATCCTAGTTTAAAAGCTCCTCCAACCGTCTAACCCTTTTTTCTCCCCAGGGCAGTTGCACCCTCCCCATTAAGGTGCAGCCCGTCCCTACTGTAGAGTCTGTAGCCGACAGAGAAGTCGGCCCAGTTCTCCATGAACCCAAACCCTTCCTTCCTGCACTAGCCTCTTAGCCACTTATTTAACTCCCTAATCTCCCGTTGTCTCTCTAGTGATGCTCGTGGCACTGGTAGTATTTCTGAAAACACTACCTTGGAGGTCCTGGACTTAGCTTCTCTCCTAGTTCCCTAAAATCATTTTTAAGGACCTTCCATCTCCCCCTGACTTTGTCATTGGTGCCAATGTGTACCATGACCCCCGGGTCTTCCCCAGCCCCACCCAGCAATCTGTCAATCCGATCCGCGATATGCCGAACCCGAGCACCCAGGAGACAACACACTGTTCAGCATTCACGGTCTCGACGACAGATGACCCTGTCTGTTCGCCTAATAATAAATTCCTCTACCATCAGCATCTGTCTGTCCTTTGCTGCTTTCCTTTTTCCATCCTTTCTGCAGCGGTCATCCTCCTGGTTTCTAGGAGAAACGTCCTGCTGTAGTGTCGCTGGTCCTGGGCATATTTACTAGGGCGTTCCAGCTCAGGACTAGACTCCCTGGCACTTTTCCCTCTACCCCTTCTTACTACATTAACCCAACTGCTGACCTGATAGTCCTCATCTTGCCCTTGGTTTGCTGTAGTTGGAGAACTAGCTCAAATCAAGTTAACAACACACAAGGAAAATCTCTCCAACTTTACTTTTTTTTGCTCCTTGTCTTACACTCTTCTTTTAACTCCACTTATACACAGCCCACTTACAAAGCAAGCCCAAAGTCAGAGCAAGCTCTATAAGAGTTTAGCTATGCAATTTATAGCACCTGGTATCACAAACCACTCCCCTTAACCAGGTACACAGCAGAGAAAAAAAATGGGTTTAAATGTTAGTACCAAAATGCAAGCACTAAACAAACAAGGACCTTTGCAATAAACTATAGACAGTTATTTGCAGTCACTCCCACAAAATCACACTCAGTACCAGCACTCCGGTTCTTTTAACTCCACTTATACACAGCCCACTTACAAAGCAAGCCCAAAGTCAGAGCAAAGACACGCCCCCTTAGCTGCAGCAGAAAAGACACTCCCCAAGAGCTGCCAGCTTGATATAAATCTAGCAGATCAATGAATGTGGAGAAGTCTGGATCCATGTGAGGTACAGGGCTGGTTCTAGCTTTGTGACAAAGAGATTATCATGTACTATATGATGTCTGATTTTCATTTTTTACATTAGTCATAGGATAACCCCTTAAAGAAATTTATCAAGATGACGATATATATCACGATAAATACCCATTTAGAAGAAAAAAAACACTTGATGGCACAATGACACAATGAGACATTATACTGTATGGGGGCAGCCACAAGGAGACATTATACTGTATGGGGACAGCTACAAGGAGATGTTACACTGTATGTGGGCCACAAGGAGACGTTGTACTGTATGGGGGCCACAAGAAGACATTATACTGTATGGGGGGCACAAGGAGACATTATACTGTATGGGGGCCATAAGGAGACATTATACTATATGGGGGGCACAAGGAGACATTATACTGTATGGGGGCCACAAGGAGACATTATACTGTATGGGGGCCACAAGGAGACGTTACACTGTAGAAAGGCCACAAGGAGACTTTATACTGTATGGGGGCCACAAGGAGACTTTATACTGTATGGGGGCCACAATGAGGCGTTATACTGTATAGGGGCCAAAGGAGACATTATACTCTATGAGACGGTAGGCTACAAGGTGACATTATACTGTATGGGGCGGCAGGCTACAAGGTGACATTATACTGTATGGGGCGGCAGGCTACAAGGTGACATTATACTGTATGGGGCACTTGGCCACAAGGAGATGTTATACTGTATGTGGGCCACAAGGAGACATTATACTGTATGGGGGATACAAAGTGACATTATACTGCAAGGGGCGGCTGGAGCTAAGGTGACATTATACTGTATGGGGCAGCTGGGGCCAAGGAGACATCATACTGCATGGGGCGGCTGGGGCCAAGGAGACATTATACTTTAAGGGGTGGCTGGGGCCAAGGAGGCATTGTACCGCATCAGTGCTCCAGACTAAAAAAAATACCTAGGAGCTATTGGCTCCTGAACTGAAAAATTTAGGAGCCCAATTAAATTTTTAGTTGCCTAATTTAAATACATATAATTATAATTAAAAAAAAAAAGACTTGGAGGAGAAGATGGAAAGTCTGGCCCATAATAGAACAGTCCTATCTTATTTTTTGGGGGGACAAGGTGACTAAAAAAATGGCGAATTGTGCGTTTTTTTATTTATTTTTTTCTGTTACGTGTTCACCGCATAGGAGATTTTTTAAATATTTTAATAGTTTGGACTTTTTTCAGACATGGCGATATGTAAAATGTTTATTTATTCTTAATATATTTTATATGTAAAATTGGGAAAGGGGGTGATTAAGGGGCCGTTCAGACGGTCGTAGTATTGCGCAACCGCTCCACAATACCACGGATGCCGCCCGGCGTGTGTTCCACAATTTGCGGAACACACGGCCGGGCGCCCCTTTCAAAATGCCTATTCTTGTCCGCTGTTGCGGACAAGAATAGGACATGTTCTGTAATTTCTTGCGGAGCCGCGGCAAGTTTGCACGCCGCCCATTGAAGTGAATGTGGCCGCATCTGCGGGTGCATTCACACAGTCATGCTGTCCTGTGCTTTGTGCACATAGCAGCAGAGAGCTTACCATGGCAGCCAGGACTTCAGCAGCGTCCTGGTTGCCATGGTAACCGATCGGAGCCCCGCGATTACACTGCTGGGGCTCCGATCGAATCTACCACTGCCACCAATGAAGAGGGGGCGGGGGTCACCTGTGGCCACTGCTCCACCAATGAGACTAGTAACTGGGGGTGAAGAGGGGGAAGGGAGCACTGAGCCACCAATGAATATAAAGCACATTAAATCGAGTATAGGAGGCAGCGGTATAACATACCCAGCCTCAATAGCAGGGCGTGCGATCCACAGCAATTAATGGCAGTGCGGCACCTGAGGGGTTAATTGCCAAGTTGCCCTGTTATTGAGACCAGGTATATTATACCACTGCCTCCTATACTTGATACTAATGTGCTTTACATTCATTGTTTTTTTTTTTTTAACTTTTTATTTCATCAATTTTAGCCCCCTAGGGGCTAGAACCTGGGATCTTTTAATCCCTTGTTCTATTCACCCTAATAGAGCTCTATTAGGGTGAATAGGACTTCACAAGCTCCCTGCTGCCCTGTGCTTTGTGCACACAGCAGCAGGGAGCTCTCCATGGCAGCCAGGACTTCAGCAGCATCCTGGTTGCCATGGTAACCGTTTGGAACCCCTCGACTACACTACTGGGGCTCCGATCGGAAGTGCCACTGCCACCTATGAAGGGAGGGGGAGAGGGGACCCTGTGGCCACTGCCACCAATGTTTATTATACTGCCGGGTTGGGGGAGGGGGAGAGGGCTGTGGCCACTGCCACCAATGTTTATTATACTGGGGGGTTGGGGCGCACTGCGCCACCAATGATGATAACTATGTTTAATAAAAGTACAGGAGCGGGTGCCGGCGCGGGATCACATAGCCAGCACCCAACCTGTATTATAGGGAGCTGCAGTCAGCAGTAGTTAACCCCTCAGGTGCGGTACCTGAGGGGTTAACTGCGGCATATGGGAGCTCCCTATAACACAGGTCGGGTGCCGGCTATGTGATCCTGTGCCAGTACAAGCTCCTGTACTTTTATTAAACAGAGTTAACTTCATTGGTGGTGCAGTGCGCCCTCCCCCTCCTCTCCCATTGGTGGCAGCGGCAGCAGCAGCACAGAGGGGAGGGAGAGCTTCCTTCTCCCCTGTGCTGCTGAGGGAACATGGAGCACGCTGACAGCAGTGCGCACCATGTTCTCCAATACTAGGCTGTGCTGTAGCGCAGCCTAGTATCGGTAAATGCCGGATCTAGGCGCAAATGGCGACAAGACTAAAAAGTCTTGTCGCCATTTGCAAATTCTGAGTCGCATTGGCAACCATTTTGGTTGCCATCTGGAGCCCTGCGCATGCTGTCATGCTTGTAATTTGATGTACACTACTTTGGGGGAACCCAGGCTGGCACTGTCATGCTTCTGCTCTGGCTGCTTTGCAGGATATGACCAATTACTGTGGATGGTCTTTATGTTAAAAATGCTCTCTAAAAAAAGGGGAAAAAATAACAGACTTCACCTCACAGAAAAGCAAAGTGACTTGTGTGGCAGTTTATGTTAGAAATGTGTCTGTGGGCCGTGGAGCCTTCATTACCATGCAGCTTGTTTGTAAAGCATATATAAAGTTTAATGTAAATAAAAAAAAAAAAAAAAGCCTGCTCACCCCTCCCTCCAGCACTCGCAGCCGCATCCAGCCCTCTGCGCACTAGTAGTAATGCAGGCGGTAGAGAAAAGTGACCGCACAGCTCCCGCGCCAGCCATTATCCGACACCATTATACGCAGCAGGAAATGGACCCCGAGCACCACAAACCCACCGTAACCTCCCTATACATAGCCAACCTGCATCTGGAGGTCTCAGAACTAGGAGGATGTAGCCGCTGAGGGGGATGTAGACATTTTAGGAGCACTCGGCACACATGCAACTGCTCCTATTACGTCATTAAACATTGCGGTTATTAGGAAACGGTATCACCATAACTGAAATTCAAATACCATTTACATTTCATTTTCCCCTCATGTGTGAAAATGTAATGCATAAAATTAAAAATTACCGTATTTTCGCTTTATAAGACACACTTTTTCCCCCCAAAAGTGGGGGGAAAATGGAGTGGGTCTTATAAAGCAAATGGTGCAATTTTTACATGGCTGACACTGATACATCGCCGGCTGTTATGTTGCACAGCGCGGCCTGCGATGTATCAGTTAAGCCTCATTCACACGGACAGCACACGTCCCCATTCATTTTAATGTGTGTGTTCAGACATCAGTGTTTCATCACGGTTCGTGGTTCCGTTTTTTTTAGCAAGGATGCATGTCCTATCTTGATCCGTTTTCCCAGATCCCTCACGCCCATTATAGTCAATGAGTCCCTGAAAACCACGGATCCCTCAGGGATGTCATCCGTGTTGCAAACGTGTTTCACGGATCATTAAGAAGAGATGCTTTGAAAATAATTTTTCAGCTGTTCAGTGTCAGTGAAACACGGATGCAAAACGGACAGCAAAAAACAGACACATGGACCCAACACGGATCCTTCACGGACAGCTTCACGGATGCATCACTGACCACCTGCTCACAGATTTGAGCACGGACGTGTGAATGAGGCTTTACGGTTAACCTCTATCACACTGGGTGGGAGGAGGGGCTGGAAGCCGGCAACTGCTGTTGCACTTGCGGCGGGGCCCGGTGCAGTTACTGTACTCCATTACACCAGGCCCCGCTCACAGCAGTCTTCATATGTAAAGTCTATTTATGTAATCCTCAACCAGTGGCTCTAATTTGTTAACCACTTCCAGTCCAGGCCATTTACCCCTTTCCTGACCAGGCCTAATTTTGCAAATCTGACATGTATCACTCCATGTGGTAATAACTTTGGAACGCTTTTACTTATCCAGGCCATTCAGAGATTGTTTCCTCATGGCACATTGTACTTCATGTTAATGGTAAATTTGAGTCAATATGTTTCACCTTTATTTATAAAACAAATTGAGCGTTGTGTATGCAGCAATCTAGAAGGCAGGGACACACAAGAACGGTCCATGCCTTCTGCATGTGGTACCCTGCTGTCACAGACCACAGGCTCCTGGCACAGAAGCTGCACGATTAAATGGACATTTAGAGACGTCCATTCAGAGATAAACAACTACTTCCCGTAGTAGTACTCACTATCATAGCAGCGGGCAGGTCGGCATCATAACGTCACTCATTCGGACATGCTCCTCCCACTTCATTAATGAAGCTGGTGGAGCAGGAGCATGACGGAGTGAGTGACGTTACGCTGCCGTCCTGCCCACTGCTATGATAGTGAGTACTACTACAGGTGATTACGGTAGTTTAACAAAGCAGAGCCACTGCTTGAAGATTACGTGAATAGAATTTACATGTGAAGACTGATGTGAGAGGGGCCTGGTGTAATGGGGGTCACTATTTACACAGGGACATGAGAGGACACAGAGGGGACCAGCATAAGATGATATATATGTGTCATCCACAGATCCTCCATGACAGTGTGCCATCCACAGATCCTCCATAACAGTGTGCCATCCACAGATCCTCCATAACAGTGTGACATCCACAGATTCCCCATAACAGTATGTCATCCACAGATCCGCCATAACAGTGTGTCATCCACATATCCCCAATAAAAGTGTGCCATCCACAGATTCCCCATAACAATGCATCATCCACAGATGCCCTCATAACAGTGTCATCCACAAACCACCATTAGTTTAAAACCCATGAAAAGCACACCTTTTGGTTAAAAATTTTTTTTCTTGTTTTCCTCCTCAAAAACGTGCGTCTTATAAAGCGAAAAATATGGTAATTTTAACTCAAGAATGGGTCTCACACAAAAATAATCACAAAAATAAAATTTAAAAAGGCCTTTTGTCATTTTTTCATTTAATTTTCATTACCAATTCTGGTATTTAAAGGTAAAAAAATTCTAAACTGATAAATACAAGGCAGAGCGACATTTTAAGATTCATTTTTCATCCCTGATGGCAATTTCAGTGCCAAAATTAAAACGTAAATGAACAGCACCACCTGCTGCTGATTTAATTTTCATTTCATGCTTTTCTTTTCCATTTTATGTTCAAATACATATATATATATATATATATATATATATATATATATATATATATATATATAAATAAAAATTAGTACTAGTGGACTGGGCTCAACACCGTATTTTTCGCTTTATAAGACACACTTTTTTTTACCCCAAAAGTAGGGGAAAATGGCCGTGCGTCTTATAAAGCGAATACTAGTGAACGCTTCCATTATGGAAGTGCTCACTAGTATGTAATTGGTGCCAGGAGCGGGGAAACATACTCACCCTCCTGCACTGCAGCTCCGCTCCGGGTCCGGCGCTCCTCTGTCTTCTCCTCCTGGCGCTGCACTGTCCTGACCTCGTACAGCTGTCCTATGACCTGATGCTGCACGCAGTCAGGTGACAGTGCAGCGCCGGCAGGAGAAGACAGAGGAGCACCGGACCCGGAGCGGAGCCGCAGCACAGGAGAGGTGAGAGAGTTTTCTGATCTGAGGACTGATGGGGGCAGAGTGGGCTCATTTATTGCTTGATCTGAGGTATGATGGGGGCACAGTGGGCTGATATGGGGGGTGATGGGCTGATCTGAGGTCTGATGGGGGCACAGTGGGCTGATATGGGGCACAGTGGGCTGCTCTGAGGTCTGATAGGGGCACAGTGGGCTGATATGGGGGCACAGTGGGCTGATCTGAGATATGATGGGGGCACAGTGGGCTGATCTGAGGTCTGATGGGGGCACAGTGGGCTGATCTGAGGTATGATGGGGGCACAGTGGGCTGATCTGAGGTCTGATGGGGGCACAGTGGGCTGATCTGAGGTATGATGGGGGCACAGTGGGCTGATCTGAGGTCTGATGGGACACAGTGGGCTGATATGGGGCACAGTGGGCTGATTTGAGTTATGATAGGGGCACAGTTGGCTGATATGAGGTCTTATAGGGGCATAGTGGTCTGATATGAGGCACAGTGGGCTGATCTGAGGTCTGATGGGGGCACAGTGGGCTGATCTGAGGTCTAATGGGGGCACAGTGGGCTGATATGGAGGCACAGTGGGCTGCTATGGGGGCTGATGGACTGATCTGAGGTCTGATGGGGGCTGAGTAGGCTTATATGGGGGCTGAGTGGGCTGATATGGGGGCTGAGTGGGCTGATTTGAGGTCTGATGGGGGTCTGATGTGATGTCCTGAAATTTATGGGGGGGTCTGATGAAAAATATTTTTTTCTTATTTTCCTACTCTAAAATCTGGGGTGCGCCTTATCATCGGGTGCGTCTTATAAAGTGAAAAATATGGTAAATAGATTTTAATCAGCCACCAACTAAACATAGAGAACCCTCTATTGGAATTACAGACATATGACCCGAGAACGTGCTGCTGGCGAGAACAAGTCTGTAATTCCAATAGAAGATGCTCTGCACAACATTAATAGCACGTTCCTCTGCTTGGTCATACATCTGTCAATAGAAAGCTTCTGGCAGCTCATACCCAACTTGTGTACAGTGGGGAAAAAAAGTATTTAGTCAGCCACCAATTGTGCAAGTTCTCCCACTTAAAAGGTTGAGAGAGGCCTGTAATTCATGTCATAGGTAGACATCAACTATAAGAGACAAAATGAGAAAACAAATCCAGAAAATCACATTGTCTGATTTTTAAATTAAATTTTAAATAATTTATTTGCAAATTATGGTGGAAAATAAGTATTTGGTCAATAACAAAAGTTCATCTCAATACTTTGTTATACATCCTTTGTTGGCAATGACAGGTCAAACGTTTTCTGTAAGTCTTCACAAGGTTGGCAAACACTGTTGCTGGTATGTTAGCCCATTCCTCCATGCAGATCTCCTCTAGAGCAGTGATGTTCTGGGGCTGTCGCTGGGCAACACAGACTTTCAACTCCCTCCAAAGGTTTTCTATGGGGCTGAGATCTGGAGACTGGCTAGGCCACTCCAGGACCTTGAAATGCTTCTGACGAAGCCACTCCTTCGTTGCCCTGGCGGTGTGCTTGGGATCATTGTCATGCTGAAAGACCCAGCCATATTTCATCTTCAATGCCCTTGCTGATGGAAGGAGATTTGCACTCAAAATCTCACGATACATGGCCCCATTCATTCTTTCATGTACACGGATCAGTCGTCCTGGTCCCTTTGCAGAGAAACAGCCCCAAAGCATGATGTTGCCACCCCAATGCCCCAACAGTAGGTATGGTGTTCTTTGGATGGAACTCAGCATTCTCTCCTCCAAACACGACGAGTGCAGAGAGTAAATACAAGAGCTGCCCTGAGTGACATGTCTGCTGGGATACTCAGCAGCATGTTGTATTTGTAGGACTACAAGTCCCAGCTGTACAATGACACTGCTGATACACACAGGATCTTCCCCCTACCTTCTTTGTTCTTTGCATCTCCTCTAGATCAGTGTCTGTAGGGTGAGGAGGGCAGATCCTGTGTCTCTTTACATCTGCAGCTGCTGTTGTAAAGCCTTCAGTGTGTTCTGGCTGAAGGGGTTAATGTTTTATCTGAAGGAATCCAGGGAGAGAGCAGATAGCAACAGTGGCAGAGCAGGGGGCCAGTGACCTCTTGTGTACAGACTGTTATCTGATCTCTGAGGCTTGTGCACGAAACATCACAGACCAGGGAGATAAGGTGACATCACAGGTCATGTGACCCTCAGTGAAATCTGACAAACAAGCAGCTTTAGAAGCACAACGTGTATGGGAAAGTTGTTATACTTGACAAGTTAATAACATACAAAGAACAAAAAAATAACTCAGACAACCCCTTTAAGTGAAGCCAAGTTACCAGCAAGAAATCCCTGTAAAGTTCCATGCCAAGACATGTCCTAAATAGATTCAAATTTGCCATGGAACACACTGACTTACCCAAAGAGAACTGGCGCAACATTTTGTGGACTGATAAAAGCAAAATTGGTGTTTTTGGGTTTTACGGCCGCATGTAATGGACAGCTAGGTCCCTGCTGTATCCACCGGCATAGCTGTAAAGGTCGATGTTGGCGGATAAACCCCTTATATAACACAATCAGCGCTGACCGTGGCAAATAAAAGGATTGTTGAGGGAGTGGGCTCCCGCTCCCCCCCCCGCGTTGCTGTGCCAGGGGGCTAATGGCTGCCATGGCAAACCAGGCATCACAAAGGCCTCAGGGTCTGCCATGTACGGAAGCCTGTGAGATCAAGTGTAAAACTGACAGTTCCAAGTAGTACAGTACAGCATGCTGGCTGTTAAAAAAGAAGTGTCTAATATTGTCTTTACTTTCTGTAAAGGATTAAAACAAACTGGATAAATCTTGTTATTTTGGAATTTAATGTGTAGTATTTCCAGTGCATTTGCATTGACGGAAATAAAAGTTTTTATAATGATCTTGCGATTTAATAGCTTTTATAAACTCACTGCTATTTTTGAACACTATTGTATGTCTGTAATTCCAATACAGGCTGCTCTATCTTCAGTCTGGGGATGATTAAAATCTATTTGCATGTTGAGCCCATCCTACTGGCGCTTACTAACTAATTGAAAACAAAAATAAAACCCTTTAAATTGAAAAAAAAGGGTGAAATCAAAATTAAATCAGCAGAAGATGTTACTGTTCATTTTCTTTTTCATTTTAATTTTGGCATCGAAATTGCTTTCAGGGATGAAAAATGAATCTCAATTTGAATCCAGAAGAAAAAAATCAGCCTGGTTTTAAAGGGAACCTGTCATCAACTTTATGCTGCCCATACTAACAGCAGCATAAAGTAGAGACAAGTGAGTTGATTTCAGCAGTCTGTCATTTATAAGTTAAAAGTAAGTGGTTGCCGAGAACCAGCAACATAATCATTGCAGACTGGGCCTGGAAAAGAGTCACAGCCACCTGAGAAGAGTCATGGTTATTCATGAATTCCTGCTCTCCCTGCCCACCTCCTGCTGATGACTGACAGGCTTCTACCTAGTTTTCTCCCTTTCTCTCCAGGAGAGAACTGCCAATCATCAGCAGATGGATGGGAGAGCAGGAGATTATGAATAACCATGACTCTTCTCAGGTAGATTTGACTCTTTTCAAGGCCTGGGCTGCAATTATTATAATGCTGGTTCTCAGCAACCACTTACTTTTAGCTCATGAGTGACACACCACTGAAATCAGCATTTCTGTCCCAATTTTATGCTGCCCTCAGTGAGGTCACCATAAAGTTGATGACAGGTTCCCTTTAAGTTGCCTGGGAGAAACACCTATATAAGCATGCGAGTGTTTGATTTCAAGTGTGTGTTTGTATTATGTGTGACTTTATTCAGGGACTTTAGGAAGAAACTACATTGTCAGTTGCATTATATTACTGTACTTTTTCTCTTGTGTAATTCCCATAAGCAAGTATGTGCTCCATAATTAATAACGCAGCCCAGTGCACATCTTGTGAAATGTATGCAGTCCTGGAACAGCAGTTTGAGGGTGCATATTTTTGTTCAAAATGTGAGCACATTGCATGTTTGGAATCCCAGATCCTCTATCTAAATGGGCGAATTTCAACATTGAGATAACTTGGCAATATGGAAAAGAGTTTGCTGCTCACTGAGCAGACACTCTATGGGGTAGATGCTGGAGAGGGTGGTAGCATTGAGGATCAGGAAAGTGAGGTAGGTAGCTGGATAACAATTAGAAAGCGGGGTAGAAGGACGAGTACCAGGGAGGCTAGCTCTGATCAGACACCCCAACACGTTTGCAAGGCTGGCAGATGAGGAAGATGTCAGGGATAGCACTGCTACAGCAAGACACTTCCTCTGCCAGTCAGGGGAATGTCAGCTCCAGTAAGCAGGGGACCAGGAAAGCAGGGTAGGCCAGACAGATGCTGGTAGTGGGAGACTTGATCAGTAGAGATACAGATAGAGCTATCAGTCACAAAGACCAGAATTGTTTAACGGTGCATTGTCTTCCTGGTGCTTATAATAATAGATTACTGGGAGGGGCTGGCAAAGACCATGGTCCACATTGGATCTAATGACAAAGTTAGAGGTAGGTGGAGTGTCCTTAAAAAAAAAAGATTTCAGGGATTTATGTCACAAGCTTAGAGCAAGTACCTCAAAGGTAGTATTTTCTGAAATACTACTGGTACTACAAGCCATACCAGAAAGGCAGCAGGAGACTAGGGAGGTAAACAAGTGGCTCAAGAACTGGTGTAGGAAGGAGGGGTTTGGGTTCCTGGAGAACTGGGCTGACTTCTCTGTCGGCTACAGGCTCTATCATAGGGATGGGCTGCACCTCAATGGGAAAGGTGCAGCTGTATTGGGGCAAGATGGCTAGACGCTTGGAGGAGTATTTAAACTAGTGACTGGGGGGGTGGTAATCACATTTAAGTAAAAGGAAGATAGTGACCCGGGATGAGGTAATAGAACTGCGGGAGGGAATGGAAGGAAGGACTAGAAAAGTTCATAAGGAAAGGGATAGGGTAAAAAATATCCAGAAACCTTAATTGTATGTATGCTAATATCACTAAAATAGGAATTTAGTGAGGAAGCATTGAAAAACTATAAGGAGAAAAACAGAATATGTACAGTAAAAGACAGATAAAAGCAGCCAAACTAGAGATTCACTGCCAAAAAAAGTAAAACTAACCCTAAAATGTTCTTCAATGACATCAATGGTAAAAAGTTTAAACCTGAAACTGTAGGCCCCTTATAGAGTCATTAGGGAGGAGTTTTAGAGAGTGATGAGGACCAAGCAAAGCTATTACCGTATTTTTTAAACTATAAGATGCACCTAGGATTTGGAGGAGGAAAATAAGAAAAAAATCCTCATCAGACTCCCAAGTCAGACCCCCACTCTTCATCAGACTTCAGATCAGACCCCAAAATCAGACCTCCAAGCTCCATCAGACCTCCGATTCCACTCATCAGACCCCCAAGCTCCATCAGCCTCAGATCAGACCCCTCTAGTCTCCATCAGCCTCAGATCAGACCCCCATCAGCCTCAGATCAGCACCCCATCAACATCACATCAGACCCCCATTAGCCTCACAACAGACCCCCAACAGCTTCAGATCAGACTTTAGATCAGATGTTAAAAAAAATAAAAATAATAATCTGACCTCACTTGCTCCGGACGGCGCGGCCACTCACTCACCGTTCCCTGCTCTTCTTTCAGCCCGTACTGCACTGTGACCTGACTTAGCACAGCATCAGGTCATAGTGTGTGCCTACGTGCGCTATGTCCTGATGCTGTACACCATCAGAAAACACTGCAGAGTGGAGCCCGGAAGAAGGGAGGGTGAATACAGCCGCGTAGCACTTCCCTCACAGCCCTCAGCGCCTTTTGCATGCTGATGACCACTTCTGTTGAGGATATGAGACTGAAAGATCTGAATCCATTACAAGATGTCGCTGGCATCCAGGACCACTAACCACTTATTTATAGTTTACATTACTTAGCTACGCTAATTGTGCAGAAGTGAAATTTTATTTTTGTAAAATGACCAATGCCACGAGCCTCAGGGGGTACGCCCCCTCTGATGTATGAGTTGATAAGATAGCAAAGCTTGTGTGCATCCAAAACACTTCCATAATGGACTATGGTGCATTTGGACTACAATGCCGCACTGCCTCACTTTTGGGGGAAAAAAATAGCTTCTAATAGTCTGAAAAATACAGTAAATATTTTTTCTCCACTGCACTCACTGAGCAAAGCGAACTGTCACATGAAATGCAGAGTATCAAAGCAAACTCCCCACTAAAAGCGACCTGTCTGACCTAGGAAGGCATGTAGCAGCTTCTTAAACAGATTAAAATAGACAAATCACCGGGTCCAAATGGCACACACCCTGGTATCCTAAGAGAAATCCATAATGTAACAGACATACCCTTATTTATGATATTTAAGAACTCTATAATGAGAAGGAGTATTCCACAGGATTGTCTCTTAGCAAATGTGCTAATATTTTAAAAGGCTAGAAATTAAAGACTGGTAAGTCTAACATCTGCTGTGGAATAACTGTTTGAGGGCATTCTAAAAGATGCTATTCTGGAGTATCTCAATGAAAAGAAGTGTATAACGCTGTATCAGCAGAGCTTCATGAAGGTTTGTTCCTGTCAAACTAATTTAAAATCAGTTTTTTTTGATGAGGTAAGTTCTAGACTTGACTGGGGTGAGTCAATGGATGTCATATATCTTGATTTCTCCAAAGCATTTGATATTGAGCCACATAAAATGAGAATGCTTGGACTGGGAGAAAATGTCTGTATCTGGGTAACTGGCTCAGTGATAGAAAACAGAGGGTGGTTATTAACGGTACACACTCAGATTGGGTCACTGTCACTAGTGGGGTACCTCAGGGGTCAGTATTGGGCCCTATCAAAAATTGTGAGATGTCTTGCAGAGGGATGCAGCAGTCTTGACACTGCCAAACTTTTAAAGCGTGATCACCGAACAATCAAGCGTGTCATGGCAAATAGCCAACAGGGTCGCAAGAAGCGTGTTGAAAAAAATAACTGCCCATGAATTGAGGAAAATCAAGCGTGAAGCTGCCAAGATGCCATTTGCCACCAATTTTCCATATTTCAGAGCTACAATATTACTGGAGTATCAAAAAGCACAAGGTGTGCGATACTCAGGAACATGGCCAAGGTAAGGAAGGCTGAAAAACGACCATCTTTGAACAAGAAACATAAGATAAAACGTCAAGACTGGGCCAAGAAATATCTTAAGATTTTTCTAAGGTTTTATGGACTGATGAAATGAGAGTGACTCTTGATAGGCCAGATGGATGGGCCCGAGGCTGGATCAGTAAAGGGCAGAGAGCTCCAGTCCGACTCAGACGCCAGCAAGGTGGAGGTGGGGTACTGGTATGGGCTGGTATCATCAAAGATAAACTTGTGGGACCTTTTCGGGTTGAGGATGGAGTGAAGCTCAACTCCCAGACCTACTGCCAGTTTCTGGAAGACACTTTCTTCAAGCAGTGGTACAGGAAGAAGTCAGTATCGTGACATGATTTTCATGCAGGACAATGCTCCATCAAATGCATCCAAATACTCCACTGCGTGGCTATCCAGTAGAGGTCTAAAAGAAGAAAAAATAATGACATGGCCCCCTTGTTCACCTGATCTGAACCCCATAGAGAACCTGTGGTCCCTCATAAAATGTGAGATCTACAGGGAGGGAAAACAGTACACCTCTCGGAACAGTGTCTGGGATGCTGTGGTGGCTGCTGCACGTAATGTTGATCATAAACAGATCAAGCAACTGACAGAATCTATGGATGGAAGGCTTTTGAGTGTCATCGCAAAGAAAGGTGGCTATATTGGTCACTGTTTTTTGTTTTTGAATGTCAGAAATGTTTATTTCTAAATTTTGTGTTGTTATATTGGTTTACCTGGTGAAAATAAAGAAGTGAGATGGGTATATATTTGGTTTTTATTAAGTTGCCTAATAATTCTGCACAGTAATAGTTACCTGCACAAACAGATATCCTCCTAAGGTAGCCAAATCTAAAAATAAAAACACTCCAACTTCCAAAAATATTAAGCTTTGATATTTATGAGTCTTTTGGGTTGATTGAGAACATAGTTGTTGTTCAATAATAAAAAGAATCCTCTCAAATACAACTTGCCTAATAATTCTGCACACAGTGTATTGCTCAGCAGTTGAGATAACAGGCCAGCCTGACCACAGCTCGCAGCAGCAGCTGCAAAATTATCTTGTATATTCTAAAAGAGGCCATACGTATTAGATTAAAGCAGGTTGGTGAGCGGTCATTTCACAGACATACACATTTAAGTCCATATTAACTATTGTTAATCGACTGATTCTTATTCTTGTTAAATTTCATCCAATGAGCAACTGTTTTGGTTGACTTTGTCCATTTGATCAACTTTAGGTTAGTGTATATGGTTACTTTAGGGGTAGGGGCGGGTCTGAACCACTAAATGAATATAAATAAGCAGCAATTTTGTTGTAGAAACTATTCAGAAGAATCACAATGTAAGTTATTGTAATAAAATAATTTTGAACTCAATGTTTGAAGTGTAAAACAGCATACCGATGACATAGGTGCCAAACTGCCAAATTTACATTCACACTGTTTCTGGTAGTGTTTTACTAAAACTAGACTTTAATGACCTAATAGTTGTTGAAGCGCCATCACTTTCACGCCCTTAATTGTGCATGAAAAATGACAAGCTCATGAACAAAGAAAAAAAGAGAATTTCTTTATAAATTAATTGTGCTGGAATAAATTATAGCTGCACATCATAAAATAAAGCAAATGAAAAGGAATGATGAGCAGTACAGGACAAAAAGTCCTGAAATCAATTATCACTATAGCAGTATGCAGATAATTCCCTACAAAGAGATTCTCTATGAGCAAAGCAAGGCAGCACTTTAAACGATCGTGTACCCAATGTAGCTATGGCAACTAATAGAAGAAAGAGCTATTTTATCTGTGAAAGGACACTCCAGTGAAATGACTGATCTGTGGCTATTTATTTTGCACATACTGATTAAAAGAACGGCACAGCTTATATCCATTAACATTTATTAAAAAATAAAAATGCCACCCTGCTAAAGAAGAGACACAGTGGGTGTAACTGGTCAAGTGGCTTGAAACAGCAGTAACAAGAAGGAAATTAAGTTTAGTTGGTTACATTATATACCGTATAAGAACTTCAAATCCCAATTTATACAGGAGGAACACTCTGTTTCACTTCATATATCTAGAATTGAACAAATACCATACAAATAGTTTCAAATCACTTGTCAAGATGGCCATATGATTAAGTAGATTAATCCCTTAAATTAGTTGTGCACTGAAAAATATTCTATATTTTTCAAACCAGCAGCTGGATCTGAATTGCATGTAATTGAAAATTTAGTATAGTCACTGAGCTTTTCAATAAAATGTATCTGTATGGCACCACCTGCTTTTTGCTCTTTTCCTTTCTTCTCTGTCCACTTCACTGAGGTGGTCGCACATGCTCAGTTTAATTGTTCAACAGTCACCAGCCATGTTTTCTGTTAGAAGCTGTGGCAGTTACAGGAATAGAGCTACAGCAAAAAGGACATGCCCCCTGAAAAAAGACACACTCCCTGAGCTCAGAATGTGAAATAAATCAAACAGAACGATTGGAGAAATGAGTGATGAGATTTCTGGTTCCATGTGAGCTATAGGACGAGGTTTGTATTAAAACCTAATAGCTAGCTCCCTGTTCCTACAGTACATACTAAAAAAACAAAAACAAATAAAAATCCCCCAAACTATATAGTAAAAATAAAATCATTTGATTTAGGGAGGTTTATTCTTCTGTGTTTACGCTTTGGTCAACAAAGTAATATCAAGCCATAGCCCGTTTTTAAAAAAAAACATACCTGTATTTTTCGCCCTATAAGACATTTTTTTCCCCCAAAGTGGGAGGGAATATGTTAGGGCGTGTTATGTAAGCGCTCATTAGAACAGGAGGACTTGGGAGAGGTGAATGCAGTACTGCCTGTGAAGGCTCTGTACTCACCACTTCCCGGTCTTCTCCTGCAGGCTCCGCACGCTGTGCTATGACCTGCGGACAGTGTGAGGATGTTGGTGTTCTCTGTGATCTCACAATGTGCAATATTGGGTCACAGCAGAGTACAGCAGGAACAACAGGAGGAGCGGCAGTGTCCAGAACAGGAAAGGTGAGTTGATTTTTATTTTATTTTTGTCTGATCTGAGGTCTGGTTAACGTGGGGGTCTTATTCACATTGGGGGTCTGATCTGAAGTCTGATTGGGTGTCTTATAAACATTGATGGTCTGATTGGGGTCTTATAAACACTGGGGGTCTGATCTGAGGTTTGAGGGTCTTATAAATATTGTTGGTCTGATCTAAGGTTTGATTGGCGAACCTATTAACATTGGGGTTCTGAGCTGAGATCTGATTGGGGGTCTTATTAACATTGAGGGTCTGAGTTGAGGTCTGATTGGGGGTCTTATTAACATTGGGGGTCTGATCTTAGGTCTGATGAAAAATGTTTTTTTCTTATTTTCCTTCTTTAAAACCTAGGTGCCTCTTATGGCAGGTGCGTCTTATAGGGTGTAAAATATGGTAATTTTCTTTATAAATTTAAAATATAATATAGTATTTTAGATCATGAACCAGTCTAACAAAATAACCTGACTTTCGCCAAACAACTGGCTTCTTAAAGAATGTCCTAGAAGAGTCAGATTGTGTGGTGAAACCCAGGGTCATGCAAGATTACCAGGCATGTCCCTCTTTTTACTCTGTAATTGATGTGTTTTGCACAAGCATCCTGTTTGTTAGTATATAAAATCCCATTTTACCTTCACTATCACCTGCTCCAGTAGTGTATGCACCAATACTGAGAGCCTATAGTTGGTCATTGAACATTACAATTTAAACTACATTAACTCTACAAGACTAAAGCTTTAAACAGCTGGTTATCAAAAAAATACAATCTATGTAAGAAATTGAGTAAGTTTGCAATACCATTGTTTTATTTATCTTAAAGGCTATTTACACCTTTGGGGCATTTTTTTTAAATTATTGCATAGTACTCATTATGAGGTAAAAATCATTTTTTTCAGTTGGTCTTTATTAAAAACTAGCTGAAGGTATATTCATTTTTTTTATTTAATGTTTGTGTATGTCATTAAAAGATATCAACAGTATCCACTATACCAGTGACATCTACAGTACCCCACCCCCTTAACAGTGACCTCCACAGCCCACCACCCCTTAACACTGACCCCCCCACAGTGCCCTGTCTCAATAAAATGAGACAGCAGCCCATCCCCTTAACTTTGACCTTCACAGCAGCCTTTAACAGTGAGTTCCACAGCACCCCACTCCCTTGACAGTGACCTCCACAGGGGTCCGCCCCCTTAACAGTGACCTCTACAGCATTGGCCCCTTAACACTGACGATAGGTTACAGTCCCCTTAACTGACCTCCACCATTCCCAGCCCCCTTAACAGAGACCTCCACAGCGACTACCCCTTTAACAGTGACTGCCACAGTACCCCACTCCTTTAACATTGACCTCCACTGTATCTCACTGCCTTAACAGTGACCTCACAGTACCCTACTGCCTTAACAGTGACCTCACAGTACCCCGCTGCCCCTTTAATAGTGGCCTCCACAGTCCCCTCCTCCCTTAACACGACAGTGCCCTCCCCTTTAACAGTGACCTCCACAGCAGCCTGCCCCTAGGGTGGGCAGAGGTCCGGTTTTAGGCCAGACAGTCTAGCTTTCAGACTCCCTGTCCTCCGTCCGGCGCAGTGTCTGGATGGACACAGGGATGTCCTTTTGAACAGCTCACTCTCAGACAGCAGCACTGTGCTGTCTGAGCGTGAGCTGCAGGGAGAATGTCACCCTCCCACCCCTTCAGCTGACAGAAGTTGATTTTTACCTTCATTTTTTCAATCCCCATCGGCTGTGGAGTGGGAGGGGCATGGCACTGTCGTGTTAAGGGAGGAGGGGACTTTGGAGGCCACTATTAAAGGGGCAGCTGGGTACTGTGAGTTCACTGTTAAGGCAGTGAGATACAGTGGAGGTCACTGTTAAAGGAGTGGGGTACTGTGGCAGTCACTGTTAAAGGGGTAGTCGCTGTGGAGGTCTCTGTTAAGGGGGCCGGGAATGGTGGAGGTCAGTTAAGGGGACTGTAACCTATCGTCGGTGTTAAGGGGCCAGTGCTGTAGAGGTCCTCTGGCCCCCCTAGGGGCAGGCTGCTGTGGAGGTCACAGATAAAGGGACGGTCCGCTATGGAGGTCAGTGTTAAGAGGTAGATTGCTGTAGAGCCACTGTTAAGGGAGCGGGGTGTTGTGGAAATCACTGTTAAGCAGACTGTGGAGGTCACTAATAAAGGAGGTCATTAATTTTCGCCCCAAAATATTAATGAGTGATTCCATTAAGGAAGCGCTCATTAGCACCGGAGGACCGGGAAGGGGTGAAGGCTTTGTACTCACCTCTTCCTGGTCCTCGGCTGTGCTGTGGCTGCGTTAGGTCACAGCACAGCCAACAGCAGGAGGAAGAAGTGCGATGGAGCAGAGGAGAGGCGGCATCCGGAGCAGGAGAGGTAAGTGTTTTTATTATTTTATAAAACATGAGGCAATATGAAGCTGCTGGGGGCTAATATTGGGGCAATAAGGAGCTGCTGGAGGCTAATATGGGGCTGATGGAGGCTAATCTGGGGCAATATGGGGCTGCTATAAGACTTTTGGGGAGAGGCATATGGAGACTGATGAGAGGCATGGGGCTCTTGTCTGAGGTCTGATTGGGGGTTGTTCACATTGGGGTCTGATCTGAGGTCTGATTGGGGGTCTGATCTGAGGTCTTATTGGGTTTTATTAACATTGGGGGTCTGATTGGGGCTGTTAGCTGAGGTCTGATTAACATTGTGGGTCTGATTGCTGGTCTGGCCAGAGGTCTAATGAAAAATATTTTTTCTTATTGTCCTCCTCTAAAACCTAGGTGCGTCTTATGGGCCGGTGCGTCTTATAGGGTGGAAAATATGGTAACTGGTCCATTTTATTTCACATCAAACATTGTGAATAATAAACCCGTAAATCTCTGGAGGCATTGCTTTTTTTTCCAATTCCACCCCATTTGGAATTACTTAGGCATATTACTTAAGTGATGAAAGATTTAGCGTTTGTACCTTGTGATACTAACTTGGTCTAGCTGACTTGAATAGGTATTTAATTCTCAGTGATACTCAAAGTGGCTTATGGTTTCATTCAAAGCATATTTGTTTAAAACATAAAATAGATGAAGAAATAAAGCAATTAAAGTGGTTTTCTAATATTTTAACTGACAACCTATACTCTAGATAGGTCATCAGTATGTGATCGGTGGGGGTCTAACACCTGGGACACCTGCCAATCAGCTGTCTGAGAAGGCACGGCACTCAGAGTAGCGCCATGGCCTTCTCGCAGCTTTGTCTAGGCTATGTTCATCGGTCACATGGTCTAGGCCGGGATCAGCAACTTCCGACACTCCAGCTGTTCTAAAACTACAACTTCCAATATCTTCCTTTGATTTCTATGGGAGTTAGAACAGCCGAGCAAGTGTGAATGCTGGGAGTTGTAGTTTCACAGCAGCTGGAGTGCCAAAGGTTGCTGATCCCTGGTCCAGGCGCAGCTCAGCTCCATTGAAGTAAATGGGGCTGAGCTGCGATACCAAGCCAGGCCACTGTACGGCACCATGCTTGGTGAGCTGAAAGATAATATCTCAGAAAACCCCTTTAATATTTTCTCCAACCATACTGATGTAACCTAAGTAAGGCTACTTTCACACTAGCGTTTTTAAATTCCGGTATTGAGTTCCGTCAAAGGGGCTCAATACCGGAAAAAAACGCTTCAGTTTTGTCCCCATTCATTGTCAATGGGGACAAAACTGAACTGAAGACAACGGAATGCTCCTGAAAGCATTCCGTTCCGTCTTCAGACCGGAGAACAAACCGCAGCATGCTGCGGTTTGCTCTCCGGTCCAGGCATCCGCACCAAGACGGATCCGGAATGACCCCCAATGGAAGTCAATGGGGACGGATCCGTTTGGTGTGGACACACCAGTAATCCGGATCTGTCCTCCATTGATTTCCAATGGGGGGTCATTCCGGATCCGGCATACATACACACAGACTACATACAAACAAACATACAGACATACATACAAACATACATACATACTCACATACTCCCGGGACGCCGGCAGCAGGTCTTCACGCGCCTCCTGCACGCTGCGATGACGTTTCCCCACTGCGCCCAGCAGAGGGCGCTGTGGGGAATCGTCATCACTGCGCGCAGGAGGCGCGTGAAGACGTTCTGCCGGCGTCCCGGGAGTATGTGAGTATGTATGTATGTCTGTATGTTTGTATGTATGTCTGTATGTTTGTTTGTATGTAGTCTGTGTGTTGTTTTAATGTGTGTCATGTGTGGGGCCGGAGCGCTGCTCCGGCTCCACACATGTATAGCGTTAGCACGGATCCGTCGGCACCCTTTAGGTGCCGGATCCGTGCTAATGCTAGTGTGAAAGTAGCCTAAAACAGCTATGAAACCTGCATTTACATATAAATATTCTATAATAAAGGATGTATGGCTCAACTAAATAGAGCCTATAGCTATGTGACATAGCTAACAGCTACAAAGAGCCAGTAATAGCTACGTGAACACTGTCTAGTTGAAATCAAACTTGTTTTCAAACAAAAAATAAAATCCTATTTCACTAATATAGCTACTGCTGCATTTCTGGTTTTGCCCTTTAGTAAAGTCTGAGGGTGGGACTGGCAGAGGAGGAAAGGAATGCTGATAAGAAGGAAGAACAGAAAAGATTTCAGTTTTATTTGCCATGTAATTCAGAGCCCTAGTATTTCCTTTCTTTAACATGATGTTAACAGGGTTGTCCCTCCAAAACAACATATTCCCTACCCATAAGCGACTACTAAGACCCCCACCAATCACAAAAATAAGGTGCTGGAGTCCCCAGAGTGAATAGAGCACACTGCCACTTCATTCAACTCTATGGGACTGCTGGAGAAGCTAAGTGCTGTACTTGGCTTCTTTACCACAACCTCATAGAGCTGAATGTAGAGGTAGTATGCATGCATAACCGTCACACCATTCACTCCAGCACCTTATTCATGTAATCTGTGGAGATCCCAGCAGTATGACCCTGATGAATCAGACACTAATCCCCCATCTCCAGCACCTTATTCATGTAATCTGTGGAGATCCCAGCAGTATGACCCTGATGAATCAGACACTAATCCCCTATCTCCAGCACCTTATTCATGTAATCTGTGGAGATCCCAGCAGTATGACCCTGATGAATCAGACACTAATCCCCCATCTCCAGCACCTTATTCATGTAATCTGTGGAGATCCCAGCAGTATGACCCTGATGAATCAGACACTAATCCCCCATCTCCAGCACCTTATTCATGTAATCTGTGGAGATCCCAGCAGTATGACCCTGATGAATCAGACACTAATCCCCCATCTCCAGCACCTTATTCATGTAATCTGTGGAGATCCCAGCAATATGACCCTGATGAATCAGACACTAATCCCCCATCTCCAGCACCTTATTCGTGTAATCTGTGGAGATCCCAGCAGTATGACCCTGATGAATCAGACACTAATCCCCCATCTCCAGCACCTTATTCATGTAATCTGTGGAGATCCCAGCAGTATGACCCTGATGAATCAGACACTAATCCCCCATCTCCAGCACCTTATTTATGTAATCTGTGGAGATCCCAGCAGTATGACCCTGATGAATCAGACACTAATCTCCTATCTCCAGCACCTTATTCATGTAATCTGTGGAGATCCCAGCAATATGACCCTGATGAATCAGACACTTATCCCCCATCTGTAGCGTGGATGAGTTCTCATGGTGAGGCAACACCTGTGAAAGTTCCCATACACATATCCAATGTTTCTTTACTGATTTATCTGTGGACATTTTAATATATAGATACCTTTAGGGCCATTTTTATTATTGCTGCATTCTACTTATCTTGGACCAAAAATTGGTCTGCATTTAACACTGTCAACAGTTTGTCTTCTACAGCCTTCAGTTTCACTGCATCTGAAGATTGCTCTTCTCCTTCTCACTGAATTCTGTCAGAAAGCTGGCCTAACAGCTCAATCTGTATTCTCTAAGAGCTCATAAACAATCTAGCTTTTTGGAAGTTTTTAACTATTGATAGCAGCCTGTAGTACCTGTTGATAAAAATGATACTTGCTACTCACCATTCAATTCTGGCGCCCTTTAGAAGTCCCTGGTCTGAAAACACCTGGACAGACAGGGTTATGTGCATCACTGTGGCCAATGACAGGTCTCAGCAGTGATCAGTCTCCTTTGCTTCCAGAATCTTCTTAAAGGGATATTCTGGTAAAGTAACTTAAAGGGGTTGTCAGAGTTATTTTTTTTTGTCCTTTGTATGTTTCTAATTAGGCAAATGTAATGTTTTTTCAATGCACTTTAACTTCAGTGGCTGCTTTCTCAGATTTCACTGAGCGTCACATGACCTGTGATGTCAGCTTCTCTCCCTGCTCTGCTGATGTTTCGTGCACAAGCCTCAGACATCAGATAAGAGTATGTACACGAGATGTCACTGTGCTGGATACGCCCCCCTGCACTTTCATCTGCTCTGTGTCTCCTTCCTGGATTCTTCAGAACTTCTTCAACTTTAACCTCTTCTGTAGCACACATTCAGAGCTAAAGGCTTTGTTGAGCAGCTACAGGCAATGAAGAGACACAGGATCTACTCTTCTCCTCCTGCAGACACAGAGCTGACAGACTGGAGGAGATCTAAGAATATCTGCAGAGCATTGCACAAGAAAGGTAGGGGGAAGATCCTGTGTGTATCAGCAGTGTTATTGTACAGCTGGGACTTGTAGTCCTATCCATATAACATGCTGCTGAGTATCCCAGCAGTCAGACATGTCACTCGGGGCAGCACTTGTATTCACTCACTTTGCAGGGCGGGGGGGCAGAGATTGTTGTTATTGCAGGTAAACAAAGGCCAGAACCAGGGTAATATGGAAATATCATTTTTTTGCCTAAAACTTTTTTAGCTTATATGTATATATTGCTGCCCATCAGATTTACTGTGCTATATATATATATATATATATATATATATATATATTTTTTTTTTTTTTTTTTTTACATAACTCGGACAACCCCTTTAATTTTTGAAAAACTGCATTAAGGCTGCCAGCTGTGACCCAACCAGAACCCATACCTATACATATAACCAGAGCTTCAATTTACCTTGCAATCCTTTTGTCTAGCTCCTGTGTGAGCCTGCAACACACTGACAGTATCATGGCCCCTGATCTTCCCTCACAAAACTACAATCCCCACAATCCCTAGCTTTCCTGCTGTGAGTTTGTTCTTGTTCATGAGTGTTGATGATTACTGATTGGCTGCTTGATATAAAGTCCAGTCACGCCCCCTCTACTCAGTAATCACCAGCACACTAACATTTAGCTAGAGAACTGAGAGCAACACACTGAGCATACTCGACCTAACAAAGGCTTCGAACTACCGGTCGATGCTATGGTAATTTATGAGGAAATACGATGGGTAGCAGAGGAAGAAAACTACTTTTATAACTACTGAACGGTAAATATGTCAAATTGACATTATATTAGGTAATTATTGATGATGAATTAGTCGAAAACATAAGTTATATTTATGGTAACCAGAATACCCCTTTAAGCTCCAAGAGTTGCTGCACTAGGTCCTGACATTGTCCAGAGTCAGGACATAGTGTACGGCAATGTGCACAACATTCTAAAACCGCTGGCGCTAGGACACATTGAGCTGTGGCAACCAAAGCTGAAGTGTAGCTTGGGAGCAAGGAGGGTTTAAAGGGGTTGTCTCATAACAGACAATGGGGGCATATCGCTAGGATATGCCCCCATTGTCTTATAGGTGTGGGTCCCACCGGCTGCGCATGCACAGTGCGCCCTCCAACATTTTCGGGGCTCCATTCTCGATATAGGTGCGGGTCCCATCAGTGGATCCCATTATCTGCGATGAGACAACCCATTTAATATAGGTGTCTGTTCTGAGGTCTGAATAATTTTATTTAATATAGTCTGGGGTCTTCATTTAGGGATGTAATCTGATGTCTCCATTAATTGAAGGATTTTGGTCTGGAGTCTGATATTTTTGTACACTGCTATAGAGGCTGGGTCAGACGTGAAAGCAGCACCCCTTTCCCCCACCCCCTAAGGCTGGCTGTGATCTCAGCCAGCCAGGAGGATGGGGGATAGTGGGAGAACCTGCAGTGTAGGAGATTAATTATGTTCGGGATTATCGTATGTACAGTATCAATAGACTAAATAGTCTGACATTTCCAGTGACTTTTTCTTTGGCTTGTGCTTCAGTCATGGAGGTAAGGTGCTGATTGCATTTGCATGGCTGAAGCAATTAGGTGTGGTTAAACTGCCTCTGGAGAGGTGTTAGGGTCACAGTGTAAGTGGCAGACAATTGATGTTGCGTCCCTCCACCTCTATTCAAGCTTAGTTTCTCCAACTTAATATAAATAGCTTCTTTCACACTTCTTTTGAACCAGTACTCCTCTATGTCCCTTAAACGAGTTTCTTTTGTCTTTAACATGTTGGTACATAGCTGAGTCCTGACCACAAGTGTTGACTCTTCTGTGATAGCTGCTGTTCTGTTTCCCAATGTACAATTCTTGGCACTCCTTACTGCATACACAATATTACTCTTCTTGTGTTTTGGCATAGGGTCTTTTGGGTGAACCAGTTGCTCCCTCAGTTTGTTGCCAGGTTTAAAGCAGACAAGGATCCAATGTTTATTAAAAGTTCTTTAGAGTTTTTCAGATACCTCAGCTATGTAAGGAAGAACCAAGTTCTTCCATCTGCCCTGCTTCGCACCTTCACTGGCAATCTTGGCATTCTTTTTTCCTTCTTTTCTCAATTTTAACAAAAGCCCAGTCTGGATACCTGTACGTCTTCATGAAAAAGACCAGGTGCTTTGACTTATTACTACTAATAGACCATAACCTGGATGAATGAGAACCTCCACAAACAAACATCCACAATAAACAATAGCATCAATGTCTTGCTTGACAATGTGAGGCATATTTTATCTGTGCATCTCACATTTTAATTCATACAGCTGAAATTTATGCTCTGAAAAATTTAGATGTGTTCTGAGACACAATACAAAAGTCACTTGTTTGCTCACTTAAAGGTTGGTATTGTCTCAGCATCCGCAGTGCCACAATTTTCCTTCCTTGTCATGTTTTTCCAAGTTTTGCTGGCTCGTGCATATTCCTCCAGTAAAACCCCATGCTGAACAAACTGGTTCTTCATAGAGGACGCCGACAGCACACACACGACATCAGAGGGTTGTTTTTTTTAATTTCATGAAAAACGGTAAAGAAAACGCTACCTGCCCAGTTTCTCCTGATTTCCTATCCTTGGTACACAGAAGAAATATGATTTTCTCTTCCAGAATATGTTTGCCTCTAGAAGCCAGGAAGACATAGAAAATCTCCATTTATTTACCAGTAAGTGCTTTTCAATTACAGGTGAATACTGAGATATACAGTACTTTAAAGAGCAATCTTCTGCAAATGATGCAATACTCTGCTGCTCGGCATCACTTAAACGCATTGATGAGTCACTAATACAATAGTTACAGAACGCCCACTCATTGCGAAAATGCATTATTACTGTACTATTTTTACATGAAGGCTTCAAACTAATATGCTGCAATTGGCAAGACAAAGCTTTCTTCTGTAACAAGTAATAATAATGTTAACATTGTATTCTAATTTGCCCATTGGATTAACCTTTAACAATTACAAAGAATTCTGCCTTTGTCAGGATGTCTGTCCTTCCATTCACTGATAATGTTACACTGCAGGTATTATACAATATCATTAAGTTTTTTTTTTCTCTAAATTCCAGACATCTGTTTCTTAAAGGGGTTCTCAGGGAATGACTTGAAATGGCTGCAAGCAACCTGTCTTAGAATGTGAGCAAGATATTTGCAGAGCTGCCTAGGGGAGATGAGGGGTCGAGGCCCCACTACGGACTATGCTTTGGCATTTGCATATACTACATACTGCTAAGCGTTCCTGTCAGGCTGCTCAGCCATGATGTTATATCATAGGCAGGATGGCATCACTAACATCTATTGTAGAGCAGTGTAGTGAGGCCCCACCCATCACCCCCTAGGTAGCTCTGTGGGGCTTGTGGCCATTTCAATTCATTGCTGGAGAACCCCTTTAAATCACGAAGATGCTAGATATCAGTGCATGATCTTTTAAAACAAATATATATGTAACATTTATATCAGTTTTTTGTATTTTGCGCCTCATCGCATATATTTCTATACATTGATCTAAATACTATTATTATTTGCCATTCACCTCCATGATTACTTTTTTAACTGATACACCTCCATTTTTGGTGATGTACAGAACACATCTATCTGTAAAGGAAACAAAAGCACTTGACCGTGTAAATGAAATGCCTGCGTCTGTGTAGTACATTTCTGAACACGATCATTTTCATTTGTTAAATGAAGTCATCAACATCTAAATGTTTATTTTCAGAGATACACAGGTGCCATTACTGGATGAATTCATATGACTAGGAGCGACATCGGGTTCAGGAGCCTTTCAAAAATCTATATTTACCCAAATGACAAATGCTAGCGAGCCCATGTGTCTTTGTCAGCTCAGGCTTTTACTCTACTGAATGGCTTGTCCTGCTAATTGAAAGAGCTCTGCATTGAATCAGTAAGGTAATACCTATTTTGTTGCCTGCTTGCTTGCGTGGTGCTCCTCATCCCCCTCTCAACCATGTCCTTTTTATTTCTCTGCAGAATTCTCCCCAGTGCTGTCTTAGTGTGGACGGAAAAGACCAGCCACCAGTAAGGAAAGAGTGAACTTGATGACGGACCATGGCATCAGTGGGGCTACAAATAACTGCATTTCTTATAGCATTGATGGCAGTGTGTGGGGCCGTTTCCGCAACTTTACTACCCAACTGGAAGGTCAATACAGAGACCGGGGCAAACATTGTTACTGCTGTCATTCAAATGCAAGGTCTGTGGATGGACTGCACATGGTATAGTACTGGTATGTTTAGTTGTACTGTGAAGTATTCCATTCTTTCACTCCCTTTGTATATTCAGACGGCAAGGACCACAATGGTACTGTCCTGTATATTGTCATGTTTTGGGATATGTGTCTCCATAGCAGGAATGAAATGTACAAAGCTAGGAGGGGACCGACAAGATAAAAGCAATATAGCTTTTGCTGCAGGAACATGCTTTTTGCTAGCTGGTGTTTTTGCCATGGTTTCAGTGAGCTGGTACATGAAAGAGATCATTTCCAGTTTCTTGGATCCCTCGATTCCAGAAAGTAGCAAGCATGAGCCGGGAGGAGCAGTGTATATAGGCTTTCTCTCTGCAGGGATGCATTTTCTAGCAGGTGCGGTCTTCTGTGCATCCTGCACTAAGAAGCCGCAGGAAGAACGGGACTCTCCTCTGACAAAAAGAGCAGAGCCAGCGGCTCAGCAATCAGAAAACAGTGGTGCAGGTTATAACCTCCAGGACTATGTGTAAATGCACGTCATATTTATTATTTCATCCTATTATAATAGTGTCAATGATATACTTTACTTCATGATACATTTTACTAAAAAGAATAGTACTGCAAGGAATACAAATGCACTAATCGTTTATAGACCACTGCAAATTCCCAATAAAATGTTGTAGATGAATTGCGTTTTTTGTTTGTGTTCAAGCTTATGGATTCCACAGACACTATCGTATACCTCTTCTTTCACACGTCCGTGATGACAACCGTGACAAGACGGTCATTGGATTATCCAAGGAGATGTCCATGAAGAAACTGTGTTTGGTCTGTGTGTACGTCATCTGTATTCCAAGGACACTGCTAGGCTGAAAATCGGTTGGTTTTCAGAGCATTTCCTAGCAATGAGCCGTGAAAAGCACGACCAAACACGGCTAGCATCCGTGACGTGCCTATAGCTTTCACAGACCCATAGACTATGATGTGTGTGAAGTGACTATGGAAACTATTAAAGTAGGCTTCTACCTGATATCCCACTGCAAAAGGTTTAAGAAAAGGTTAACAGTGGTCAGTCTCTATTAGTATTTGATTCAGTTTAACAATCTGTCAAATTATCTAATCTAGCAGAAACACAGTGAAGTATCACACTTATTTTGCACCTTTTAAGGTGAGTGCATCTGGGTCATTTCTTCAATTTTGTGTATCAATCGGAACTGTGAAAAGAACCACAAGGTTTGCAGATTTCACATTATGAGCTTTACATGCCTGCCATTCTTTGTTAAAAACTAATTTTAGCCAGGTATAAAAAGGTTTATCCATTGACACTAGTTATACCTGATGTAATCGGATCAGTGACAAATATAAAATAGTTTCACTAGTGTTTATTTGCCATTTACTTTCTTCAGGGTTAGGTGTCCTTCACACATAGTTTGTAAGGCAGAAAAAAGACATCCATCCATCCAGTTCAGCCTGTTATCCTGCAAGTTGATCCAGAGGAAGGCAAAAAAAAACCTGTGTGATTTCCACATTTTAGTGAAAAAAATTCCTTCCTGACTCCAATCAGGCAATTAGAATAACTCCCTGGATTGTTGCAAGAAAGATCGATCTTGGACCAAAACTATTTATTTGAAGGAATGTTTCCATAAAGATCCTTATCTGGTGTCACTTTAACATGTATGACCTGTTTATATGACTGTAATGGGCAATAAGATTTAATATGTGTAGGGCTGTGTCTGCAAAATGATCATTCATCCATCAGTTGTTCAACTATCAATCTACTTCTCTTTAATGCATATGGCCACATTTAGAACAGCACCAGCATACAAAGTAAATAACATGCAACAATACATAATCCCTTAAAGAAGAACTCCCGCAAAGATATTTATTCTCTGACCTGTTAGAAAGGTGCATGATATAATTTGTAGTGAATGTCATTTTCTTATCAGATGCTGAAATTGAGAGTTTCCACTCTCTTCTTATTGTAGCTGGGTCATGTGACCAACTCCCTGACCTCCAACTGACCCAGGACAGAAAGCCAGTCACTTCTCTATTCATTCCCATGAGACTGAAAGTGAGGCTCCCATAGGAATGCATAGAAAATTAGACTTCCTGTCCACACATAAGATGATGTGTGAGTTGGTGGGTCTAATTCCTAGTCACATGACACATAAGAAACTTCAGGATGATAGAACTCAAAAATTCAGCTACTGGTAAGAAAATGACATTCACTACAGATTACATCATGTACATTTCTAGCAGGACATGGAATAAAAATTTTTGCGGGAGTTCTTCTTTAAAGAGCATCGGGCGCTATTGTTTAGAGGCTTCAGATGTCTTGGAATTAAACAAGAATCCCTCAAGCTTTCCTGTTTTATGTGATTTCCCCCTTTCTGTCTATTTAGACTGGAAGAATACCCCTTTCCAGTCTTTACGAAAGGGAAACATAGTTTTCCTAGAATCAGTAGGAAAAGATTTCTTAGAATCAGAGGCTTTCTCTAAATTCTTTTGTAGATCCTTTCAAAATAATAAAAACCCTGCATAAAAGGGAAGACTACACAGCTTAAAGTGTAACTGAGCTTTCAAAAAAAAGTTTGTATAATGGCTGGACTTTTTTGTACAATCATAACTATGAAGAAATGTGTCTTTTTTGGGCTTCCTTAGTGTATTTTCAGCTGCACAGCTAGATTAATTTCATTTAGAATCAGGGGGTGTATCCCTTCTGTGATATCTGCCAGCACTGTACTGGTGTGATGTCCTTTCCCTTACTTGCTCTGGAGCTCACAGAACAGATAAGGAGGGGGAATTTACATTTACAGTAAGTCAGGAGGCTCCAGTGAATTCAAAAGCAGTGTATAACAGTTCTTATATCAGTTTCAGAGGCTCAGCTAGCTCTGATACCCGCCACTTCTCTGCTGTCTTTATTACTAAGGATGAACTGCCGTGGACTGCAAATTGGTCGGAAGCGAGACCCCTAGTGGCCTTGACTTGACTACAGCTTTTTTCAGGTGGGTGCAAGCATATTTTTTTTAATTTATTAAATGAAATGAAATTGTGTGAAAGTACAGTGACTCTTTTGGCTTAGAATGGAAATCTCCTGACCAGGATTTTAACCATAAGGCCCTTCTGGCTGTAATGGTAAGGGCTGTTGCTCTAGCTGCCATTACAGACTCAGCTGTCACATCTGACAGAGAGTCCACTGCTTTAATAAGGGGAAACAAATCTCAAAATGTCATATAGAGTATTTTCTTTTAATAACGTTTCCAGCTGCATTAACCACCATTTAAGAGATCTTGCCACCAAGGCGGAAGCTAAATTAGGCTTAAAGGGAACCGGTCATCTCCGAAACACCCCCTGAACTAGAGTAAGCGTTGTATAGTGTAAGTGATGCTGAATCCGAATATGTAAGTTTTATCTTCATACTCACTTTCATTCCGATGCTGTGCTCCCACAAACCAGCAGTAAAATGCACTCACTGGACTCCAGTGCTCACTCACATAATGGAAAGGACTCAAAGAAGAGTCCACTGAATGCATTTTACTGCTGGTTTGTGGGAGCACAGCGTCGGAATGGAAGTGAGTATGAAGATAAAACTTACATATTCGGATTCAGCATCACTTACACTATACAACGCTTACTCTAGTTCAGGGGGTGTTTCGGAGATGACAGGTTCCCTTTAAAATAAGTGGATGCCACTTCCCAAAATCCTTTGAGACATGTCTTTTTTTTAGCCATGGGATCCTTCTAAGATACCATATCTTCAAAGGGAAGAGTGTGTGCTGCAATCAAACACACAATTGTCACAATCTTTCCTTCCTGACAATTGCTTGCTCTTAGTGGAGGTGAAGCGATGCATTTACCTGCAGCGATCACCTCCACTGTATTGGGATGAGCCATGGCTACTGCTATCACTAGTCCCCATACAGATTCATTGTTTCTGGGTAGCAGAACACTGCTCAAACAGCACTATCTACTGCCCAGAAACGATGATTGTTCATATAAATGCTCGTTCCCGATAACTGACCCGCGTATTGAGCCATGTAAACCCGCTTTTAGTGTTCATAGCCAACTTTGCCGGAGACACATCCACCTTAGAGCAATCTACCATCACAGATTCATCCTTCATCCTCATCATTAAAAGGACGTCTGCGTTTTATTATTGTTCTCGGTATGAAAAGTTTCCTATCAGGAACCTTCTATTTCCTTTTGATAAAGGATTAAAGTTTTTATGAAAAGGAACAAACTCCTTGTCTTCTCTGTTCAAGACCACTGAACATTTCACCCTAAACAGTATCTTTTCATCTGTCATATTCATAGTCGCTCTCACAGCTTTGACCAAATTTTTTTTTCATTCAGGGTCTGAACCTGAAGAATCCTCAGTGTCACAAACAGGACCTCGAAAAAAATTGTATCAGAATCTGTGTTTACTTTCCCTACATCTAGACATGGGCAGAGAAATTTCAGATAATGTCAAACATATCTCTTTCTTAATCAAGTCTTTTTATTCCTGTTTTAAAGAGGATACAAAGTCTTTAGCAACATTAGTGGTACACATCTGGCATAGTTTATTTGTATAAGACTCAATTAGTTTAGTCAAGCAAATTGCACATTTCCTATTTTTAGGATATGATTTTACTTTGTGAGAGCTGTCTTTGTCACTCTATACAGCCATTTACACAGAGGAAAAAGACATACTGTAATACAACAGGATTAATCAAAAACAGACTACAAAATGCAGGTACTCCCCTAGTAGAGCACATGCCATCACCCAACTCAGACATGATTACTGGATGATCGCTCAACCACAACTGCACCGCATTATACACTCTCTTACCTGAAGACCCCAGATCAGAGGGAGACATCTGCCTTAACTATGTATGCCAGAATTACTAATCAACGCCATGCCACAGTGTAATGCCATGCTGGAAAAGGCCCATTGGCACTAGCAATGCCACCTCCTAGAGGCTCCCTCCCGACGCCATCTGCCAGTAGCACAGATTATAAATAGTGGTGGACTGTAAACCGGGGTGACTCCATGTGTGTCCAGTTCTCATGTAGTGTTTACTTCCTGGTGCAACTGCAGACTAGAAGAAAGCACCAGCTTAAGCCAGTTGAAACGATAAAGGTAACTGTCAGCACTAACCTCTTCGCCACATGGATGGCATGTAATGACTGCAACCACCCCTGTCTGCCTCCACAGGAATGGCCCCAGAGCACTGCTGTGAGCTAGACCTCTCCCCACCTGGAGGACAACAAGACACAGAGGATGAGGTGGTGGAGGGTCAAATTTATTCTTCCTGTCCCTACCAGGTTGGAGGAAGGTCTCTCTCATTGTAGTGCCATTGTTGAGGATGAAAGGGAAATTTAAATTATGCAAATGAGGACACTGGAGTGCTAAGGGCTGGACCTGTATTCTTGCACCTGCACTATTGTTCTTCAGCTCTACCTAAAACAGCAGTGCAATCAAGGGGGAGGGAGAGTTGCTAGAAGCTGTGGTGAGGGTTCAGACCAGCCCCTTCAGCTATATCATTTGCACAATAATAAAAACAAACTTCTCGGTATTGTGCTACTTGCAACTATAAATAAGATATCATTTGAATCAGCGGGATCAACCGTACCAGGTGGTATATCCAGTTTAATGGTGCTGATCTTGCTGACAGATGCTCTTTAAATAAGCTATAAGAACATCTTATTGCATCTTACCTCAGGTTTTGGCACAAAGGCTCGACCAGGAATAGAAAAGCAATGCTTGACTTGGCAGAGATACTGGGTCATGATAGACAGTCTACTCCTTTGTTTACCGCCAGTGGGTGCTGTCATCCTCTGAAAAAAATTGAAGTAGCAATAAACCTCTGTGCACATTGCTTTCTATCAAGGTAAAGTTTTTCACTAATCCATGAGTCCTCATGTAATACAATTCTTCTCAAGTTTTCCTTAAAGGGGTTGGCCAATCTGGAACATTTATAGCATATTGCTAGGATATGCCATCAGTCAGATAGGTGCGGGTCGCACTACTGGGACCTGTTCCTATGTCCAGATCGAGGCCCCTGAAGTTAAGGAGAGCACACCATGCATGCGTGACATGCTCTCCATTCAGCATTATGGGAGTTCTCAAACTAGCCTCGGCTATTCTCTGAACTCCCACACCAATGAACGGAAGGTGGCCACACATGAGCGGCTGCTCTCTGTTCACTTCAGGGGCTCCATTCTGGAGATAGGTGTGAGTCTCAGAGAAGGGACCCACACCTAGCTGACACTGACAGCATATCCTAATATGACATCAATGACCCAGATGGAAGAAACTTTAACACAATCACTTATCCACAGGATAGGGAAAAGTGTCTGACTGCTTGGGATCCAACTGCTGGAGCCCCCAGAGATCTTGAAAATGGAGGTCCTGGAGTCCGCTATAAGAATGGAGTGGTGGTGCACATGCGTGTCCACTACTACATTCACTTCTACCGGACTGCTAGAAAAAGCACTATGCAGAAGTAAATGGAGTAAATGATCCTGAAAAAGAAGGGGTCGCAGCACTTGCGGGAGTGCCTCTATGCAAGGACAAACTTTGAAGGGATACAGTGCTAAACCAGAGCTGCGGCCGCTTTACTCTCTGAACCGCTGCAGGTCACAGGAGTTAGACCTCCACCAACTGCAGTGATAGCATATGTATCCTTTGTTATGAGAACTCCACCATGGCTACTAGAGGGGGTGAAAAGGACTATATGCCATGAGTTTAACATTTGCCTAGGGTTTGCTCTGGTGGCCTGCATTTAGAAATGTCCACAGTTATCCAATGGTAAACAGCAAAATTATGAATGCAGCTCAGGGTTATAATAAAGGCAGTAATGGTATGCATATGTGATGATAAATGGGCACAGCTTTAGAGTCTTTTGCATGTTACTTATTTATGAACATTTCCTCCCACTATTATTTGCAGGATTCAACAGCATGGTGTGCATTCCACTGATGCATCTATTGTATTCTACTAGAAGAATTTTTGGGATACTAGACCACCCCCATTATTCTTGATATTACTCGGTCATATCTAGATGATTTGGGAACACTTTTCTTTTGGGAAGTTTTTCTTTTTTGGCTTGTTGCAAACGCCATAAAATTCATGTTTTTTCTACAAGCATTTTATTGGTTGACTTTTTTGGGCGCACAATGTTTTGCTTGCGTTTTTTTCCTACAGAAAAGTCTATGCGTGAAAAAAACATGTTGGTATTTGAAAAACTGCCAAGGGACAAAGGAACTGTCTTAAAATGCCACTACAAAAAACACAGTGAGAGATCTATCAAACCTTTTATGCTTTTTACTACTGTGGTGTTAAAAAGTCAATTATGGCACACGCCTTATTTGCGCCTTTTCACGTCTCTTGCCACTTTTCAAAAGATTCACTATCATGTAGGCCAGAAAGCTTCATAAATGTTCAAATGTAAGCCAGCTCATAGCTAAATTTATACGCCTCTTAATAAATTTGGTGCATTCTGCATTGACAGACATTTACAACATTGCTCTTCGTGTATCTTCCTCACAGTGTTTGTAGTGTGTTTCATTATTTCCTATTGCCCAATATGTAAAAAAAAAAAAACCCCACCAAAAACGTGGCACATCTGAAAAAAAAACAACGCTTAGGGTGCAGCTACATGCAGTTTGTGCTGTACTTTTATTGGACCAAAAGGCCTGACTTTTATTCAGTGTTTTTATAGTGTTTTTGCCCATATTATGTGGTTTACCACCTGGTGTTTTTAATGCGATTTTTTTGTATGTTTTGCATTCTTTTACAGGACAGTATGTACTCCCCTGTAGTTAATGGCACAAAAAATGACATGTAAAAATTCCAACAGCCACTGCACATGTTTTTTTTTTTTTTAAACTCTTTTATAGGCCATTAGGCCTGAAGCCGATTAGGCAGCGCAAGCAGATCTTAGGCAACGCAATAAGTGCATCGTGACTGCCTGTGCTGGGATGTGGGTAACTCAGGCCGAAGAAGCCTGCTTTACAGAAGAGAGCATAGACGGGTACTCAGACGAGTATTTTTTTCCTGGAGGGATCAGCACTGTAAACAGGCTGAAGAACCGTGGCCAGCAAGTTTAGACTGCTATTCTGAATGGTCCCCGATTATAAGTAGGGGTGGGCGAATCATGCTTCGGATCCGAAGTTGATTCGTTCCCCAACTTCGTTTTAATGCTGTATGGAGAACTGTCTCTGTACAGCATTAAAATGTATGTGCTACTCGGAGGCAAAATTCGTTAAGTCCGAAGTTTCACGAGACTTCAGTGAAGAACTTCGCCCTTCGATTCTACAACTAAAAACATTTTATAACAGCAGTTCGAAGTTGGCTTCGGTACTCGAGAGACTTCGAACTTTTTGCCTCCTCGCAATGCATACATTTTAATGCTGTACAGAGAGAGGTCTCCATACAGCATTAAAACGAAGTTGGGGAAGAAACAACTTTGGATCTTAAATCTGAAGCGCCATTCGCTCACCCCTAGTTATAAGTGGTGTACCCCAAAGCTCAGTGCTGGGTCCCCTATTATTTAACTTATTTATTAAAGGGGTTATCTGAACCTGACATCTATTTACACAAAAATATGGTGAAAAGATGTCATGTAAAATCCACACAAAAGACAAGTTCTGTCTGCAGAAGAAAAAGTTCAGTCTCCAGGGACAACAAGGCTTCTTTACCTAAAGAACTGTAAATCTGTGGAATAGTCTACCTGACTGTTTTAAAAAAGGCTTAGATGAATTTTTGGAACTAAGATTAAGGGTCATGTAAATGTGTAGAAGTCACTCCCCTTTCCTAAAATTCACATCCCCACCCATTCCTTGGTTGAATTTGATGGACTTGATTTTTTTTATAACCATACTATATAACTATTATAACTACTGGGTTACAATATAGGGAATTATAACTACTGGGAGCACTATAGAGGAACCTTATTACTAATGAGGACTTAAGGAGGAACCTTATTACTAATGAGATAACTTTAGGGGGCCTTATCACTTCTGGGGGCACTTTAACCAGAGGCGGTCTTGGGCACCACGCATCCTATGCATTTGCGTAGGGCCCCCGACATCCAAGGGGGCCCCCACGCTCCGCTCTTGTGCCGGTGACCGCCCGCCCGCCCAGCTGTCACTTACTGCATTTGTCCGCCGCGGCCCGCGGACTGGCCTCAGAGAGGCCGGTCCGCACAGCAGAACACAAACTCTGCGGCTGCGGTCAGTGTCCCAGCCCCCAGCACGTGTCCCAGCCCAGCCAATAGAGAGCTGGGAGTCTGGGACACGCCATAGGCTGTGGGCAACCTTCACCCCCCCCCCCCTCCAGTGAGTGATGGTCAGCAGCACGTGCCCCAGCTCAGCCAATGAAGAGCTGGGACGTGCTGCTAACGATAAGTGCGTAAAAAACACATTCTTTCATTGTTTAACAGTGAGTTAATTGTTAATTGTTTGACAGTATTTTATTGTTAAAAAAGTCTTAGATGTGTGGGGGGGGCGTGTCATTGGGGGGTGTTTCATCAGAGGGCGTGTTATCAGGGGCGTGACGCGTCTTTGGGGGGGGGCCCCCGGACATAACTTCGCTTAGGGCCCCAGAAATGCCAAGACCGCCCCTGACTATAACTACTGAGGGTGCTACAAAAAGGCCATATTTCTGCTGGGGGCACTTATACAGGGGCTTATTACTAATGGGGGCACTATAGAGGGGCCTTATTAATACTGGAGACTTTATTACTACTGGGGGTACTTAAGGGGCCTAATTACTACTGGGACCAATTTAGGGAGCCTTTATTACTACTTAGAACACTATGGGGCATTGTTACTACTGGGAATACTGGGGAGCATTATTACTGGGCACAATATGGAGGGAACTACTACTAATGGGGAGCATTATCATTGTAAAGGGGAATACTAGAGCATTCCTGGAGAATTATTATTGGTGGGACTTTTATGAGCACTATAAGTAGGTGAAGTATGTGAAGGACTATATGGTACTCTATGGTACTCTTTAGTATAGTATAAGGGATTATTGGAAAGCATAGTATTGGGAGTGACAGCAGTAAAAAAAAACACTGCTGTGGCACCAGGAGGGGGAGGATGATGGAAAAGTGAGGAACTTAAGATATCTGCATAGCAAACTCTGCAGAGAGGAGATGTGGCTGAAAGTCGTCATCATGCAGAGTGGGCCAAATGGAGAAGATGTGAAATGAAGAACTTGCATAATCAGAGGTGATATCACTGGATGTAGTGTATGTACATCATGTATGATTGTAGTGTATGTACCTATCACTGGATAGGTATGTAGTGAGGTATACTCTTGTATGCTTGGCAGTGCTGAATGTAATGTCCATCCAAATATGTCTTTAGCACTGGGGCATACAAAACATATTTCACATTCACCACACAGTAAGTGGGCCTGTCTGTTTTAAAATGCCACTGCTGAATTTCAGTCCCAGTCTGATTCTGCAAAGCATGATTGGAAAACAAAATAACAGTACCACAGAAAGACTGTTGTTTGTCCTGTTTTTAATATTTCCGATAGACTTTTTTGCAACATCTGGAGCTGGTGTTTTTGCCAAAAAATGTGGCAAAAACCACAAGCCAAAATTTGCACAAAAAAAACAAAACGCAAAATGCCTCACAGATGTCCGAAAAACTCTGTGTGACACCAGCCTTATGGTAAAAAGCAGTGATGATGGAGACTTTTGAGTGTTCCCTCAAAGGAAAGCCATTACAAAGTCATGTTTAGATGATGCTTGAAATTCTTACAGCATCATATCAGATAAAGTTCATACTTGCCAACCTCTACAGGTTTGTGGACTGTCAACGAAAGAAGTCCTCCTGAACCTGTGGAAGGGTGGGCAACATTCATGTAAATTGTGTTGATTTGAAACAGGAAGATAATTTGCCAGTAAAGAGTACCACTCGACGGTTCGTTCCCCACAGTTCACCTAATCACCGCAGCACCTCTCCTTTGATCTTAATGATTGCATTGCAGGACATGTTTCATCATCCTGAGTAAAACCACTGCTGAGTTGATCATACCTCAGCTACTTCATGCTGAAATGTCAGAGTCATCTGAGTCCTGCCATATGTGAATGGACCAGTTCTGTTGGCCATCTCCTCCAGCCACTTGATGATTAGAGGTGTTGAGACATTGAAAGGCAGATTCCCAATAATATGGACATTTGGTGGATCTGTAGAATGAATAAACAGCAGAAAAATGTATCTTATTCTGGAATGCAAAAACTTTACGCGGTTTACACATATTTTGTCAGTATTCGCTAGGTTCAATCTCACAGACCTAAAAGGATTGGATAAAGAAAACAACATTAATCTTTCAGTGCGTCCAGGTTTTTTTTGTTGTTAACAAGCAGTTTAAACTGGGTTGTCAATTGAGAAGATAAAAAAGATGGGTTAATCCTTTTGACTCGGGTCAGTTCAGGTCCTAAGGACCAAGCAATTTTTCTGCTTTGTCATTTTTGCAGCTCCTGTGCCCGTGTAATTAGAACAAGGGACATATACCTCATTTTGCATTCAGGGGTTATCTAGGCTATTTTCACATTGAACACCACACTTTTAGTAACAGCAGTGCAGGGTATTTTAGCTTCATACCATTAACCTAAAATGGAAAAATCTGTGCTACCCTGGACCACCATTACTAAAATGTACAGAACTGAGCAGTACAAACCAATATCCTGACTAGGGATGAGCGAACCGAACCGTAACGAACCAGATTCGTTACGAACTTTGCTAAAAAGTTAAAAGTTAAATGTTAAAAAAAAAAAAACGGTAACGCAAAACTGTACTTTTTTCACAGAATAGACCAGGATACAAGAGATTATTACTCCTATAATCCCTTGTATCCTGGTTTTCTGTGAAAAAAAAAGATGTGTGACGTCACCCCACAGCCCCTGAAGTGCCTGAGCGCGCTGACATCTTGTCAGTGCGTCTCAAGACTTCAGAGAGAGAGGAGCTCCATCTTAAGGCCCTTTTACACGGGCCAATGTGTCTCTTTGCCCGAGCGCCGATCAGCGATATCGGCGCTCGGGCAGGGAGCCTTTACACGGCCCGACGAATCGAGCGCCGGGCCGCACGAGTGATCGCTGTATCGCTCGTGCGGCCCGGAAGCTCCATACTGTCAGGCGCACATCGCCTGTTTACACAGGCCGATGTGCGCCCGACAGATTGGATCTTTTGTAGAAACCAAAAGATCCAATCAGCCGACGAACGAGCGTTTTGCTCGTTCGTCGGCTGATTAGGGCCACTTTTACACGGGCCGATTATCGGCACTAGCGTTCCTAGGAACGATTTTTCGGCCGATAATCGGCCCGTGTAAAAGGACCTTTAGATAGAGAGGGAAAAGATATAGATAGATAGATAATCAAACAAGTAGATAGATACAGGGAGAGATAGAGAAGAAATAGAAAGGGTTAGGGAGAGAAGCAGGAGAGAGGAAGAGAAAGCTAGATATAGAAGATAAGGTTATAGATAGGGAAAGAGGCTGAGAAAGCAAGAGATAGGTAGAGATAGGGAGAGGAAGTCATATAAATAAAAAAATTGTGAGATCTAGGGAGAGATAGGGTGAGAGAAAAAAAATAGTGAGCGAAAAGAGTCAGGACAGGTAGCAGTCCTGTTCCGTGACCGTACACGCTACACGTTGCTGCTCAGCTGGGTGCTGTCAACCCCGTTTAGCCGCAACAAAAAAAGTAAAAAAAAAACTCAAAAAGTTAAAAAAAAGAAGAAGTTAAAAAAAGTTAAAAAAATAAAGTTTAAAAAAGTATAAAAAAATACATCATTTAATTTTCCCCCACCCAAATAAAAATATGTCCAAGCGTCCTACTTCCAGCACTTCCCAGGCAAGGAGTGCAACAGCAGGCGGTGAGGGTAGGAGAAGTGGCAGCACCAGGCCCGGTGGCAGCCGGGGTAACAGGCGTGGCAGCAGGGTGCAGCTACCCCTGATGGCCACTGGTCAAGTAAGAACCACACAGCCAGCGGTTCTAGATTGGCTTACCCAATCCTCCAGTTCCACCGCCCAAAGCTCCCAAACGAGGAGTCAAGCATCCGCTGGATCATCCGACACTACCCTTACATGGGACGGTCAGCGAGAGTCCTCTGCCCCGTCCCCTGTTATTAGAATGCCACTCACCTTTGGGGCACCTTCTGCCAGGGAACTCTTGGCAAACCTTGATCTGCCCTTGGAGTCTCTACCACTTTTTAGTGATGAGGAGGAGGAGGAGGAAGTCCACCAAAGTCAGCGGGTGGAACATAGTGAGACTCCAGAGGAGGTGTTGGCTGTAAGCAGTCAACAGAGCCAGGGAGGGGCATCCAGTGCCACACCTGATATTCTGTCCCAGCCACCGGAGGAAAGTAGCAGTGGTGCCGAGTTTGATGACGATGTCGCTGATCGGACGTGGCGCCCTCAAGCAGCATCATCCTCATCATCAGGGGAGGAAATAGAGGTGCCACCGACGCAGCAACATCCCACTGTTTCAAGGAACCGAGGCACAAGAGGGAGGGGTAGAAGCCAAGCTACCAGGCAGAGATCACCCTCTCAAAGCCTTGGTCCTGAGAGGGTACCCTCAGGCAGCAGTGGCAGTCAACAGGCAGCAAGACCCCCGTGGCTGTCAGCAAACCACGGTCCTCTGTCGTCTGGCAGTTCTTCCACCTGGGGAAAGATAAGCACATCGCTTTGTGCCTGCTGTGCAATGAGAGGGTCAGTCGTGGCAGGGGTGATAATCTCGGGACAACATCCATGCAAAAGCACATGGAAAGGCAACACCAACAGGCCTGGAAGAACCGTGACCCCAATACCACCTCCTGTCAGATTGCACCATACACTGCAGATCCCATCATGCAGCATCCTCTCAGTGCAACTCAGGGCTCGTCAGCCTCAGGTGCCAGCACCAGCACAGTGTCACTGCCATCTACACCGCTAATGAGGCAGCAATCCGTGACGGAGTCCATGGGCAGACGTCAGGTGTATTCTAGCAGCCATCCCATGGCCCAGAAACTGACCGGACACCTGGTTAAGCTGCTGGTGCTTCAGTCCCTGCCCTTCAACCTCGTGGACTCCCAGCCTTTCAGGGATTTCATGGCATGTGCGCACCCCAGATGGCGAGTCCCCAGCCGCCACTACATCTCTGGCAAAGCTGTCCCATCACTGCACAGTGAACGGAGCCACAGTGGGCAGGAGCTCCTCCGGACCATCAGGGAGGAGATCGATCAATGGCTGACCCCACGTCAACTAACGGTGGGAAGTGTGGTAGCAGACAATGGGAGGAACATTGTCTCTGCAGTGCAGCAGGGAGGGCTGAGTCATACACCTTGTATGGCACATGTGATAAACCTCATAGTGCACAGGTTTCTTTGATCATTTCCTGCACTACAAGACCTTCTGAGGATGTCACTCAGAGTGTGCAAACACTTCAGCCACTCCTACACTGCAAGGAACACCCTGCTCAGGATCCAGAGACAGCGCAGTCTTCCCCAACATCGGCTAATCTGCGACGTGCCAACACGCTGGAATTCTGCCCTCCATATGCTGGACTGCCTGTACGAGCAAAGGTCAGCCGTTACAGACTACCTCATGGGGCAATCAGGCAGCTTCACGCCACACTGCGACTTCAAAGTCACACACTGGCAGATGATGCCAGTCTGCCAATTGTTGATCCCTTTTGAGGACGCGACTTTGTTTGTGAGCAGGCATGACTATGGGATCAACGACATCATCCCACTTGTCCATGTTCTGGAAAGTGCACTGAAAAGCATCATCAGCGAGGATTCCCAGGCCACCACTCCAAGGCTGAACATCGCCTTGAGCCCAGAGATGGATGAAGTGCAGTTGGAGGGTGAGGAGGAGGAGGAAGATGTCTACGCCCAGCCATTCCACACACCGCCACCTGGCTCCTCTGCCTCTCAATCACAGGAGGAGATGGAGGATGAGGTGGTAGAGGAAGCGGAGGAAGACCCCAGCAGACCCTGGAACTATACCGAGGACAGTGGAGAGGAGAGGCGCTCATTGTCCTTGGTGCAGATGGCAAGGTGCCTGCGGGAGTGTCTCAGGAGTGACAGCCGGATTGTGGACATCCGACAGAGGGACCAATACTGGCTGGCCACCCTGGTGGACCCTCGCTTCCGCCGCAAAATGGCAGAATTTTTTCCGCCATCAGAGAGGGAGGCAAAACTGGGGTACTACCGGGACCTACTCACCAGTCAGTTGGTCTCAACTTACCAGAGAGACCAGCCAGGTTCCCAGACAACATCCGCTCGGGGGGAACCAGCGCGCTCCACTACCACCACCACTAGTGGAGGCGTGAGAAGTCGCTACAGCCTCCAATCGTTGATGAGTGATTTCATGCAGCCAGCTGCTGAAGAGGGGACACAACACCGGACTCATGGCGTGGACCAGCATGAGCTCACCCACCAGGTCACTGCCTACCGGGATTGTACCCTGCCCCAAAGTGTCACCGACTCCGTGCAGTATTGGGCAGAGAAACTGGACATTTGGCCTCAACTGGCAGAGTTTTCTTTGGCTCTGCTGTCCTGCCCAGCCAGTAGTGTTGCATCAGAGAGGGTGTTCAGTGTGGCGGGTAACATCATAACACCGCAAAGAACGAGGCTCTCTTGCCACAGTGTTAAGATGCTGACTTTTGTAAAGATGAATCGTGCCTGGATTACATCGGATTATACCACCCCCCTGCCTGATGTGAATGACTAAGTCATCAGTCACCCGTCTTGCATGGCAATCCGTGTGTCCAAGAAACTGACCTTAATATCTCAAATATGTGCCCAACGTAAAAATCCGTAATTTAACTTATTAAGTAATGTTCCCCCCTTAGACCCCAAATTAAAAAAAAAATCACCTTAAAACTTCCCTACTTCATTCTGATACATTTAAATAAACAGAACCCCATCTCCAAATTTAATGCCCATGGGGTGTTGGCCATTTAACATCTCCACACCAGCTTAATGCCTCACACCGGTGCACCGTCCAACCCATACCCCAAGAACAGTACCATCCCTAAAATAATCCCCTCAGCCATGCTCCACAAAGTGGGGATTTCACCTTTTGTGAACTATAGCCGTGGGGTTCTATCCCTGGCACCCGTGCCAAGGAACACTACTCACCGTAGTGAGCGGGTACTAACTGTTCTTGAGGTATTTTGTTGATATCATGAGAGTAGTAAAATCTCGCACCGCAAATCCCGATGGGGTTCTTCTCTGTGCAAATGATTTCACGCCTCTCATGCAGTCACGCGTGGAATAAGGCTGTCTATGGGGTATATATCACGGAGGCTGCTGTCCTTCAGCTGTGATATAAAAAACCTCCACAGTTAGTTACAGCAACAAACAGTTGCTGAAAGGCAGGTTAACTTGCCTTATTTACGGGTGCCTTTACAATGGGATGCTTTTTTTGGGTTCTCTGCTGCCTAAAATCCACAGCGCATCGTTGGTTGATTTTATGCCACCTTCAGTACTATGGGGCTGGACGCAAATACCCAGTTCAGCGCAGAACTGCGTATGTCCGGACGGCACCATAGTACTGAACGCCGTTTGGTGAACGGTATAAAAATGCCCTGTGGATTTTACATAGCATACCCGCAGCCACATGTGAAGGTACCCATAGGGTGAGGTTTTTTTGGAGTGACCAAAGAGAGGGCGGGAAGGTCACTCCCATACCCATAGGGGTTTTTCCCTACCCACTTTATAAGATAAGTCCAGGCAATTAATTACTTTCTGTGCCCTTACTTGAACCAGAAACTTATAAATTGCCCGGACTTATCCTTTAAAGGGAACCTGTCATCTCTGAAACACCCCCTGAACTAGAGTAAGTGTTGTATAGTGTAAGTGATGTTGAATCCGAATATGTAAGTTTTATCTTCATACTCACTTTTATCTTCATACTCACTTCCATTCCCACAAACCTGCAGTAAAATGCACTCAGTGGACTCCGGTGCTCACTCACATAATGGAGAGGACTCAAAGAAGAGTCCACTGAGTGCATTTTACTGCAGGTTTGTGGGAGCACAGCGTCGGAATGGAAGTGAGTATGAAGATAAAGCTTACATATTCGGATTCAGCATCACTTACACTATACAACGCTTACTCTAGTTCGGGGGGGGTTTCCGAGATGACAGGTTCCCTTTAAGCCAGCTTGTGACAGCACTAAAAAAAACACAAAAGCATACATCCATTGGGTTGGGCGCTGCACTCGGTTAGGACATCAAACTGGTGTTACAAAGATATATATATATGTCTTGCCAACAGCCATAGGCCCAGATTCAACAGGTTTGACACCAGAGTAGTTGCGTCAATTTGTAAAGCGAGTGCCAGTGAGGTGTCCATTTCATGAAAATTGGACACGTATTTTTGGATAATGGAACTGGCGTAAAGCCTTCTTGAATCTGTGCCTTTTTAAATGTCCTTTATTCACCTCATGGATTCTGTGGGTGAGGTTAGCTGTCTATTTAACCGTATCCGTATCCTACTAGACTAGCTGTAATGTTACAAGGTTTTTTTTAAGGTTGACTGTCTTGTGCTGAACTCTTCATCAACATTTTGTCATGTATAAAAACTGATTTTTACAAGCGTGCATATTCTTAGCTTCCAACTTCAGTTCTCTGTACTAGGCCCTTCTGAGTCCAAAAGAATACTGCTCCTACTAATGTCCCCACCATCAATTGTCTATTGGGTGCAATCAAGAGCTGCTGAAGCTGCCTCCTCAACTTGTCTCCTCAACTATACTGGCCTGGGTGCTATCAAGTGCTGCCGCCTCCTCATCCGTCAATTGTCTCTTCTCAACTATACTGGCCTGGGTGCTATACAAGTGCTGCCGCCTCCTCCTCCTCCGTCAATTGTCTCTTCTCAACTACACTGGACTGGGTGCTATATAAGTGCTGCCGCCTCCTCCTCCGTCAATTGTCTCTTCTCAACTATACTGGCCTGGGTGCTATACAAGTGCTGCCGCCTCCTCCTCCGTCAATTGTCTCTTCTCAACTATACTGGCCTGGGTGCTATCAAGTGCTGCCGCCTCCTCCTAAGTCAATTGTCTCTTCTCAACTATACTGGCCTGGGTGCAATCAAGTGCTGCCGCCTCCTCCTCCTCTGTCAATTGTCTCTTCTCAACTATACTGGCCTGGGTGCTATCAAGTGCTGCCGCCTCCTCCTCCGTCAATTGTCTGTTCTCAACTATACTGGCCTGGGTGCAATCAAGTGCTGCCGCCTCCTCCTCCATCAATTGTCTGTTCTCAACCGTACTGGGTCCAATACAGTACTATTACTGCTGCTGGTTCCACTGTCAAATGTCTGTTTTCCACCCTACTGGGTCCAAGGCAATGCTGCCGGTGTTGCCAACTTGCACTTTGTGTCCTATTTCTCGTGTAATCACTTACACCTTGGCTAATGTGTACCTGTTCTGGGGTGCACAAGGTCTAATTAAATGGTACACCTGTCTGTCTTCTGACCTGTGATGTCACTGAGACCGCATCGACTTCAACGCAGCCTATTCTTGGGCTGGTGCCACGATCTACCGTGTGTTTTTGGTGCTCTGGCATGACATGGACTGCTCCAGCGGACATCTTCAATGCTGTCAAATGTTGTCGACGACTATTTTTGCACTTTGATTTTTTCCACTTTTTTCATTGTAATAGCAACTGCAACTAAACGAAACTATACCCTATCAGACTCCCACTATTGTAGCTGCAATTATTCAGCCGTTATAGCAAGGTTCGTTTTAGGTTCGGTTCGTACGAATCCGAACTTCACGAAAGTTCGCCGAACCGAACTTTTCAAAAGTTCGCTCATCCCTAATCCTGACCAAAGTAATCAACAAAGAGGCTGCAGCGTTAGTCCAATTGTCTTGGCCCCTTCAACAGCCAATCAGAGAGGGTGCCTAGAGTCAGACCCTACTGATCTAATATTGATGAACTATCCTAAAGATAGACCATTAACCCCTTCCCACCCAGCGCCGTACATGTACGGCGCGGCGGACACCCGGCCCCCAGACATAATCGCCGGGGAACCGGGGTATGATGGCTGAACTGCCCGTCAGGCAGCCATGTTAACTAAGGGCAGGGGGCGGTATTTCCGTCCCCCTGCAGCTCCAGTGGCTGCGATTGGCTGGTTTCCGTAGACTGGCCCATTGCAGCTCCAGTCTTTCCAGAGGTCAGGCAGGGGACTTCAGTATTTTGGGTCCCCTGCCAGCTCTGCCATTGGCTGGAGCAACGCTAGAGCGCTACAGCTGCACAGGAAGAGGCAGAACCTTCCTGCATGCAGCCATTCTAGCTCGTGACTGCATGCAGAGAGGTACTGTCCTTTTCTGTGCTGCTGTTGGCTTGCTGGGACTTGTGGTGCACCACCACTGCGACCTGCATTTTTCCTGCTGAAAAGAAGAAGAGGAAGAAGAAGAAGAGAGGAAGAAGAAGAAGAAGAAGAAGAAGAGAGGAAGAAGAGGAAGAAGACACGTTCTGTGTGTGTGCGTGCTGCATTAGCACATTTTTGGAGTGAGAAAAGAACTCCACTTAGTGACAGTTAGATCTCACGGACCTAAAAGGATTGGATAACTGTTAAAGAAAACAACATTAATCTTTCAATGTGTCCAGGTTTTTTTTTTTGTTAACAAGCAGTTTAAACTGGGTTGTCAATTCAGAAGATAAAAAAGATGGGTTAATCCTTTTGACTCGGGTCAGTTCAGGTCCTAAGGACCAAGCGATTTTTCTGCTTTGTCATTTTTGCAGCTCATTTTAACATTGAACACCATACTTTTAGTAACAGCAGTGCAGGGTATTTTAGCTTCATACCATTAACCTAAAATGGAAAAAACTGTGCTACCCTGGACCACCATTACTAAAATGTACAGAACTGAGAAGTACAAACCAATATCCTGACCAAAGTAATCAACAAAGAGGCTGCAGCGTTAGTCCAATTGTCTTGGCCCCTTCAACAGCTAATCAAAGAGGGTGCCTAGAGTCAGACCCTACTGATCTAATATTGATGAACTATCCTAAGGATAGACCATTAACCCCTTCCCACCCAGCGCCGTACATGGGTGGGAAGTGAGTTGCCGCCCAGCGCCGTACATGTACAGCGAGGCGGACACCCGGCCCCCGGGCGTAATCGCCGGGGAACCGAGGTATGATGGCTGCACTGCCCGGCAGGCAGCCATGTTAACTAAGGGCAGGGGCCAGTATTTCCATCCCCCTGCAGCTCCAGTGGCTGCGATTGGCCGGTTTCCATAGACCGGCCCATCGCAGCTCCAGGAAGTGAATCGGAGCTGCAGAGGGAGCGGGGGAGTCATCGCAAGGTGACAGGTGCTGAACAAGTCAGCACCTGTCTTTCCAGAGGTCAGGCAGGGGACTTCAGTATTTTGGGTCACCTGCCAGCGCTGCCATTGGCTGGAGCAACGCTCCAGCCAATGGCAGCGCTACAGATGCACAGGAAGAGGCTGAACCTTCCTGCATGCAGCCATTCTAGCTCGTGTCTGCATGCAGAGAGGTACTGTCCTTTTCTGTGCTGCTGTTGGCTTGCTGGGACTTGTGGTGCACCACCACTGCGACCTGCATTTTTCCTGCTGAAAAGAAGAAGAGGAAGAAGAAGAAGAGAGGAAGAAGAAGAAGAAGAGAAGGAAGAAGAAGAAGAAGAGAGGAAGAAGAAGAAGAAGAGAGGAAGAAGAAGAAGGAGAAGAAGAAGAAGAAGAGAGGGAGAAGAAGAAGAGGAAGAAGAAGAAGAGAGGGAGAAGAAGAAGAAGAGAGGGAGAAGAAGAAGAAGAAGAAGAGAGGGAGAAGAAGAAGAAGAGAGGAAGAAGAAGAAGAAGAAGAAGAAGAGAGGAAGAAGAAGAGAGGAAGAAGAAGAAAAAGAGAGGAAGAAGAAGAGAGGAAGAAAAGAAGAAGAAAAAGAGAGGAAGAAGAAGAGAGGAAGAAAAGAAGAAGAAGCAGTTCCAGATCCCTAACCCACCCTCCGTCCCTGCCCCCCCCTCCCATTTTTTACGGACGCCACTTGGTTTGTGCGTTTTTTGCTTTTTTTTCCAGCTCTGCACCACTTTTTTTTGTGTGCGAGCTGTGACCGCCCAGTGCACACCTGCCTGATCAGCACCTGGGGATCATTCTTTGTGTGTGTTAATTTTTAGCTACTGTTCGCTTTTTTACACTGTAGTGACTTTTTTACTGCAGTTTTTGCACGCACACATGTTCTGTGTGTGTGCATGCTGCATTAGCACATTTTTTGGAGTGAGAAAAGAACTCCACTTAGTGACAGTTAGAGATATATATATATACTAGCTGAAGGACCCGGCTTCGCCCGGGTATATTTAATTTATTTCATTTACTGTTTGTGTGTGTGTCGTTAAAAGATATCGAGAGTGACCTCTACAGTGCCTGCCCCTTTAACAGTGACCTCTACAGCAGCCCGCCCCTTTAACAGTGACCTCTACAGCAGCCCGTCCCTTTAACAGTGACCTCTACAGCAGCCCGTCCCTTTAACAGTGACCTCTACAGTGGCCCACCCCTTTAACAGTGACCTCTACAGCAGACTGCCCGTTTAACAGTGACCTCTACAGCAGCCCGCCCCTTTAACAGTGACCTCTACAGCAGCCCGTCCCTTTAACAGTGACCTCTTCAGCGGCCCGACCCTTTAACAGTGACCTCTACAGCAGCCCGTCCCTTTAACAGTGACCTCTACAGCAGCCCGTCCCTTTAACAGTGACCTCTACAGTGGCCCGCCTCTTTAACAGTGACCTCTACAGCAGCCCGTCCCTTTAACAGTGACCTCTTCAGCAGCCCAACCCTTTAACAGTGACCTCTTCAGCAGCCCGCCCCTTTAACAGTGACCTCTACAGCAGCCCGCCCCTTTAACAGTGACCTCTACAGCAGCCCGCCCCTTTAACAGTGACCTCTACAGCAGCCCACCACTTTAACAGTGACCTCTACAGCAGCCCGCCCCTTTAACTGTGACCTCCACAGCAGCTAGAGTGGCCACTGTCTTCAGACCAGAAAGCCAGACCTCACCGGCCATTCCCCCAAGCGTGAAACAGTGCCCCCAGTTCCCATGAAGACACACCACTAAACATGAGGCCACGCCCCCCTGGCTCCGTGAAGACATGGAGGAGAAGCTGTCTGAGTGTGAGCTACTGAAAGGGTGGACATCCCTGTGTCTGTCCAGGCACTGCGTCGGACGGAGAACAGGTAGCCAGAAAACTGGACTGTCCAACCTAAAGCCAGACATCTGGCCACCCTAACATCAGCCTGCCCCTAGGGTGGCCAGAGGTCTTGTTTTATGCTGGACAGTCTGGCTTTCAGACTCCCTGTCCTCCCTGCAGGGCCTGGATGGACACAGGGATGTCCTTTTGAACAGCTCACTCTCAGACAGCAGCATTGTGCAGTCTGAGCAATGAGCTGCAGGGATAAAGTCAACCTCCCCCCACCCATGCAGCTGACAAAAGGTGATTTTTACCTATATTTTTACTCCCGGTCAAATGCGGCATGGAAGGGGCGTGGCCTGAGTGGCAGGGGCGTGACTTAGTGGGATCTGGGGTGGTGCTCTTAAGCCCTTCTTTTGAAGGTGGATGAATTACAGGTCGATGCCATAGTAATTTAGGAGGAAGGTTGGTAGCAGTGGAAGAAAACATCTTTTATTATTACAGAACGGTAAATATGTGAAATTTACATTATATGAGGTAATGATTGATGATGAATTAGTCTAAAACATCAGTTATATTTATGGTAACCGAAATACCCCTTTACCATTGTCATCCACTCTGCCTCTTTAATGCAGACCTACAGCAGTGAACTGGCTAGGTTGTCATAGAAACCTGGTGTGTGCCTGTGAGCTTCTACTGGCTGATAAGGGTCATGTGACCAGGCTACTATTGGCTAATGCATAGATTAGCCTATCGATTAGCCATAATACACTCAGCTTTATATATTAGATAGATATATATATATATATACACACACACACACACACACACACACATACATATAAAACTCCATATATATATATATATATATATATATATATATATATATATTTTTCAGTTAGTGTCCCTGAAAACACTACATACCCCTCACACTAAATAAAATTTTACACGTTTCACACATCACACTCCAATAAAATAAAAATTTCCCAATCATCCCAACGAGTGTACTCGACAGAAGAGGCATACACAATCCTTGCCTCTGAAGTAGAAGAGGATGCCACTTTCCTCTACCCCCTCATCATCATCCGCTAATGAGGGACCCTCTAGGAGGCGCCCCAGAACGACAGCTGAGGCAGCCCTCCAGAGTGAGCCCATTTGGACCCCACCCCCTGACGTTTATCAGCCTCAAATTCCAGAGTTTGTGGGAAACTCTGGAATTCAAATTGACTGCACGGGCTTCACCGAAATTGATTTTTTCAAAATCTTTTTCAGTGACGATTTAGTAAATTTTATTGTGGCCCAAACAAATTTATACGCCCAGCAGTTCATTACCCAGAACCCCACATCACCATATGCAAGACCCCTTGGTTGGACCCCAGTAACAGCAGCAGAAATGAAAATCTTCTGGGGGCTTGTGCTGCACATGGGGCTTGTTAAAAAAACAGAAATGAGACAGTATTGGAGTGCGGATGTCTTGTACCACACTCCAATATTCAATATGCCATGCCATGGCCCGGAATCGATTCGATTCTATTCTGAAATTTTTGCATTACAATGATAATGCACGGTGTCCTCCCCAAAGTGATCCATCATTTGATCGGCTTTTCAAAATTAGGCCCATCCTTGACTACTTCAGCACCAAGTTTTCTGAAGTGTACACCCCAGATGAAAATATCTGTGTAGACAAGTCCCTAGTACATTTCAAGGGGAGGGTAAAATTCCACCAGTACCTGCCCAGCAAGTGGGCAAGGTATGGCATAAAAATGTACAAGCTCTGTGAGAGTAGGTCTGGGTACACCTATAGGTTCCGGGTTTATGAAGGCAAAGATTCACGGATAGAACCCCCTGAATACCCCCCTGGCCTAGGAGTTAGTGGGAAACTAGTGTGGGACTTGCTGCATCCACTGCTGGATAAGGGTTACCACCTCTATGTGGATAACTATTATACCAGCTTACCCCTCTTCATGTCTCTAAGTGCCAGGCAAAATTCAGAGAGGCCTCCCTAGATCCCTGGTAGGGCAACCACTGAGAAAGGGTGAAAGTAGGGCTATCCTCCATGAAAACATGATGGTGGTTAAGTACAAAAACAAGAGGGACGTCCTTGTACTGACCAGCATTCACCCCAACACCAGCTCCCCGTGGTACCACTACCACTGTCCCCAAACTGGTCTGCATCCTGGCCTACAACAGGCACATGGGAGGAGTTGATCTTTCAGATCAAGTTCTGAAGCCCTACAATGCCACACAAAAAACAAAAGTGTGGTACAAAAAACTAGCCATACACATTGTACAAACGGCAATGTACAATGCGTATGTGCTATATAAATCTGCAGGACACACAGGAACTTTCCTTCACTTTCAAGAAGTAGTGATCAAGGCCCTAATTTTTCCCAACCAAGCTGAAGAGGCCCCCAGTACTTCTGCAAGTGACGATGCCCGAGTTGTACCAGAACAACATTTCCCTGGTGAAGTCCCCAAACAGCTAGGAAGGGAAGGACCCAAAAACGATGCGTGTGTTCAAAAAGGGGGATTAGGAAGGACACTATATACCACGGCGAAACCTGCCCTGAGAAACCTGGCCTGTGCATCAAGGATTGTTTCAGAATCTACCACTCATCCATGGATTAGTTTCAGCCTTGATGTATCCTGTAATTTTTTCACTTTATACCTCAGATATATTCCGAATAGCTTACATATCCACTTTTCACCAACAACTACATATTCATTTCTGTGAGACACCTGTTAGGTCAAAAGTACCCTTTCCACCACTTAAAATGTTTGTACAGGGGTGCTCTTTCCAAAATGGGGGCACTTCTTGGGGTTTTTTAGTTGCTGGGGACTTCAGGAAATTTTTAAATGCGACATGGCAATTAAAAAACCATTTCTGTTAATTCTGGCCTGCAAAATCCATATTTTGCAGTTTGCCTCTAGCGGCCTGCTGTGCGCCCATACAGAAGGCTATGAGCACATGGAGGGGTGTTTCCTGAATAGGGAGAAAATGGGGAACACATACTGGGGTGCATTTTCTCCTTTAACCACTTGTGAATATGAAAAATTGGAGTTTGCTAGTAATTTTTCATTTTCACAAATGTTTGCTTTGAAATGCTTCTACAAGTGTTTCTGCCTTCTGTGAGACACCAGTTTGCAAAAATGTACCCTTCCTACCACTTAATATGTTCGTACAGGGGTGCTCTTTCCAAAATGGGGTCACTTTTGGGGGTTTCCACTGTAGGGCCAGCTCAGGGCATCTTCATGTGTGACATAGCTCCCAATTATTATTCCAGCTAATTCCGCTCTCCAAAAGCCATATGGTGCTCCTTCCACTCTGAAGCCTGCTGTGCGCCAGTACATTGGGCTACAAGCACATATAGGGTATTTCTGTAAACTCCAGAATCGGGGTAATAGATTTTGAGTTTTGTTTTGCTGTTAACCCTTGATGTGTTTCATGAAAAATGGATTAAAACTTAAAATCTGCTAAAAAAAGTGAAATTTTGAAATTTCAATCCAATTTTCCGTCAAGTCTCATGGAACAAATAAAGGGGTAACAAAATGAGTAAAATCAGTTTTGAATAGCTTGAATAGCTAGTTTCTAAAATTGGGTGATTTATGCGGAGTTTCCACTATGTAAGCCCCACAAAGTGACTTCATAACTGAACTGGGTTTTGGAAATCTTCTTAAAATTTTAAGATTTGCTTCTAAACTTTGAAGCCCTATAACGTCCCAAAAACTAAAATGTCATTTTCAAAATTATCCAAAAATAAAGTAGACATATGGGGAATGTAAAATAACTATTTTTGGAGGTATTTTGAAAGTAGAGAAATTGAAATTTGGAATTTTTTTCCACATTTTTGGTAAATTTTGTATTTTTCTTTTATAAATAAAAATGAAATATTTTGCCACAAATTTACTACTGTCGTGAAACACAATATGTGACGAGAAAACAATCTCAGAATGACCTGGATAAGTAAAAGCGTTCCAAAGTTATTACCACATAAAGTGACACATGTCAGATTTGCAAAAAATGTCTTGGGCAGGAAGGTGAAAACAGGCCCAGGGTTGAAGGGGTTATCCAATGTAATAAACAGTCCCCCCATGTGCCGGACCCCACATATGGAATATACTTACCACGCTCCCGGTGCTGCTCCTTGTCCCCGCACCGCCGCTATTGCTTCTCCCTGTACACAGATGAAAACTTCCAGTGTCAGGGGGAAAGCAGCCAATGGCAGGCGGTGACGGGGATGAGCCTCCCTAGTGTCACCCGCGATGCTAGGGAGGCTCATCCCCGTTCCCCCACCAATGGCTGCGCTCCACCCTGCCAATGGCTGTGCTTCGCCCCCCACCCCCCAATGGCTGTTTTCATCCGCGTATAGGGAGAAGCAGCAGTGCAGGGACCAGGAGCACGCCAGAAGCGGGGTAAGTATATTCTGTGTGAGGGGCCCGGCACATGGGAGGGCCCATGATTTTGTGATTCTGTGCACTATTGTGAGGGGGCAGCACTACTGTGAGGGAGAACTAAGGGAGCAACACTATTGTGAGGGGGTACTGAGAGGGCAACACTACTGTAAGGGGAGAACTAAGAAAGCATCATTATTGTAAGGGGGGAAACTAAGGGGGCAACACTATCGTTTGTGGGTACTAAGGGGCAACACTATTGTAAGGGGAGCACTAAGAAAGCATCATTATTGTAAGGAGGGAACTAAGGGAGCAACACTATTGTAAAGGGGCTGTAAGGGGGCAGCACTTTTGTAAGGGTGAGGGTTATGTTTCAACATCTCTTTTTCAAAAATCCCCTTCCTCTATTTTGTGATATACAACATTGGAAGGATGAATGATACCAATAGGTTGTGGTTATGTACCTGGGGGCAAAACGAGGGCAGCAGTATTGTGAAGGGACACTAAGTGAGCATTCTACTGTGAAGGGGGTGCATTAATTGGGCCATTCTTACCGTGAGGGAGCACCAAGAGAGTATAACTACTGAGTAGGGGCACTAAGCGGGATAACTACTATGTTGAGGCACAAAGAGGGATAACTACTATGGTGGGGCACTAAGAGGGATAACTACAATGTTGGGGCACTAAGTAGGATAACTCTTAGGTGACCGAACAAAGGGGGCATGTATAGATGTCATGCTCTGATGTCATGCTCTGAGATCTGCACTGCGTCAAAACGAATGTGTCATCAGCCCTTGTGTGGATTTCAGCAGGGAGAGCCTCCTGAGATCAATCATACGTGCCCGGAAAAGTCTCGCCGGCACAAAGGCGAGATTACAAACCCAGACATTCGAACAGTGTGGATGCTTGGCCCTGAGGAAAAAAAAATGCCATGGCAGGTATAGCGCTCATACTGTCCCTCCTTGGGTTTTTCAAAGTTGGAAGGAATGCATGAGGGACTAATTTGTAAGCAGGGGAGAAGGGGTTAACAAGATCTAATTTCAATGCATCCTGGCAGGTGTAGGTGATTGACTGTCTCATGTGAGCTGCTGCCCACCTACAGAAAAAGTACTCAGATAAGCAGTTAAAAAAAAAGTTCTGAGTTTGTGGGACAACCCCTTTAAAATTAACCACTTAAAGGGTTTCTGTCACCAGTTTTTTCGGTATGAATCAGGTTGAATTAGAGATGTGCTAATGTCACCTGATTCCAAATATATATCTGTTTTATTTACTGGTGCCCCCATTTTTATATAAAATGAACTATTATTTTATGCTAATAAGGCCTCTAGGTGCAAGGGGCGTTACCCCTGCTCCTAGAGGCTCTGTTGATTGACAGGACCAGGCAGAGAAGAAACATTCCATTCACCATAGCTTGCAAGGACCTTCAATGATGTCATGAACATGTGATCAGTCACATGGTTTAGGAGGAGACAGGCTGTTTGTGTGATCCTAACCATGTGACTGAAAAAAGGGTCAAAATGGCTGATTCGCAATTTTTTCATCACTTCTCTTAACCAAAAAAATGTAATAAAATGTGATCAAAAAGTCAAACACACTCCACAATGGTATCAATAAAGAAAAAACTACAGATCGTCCCCAAAAAATGAGCTCTGTAGATATAGCTATAAAAAGTTATGGGGTCAGAATAAGGTCAAAGTTTTCATTTATATTTACACTATTTAGACATAAAAAACCTATACATATTTGGTATCGTTGTAATTGTACTGATCCTGAGAATGAAGGGCACAGGTCAGTTTTGCCACAAAGGGAACAAAATCCATAAAACGGTGGAGGAATTGAATTTTTTTTCCAATTCCCCCTTATTTGGAATTTTTTTCCCGCTTCCCACTACATTGTATGCCATATTAAATTGTGGCATTAGAAAGTACAACTTGTCCCGCAAAAAATAAGCCCTCATATGGATATGTGAACGGAAAACTAAAAAAGTTATGGCTCAAGGAAGATAAGGAAGAAAAATGAAAATAAAAAGACCTCTGGTATCCTAAGGGTTAAAGGGGTATTCCCATAACATACAATGGGGGCATATCGCTAGGAGAACGGAGCGGGAAGAGCTGTGGCTGGAGGACCCTGGATTTCTGGGGTCCATCCACTACTAAACGCTGCTCCCATACAAGTGAATGGGAGAGCACCATGCACACGTGGCCCCTGCTCCCATTCATTTCTATGGGGCAGACGGAAATAGCCGAGCCAGCGCTCGGCTATTTTCGGCAGCCCCATAGAAATGAATGGAGGGCGGCTGCGCATGCGCAGTGTGCCCTCCGCTCATTTCCCCCTCTATTCTTGTTGTAGGTGCGGGTCCCGCACCTATCAGACAATGGGGGCATATCCTAGCTGTATGCCCCCATTGTCTGAGATGGCAAAACCCCTTTAAAGAGCATCTGTTAGTAAGATCAACCTTATTAAAACAGGCATACCGCCTATATACGGCCTAGTAGAACTGATCCTGCTCATTCAGATGATAACCTATTTACGACTGTTCTTACAGGACAGCCAGACCAGAAAGAAAAAGTGGCAATTTGTATCAGGGACACCTGGGGCTATAAGGATGAGATACAACATGGAATTCTGTATGAAGGACACAAGGTCTTCATACCAGAGAAAGGATGGGCCAAGAAATGTTAGCGGGGACTCCTTCTAGCCACTTAGGAATAGAAGCAAGCGTTCTCAGCACACTAGACATGGACTTATTTTTCTTGCCAGAATAAATTTAACTTAATAATTGATGATTATTATACAGATCTCTGGGATTGACGCAGTTGCTGATACCACCTCTAAAACTATTATAGAATGCTACAAAGCACATTTTAGTAGATGACGGACCACAGCTCAGAATTTTCCATTTTCTAGATAATGGGAATTTGAACATATTACATTAATTAATTAAGGGGAAGGGCCTATTTGTCCCTAGAAAAGCCTAAACACAGACTGACTGCACCGATAAGGGCGACCCCAACGGGAACCTCTCCCTATTCTTAGACCCATACCCTAATATACCCTACGTATGCCCTTTTAGACCTACTGCTATTAAGCCTTATTCACTCAAACCAGGATTGGAGCCTCCACAGATATAAGGTATAAGGCCTTGTTCACATTTCCGTGTACGTGTCACGTCCGTGAAAAAAAAAACCTACGTGTTTCATCCGTGAAGCTGTCCATGAAGGATCTGTGTGTCTGTTTTTACCATCCGTGTGTCATCCATAATTCACTGACGTGGCTCAGCTGAAAATTTATTTCCAAAGAATCTCCTATTAGTCTTCAGTGAAAAACAGAGGCAAAACGGACACAACAAGGAGGTGTGTCAGTGATTTACATAGACCCATAGACTTCAATGGGCGTTCTTGGTCCGCATCACGGATCAAAGTAGTACATGTCCCCGTGATTTTTTATTGACCCACACTCAGTAAAAAAAATACTGAAATGTGATCACACAAATTTAAATCAATGGGTATGTGTGCTGTAAACAGATAATGCGGACGGCACACGTGAAAAACGGAAATGTGAACGAGGCCTAAGGGAAAGATCTGAACCTGTTCTGTATTTAGAGCCGCACCTGGTTTGGTCTCAGAATCACTGATGGAAATCACTGATCGAACACTGGCTGTGTGAATGAGGGTATATTCACACAACTGTATGTATTTTGCGATCCACAAAATACAGATACACAAAAATAAGGATGTCATCCGTGTGATGTCTGTGTTGCACCCGTTTTGTTTGCAGATCCATTGTAACAATGTCTATCCTTGTCTGCAAAATGGACAAGAATAGGACATGTTCATCTTTTTTGCAGGACTGCAGTGCGTAAATACAGATGCGAACAGTACACAGTATGCTGTCCAGTTTTTTTGCAAATGGGTCTGTGTGTGAACTGTAAAAAATGTGGATCGGATGTGGACCAAAAATACGGTCGTGTGAATGGGACCTAAGGCATAAGTCTGTAGAGACCCAGGTCCATAGATTGTGGGGCCTGATATTTTTGGGAGCATACATAGGTTGCAAATTCCTTCTGCCCCTTGCATATTGGACCCAGCAATCTCTATTTCATATTACATCATCCCCATATCCCAGTCAGTCCAATGGTAAAGCTGAAGCTGCTGTAAAAATAGCAAAAACACTCACAAAGAAAGCTAAACAAGATGGAAAGGATATCTGGAAAGCTGACTGGAGGAATACCGCAACAGAAGGCACCAGCAGTGGTCTAGTACAGTGGCTAATGTCAAGAAGGACTTTACTTTCTACAGCTCAGAAACTAAGCTGTAGGACACCAAAGGTCATAAAAGGACTGGTGGAGAATATAACGGAAAGATGCAAAAACCAAGGGGGGAGATATCTCAAACTGGTGTAGAGTAGAACTGCCTCAGTTGCCCATAGCAACCAATCAGATTGGACTTTTCATTTTCCAAAGGAAAAGAAAGGGAAGACGGTAGGAGTTTTACATGTGTTAACATGTCATCTACAGGCTATATAGATATGACACGTATTAAAGGGTTATTCTCATCTTAGACATTAGTGGCATAACGCTAGGATATGTCCCCAATGTCCGATAACCTAAAAGCTGCAAAGTGCCAAAGAGTGTGCAGTACATAGCCGCCCTCCATTTCTATGGGACTGCCTAAAATAGCCAAGCTGTCTCTGCTATTTCCGTAATCCCCATAGAAATGAAAGGAGGAGTGGCTGTAAATGTGCATGTAAAGCCACCCTGACATCCATGTTTCCATTCCACAAATTACAGAACAAGACCTATATCTGTATTGCAACAAGAATAGTCATTTCTTGTGACGGGAGTGAGAAAAATATGGATTGCACATGGCTGGTATCCGTATTTTGCAGATCACAATATGGACACTGTAGCATGCATGAGGCCTTAAACTGTTTGTACTGCATTAGGCTAGTGGCACACTAAACTTAGAAATCCGGCCTGACAAATCTCTGGGCACTCTGGCAGTGCCAGAGGTGTGTAAGGCTCCGTCCAGCCCCATTCACTATAATGGGGACTGGTGGCAACTATGCCAAGAATCAGCTGGAAGAAGACTGCTGCGCGCAGTGGTTCTCTTCCAGCCAATTCTGCAATCGGCGATAATGCAGATGGCAGCCATTTAACCCCTCAGATGCTGTGGTGACATGTGACCATGGCATCTGAGAGTGCTAAAACAGGAAGCCATGCATTTCTTGGCCAGGCCCACCTTCCCCTGGCTGAGAACAGGGATGGCATTGCATATTAGTAATAGGCCTGAGCCTGCACGGGAATCTACTGAATCCTGTATTTTGCAATCTATGATGATTTCATGTTATAGTCAACTACGAAAAAAAAGGGAAAAACATTTTTACAAATATAAAAACAAATATATAAAAATTCAAATCACCCCCTTTTCCCTAGAATAAAAAAAAATAAAGTATAAAATATTTATCCCATATGACAAATGGCGTAACTGAAAAAACAAACAAAATGGCAGAGTTGCCCTTTTTGTGTCACTTCACCCACAAAAAAATTTAAAAATTGATCAAAAGTTTAACTCCAATGGTATTAATAAAAACTACAGATCGTCCCACAAAAAATGAGTCCTCACACAGCTCCGTAGTTAAATATAAAAAAGTTAAAGAGGACCTTTCACCGGGCCTTACATTACCATATAAATAGCTTGCAGGGTAGGGCATACTGATAACAGGTGAGGTGATATTGCTTTTTTTTTCTTCTATGCGCTGCTCCGTTCCCCTGCTGTACCTCCCTGTTCTGGTTTCCCGCCGTGTATGTAAATCCATACCATCGGTACAGGGAGTAGGAGACGGCCGTGTTTCTCAAGGAGACAATGAGCTTTTTTTTTTCTCCCTGGCTGTGACACTCTCTGCTGCGATTGGCCAGCTCACAGAGGGATAAGACGCCCATTGAGAAACACGGCTGTCTGAAAAAAAACAAGCCCTCATACGGATAAATTAAAAAGGTATCGCTCCTGGAATGTAGGGAGTGAATAAAGATGCAAAAATGGAAAATCACAGGGTCCTGAAGGGGATAAACGCAGTCAAAACAGATGATTTTCCCTCAGTTTTGCTTCAGTGTTTTCAGTGATTCGGATTAGATCTTGAGTTTTTCTGTACCAATATCATCAGCTTTCATGTATTTTTCTCATGCATGAGGAAATAACTGAATAACACAGCATCTCCTACAAACCATCAGTGAAAACGGGACAGTCCTGCAGTGTTGTTCAGTTTTGCTTCACTGACCAGCTGACCTGAATGGGCAAGTCCTGTGCTAAAAAAGCAATGTAATGTATGCCCTGCATTGGGTTGCATTTTTCAGGATGACTCATTAATTTCTACGGGTCCATTCTTGTGTGAAAAACACAACAGATGGAAAATGCTGCATTTTTTTGTGCAAGTAAAACACCCATGTGTGTAAATCCTTAGGGGGCGATTTACCAAAATTGGTGTCAAGGAAAACTGGCCACAGCAACCAATCAGATTCCACCTTTCATTTTTCAAAGGAGCTGTAAAAAATGAAAGGTGGAATCTGATTGGTTGCTTTGGGCAACTAAGCCAGTTCTACTTTACACCAGTTTTAATAGATATCCCCCACTGACCGTTGCCTGTTCTGAACACGGAAGACACATGCTTGTGAAACTTGTTTGTGTGCACGAGTCCTAGAGCTAGCTATCTGTATTACACCAAGGCTAAAATGACATATTTTATTTTTTTCTTTTACATAAATGGGGCTTACCATCTTCCCATGCTTTCTTCAAATGATTGGGAAATGCTCTGTCCATCCTATATGTGAGAATGTCACCATGAACAATAGACACTTTTCCCAAGGATGCTTCATTTAACATCTGTAAAACAAGCAAGTACATTAGACCACATTAATATAACCACAGTTGTTTAACCCCTTAGGATATCTTCACAAGGGGCATATTTTTTTACAAAAATGTATGAGACCAAAAATCAGGTCCATTCATTTAAATGGGGTTTGCAGAAATCCATGTGTAAAAAGAGCCTTATTCAGCTGAATGGAACTTTTCAGTCGCAGAAATTTTGGCCACGTGTTAAGGCACCCTTAAAGATCACCCTATTTTGGGCCTTCAGTATTGAGTAATGTTTTTACTTCATTTTCTCATTCTTAAAGAGTTACTGTAGTTTCACACAAATCCATTTAATTTTATAGAGAATGGTGTAACTAGCAAATTTGCAAAGTCACTTCATTTTAAAAATATACCTGCGTCCACTTGAAAAAAACTGTAAATTCATGACCACTAGGGGTCTCACTTCCACCCATTTTGCTGTCCACTGCCTGTTGTCAGGCAAAGCACTCCAACAAAATGTTTTATTCTCTGAACTTAGAAAGGTGTATATTAAAAATGGTAGTGAAGGTTATCTTTTCATCAGTGACTATTTGTGAGTTATAACCTCCCTTCTGATCCTTAGATGTGTCATAAGACCAGCACTCTCGCTTTCCAAATCACACAGTATATGATGTGTGAACAGGAAGCCAGTTTCTCTGTGTATTCCTATGAGAGCCTCAATGTCAGTCTTAGAGGAATGAAGAAGAATGGAGAAGTAATTGACTTTCTGCCCTGTGTCAGTTGGAGATCGATCAGAGTGCTGGTCACATTATACTGCTGAAGATCAGAAGGGAGGTTATAACTCACATATGCAGTCACTAGTAAAAAGATTACCTTAATTACTATTTACATGATTCTAACAGGTCAGAGAATACTTTTGTGGGAGTCTTCTTAATTAACAGAGAGGAAGTGGGGGCCTCAGACTGATAAAAGAACTGCTTCTAAACTGAATTCACAGGAGCCTCATGCCTTTCTGTAAGAGTGGTTTCCCCCTCCTTATCTGTTCTATCAGCTTCAGAGCTGAAAACAAACATAGTGGGAGTAAGGGAAAGAACGTCACAGCAGTACAGTACTGGGAGATTCCACAGAAGGGAGGCAACCTCTGCTTCTGAGAGGAATGAATCTAGCTGTGCAGCTGAAACCAGGAATAATATGGCTGAAAAAGCATTAGGAAAGCCCAAAGCACAGCCATTATGCAAACTTTTTTATTTTAAACTCAGGTATGCTTAATCTTTAAAACATTTTATTAAAAGCGTTATCCAATAATATAAACTGCCCCCTCCTCCCCCATATGCCAGGTCCTGCTCCCCATGCCACTGCTTAGAAGGTGGCAAGTGTTTATATGTCCCTCACGGCCACTCACAAATCCCACTTGCTCCATATTGATCAATTGAGGTAGCAGCAGTTGAATCCTCAGGGCCAGCATTTTAGCAAATAACTTTAGATCACTATTGAACAAGAATATTGTACGATAACTGGCGAAGAGCGTTGAGTCCTTGCCCTCTTTGGAGATGATTGTATTTTGAGCTGCTAGCATATGTGGGTGGAGACTTTGTCCTGACCATACTGAGTTGCCCATTGTGAGGAGCTTGGGGAGTAATAGTGTTTTGAAAGGTGTCATAATACATCATGGGCAGTCCGTCTGGACCCAGGCTCTTGTGCAATGGAGTGACCTTTTAAGGCATTGGTTAACTCCTCTATTGTGAAGGGCAATGTAAAATTCAATGCCTGCTCTGGTGTGATAGATGGGAGTGCCAGGTGTTTATGGTAGCAATTCTATCATTCATGTCAACCTGGGATGTCGGAGATCTGATGTTATAGAGTTGAGTATAATATTCAGTGAACCTTGCCACAATCTGCTTAGTGTGAAATAAGGACTGAGCTGAGGCTGAGTGAATACTGTGGATATAAGATTGTGCCTTACTCTTTTTCAATTGGGACAGCATAAACTTGGTAGCCTTGTCCCTGTGGGAATAATAGGGGAACTGGGCTCAGGATAGGTCATCAATAGTAAAAGCCCGGACAACCCCTTTAAAGAGGACCTTTCCCCACTCCTGACATGTCTGTTTCAATAGCTTCATGCATTCCCCATGTAATAACAATTCTGGAACATATATCCTTATGGCTCTATTTTCTGCTATTCCTGTATTATTTCCACTAGAGGTTATGAATGAATTGCTAGCAGTCAGTAAGGGTACAGAGGGGAGGTAACAATTTGTGGGTGTGTACCTGCACAGACTGACTGTATCCAATCAGTGCTGCCATTTTCAGACTGTGCAGGTACACACCCCCAACTGGTTACCTCCCCTCTGTACCCTTACAGACTGTACTGCAGACTGCTAGCAATTCATTCATAACTTCTAGAAGAAATAATAAAGGAATGGCACAACATAGAGACATAAGAATAGATGTTCCAGACTTGTTATTACATGGGGAATGCATGAGGCTATTAAAACAGGCATGTCAGGAGCGTGAAAGGTCCTCTTTAAGTTCTTTTGTCACTATTTTGGGGTACTCAACTTTCATTTCTTTTTTTCCTGGGGGGGAGGAGGAGGTAGAAAACAAAACTGCAAATCCGCAAAAGATGCAGAAGATGCAGACAGCACACCATGCACTGTCCACATCCGTATGTCCGTTCCATCCGCAAATCCTGTTCTTAGACTGTTCTATTATGGCCCAGACATTCCACAAAATGCACACAGTCGGTATTTGTGTTTTGCAGATCTGCAATTTACAGACCGCAAAACAGCCAACGCTCGTGTGCATGAGCCCTAACACCAAACAGGAGACTTTATATTCAAGTCCCTTAGTGTGATTTAAAAAAAAAAATAAAGTAATTTGAAAAGTTAAATGTCTTTGAAAATGTAAACAAAAACTTCAACATCACTTTCCACTTATCAGGTCCTTTAGAATGGGTAAAAAAATTAAAAAATAAAATAGATGATAAATAATTGGTAATGCTGCATCTGGCGACCATAAAATGATTATGTTATGTTATCCTGCACTGTGAATGCTGTAAAAAAAAAATTAATACAATGCTGGAATTGCTGGTTTTGGTCACATCAAGTGATACGTGAATCGATTTTAAATGATTAATTTTATGCACTTATACAGCGCTATTATATTCTGCAGCGATTTACAGACTTTGCACCAGACTATCCCCAATGGGGCTCATAATCTAAATTTCCTATCAGTATGTCTTTGGAGTGTGTGAGGAAACCGGAGTACCTGGAGGAAACCCATGCAAACACAGGAAGAACCTACAAACTCCATGCAGAACTATTAAAAGTTGTTTAGATTTACTCAGCAGAAGTTTGAGACTGGACGGCAGGCTTGCAATGCCTTACAGTACATTCAGCCTTAGCCAATCAGGAGGGACAATATAGACATGTGTCATATGCAGACCCCAAGCAGGGAGTCTTATCCATCAGGTTCCATACTCAAGCTATTGTTTTTTTCCAATACTACTCTGTGTGTAAAAACATGGGCTGGCATCTGCCCCCATGAAAGAATAATGGGGGTCATTTACGAAAAGAACTAGGTATAGCCCTGAACCGTCCTTGCGAAGCTCCACTACTTTTTAGTTGCAGTAATTTCTGCTAAGAGAGGCCCTGGGATTCTCAAAACCTTGCTTGATTTTTTTTGCAAGACTGTGTCCTGACTCTAGATCTCTACCTTTCTCTATTCCTACAGTTCCTTCTTTCCAGAAATGTGAATCAACAGATTTAACCACCAAGGAACTCTTAATAAGTTAAAGGAGTTATAAATTAGGTGCCTCTATGGTGGCCATAGCGTCTGGCGAAAAAACTACTTTATTGCCAACATTTATGCCTGTTTCGAGGAGTCCCGGCCCAGCCAATTTACTAACATTTACGCCTGGAAACAGGTGCAAATGTTGGCTAAATAGTTTTTTCACCAGGCACAAAGGCTGTCATAGATGCACCTAATTCATGACGAGGCGTGCGCCTAGTCTTGAATTAGATGATTCTTAAGACAGCACAAAGGGGAACTAAGATCGACATGAGACCTTGCAGGGTAACTCCTGTTTTTCTCCCTGGTCATTCTGAAAGGTCTGCCACTCGTGTGCCCACACCAGTATTTTGCAAACATATTCTGGGTCCCTGGTAGACAAGTCCATTTTGCCTTGTGGCAGGCTCTGGTGAATACCTAGGAGAAGCCTTAGTTTCATACTACCTAGAGAGGTTTCAGAAGGCTGGTAGAGGATTTTGGGTTCACCTGTGGTGGTCTGGATGGTAGTAGTAATGAAACCAAAAGTATTTCTACATGAAGTGATCTGATTTCAGATTTTAAAAATGGTGCTGCCAATCTTTACCTAAAATTGTAAAAATCCCATAAATAGTAATGTTTTATGCATGTAGACATAAGCAATCCTGTATTGTAGCACAGGTCTGAAGATGGAGGCCCCTGGCTGTCACAATGTTGGCAATGTCAACAAACCAGCTTTGACTCTTCTGGGTCCATAGAAAGAAAGATGACAATGGTCATGTGACTGCTTTCTCGTGCTGTTCTTTGCTTCAATCACTTAAAGCCCAGGTGTTGAACGGTAACTGGACACATAAGGCTCAAGGACAGATACAGGCATGTGCTGGATATTTCCACTTAACGCTCAGCTCCTGTGCCACAGTGGAGAAATCCAAGAACAGTCTGAGGTAGTCACATTAACAGTGCCATTTTGCAACCCATGGACTTGGAAGGTTGAAATCGTTGATACAGGGTAGCCTTCGGGTTTTAACTACAAAGCTAGAGTGCAGTACAGGATCGCTTATGCCTGCATGCATAAAACGTTATTGTTTAGAGATCAGCAAATTCTCAACATACCCTGTCAAATTTTGATATGTTGCTAAAATATGAACTGAGCAGGAGCTTAATACGGATCTGTCACTTAGAGCAGCATACTGACAGGTCTGCTTGGTTATACCAAATGACACAATATAATGTGGTGCCTCTTGGTTAAAGGGCTATGTTTACACTTACGTAGTGAAATCTGGCAGAGGAACAGCCTGCTGGAGTTCACAGTATCCCGCATAGCCAGATAATGCTGCAAACCGTCAGATCTCCATTGACTGCAATGGGATTCGACAGGGATCTGGACAGATTCCAGCATAATGCCAGCTTTTGGCAGAAAGTCAGTATTTATGTCCTGCAGGAACAGCCTCCTGGATTTCACAAAGCAGATGTGAACGCAGACATATCCGCTATTCATATGATAGGGAATAACTAACTGTTGGGAACCCCACAAGTCTTAAGAACAAGGGTCCAGTTCCCCTCATCTGATCAAGTGACAGGTCGAGCATGAGCCTGCATTTTCTATGGGGCTGCCGAAGATAGCCGAATAGAGTGCTTGCCTATTTCCAGTGGTACCATAGAGAATAAATGGAGTGGAAGGGCTCATGACCTACTGCTCCAACATATCAGGGGAACAGAACCCCCATTCTTGAGATCGGTGAGGGCCCCAGTGGTTGGACCCCCAACTATCAGTTATCTCCTATCCTGTGGATAGGAGAGAACTTCAAAACCCATTTAATAGCTGATAAGTAATCAAGTAAGGCTACATATGTGTTATAATAGTTGCACCGTTCTTGATCACATGAGTATAGAGGGAGTAGGCCCATCATGACCAAGCTATTACCAATGACTCAGTGTCAACAAAAGGTTAACTGATGTTTTTTCTTCTAAAATCATATAAACACGTGTACCACATTTCCCTTGGTATTATTGCATTAGTGAGCAGAGCTAAAATAGGTGTTTAAAGAAGTATTCCCATCTCAGGATGAACCCACTACTCAACACCTCAGGTTTGGTGTGCTTTAGGGTGCGGATTTTGTTGCAGAATTTTCTGTGACTGGAAATCTGTTCCAGTCACCTGAATGGGGCTTGCAGAAATCCATGTGCAAAGTGAATGGAACTGATTTTCAGTCGTGGAAAATTCTGCGACAAAATCCAAAGTGTATGAAGGCCCAAAGTCACTCCAGTAGGGGGTGACGTAGAAAACTAGAGTAGCATTTCTAGACAAGGTTAGGTTTAAAGGCGTTCTGCAGTTGTTTAAAACTGATCCTCTGGATAGATCATCATCTGATCGGCGGGGGTCCGACACCCGGGATCCCCGCCGATCAGCTGTTTGAGAAGGCAGCCGTGCTGCAGGAGCGCCGCGGCCTTCTCTGTGTTTTCCTTAGGCCTAGTGATGTCACGACTACTATCACTGGCCTGGGCGGGGTTAAGCTCCATTCATGTGAACAGAGCTTAGCCCCGCCCAGGCCAGTGATATTAGTCGTGACGTCACTGGGCCTGAGGAAAACACAGAGAAGGTCGCAGCATTATAAATACGGCTGTGTTCACACACTGAAGTAGTCTGCCGAGCAGCACAAACACCAATTGCCACCATTTTGCTAAGTGATTATTGGTCATGTGTTTTTTGTGCGGGAAACAGCTTGACTACTTATGTTTCACGTGACTATGTTTCCTCAGGTGTCAGTCTTTTAATGATGAATAAAGGGGTGATTTTTAGCGATTGGTCCGTTACGGCCTTTTATGGCCTCTTTCTTCCTGATTATCATTGTCTCTATTGCTGAGCAGCAGCGCGTTTTTCCATACCACCGCAGTGTCAGAGAGTCCTCCCATACATCCTGGATTATCGACCATTACAGGGGTTGTTTCATTTCAGTAAATGGCATTTATCGTAGAGGAAGTTAATACAAGGCACTTACTAATGTAATGTGATTGCCCATTTTGCTTCATTTGCTAGATTGATTCATTTTTCCATCACATTATACACTGCTCATTCCTACAGGTTACGACTGCCCTACAATCCAAGCACTGGTGCTCGTGCTTGCATACTATAGCAAAAGGCGCTGGCTTCTTTGATGGCTGGGACTGGTGGTTTAGGCAGCCACCGCTTCTGGATTGCCACCTAAAGAATACACATAATTCTGTGATGATGAATAGCCTAACCTCACCCATATTCTTAAACTAGCTGAAGGACCCGACTTCGCCCCAGAAAGACAGACCTCACCGGCCATGCCCCCAAACTTGAAGCAGCACCCCCAGTTCCCTTGAAGCCACACCACTAAACCTGAGGCCACGCCCCATGGCTCCGTGAAGACACGGAGGAGAAGCTGTCTGAGTGTGAGCTACTGAAAGGGTGGACATCCCTGCGTCCATCCAGGCACTGTGCTGGACTGAGAACAGGGAGCCAGAAAACTGGACTAAAGCCGGACATCTGGCCACCCTAACATCAGCCTGCCCCTAGGGTGGCCAGAGGTCCGGTTTTAGGCTGAACAGTCTGGCTTTCAGACTCCCTGTCCACCGTCAGGCGCAGGGCCTGGAGAGACACAGGGATGTCCATCCTTTCAATAGCTCACGCTCAGACAGCTTCTTGTCCGTGTCTTCATGGAACCAGGGGCTTGGCATGGCCTCGTGTTTAGGGGTGTGGCTTCATGGGGACCAGTGGCACGGCTTCACATTGGGAGAGGCTGGACAGTCTGGCTTTCAGACTCCCTGTCCTCTGTCATGCGCAGGGCCTGGATGGACACAGAGATGTCCTTTTGAACAGCTCACTCTCAGCAGCAGCACTGTGCAGTCGGAGTATGAGCTGCAGGGAGAAAGTCACCCTCCCCTGCAGCTGACAGAAGTTGATTTTTACCTTCATTTTTTTCAATCCCGGTCAAATGCGGCATGGAAGGGACATGGCCTGACTGAGTCGGGGGCGTGACTTAGTGGGACCTGGGGGTGGTGGTTTTAAGTCCTTCTTTTGAAGATGGCCTCAATTACAGGTCGATGCCGTAGTAATTTAGGAGGAAAGTGGGTAGCAGTGGAAAAAAAATCTTTTATTACTACTGAACGGTAAATATGTGGAATTTACATTATATGAGGTAATGATTGATGATGAGTTAGTCTATAACATAAATTATATTTATGGTAACCAGAAAAACCCTTTAACAGGACACAGGGATGTCCTTTTGAACACCCGACTCTCACACAGCAGCACTGTGCAGTCTGAGCAATGAGCTGCAGGGAGAAAGTCACCCTCCCCCCACCCCTGCAGCGACAGAAGGTGATTTTAACCTTTATTTTTGCAATCCCTGTCAGCTGCAGAGTGAGAGGGGGCGTGGCCTGACCGGGTCAGGGGCGTGACTTAGTTGGACCTGGAGGTAGGGCTTTTAAATCCTTCTTTTGAATCACAGGTTGATGCCTTAGTAATTTAGGAGTAAACAGAGTGGGTAGCAGTAGAAGAATACATCTCTTATTACTACTGAACAGTAAATATGTGAATTTTACATTATATGAGGTAATGATTGATGATGAATTAATCTAAAACATAAGTTATATTTATGGTAACCGGAATACCTCTTTAACAGTCTCATCCAAAGCCTCTTTAATGCAGACCTACAGCAGAGAACTGGCTAGGTTGTCATGGAAGCCTGTTGTGTGTGGAGGCTGCCTGTGAGCTTCTATTGGCTGATAAGGGTCATGTGACCAGGCTCCTATTGGCTAATGCATGTTTTGGGAATATCTCAGGAACGGTACGTCCTGGAGAGCTGAAAACTGTTCTAAAACCTTTCCGGACACCTGATGTACATGTGTGCCAAATTTTGTGATTGTAGCTGCAGCGGTGCGGATTCCTTTAGCGGACATACACACACACACACACACACACACACATACACATACACTCAGCTTTATATATTAGATGAACAAATGGTGTTTCGCTTGTTCTCTAATATGTTCCAAAACTGGCATACCTCTCTCAAATTCTGCCTGGGGTACATAACAGAGGAGAAAGATGCACTACGCCGACTGCTTTCTACAACACGTCTGCTTGTGACAACATAAATCATTGGCAGATATGAAGTTATGATATTTACCATATTAATATAACCATGTTTTATCCAGCTAGAAGAGAACTGTCTAATGGCTGAAACATGACTATTAGCATAAAAGGCCGCCTCACTGTGCAAAGGAAATGATTCTAATTTAGCATAAAACTCAGATAATTGTAACGTATCTCCCATTGTAATTTAGTTTTCCATAGCTTTTCTATTCCTAGTCTTGTCGTGCTGTTTGAGCTGTGCATTATACACTCAGAATCGGCAAGTATTCTGCTTCCAAAGGGTGAATCACTTGCTTGATTGTTTCTCCTTCATAACATTTCTTTTCTTTAGAACATGTACATCAGAAAGGCAGCACTTTATATTTAATCCAGATATTTAATTATCTTGGCAAAACCCCCAGATTTAACTGTTTTCTTGCTGGTGCATTAATCTGTGGCGGACTGAAGCAGAGCTTGGCAATAATGCAATGTTACTGGGCAATTGTTATAAATCTGTCGCCTCCCCTTCCTATGCTGCTAACTTTAAAGCTGTACGTGGCGATATTGGGAGTGACAAATCCACAATAAGGCTAGGGCTACACGGAGATCTTGGGATCCCAGTTTGGCAGGGCCGTCACTGAAAAGAATGGCGTCACAGCAGAAACCGCACCCCAGAATCAGAAAAAGTCAAACCCTGCTATATTTTTTTTTTTTTTGCTGTGCTGTGACCCCATTCATTTCTATAGCTGCCCTGGTACACTGTGATCCAAGTGTCACGCCAAAGATCACCGTGTAGCCCTAGCCGTAAGGGAATTTACTGGGAATTTACTTGCAGTTTTGAAATCTACAGAAGGAAATGGTAGAAAACTACAACTAAGGCTACGTGCCCACAAAACATATTTTGTTTCCATGTCTGTTCCATTTTTTTTTTTGTGGATTGGATGAAGACCCATTAATTAAAAAAAAAAATGCGGATAGCACACCGTGCGCTGTTCGCATTCCCAAACCCTTCTATCACTTTGAAATTTGAAATTATCCTTTAATATCAATATTTGGAGGTTTTGTAATGTTGTCTTTTCCTCCTTTATAGTGTGACGGTGAGACCTTATCCTCGCTCTGAGTGTCTGCCCTGTTTCGCCCCATAAAGACCCTGAGTGGGGCATTTTATGCACATAATGAGATACACCACATTGGAATCTTATAGTACTCCTGTGTGTTGGGGATAAGTATCCTGTCTGTGGTCAGTATGTGTGGACAGGCTTTGCAGCTCCTCACATTGCAGGGAAAGGTTCCTATATTGGATGGTAGTGAGCTCCTGATTATCAGATTTCTTAAATTTGGAGGTTGTCTGAAGCATAGTATGGGGGGGTCTGGGAATATTGTCCTGAGAAGATCATCTTTGAGTAGCGTGTGGTGTTGTTTCCTTGCGGTTTTTCTTAGTACCTCTAGTTGTGGGTTATAAGTCACCACTAGAGGTACACGGTTATTGCCTTCTTTCCAGGAGTTGGCTTCTGGGGATCCTGGTGGCTCTGTTGATTTGGTCCTTAGTTGTGATAGGATGGTAGCCCTGGTTCAAAAATGTCCTCTCAAGGTGGCCTAAGTGTTTATCCCTGTCTGTTGGGCTGGAGCAGATACGATTGGGATTTTTTTAATGTGCTTGGTGTGGAAGCTATCCCATCTCAGGTATGTAGGGCAATCAATGGGTTTTCGATATAGGAATGTGTGTACTAAGTTGTCTTGAATACTTATGATAGTGTCCAGAAAGTTTATTCCTGTATGCGAGTAACTCAATGTCAGGTTTATGGTGGGGTGAAAGATGTTGAAATTCTCGTTTAACCTTAGTAGCTTTTCTTCGGTCCAGACAATTAGTATGTCATCGATGTAGCGGAAGTAGGCCAAGGGTTTTGTGGAGCAGGACGCCAGAAAATCGTTGTCTAGTTTTGCCATGAAGAGATTGGCATACTGTGGAGCAGTTTTACTGCCCATAGCGGTTCCCATGCGCTGTAGGTATATCTACTCACCAAACCGGAAATAGTTATGTATAAGGATAAGCTTGGTGAGTTTTAGTACTGACTGCGGATTGATATTTGCGGCCTCAAGATACACCTGGCAGGCGGTGAGGCCATCCTCATGTGTGATGTTAGAATATAATGATTCCACATCCATAGCGATCCCTGTTGCTGCAGGCAGATGTCAGCTGTGTAATACAGCCAGCAACTGCTGCGTATGGAGTGTCCTCTACTGTTGGGCCCACTCCATACACTCTTTGATCAACTTGGACGTACTGTACAGTTAAATAAAGGTGTGTAAATGGGTTAAAATTCCAGTAAACATTTATCAGATACTTTGACAGACAGAAGTAATGCATAAACAATGCACAGAGAGGCATTCACATTGTCTAAAAGAGGGGGTTGTTTAGAAGGGGACCTCAGAGTCTGGCAATAAAATACATACCTTAAGTCCAGGAATAAATCTAGTGTCCTTTTCAACCACCAGGAGTTCCTCAACACCAGTATTTAGTATAGCTCTTGTAATTCCTCCCGGCCCAGGACCAACTTCACACACATAAGCATTTTTTAAATTCCCAGCTTTACGTACAATTTTATCTGAAAAACAAGAATTTTCATCAACAAGATTTTCACACATTCAGAAAAGTCAGAAAAACAATCTGAATCGTGCCATCTGGCTGGGAAAGTATGAAAAGCTAATTCACTCAAGGAATAACGTGCATTAGGAGATGCTTGATAATCGTTGTACAGTACAGGGTGCAATTTTATTGCTAGGGACAAGATACACTTGTGACAAACACACCGCTCAATGCAATATGAGGTAATTACTCTATACCAGGGGTAGGGAACCTCCGGCTCTCCAGCTGTTGTGAAACTACAACTCCCAGCAAGCATACTCGCTCTGCTCTTCTAAGAACTCTCATAGAAATGAATGAAGCATGCTGGGAATTGTAGTTTCACAACAGCTGGAGAGCCGGAGGTTCCCTACCCCTGCTCTATACACTGTGAGAACTAGGCTTTATCGGCTATTTAAACTTATCTGGTCTGTGTCTCAGATCGATCATTTCATTTTCTAAAGGAGCTCTGAAAAATGAAAGGTGGAATCTGATTGGTTTATAGCCTTAGTAAGGCAGCTTTCCTTTGCACCAGTCTTGATAAATCTCCAATATTTCTGTCAGTAAAGCTATATAAGGGCTTGTTTTTTGTGTAATAGGTTGTAGTTTATAACAACACCATTTTGGAGTAAATATAATGTATAGAAAAACTTGCATTTTTTGGGGGGGGGGGTTATGGAAAAACAGCAATTACCACAATTTTGGGGGTTTCATTCATTATGCGGTATGAATGACTTCTTTACCTTCATTCTGCAGGTCAGTACAATTATATTACAAATAGCGTTTTTTAATAGCTGTGCAGTTAAAAATTGTAAACCTTTTTTTTTTTGAGCGCTTCCATTATGGAATTGCTTTTGTGCTGCCATAACTTTTTTTTTTTATATTGTTTTTTTTTGCAGTATGAGTTGACATTTTCATTAGTACCATTTTGGGATACATACTTATTTTTCATACAGTAGCTTTTATTCAGTTTTTTCTTGGAAATGGGGTAAACAAAAACAACAAACAGAATAGATTTTTTTCTAGAACGTTCAATATGCAGGTTAAAGAGGACCTTTCACGGTTTTGAATTACTGTAGATAAATACCTCTTGTCCCGGGGTACCCCCCGCTGATGCTGCCACTCTGCCTAGTTTTTTAAAATACAGCTCCTACTCCCCGCTGTGCCCGCCTGTAGTTTTCGCGCTCAGTATGTAAATACTGAGCATCGGTACAGGGAGGAGGAGACGCCGGCATTTCTCAATGGGCGTCTCCTTCTCCCTGGCTGTGCCGCGATCCAATCACAGCGGAGAGCGTCACAGCCAGGGAGAAAAAAAACCTCACCTTCTCCCTGGCTGTGACGCTCTCCGCTGTGATTGGATCGCGGCACAGCCAGGGAGAAGGAGACGCCCATTGAGAAATGCCGGCGTCTCCTCCTCCCTGTACCGATGCGCGAAAACTACAGGCGGGCACAGCGGGGAGTAGGAGCTGTATTTTAAAAAACTAGGCAGAGTGGCAGCATCAGCGGGGGGTACCCCGGGACAAGAGGTATTTATCTACAGTAATTCAAATCCGTGAAAGGTCCTCTTTAAATGTGATTATTTTATAGTTCAAAAGAATATGTAATTTTTATAGTCTTATTTTGCTACATAATAAAGCATTTTGTAAGGGGAAAATTTACTTTTGTGTTTCTTTTAAATATTTTTGAGTTTTCGAAAAGGTTAATAAATGTACTGTTGATTTGTAAACTGACAAATTACTCATCTAGAGTCATTGGCAGCAGTACTATTGGTGTAGTACTGTACTTAATAAGGGGAGGTGACAACTTTCCTTTATGATGGTGCAATTTTCTGTTTTCCTTTTTCATATTTATTCTGTTCACATAGCCATAAGGGGGCTTGCTTTTTCATGGAACAAGTTGTACTTTCTAATGGCACCATTTAATATTGCATAAAACGTAGTCAATTCCTAATGGGGTGGAAATGGGAAAAAAAAGACGCAATTGCTCCATAGTTTTACGGTCATTGCCTATGCAGTAAAACTGACCTTTTCCACATTTATATAGTTTTTCCTGTATTTTAATAATGAAATAAAAAATTAAAAATTAATTTAAAAAAAATTATCTTTGCATCACCATATTCTGACACCCATAATCTTTTTATATTTCTATCCACGGAGCTATGTGAGGGCTCAGTTTTAGCGGGTTGATTGGTAGTTCATATTTATACCATTTTGGAGTATATTACTTTTTGATTACTTTTTATTCAATTTTTTGGGGAGAGGAAGTGAGGAAAAAACTGCAAATCGGTCATTTCGATTTTTTTTCCATTTTTATTTCCCCAAAAGTAGGGGGAAAATTGCGGTGCGTCTTATAAAGCGAATACAAGTGAGCGCTTCCATTATGGAAGCGCTCACTTGTATGTATAAGGTGCCGGGACCCCCCATCAGACCTCAGATCAGCCCACCCAGCCACATATGGTTCAAATAAAAACCTCTCTTACCTCTCCTGCGCCGCGGCTCCACTTCGGGTCCGGTGCTCCTCTTTCTTCTCCAGGCCGGCTCTGCACTGTCCTGACCGCGTACAGCATCAGGAGGTAGTGCACGCACTATGACCTCACACTGTACGCAGTCAGGTGACAGTGCAGCACCAGCCAGAGAAGGCAGAGGAGCGCCGGACACGGAGCGGAGCCGCGCCGCAGGAGAGGTGAGAGAGGTTTTTATTTTAACCTTATGTGGCTGGGTGGGCTGATCTGGGGTCTGCTGGGGGCACAGTCTGCTGATCTGAGGTCTGCTGGGGGCACAGTCTGCTGATCTGAGGTCTGATGGGGGCACAGTCTGCTGATCTGAGGTCTGATGGGGGCACAGTCTGCTGATCTGAGGTCTGATGGGGGCACAGTCTGCTGATCTGAGGTCTGATGGGGGCACAGTCTGCTGATCTGAGGTCTGATGGGGGCACAGTCTGCTGATCTGAGGTCTGATGGGGGCACAGTCTGCTGATCTGAGGTCTGATGGGGGCACAGTCTGCTGATCTGAGGTCTGATGGGGGCACAGTCTGCTGATCTGAGGTCTGATGGGGGCACAGTCTGCTGATCTGAGGTCTGATGGGGGCACAGTCTGCTGATCTGAGGTCTGATGGGGGCACAGTCTGCTGATCTGAGGTCTGATGGGGGCACAGTCTGCTGATCTGAGGTCTGATGGGGGCACAGTCTGCTGATCTGAGGTCTGATGGGGGCACAGTCTGCTGATATGGAGCCATAGTGGGCTGATCTGAGGTCTGATGGGGGTCTGACATGGAGGGCTGATATGGGGGTCTGATGTGATGTCCTGAAATTTATGGGGGGGTCTGATAGGAGGTGTGATGAAAAATATTTTTTTCTTATTTTCTACTCTAAAATCTGGGGTGTGCCTTATAAAGCGAAAAATACGGTATACAGCAAGGAGGCTTTTCTAATCTGCTTTTATTTTCTGACTGTAAATTTGTAAAGGGAGGGGGAAGTAGATAAGCGGTGACCATCACATATTGTGAAGGGTGGATCCTGTGTTAACTATTTACTATATAAAGGTGTTACATATTTTTGCAGTCCTACCTGTGTTGATAATAAGATAACTGCTGAAGAGTGATTTGTACAGAACCAGAAGTCTCGAAATATTATTAGGCTCAATAGCTAGCATGAAAACTGCAGGACATTAGGATTTTTTTAAATTCAGATTGCGATATGGAAGATAGAATTTAAAAAAAAATTGTCAAATATTATAAAAAAAAACGTTCAACCTGATTTAAACAATATATCAATTCATGATGTCACATTCCTGTTAAAGAAAAAAGACACAAAGGTGTGTATTAAAAGGGTTTTCCAAGAATTTATAACTGATGACCTATCCTCTGGATCATCAGTATCTGACTGGTGGGGATCCAACAACCAGGAGCCCCGCTGATCAGCTGTTTGAGAAGGCACCAATGCTCCTGTAAATACACACAGTGCCGTACAATGTTCAGGTGCTGTGCTTGGTATTGCGCTCGGCTCCATTCACTTCTATGGGGCTGAGCTTTGCCTATGCTACGTGACCGATGAACGTGTCGTCACTGACCTAGGAAAAGCAGGGAGAAGGACATGGAGCTGATGCAAGCGCCACTGTCTTTTCAAACAGCTGATTGGCGGGAGGCGCGGGTGTCGGACTCCCACGGATCACATACTGATGACTTGTCCTGAGGATAGGTCACCATTATTAAAGTCTCAGAAAAATCCCTTCAAAGCTTGTTTTAAAAAAGGGAAGAACAGGAAGTGTTGTCATGTGGACACAGTAATGTAAGCTCTCAGAGAGGCCTCTTGTAACAGCCACCTCTGACTAGAAAAAAAAAGACTTTTATTTAACAAAGGTCATCTGGTAGTTCCCATCCGGGCTCACACATCCTTGTTGCAGAATACAGCTCTTCTTTACTGGATCTAACCCTGATTTTGGCCAAGAAAACAGAACAACAATGCATAGTATGGCATCTGCAAACAATTTCCCAAATGCTTTAAAAAACTTACCGGTGAGTTTCAAATCAAGCAGAAAATTCTGAGACAGCTGCTTTTCCGCTCTTAAATTGTAAAGCTTTATAATTTCCCTTATGGTTGGTAATGGTGGTAAACGGTATAGAGTCATCTTTTTCTAAACATTCAGAACCTGAAACACAATGTAAACGTGGGAAATTCATTATATGATACACAGACAATTTTAATAGCAACTTTTTGTGGATGAGAAATTTGGGTTCTGTACATACCAAACAATTTCACACTTAAAGAGGACCTTTCATCACTCCTGACATGTCTGTGTTAATAGCTTCATACATTCCACATGTAATAACAATTCTGGAGCATCTATTCTTATGACTCTATGTTGTGCCATTCCTTTATTATTTCTACTAGAAGCTATGAATGAGTTTCTAGCAGTCTACAGTAAGGGTACAGACAGGAGGTAACTAGTTGGGGGTGTGTATCTGCACAGTCTGAAAATGGCAGCACTGATTGGATAGAGTCATTCTGTGCAGGTACACCCCCCCCCCCAACTGGTTACCTCCCCTCTGTACCCTTACTGCAGACTGCTGGAAATTCATTTATAACTTCTGGTAGAAATAATAAAGGAATGGCACAACATAGAGCCATAAGAATAGATGTTCCAGAATTGTTATTACATGGGTAATGCATGAAGCTATTAAAACAGGCATGTCAGGAGTGGTGAAAGGTCCTCTTTAAAGTAGTACTCTATTCTCAAGATTTCTGGCATATCTCGAGTATGGAGCGTTGTCTCATGGCTGCTGTGAATGAAGAGGTACAGTCGCAGATGCATTTCCATTCACTACTACAGGAGTTCAGAACTCCCATAGAAGTGAATGAAGAGAGTCCGCGTATATGCGTCCACCACTCCAATCACAGCCGCCACGAGACGGGTGCCCATTTTCATGAAGGGTGGGACCAGCACCTATCAGACATCTATGGCATAACCTGTGGAAATACCAAATACTATAAATGTCTAGAATGGAAAACCCAAAACACACCCTAAACACACTGGCAAATAAGCCAGTTCTACTTTATATATTTTTATTTTCTTAGCTGTTGCGGTGAAATTGTTAGACTATTCACACTTACATTGTGCTTTTAGAAGTAATATTTTTTTATTGATTTTCAAATATAAAGATTCAAAAAAGGCAATAGGCCTCAATAAAATCAAGAAACGACAACAGAGAGTACACAGATAATAATAGGTTGTATAGACATGGGCTTGGAAGCCAGTATACGACAGACGTCCTTCCGCTTGATGGTATTCACCATAGCAGATAAGGATGCAAGTGTCTCAGTCAAATAAAAGTAAACATTATTGCAGCCAAAAGAAAATAACAGTGAAAGGGTCTCTCAAAATGTGCCTTATATCATGGAGAGTAATCTTTATGTACAGCCAGGGAGCCCATGTACTGTCTCTAACAGTTGGGGAAGTATTTAAAGGGGTTCTCCAAGTTATATTTATTGATGACCTATCCTCAGGATAGGTCATCAATACCAGATCGGCGGGGGTAGCGCTGGTACGGTGCGCGCTTCCTCTTCAAACAGCTGATTGACGGGGGTGACGGGTGTCGGACCTCTGACGATCTGATATTGATAACCTATCCTGAGGATAGGTCATCAATAAATATAACTTGGAGAACCCCTTTAATGCCTGGATGGCCTCTGACAGGGCTGGAGGATCCGCAGACTTCCAGTGTCTAGTAATTATTAGTTTTGCATTCAACAGAATATGGCCAATAATACGCCTGTAACTACAGAGAATTTGGGCTATGCCAATAAATAATAGCGCAAAGGCTGGTGAGGGAGAAATCTGTAGCCCAGAGACCTACAAGATTAGGGCAAAAACTTGTTGTCAATAGGTGGCAAGTTTCGGGCAAGACCAGGGGCAGACTGAGAACTTAAAGTGGCCCTGGAAAAAATGCTAACAGTGGCCCCGTTTTGTAGTCGGGTCCGAATTGATGGAAGGCAGGGCCAGCAATATCATATTGTGGCACATTATACCACCCCCAACAGAGCCAAATACCACAGTTCATCACAAAATACATCCCCAAAAACTTCCACTGGCCAGCTGTGAGGAGGGCCCAGGTGGCCCCCTGGGCATCGGCCCACCGGGAAATTTCCCTGTAAGGTCTATGGCCAATCCGCCCCTGGGCATGACCATAGGATATGGTATAATGATCCAGTTTTCCCACACCTCCTCCAGCAGCAAGCGGATGTGCCTGGGTATATAAGACTTAGTCTGTGGGGGGTTAAGTACCACCTGAGAAAGGTTTTCACCCCAGCTTCGTACTGGGTAGTACATTTAGAAGTGGATACTAACAAGCTCACCGCATTGGTCTACTCCTCCTCCGAAAAGGTTGTGTGCAAGTCTTGTTCTCATTTCAACATAGGAGGAGATTTGACTAATTTATACCTATCCCCCATTAAGTTGTATATATAGCTCATAGAGTGGTTTTTAAACAACTATGGGTTTTGAAATAGTCTAATAATATCAAGATGGCTATTGGGAAGGGTATGGATGAGGGAACCAAGGCAGTGGCGAACCCTCAGATGTGAGAGAAATTCAGAGTGGGGTAAATGCCTAGTCCTATGAAGGGAGTCAAAGGAGATCATGGCTGAATCTATACTCAGGTCGGCTGCTGAAGAAACACCGGCAGATCACCATTTAGATAAATCAATGTTACCAATGGATTTTTCCAGGACATAGGTAGTAACATAAGGGAGGAGATGGGGGCTTGGATTCCCCCCGGCAGCGGTGGAACTGCGACCACAAGGATCCAGCATGCGCTATTGTTAAGAGAGGAGGGTTGAGTAAGGCAGGCTGTCATGCTGCTAGGCAAAGGTTGTCTTTCAACGTGCCTCCAGAAAGGGAATTAGCTTCAATTTGAACCCAGGACTTGCTTGATACAGGGTTCCACCCCTCCCTGATGAAGGAGAGCCCCATGGAGTGAAAATATTCTTTAATTGAGGGGAGGCCAATACCACCTGCCCTTTTCTTTCTAAAGAATATAGATTGAGCTATCCTAGGATGGCCCGCATTCCAGAGAAGTATCTGCGCTGTTCTGAGAAACGAATCGGGTACTGGGATTGGTAGTGCCCTAAAAACATATATCAGCTTGGGCAGAGTCATCATTTAAAATGACGCCACCCTGCCAACCCAGGAGACGTCCTTCATGCTGAAACTCGTGAAATCTTTTGACATAGTAGAGAGGCGGGGTTCGTAGTTGTTCTGGTATGAACAAGTGAACAAGGAAATGTAAACTTAATCCCAAAATAAGAGAGATCATGTCTGCCAGTCCAAGGGGAAGGTACCTCACAAATATCTCAACTCTAGTAATGGGATGTTGATTGGGGATGTTAATCTTATAGTAAGATAATGGGCCGAAGTCGGAGATAAGTGTGGACATCTTTTACTAAATATCGGGGAACTGGGGATAATCTATTGGCAATCAATTTGGCAAATATTTTAATATCCGAATTAAGAAGGGAAATGGGTTTGACATTTTGAGGAGAATCCGCTGGTTTACCAGGTTTAGGAAGAGTGACTACCAATGCTATTAGTATATCCGATGGAAAGGCAACCCCTGACATGACGCTTTGGAACATAGATAATAGATATGGGGCCAAGGGATTACAGAATAGCTTATAGTATTCGTTCAACAGTCCATCGGGCCCTGGAGACTTACCATTAGGGAGGAAAAGAATCACTTTTTTCAGTTCCAACTCTGAAATAGGGGCGTTCAAAGACTCCAGCTGAGAGGGTGAAAGCAATGGAAACTGTGCTTTGGACAAGAAATCCTGAACCATAGCATCATAGTTTTCTGGCAAGGTGATGGTATCTGAGATTTTATAGGTCTGTGTAATACGGGCGGAATTGCTCCGCAATGTCTCTGAGGTGAGGAAGTTTAGCTTTAGAGGAGGGACGGAGAAGGAAGAGGATTTTAGTTTTAGCTTGTTGTTGCTTAAGTTTATGGACCAAGAATTTGCCTGCTTTATTTCCCTGAGCATAAAATCTAGCCTTTAATTTGAGTAATGATTTTCTGAAATCCTTATTAAGGGTATTTCCCAGTTTGTCCCTTTCATCACAAATAGCAGCTGACATGTCTGCTGAGGGGTTTTTTTTTTTTCCAATTTTTTCCAACTGACTTTCTCCAATTGAGATATCTTTTCTAAGAACTGCGCAATTTCTTTTTCACATCTTTTTTTTTTTCTATATGGACAATTTTAATGCGAAGGCCCCTAATGAAAGCTTTATGGGCCTGACAGACTACAAGAAGGTTAGACACTGAGCCAGAGTTGAACTGGAAATATTCCTGTATGGCATGAAATATATCCGGTTTGTACTTGGGATGTGAAAGCAGGCGCTGGATGGGCCCGAAGTTGTTCTGCCAATTGTTCAGACCACTGGATTAAACCAATGGAAGATTCCATCTTGTGGAACAAAACTGTCTGGTCTACAAGGAACATGTCAATGCGGGAGTGTATTGGGGAGAAAAAAGTATAATCCCTCTCTTGACTGTGTTGTGCCCGCCAGATGACTACCAGGCCTTCAGAAAGAATAAATGAGGCTAAACCTACTAGGGAGCGTCTGGAGGGATTGGTAGAGTCAAGAGAAGGATCTGTGATAGAATTGAAATTCCCACATAGAATCAGCTTGCCCTGTTTTACCTTATGGACTTGAAGAAACGATAGTTGACGTTCATTGGGGGCATATACATTCACCATCGTATAGATCAGGCATCCTCAAACGGCGCGCTCCAGCTGTTGTAAAACTACAACTCCCACCATGCCCTGCTGTAGGCTGATAGCTGTAGGCTGTCCGGGCATGCTGGGAGTTGTAGTTTTGCAACATCTGGAGGGCTGCAGTTTGGGGATGCCTGATATAGATGATGTTGTTCACTGTGCATACCAGAATTATATATCTACCCTTTTGGTCCGTGATCTGATAGATTGGAGAAAAGAAATAGTAGATTACACTTACCGGTAATCTTTTTTCTTTGAGCCTATGACAGCACCCCTGGAGAGACCGCCTCCTTCCTCAGGACAGGAAACAGACCACCGGCATCTCCAGTCCTTTTTCAAGAACCTCAGGGAACAGAGCTCGTACCATCCACTTAATATCAGAATATTTAGGTAATTCATATACAAATTTATCAATCGCAAGGTAGAGACAAACAAACTAAAGCCTTATACACAAAAATATTTTTTTTTTTTTTTTTTTTTTTTTTTTTGGGGGGGGAATAAATCGGGGTGCTGTCATAGGCTCAAAGAAAAAAGATTACCGGTAAGTGTAATCTACTATTTCTCTCCTCGCCTATGACAGCACCCCTGGAGACTAGGCAAGAAAACCTAGGGTGGGACTACAGCCTGCAATACCTTCCGACCGAAAACAAGGCCGTCATTGGAAGGTAGCTGCAGCTTATAGTGTCGGAAAAAAGTATGTGGGGTACTCCACGTGGCGGCTTTACAAATTTGCTCCAGGGAAGCCGAGGCCCTCTCTGCCCAGGAGGCAGAGATAGCCCTTGTAGAATGGGCCCCAAACCCCTCTGGAGGAATTTTACCGCTAGCTGAATAGGCTAAAGCAATAGCTTGTCTAATCCATCTGGCCACCGTCTGAGATGATGCAGACGAACCCTTCCTAGATCCCTGAAAAAGCACCAACAAATGCGAAGAGGATCTCCAGGGGAAAGTGGCCTGAAGGTATTTTAAGAGGCATCTCCTCACATCCAAACAGTGAAACTTCTTTTCTTTGTCATTTTTGGGAGAGGCACAAAAGGTAGGCAGAACTATTTCTTGGGATCTATGAAATTTCGAGGAAACCTTTGGTAAAAAGGAAGGGTCAGGAGAAAACACCACCCGATCTTCCGAAATTACCAAATAAGGAGGATCAATGCAAAGGGCAGAAATCTCACTAACTCTTCTCGCGGATGTGATGGCTAAGAGAAAAGCAAGCTTTAGAGATAAAAGTTTTATGGATATCTCTTCTATAGGTTCAAAGGGATCCTCCATGAAGGAAGACAAGACTAGGTTTAAGTCCCACGGAGGAACCTTTGACCTACAGATTGGAGACAATTTTGAGATGGCAGTGACAAATCTTTTAACCCAAGGATGACTGGCCAGTTTATACTCAAATAAAGCACTTAAAGCCGAAATCTGGACCTTCAAAGTGCTAGGCCTCAGCTTTTTCTTCCACCCCTCCTGCAGAAAATCTAGAATCAGGGGAATGTCGGGAACAGCTAGAACATCCACAGGCCTATCCGCAAATCTGAAAAAAATTTTCCAGACTCTGAGATAGATCTCGGAGGTAACCTTCTTACGGCTGGCCAAAAGAGTAGTAATGACCTCGTCAGAGAGACCCCTACTCTTCAGGATGTTCCTCTCAAGAGCCAGGCAGTCAAGTGCAGGTTTGACACCTCCGGATGAACTACCGGCCCCTGAGAGAGAAGCCCCTTCACCTCCGGAAGCACCCAAGGGGAGGCAATCGACATCCTGCGCAACCCCGAAAACCAGACTCTTCTTGGCCAGAAGGGGGCGATCACAATAACTAGGGCCTGGTCCTCCTGAATCTTTTGTAGGACTCTTGGCAACAGTTTCAGAGGGGGAAAGGCATAGAGAAGCCCCCTCCCCCAGGGCTGAGCGAAAGCATCTACTGCCACCGGACGATCCCGCGGGGAAAGGGAAAAGAAATCCTCCACCTTTCGGTTTTGTCTTGTGGCAAATAGATCTACGGTTGGTAACTGCCACCGGGACACGATCAGAGAAAATATTTCCTGATTTAGAGACCATTCCCCTTGACAAAGGCGGTGACGGCTCAGAAAATCCGCCTTTACATTCTCTTTCCCCTTCAGGTGAACTGCGGAAAGAGAAGTGAGGGAGCCTTCTGCAAACTGAAAGATCTTGTGGGCAAGGTACATTAGAGGCTGTGACCTGGTGCCCCCCTGCCTGTTGATGTAGGCTACCGTGGTCATATTGTCGGAGTAGATGCGAACATTTCTTCCCTTTAATTCTTGGTGACACTGCAAAAGGGCCATGGAAACTGCCTTCAATTCCTTGAAATTGTGGGACTGGGACCGGGAGGGGAGATCCCAGACCCCCTGAAACAGGGAAGACCCCAGATGAGCCCCCCATCCCCACGGGCTGGCATCCGTGGTTAAACAGAGGACATCCTTCCTGCTCCAGGGAACTCCCCTCTCCAGATTTCGGAGATCTAACCACCACTCCAGGGATAAGAGAGTCTGAGTAGAGAGGGTGAAAACCGAGTCTAGAGACGGGAGATCCCTGTCCCAAACCTCCAGGATCTGAAGCTGGAGTAGTCTCGAGTGGTATTGAGCCCATTCCACTCCCGGAATTGCTGCTGTAAGAAGGCCCAGTACTGACATGGCCGACCTTATGGAAACCTCCCTGAGTGAAATCAATCTCTGGACACTGTTTCTGATCAATACCCTTTTTTGAACTGGAAGAAACGACATCTGGAGATCTGAGTCTAAGTCTATTCCCAGAAATTTGCATTTCTGAGAAGGAGTCAGACACGACTTTTCCAAATTTAGCTCCCACCCCAGACTCTGCAGAACCTCCGAGAGCCAGGCGATGTGGGACCGAAGAGCCTGGGCTGAACGAGCCACCAGGAGAAAGTCGTCCAGATAAGGGACAATAATCACATCTCTCTCTCTGATGTGAGCCATCATCTCTGATACTACTTTTGTAAAAACTCTCGGCGCTTGGGACAGGCCAAAGGGAAGGGCTCTGAACTGAAAATGTCTGATCTCCGACTTGACCTGTACTGCAACTCTTAGAAACCTCTGGTGATCTAGGTGAATAGGGACGTGGTAATAAGCGTCCCGGAGGTCTATCGACACCATGAAGCAATGGGGAAAGAGGTAATTTAGAGTCGATCTGATGGATTCCATACGGAACTTCTCGTACACCAGGTTTTGATTCAACAGTTTTAGGTTTATTATAGTGCGAAATGAGCCATTTGGTTTGTTTACCAGGAAGAGTGTCGAATAAAATCCCTCCCCTCTTTCTAGGACCGGGACCTCTACCAACACTCTTTTTTGTAGCAGGGACTCTATTTCTGACAGAAGCGCTGATTGCTTTTTCGGGGAACTTCTGAGGTCTGTGACCACAAATCTCTGACACGGGGAGGATCGAAATTTTAGTTTTAATCCCTCCCTTATGACAGATAGGATCCATTCGCTGTTGGAAATCATCTGCCACTGGTGAAAAAACAGAGACAGACGACCCCCAACAGGAGGCCTGGCGTCATTGGGATTGCTTCTTTGAGGCATCTGAGCCGGAAAAAAGGAATCCTTTAGACCTTTTTGTATTTACAGGGAACTGCTTGGCCCTATCTTTTGACCTAAAATTTTCCCTGTTAAACCTAGGCTTAAAGGATCTCCTAGGGGCTTGCTGACTAGTAAAAGGGAAGCTTTTATTCCTGTCAGATGCCTTCTCTAGCAGGTCATTCAGGACCGGCCCAAATAGGAATTCCCCCTCACAAGGGATAGCGCATAATTTTGCTTTAGAGCTAACATCACCGCTCCAGCTCTTAAGCCAAATTGCCCGCCGAGCGGAGTTGGAAAGAGCTGAGGCCCTAGCGGACAGCCTAAGGGAATCCGCCGAGGCATCAGCCAAAAAATTAACAGCGTTGTAAATAGTAGGGAAAGAAGCCAACAGCTGATCTCTAGGGGTGCCCCCTTTAATGTGAGCTTCCAATTCCTCCAGCCAGACTTTTAAGGATCTGGCGACGGAAGTGGCCGCAATGGCTGGTTTAAAAGCGGCCGCTGAAGCCTCCCAATTTTTCTTAAGGTAGACATCTGCCCTCCTGTCCATGGGGTCCCTCAAGGAACCCATATCGTCAAAGGGTAAAGCCCCCTTCTTAGACATTTTTGCTACCGGAGCATCTAACTTAGGGGCTCTGTCCCAGGAAGCTGCAACGTCCTCATCGAACGGATACTTCCGCTTGACAGACCCAGGAATGTAAAATTTTCTGTCCGGCTCTCCCCATTCTTTTGCGATAACGGCCTGCACGTTTTTGTGGACATCAAACACTTTCTTCTTCCTAGGTCCCAGACCTTCAAACATAGAGTCCTGCACAGATAAGGGGGCTCTCTGCTTCTCCAGACCCATCGTGACACGAACCGCCTTAACTAATGTACTAATACTATCGGCGGAAAACAGCGGTTTACCCGCAAATTCAGAGTCTGAGGAGTCTTCAGAAGATGCATGCTCCCCCTCCTCCTCTAACCCCGAGAGAACATCACTGTCACTAGAGGGAGCCACAGAAACAGTAGCGGAAGTACTAGGCTGACTTTTAAGTAATCCGCCGACTGATTCCTTAACTTCCTCCCGAATCATAACTCTAATGTTCTCCATCAAGGAAGGGGATTCCTCTTCCACGAGCTTGCTCACACATCCTTGGCATAATGGTTTTTGCCAGGTAGAGGGAAGCCTCTTCTTACACACCGCACACCCCCTTTCCTTAGCTCTAGAGCTCTTCCTAGAGGACTCTTTAGGAACCTGGACATAAACACAAAATAGCCCCATAAAATAATGCACATTAAAATTTTCCTGGGGGGGAGCCCCTCTTACCCCACCAGGTACCGGTTCATTGGTGGTTTCAGTGGGCTCAGCGCGCTGGGTCTGCTCCATGTCTTTAGGCAAATGTGGCCAATGGAGAAAGGATTCGCTCAAAGGCACGCCGGCCCGAGCAGGAAGCCGGCTGGGTCTTTTAAATTGCGCGCGTCCTTAGGCCCCTCCTACTTCCGGCGCGTGGAACGCATATTCCTCCACCGCCCGGAAGTGACGCGCAAGGCGGCCGGCATGCGGAACACGGCCCACAGAGGCCGCAGCAACGGGGAAAGCCGAAGCCTCCCCCGCACCAGGAGGATCGGAAGGGAGGAAGACCGACACCCAGGCTCTGCAGCGGCTCCTTGAGGAGACTTATGCCGCCCGAGGTAACCCTCCAGCCACCAAACTAGGCCTGGGCCCTCGCAGCTCCCCACAGCACCTCTGGCGATACCGGAACTGTCCCTTAGGACAGGAAACAGAACTGGAGATGAGGGGGGTGGTCCCTCTTTTAAAGCGATGCCGGTGGTCTGTTTCCTGTCCTGAGGAAGGAGGCGGTCTCTCCAGGGGTGCTGTCATAGGCGAGGAGAGAAAACAGAGTTTTTAACAGCCATGAAAACCCCTTTAGACTTTCACATTGTGGAAGTGAAGTCTAATATGGCAAGCATCTGTCTGCAAGAGATGGGAACAGAAGAAGACAGCGCCTCCTTCCACAAGTAAGACCGTTTCTGTGGGCAATTGAGCCCCTTGGTGTTAGGGGAAAGAAGTTTCAGTCCCATGGTTTAGGGTGGAAACGCAAAATGAAGTTGCTGCGATGCCCGAGATAACCCGCAGAAATTTGACCATATATAAAATTACTATAAAAATAGCCAATGATAAAATAACAGTACAAAATAGAACAGAAGAAAATAGAAAAGAACAGAACTTATGAGTGTGGGACAATAGTCCTGTGGGCAACCGGACGTACACAGCATCATTGTAATCAATGATGCTGTGTGCTCCCGCGCGCACGATCAATGCCGCTCCGGGACAGATGGCCTGCTCACGGACCTTATGTCTCGGAGGGCATACAGTCGTATGCATGAGCCCTAAGGCACACGGATGCGGATTTTCAAACAGAATTTCCAGGTGGATTTTCTTGTGGATTTCTCTGAGTTTCCACACCAAAATCTGCATGCCTTACTTGTGGATTTTGTTGCAGATTTGCACTAAAAATCTGCAGAAACTATTTCAAAATCCTCATGGTAGGTCAACTTACATGAAAACTTTATGTGGCACTTGGCAAATCAGAGCATTAACAAGAATAATAATGCTCCGTGCCTCTCTGATCTTTTTACTACAAAATCACAGTGACAACTTTATCAAACAGATCACAGGGAGGCACGGAACATTATTAATCATGTTAATGTTATGTGACTCTGCTGTCCGGAACGGGGCTTGACACTATTTCACGCAGTGGATTCCACGCAAGGCATCCACTCGTGTGAAAGAGCCCTAAGGGTTTGCTGTGCCAGAATCCGCACCCTATGCACGTGTTAGTATTCTCGCACACATAGCGCTATAGTCTGACTTCTCAGTGATATTCTCTGTATTCTCAGAGATTACCACTAATCACATCATCTATCTCTTTATATTACAATAGTTCACTTACTTTACTATCAAGTCACTGCCTGGTTACTGGGAGTACCAGCTTTAACAACTATTTTAGCTATTTATTCCCTTACTTTTTTTCAGACAACCAATTAGCTGGAGCACCCACGTTATCTATACCTCAACATCAGTGAGCCGCTATTGTCCCATGTACCCCCAAAAAATGTTATCAATGAAAACTACATCTACCCCAGCAAAAAACAATCCCTTATAAGGAAGCAGCATAAAAATGAAGCATTTCCGGCTCTTGGAACGCAGAGACATAACGAGGCGTTATATTATTGAGAAAGTAAAACACATAAAACTACACATATTTGGTATGCCCATAATCACAGTGAACCAGAGAATAAGAGAAGTTAACGCCATAAACGTCATACATTTAAAGTGCAAAAAGCAAACTATTCATTTTCCATTATCAACCCAAAAAGTAATAGAAGTTAATAAGTTATATGTACCCCAAAATGGTGTCACTAAAAAAATACAATACGCCCCTCAAACAACAAGCCCTCATATGGCAACGCTGACAGAAAAAAAACAACTGCCCAGTGTCTGATTTCACAGCGAGACAGTCTTGGATTTCAGTGGCTGACCTGCAGGGAATGAGGATCATGACATCACTTCATCATGCCTGCTGCTGGCGAGGGCGGGATGAGTGAGCGCCATTCACTGGGGGAACAGGGCGAGGTGGGTGTTTTTTTTTTTTTATTTTATTAACAATACAAGGGCTGGGACTAAAGGGGACATTCTACAGTGTGGGGGCACAAAGAGGGCATAACTACTGTGAAAGGGGCACAAAGGCACAGAGGCGTGGCTTAGCATGAAAAACAGTGTCCTTCCTTTGGCATTTTTTTCTCCTTGCCTAAAAATACTCTTCAAAAATACTAAGGGGAAGATTTATTAAAACTAGCGTAAAGGAAAACTGGTTTAGTTGCCCATAGCAACCAATCAGATTACACCTTTCATTTTTCAAAGGAGCTCTGAAATATAAAAGGTGGAATCTGATTGGTTGTTAGGGGCAACTAAGCCTGTTCTACTTTACACCAGTTTTAATAAATCTTCCTCTAGGGGGACGTCTACACAGCGATTTTGGCCACAACAGCTGTCGTACGAGTGCGACCAAACATCGCAGTCTAGCGGGGACTGCCATAGACTTTGCGACACACAAATCCCAAAAAACACAACACTGCTGAATTTTTTATCATCCACGTTTCATGGTCACAGCAAACATGCGAGTCGCACTGCGACTCCATTCATTCCTATGGCAACTCTGCTAAACTGCGATCACAGCCAAAATCACCACGTAGATGTACCCTAAGAGTAGTTTTGCTCTTCCAGAAAAAATGTAGTGCATCTTTAACTCATTTAAAGGGTTTGTCTCACTTCAGCAAATGACAAGATAATACAAGGCAGGGGCGGATTGGCCATAGACCTTACAGGGAAATTTCCCGGTGGGCCGATGCCCGGGGGCCACCTCAGCACTCCTCAAAGCCAGCCAGCAGAAGTTTTTGGGGATGTATTATGTACTGCTGGCAGTAGTTTGTGGTGGACTGTGGTATTAGGCTCTGTTGGGGTGGTATAATGTGCCACAATATGGCATTGATGGCCCTGCCTTCCATCAATTTGGACCCAACTTTTATAATATTTTCCAGGACCACTTTAAGTTCCCAGTCCGCCCCTAATACAAGACACTTACTAATGTATTATTATCCATATACATCCTTTACTGGCTGGATTCATTTTTCCCATCACATCATACATTGCTCGTTTCCATGGTTACGACCACCTTGCAATCCATCAGCGGTGGCTGTGCTGGCACAATATAGGTAAACGCACTGGCCTCTCTAGTGGCCGGTACTGTGGGAGCGCGCATAGGCCGGCACTTTTTTCTAAAGTGTGCAAGCACGACCACTGCTGCTGAATTGGTGGTTGTAACCATGGAAACAAGCAGTGTATAATGCGATGGAAAAATTAATCCAGCCAGCAAAGGAAACAATGTGGACAACCACAATACATTAGTAAGTGGCTTGTATTAACTTTCTCTACATGATAAACGCCCCTTGCTGAAGTGACACAACCTCTTTAATAATAAAACTAAAACCACTTTGCATAGGCAGTCAGTAAAGTAGTATATCTTTTACATACTGTTAAAGGGGTTGTCTCATCTTGACTAATGGGGGCATATCGCTAGGATATGCCCCCATTGTCTTATAGGTGCGGGTCCCACCGTTGGGACCCGCACCTATATCGAGAACGGGGCCCCGCAAGGTGGTGGCTGGAGGACTCCGGTCCGGCCACCACCAAGCCGGCTCCCCATAGAAATGAATGGGAGCGCACCGCGCTTGCGCGGCCACCGCTCCTATTCATTTCTATGGAGCCGACGGAAATAGCCGAGCCAGCGCTCGGCTATCTTCGCCGGCCACATTGAAAATGAATGGAGGCGGCTGCGCATGCGCAGTGCGCCCCCGTTCGCTTTCGGGGCCCCGTTCTCGATATAGGTGCGGGTCCCAGCGGTGGGACCCGCACCTATATGACAATGGGGGCATATCCTAGCGATATGCCCCCATTAGGCAAGATGAGACAACCCCTTTAATGCTGCCACGCATGGGCACCTGCTGCATGCGCATGTATCACAATACTGTATATTATGGGAGTCCTCCGTTTGAACTGACGCCTGAAGCTCTCACTGCAGCATCCCATGGACAAGGGGATCCTGGCAATGGGGACAAATGGCGGGTTCTCTTCATACATTTCGTTGTGAAATCAGCACAGCCCCTCACAGAAATACAGCTATTTCCCCACCTGACTACCACATGTATCACTGACACTACAGCCCTAATGATGGTCACACACGACAGACCATCCCAACTAATCACAGTGTAAAATACAGGTGATATAAAGGCAATTCTGCCTCCACTTACATTTCAATACAACAAACTTTATTTCAGCAACAACTCAATCACTCACTGAAGAGAAGGTTGACAGCGAGGCGAACGCTACAGCCAGTGGACTAAAGGACCTTTGATGATGTCATAATCATGTGATCGATCACATGTGCTGCAAGAGTAGTTACAGTAGTAGATTATGGTAGGCTAAAGGACCTTTGGTGATGTCATGACTATCAAAGCAATCACATGGGTGGGAGGAGTCAGACCCCCGAGGTTTTCATGTAGTTTTTCTGTATGATCTCGAGGTGCATGGTGAGGTGTGAGCGGCTTCTGCGGTATATACTTTATAGGCTCACTCATCGCTGCTCAATGCGCTTTACACTCACACAACACTGTATACTTTCTACACACACATAGTCTTGCGCTGTATACTTCATACACACACAGCTCTGCACTGTATACTTTAGGACCCTGTGAAAGGGATCGCATCTATTCCGCAATTTTGTGGAATAGATGCGGCCCGTTCTCTTCAATTTCGGGCATGAACATGTCCTATTCTTGTCCTCAATAGCGGACAAGAATAAGCATTTTGAACTGGGTGCCAGGTCTGCGCTGTATACTTTATACAAACACACAACCAACTCTGCACTTTATACACACACACAGCTCTGCACTGTATACTTTTATACACACACAGCTCTTTTCAAACTGTATAAAACAGCTCTGCGCCTATATACATTATAACACACACAGTTCTCTGCAGTAACCCTTATACACACATAGCTCTGCGCAGTATACTTTATCACACATAGCTGTAACGCTGTATACTTTATACCACACCTAGCTCTGCGCTGTATAACGCTCGTAGCACTTTAATAACACAAGCAGTTCTGTGCTGTTATACGCTTATACACACATAGGCTCTTGCACCAGTATAACCCTGTCTTTATAGCACATAGCTCTGCACAGTATAACTGTTACACACATAATAGCTCTGCCTATACTACTATAGACAGCACATAGCTCTGCACTGTATACTTTATACACACACTAGCTAATGCAACATAATAAGCGACTTATACCATATAGGCTCTGCCTCTATATACCTTATACCAACATAGCTCTGCGCTGTATACTTTATACAAACACAGCTCTGCGCTGTATACTTTATACAAACACAGACCTCTGCACTGTATGCTTTATACACACACACAGCTCTGCACTCTATACTTTATACACACATGGCTCTGCGCTGTGTACTTTATACACATACAGCTCTGCCCTATATACCTTATACACACATAGCTCTGCGCTATATACTTTATACACACACAGCTCTGCACTGTATACTTTATACACACACCCACAGCTCTGCACTTTATATACAACACACACACACAGCTCTGCACTGTATACTTTAATATACACACACATAGCTCTGCGCTGTATACTTAATACAAACACAGACCTCCGCACTGTTTGCTTTATACACACACAGCTCTGCACTCTATACTTTATACACACATGGCTCTGCGCTGTATACTTTATACACATACAGCTCTGCCCTATATACCTTATACACACACAGCTCTGCGCTGTATACTTTATATACACACAGCTCTACGCTGTATACTTTATACACACACACAGCTCTGCACTGTATACTTTATACACACACAGCTCTGTTCTGTATACTTTATACACACACCCACAGCTCTGCACTGTATACTTTATACACACATAGCTCTGCACTGTATACTTTATATATACACACACACAGCTCTGTACTGTATACTTTATACACACACACAGAGCTCTGCACTGTATACTTTATACACACATAGCTCTGCTCTGTATACTTTATACACACACAGCTCTGCACTTTATACTTTATACACACGCGGCTCTGCACTGTATACTTTATACACACACTCAGCTCTGCACTGTATACTTTATACACACACAGCTCTGCATTCTATACTTTATACACACATGGCTCTGCGCTGTATACTTTATACACATACAGCTCTGATCTATATACCTTATACACACACAGAGCCCTGCACTGTATACTTTATACACACACACAGCTCTGCGCTGTATACTTTATACAAACACAGACCTCTGCACTGTATGCGTTATACACACACAGACCTCTGCACTGTATGCTTTATACACACATAGCTCTGCGCTGTATACTTTATACACACACAGCTCTTCGCTGTATACTTTATACACACACACAGCCCTGCACTGTGTACTTTATACACACATAGCTCTGCGCTGTATACTTTATGCACACACAGCTCTGCGCTGTATACTTTATATACACACACACACAGCTCTGCACTGTATACTTTATACACACACACAGAGCTCTGCTTTGTATACTTTATACAAACACACACACCACTCTTCACTTTATACTTTATACACACACAGCTCTGCACTGTATACTTTATACACACACACAGCTCTGCACTGTATACTTTATACACACAGCACCAGAGCTCTGCTTTGTATACTTTATACACCACACACACACAGCTCTGCACTTTATACTTTATATACACACATAGCTCTGCTCTGTATACTTTATACACACACAGACCTCTGCACTGTATGCTTTATACACACATAGCTCTGCACTCTATACTTTATACACACATGGCTCTGCATACTTTATATACACACAGCTCTGCCCTATATACCTTATACATACACACAGCTCTGCACTGTATACTTTATACACACACACAGCTCTGCACTGTATACTTTATACACACATAGCTCTGCGCTGTATACTTTATGCACACACAGCTCTGCACTGTATACTTTATACACACACACAGCTCTGCACTGTATACGTTATACACACACACAGAGCTCTGCTTTGTATACTTTATACACACACACACACACACACAGCTCTGCACTTTATACACACACAGACCTCTGCTCTGTATACTTTATACACACACAGACCTCTGCACTGTATGCTTTATACACACATAGCTCTGCACTCTATACTTTATACACACACACAGCTCTGCACTGTATACTTTATACACACACACAGAGCTCTGCTTTGTATACTTTATACACACACACACACACAGCTCTGCACTTTATACACACACAGACCTCTGCTCTGTATACTTTATACACACACAGACCTCTGCACTGTATGCTTTATACACACATAGCTCTGCACTCTATACTTTATACACACATGGCTCTGCTCTGTATACTTTATACACATACAGCTCTGCCCTATATACCTTATACACACAGAGCTCTGCGCTGTATACTTTATACACACACACAGCTCTGCACTTTATACTTTATATACACACAGCTCTGCACTGTATACTTTATATACACACACATAGCTCTGCACTGTATACTTTATACACACACAGCTCTGCGCTGTATACTTTATACACACACAGCTCTGCGCTGTATACTTTATATAAACACAGTTCTGCGCTGTATACTTTATACAAACACAGCTCTGCGCTGTATACTTTATACAAACACAGACCTCTGCACTGTATGCTTTATACACACACACACAGCTCTGCACTCTATACTTTATACACACATGGCTCTGCGCTGTGTACTTTATACACATACAGCTCTGCCCTATATACCTTATACACACATAGCTCTGCGCTATATACTTTATACACACACACACACAGCTCTGCACTGTATACTTAATACACACACCCACAGCTCTGCACTGTATACTTTATATACACACACACAAGCTCTGCACTGTATACTTTATACACACACAGCTCTGCGCCTGTATACTTTATACAAACACAGACCTCCGACTGTTTGCTTTATACACACACAGCTCTGCACTCTATACTTTATACACACATGGCTCTGCGCTGTATACTTTATACACATACAGCTCTGCCCTATATACCTTATACACACACAGCTCTGCGCTGTATACTTTATACACACACAGCTCTACGCTGTATACTTTTATACACACACACACATCTCTGCACTGTATACTTTATACACACACAGCTCTGCTCTGTATACTTTTATACACACACCCACAGCTCTGGCACTGTATACTTTATACACACATAGCTCTGC